>OX465283.1:26335015-27006151 GCA_949987705.1 Thereva unica
GTTAATATAAACCAAATATCAGAAAACGAACCTGAAATCAACGAACCACTAAATTTTCGGTCAGTAGCCTCGACCGCAAACTACCATATATCCTAATTCATGGGAATATAAGACCACTTCGATTCATCGTCGACTCTGGTGCCACGCACTCAGTAATAAATCCAGGTCTGTGCCACCCCAAATATATATATAAATACAATCATCCTATCAGAGTTAAAACTCTTAATCATTACGTGCAAATCGAAGAAGAAGCCAACATACCTTTGTTCAAAGAATTAGGGAAATCTCAGTTTATTATGAAATTCTATGTTAACAATTTTCACTCTGAATATGACGGACTTATTGGGAACAATATATTAATCCCTCTGAAGTCAAAAATCGATTATGAGTACAACGTACTCAGAATAAATAGTATAGAAGTTGGGTTGAACTTCCAACTTAATAAAACATCCTATCAGTATAATTTAGAACATTTAGGAGAACAAGAACTACCCATTCCGGTATTACAAAGAGAAGGGTTAGCATTCCTTAAACAACAAACCATTTCAGGCTCTAACGCCTTAATAAAAGAGGGCATATACGAGGTAAACAACTATGAAATAAACGCGATAGTGGAAGTAACGGCGGAATGCAATCTTTGCACCACCATTGAACCTCTCGTAACTGAAGTAGTGAACGAGGAAAATTTTAACATTATAGAAGAAAGCGAACAAAAACCCCTACACGAACAGATTCGTTGTAGCCATCTTAACGCGGAAGAAAATTCGCAACTATTAAACTTAATAAATAAATATAATCATATATTCTACCAAGAAAATTGCAACTTAACTTTTACTAATGCTATCAAGCATCAAATCCGTACCATGGATAATTTTCCCATTCAGGCGAAAACATATAGATACCCATATATTCATAAGGAAGAAATTAACAGGCAAATCCAAGAGATGCTAGAAAAGGGCATCATTCGACCCAGCAACTCACCATATTCGGCACCTGTCTGGATAGTTCCAAAGAAAATGGACGCCAGCGGGAAAGCCAAGTGGCGTATAGTCATAGACTATAGGAAGCTTAATGAGGTAACCATAGATGATAAATACCCAATTCCTAATATTGAGGAAATATTGGAAAAGTTGGGTAGATGTCAGTACTTCACAACCTTGGATCTTGCGAAAGGATTCCACCAAATAGAGATCGATGAAGACGACATTCATAAGACTGCATTCTCTATAGAGAATGGTCATTATGAGTTTTTGCGAATGCCTTTCGGCCTTAAAACGGCACCTGCCACATTCCAACGCCTTATGAACAACGTATTAAGAGAATATATAAACAAAATATGTCTTGTCTATTTAGATGACATAATAATATATTCGACTTCGCTCCAAGAGCATATAGACTCCCTGAACAAAATCTTTAATCGCTTATCAGAGGTAAACCTTAAAGTACAGTTAGATAAGTCGGAATTTCTCAAGAGAGAAACCGAATTCTTAGGACACGTTGTTACACAGGACGGTATAAGACCGAATCCTAACAAAATTAAATGCATGAAGGAATTTCCTATACCTAAAAATCAAAAACAGATAAAACAATTCCTTGGCTTAACTGGATATTATCGCAGATTCGTTAAAGACTATTCAAAGATAGCAAAACCTATAACAAAATACCTCAAAAAAGACGTTAAACTAGATATGAATGACCCTGATTATATACGAAGTATAGAAACTCTCAAACGCCTTCTCATAACAGAGCCCATCCTGCGATACCCAGATTTTAATAAAATGTTCACTATAACCACAGATGCTAGCCAATTTGCCCTAGGGGCCATCCTTTCCCAAGAAGATCACCCCATTTGCTACGCGAGTCGAACACTTAACGACCACGAGCAAAATTACAGTACGATCGAGAAGGAATTACTTGCAATCATATGGGCAACTAAATATTTCCGCCCGTACGTATTCGGACGCAAATTCCTAATAGAGACGGACCACAAGCCTCTCCAATGGCTTTTCTCGATAAAGGAGCCGAACTCAAGGCTATTCCGATGGAAATTGAAATTGTCAGAATATGACTATGAAATAAGATATAAAAAGGGCCGCAAGAATGGCAACGCGGACGCCCTCTCCCGAATAGAAGTAAACCTTAATGAAGAGGAAGAAAATAGAATACCTTTAAGCAAATCGCCACTTAACGTCTTCAAATACCAATTAATAATAAGAAAAACAAATTCCGGTTCATTGAGAATCCAAGACAAAAATATTTTTAATAAACATAGGAAAATAATATCTGCCAAAACATTAGACTTAGAAACAGCCACCACCCTTCTTAAAACACATTTCAATCCAAACGCGCTCAACGCAATTTATGTAGAAGAGCCTGAATTCTTAACAACAATCGAGTTAGCTTTCTTTACTCACTTCTCCCAACATCTTAAAATTCTACGATGTACAAGATTACTTGAAGATATTGCAGACGAAGAACGTCTCATGAAATTAATCGAAGATGAACACCTAAGAAACAACCATCGAGGTATAACAGAAGTACAAAAAGAGTTGCAAATGAAATATTACCACCCAAAGCTTGTCCCTAAAGTTATATATTTTATTAATAATTGTGAAATATGCAATATCGAAAAATACGATCGCAAACCCGTAAAACAAGTGTTCAAAATCTCAGAAACCCCATCAGCTCCTAACGAAATTATTCACGTTGACGTCTTTTACACTTTAGAGAATAATCTATTTCTCACATTCATAGACAAGTTCAGCAAATTCGCCCAAGCGATCAGAATAACAGGACGATCATGGATAGAATTTAAGAGAGCCCTATTACAATACTTAAGCACTTCTGGTGATGTGAAAAAAATCACAGTCGATAACGAACTTGGCTTTAAAGCTATTCCTTTGCAAGATTTCTTGCAACAACGAAATATAGATATCCACTTCACTTCTAATAATAATCATACCTCTAATGCAGACATAGAAAGATTACATAATACCATTAATGAACACATTAGGTTACTCAGGCACGATCCGAATAAAGATATAGACACCGTCGAAGAAAAAATTCTTAAGATTATTCATTTCTATAACAATACAATTCATTCAACCACTAATAGAAAACCGATCGATTTTCACACGGGCAAAATCCCCCAAACTGAGTTCAATGAGGTAAGAGAAAGAGTACTTAAAATTAAGGAAAGGGTTATAAATAATCTCAATAAACAAAGAGAAAATATAGAAGTAGATCCAGGAACATGCTTTAGAAAAGAAATTCGCGGCGGGAAAAATCACCCTAAATTCCGAAAAGTTATTATTAAAAAGATAGGCGACGATCATGTAATCGATGAAAAATCTGGATTAAAATACTATAAGTCCCATATTAAAAGAAAAAAGAAATTTCAAAATAATTCACGCCCAACTATCAAAGCAAATTTGAGAAAAAAATCTAAAAGAAACCCTTGCATTTCAGGTGAAAATGAACAACCAACGAATCAAACTCCTTCTTCTGACAATGTTAGTCCCTCTATTTGTTTGCCAAACGCTTGAAATTCAGGACCTCGATAATAACAACGGGTATATAACTATTAAAACAGATACCGTCGGTTTAATATTGAAGACGACAAAGATCCTCCATATAATAAATATCACTGAGTATGAGACTACGAAAGATTCCATAGCCGAAAACATAAAAATAATTGAGGAACATAGTAACCTCCTAGACCCCATGTTCAGCACCCTTATCCATAACTTCCGATTACTAGAACAAAAAGTAACAAATCTGAAACCTCATCGAAAACAAAAAAGAGGATTACTTAATGTTGTGGGCACAGGACTAAAATATCTCACTGGTACTATGGACTACAATGACGAACTAGAAATCACAAATCAATTAAATACTTTAAATGACAAGACAAAACAACTAATCAAGGAAAACAACAAACAAATCCTATTTAACAACGAAATTTCGGAACAGATAAAAGTAATAACTACTCATATACAGGATCAACAAAAGATCGTCACAAAGTTTTTAAATGAAATTAACGAACAAATAAATAATAGTATAAAAGCAATTGAAACTGAAATTATATATGGGCAAAAACGCGAAAAAAGGCATATTTGCACATTCAAAACCCAGCAAAAAAAAAGTTTACCGACCGAGTATTTTGTGGGTTTTCCCCTCATATGGCCCCAAAACAAGCCCGTTTCTGCTACAGGGGTTACAAGGCGACCGTCTACCATTTTGGAACTTTCTTAGGGAAATTTTCTCAGAATTTCTATCTTTATTGAAGATTTCAAGAAAAAGCTGCCACGGAGGGGACCGCCATGGAGGGGACTATTTGACTTAAAATCGCTTTTCTGAGTTCAGGAAGAATCCTGAGTGAAATTCGGCTTACAGGTGACCCCAGCTTCTTAGAACAACTTGAACTTTCCACTTCTGACGCGTTTTTTTCAGTTTGAAGTTGAAACCGCGACTGCCACGGTGGGGACTTGTTTGAATATGCGTTTGCACTTTGAATTTTAGAGCAAGCGAATTTTACAGTTAGGGATTCAAATCGAACGCGCCGAATGGGTTTTCGAATTGTTGCAGGTTCATGAAACATTCCCCGAGCAGAGGGAGCCACAACAGAACATTCGAACGCATGCAGGCTCTAGCGGCACTGCGGTTCGCAATTTTAACGGAAAATTTCGGACAAAATTCGAATACGCGTAAGTTCTGTATTCTGGCGTTCCGGTTTGCGATAAAAGAGAAAAAATCAAAGTTTTAGGCCCCAAAAACCATTCGTGAACGTCCTATTCCGAATAGCACAAGTTGGTCCATTTAATATGCGCAATTAATCTGGATTTTTGTAGTTGGGACATGCCACGGAGGGGACATTTTGCACAGTTTCTGGGGCCTGCCGGGCTTTATGGCTGGCTGGATGGCCGTTTTTTGTAGAAAAATGTGGTCTAGGTCGGTATCCACCGAAAGCATTTTTTTTGGGTACTGATTTCCGACGCTAAAACGGTCATCGGCTCCGGACACGCATATGCCTTTTTCCGCGTTTTTGCCCATATATGCAACAAATATATCAAATAAATTATAGCATAAACTTATTAAAAGACCATTTAGAGAATATAGAACAAATAATTTTATCAAGTAAACTAGGTATATTATCCAGAAATATTTTAACAGAGCAAGAATTAAAAAGAGTAAAAGATATAGAAAACTTGAAAAATATAAGGATTGTAGTAGCATTTAAGTTAGATATTATTATAATTATATTACTAATACCAGAATATACTGAAACAGCTTACTCAAAATTTGTTATAGAGCCCATACCTAATAAACAAAGCAAAGCCCTATATATAGAAAAAAATACTTTTATCATAGATCAATTTAATAGTGTTTACGACGAAAATGTTAAAAATAACTTAAAATCAAATTTAGTAGAAATTCATGACAATTGCATTTCTAATATCATGAACTTTACAGAGGCGCATTGCCCCCTAACAGATTTTAATAAAAAGGAAATAAAAGAAATCATTCCTGGTGTAATAATAACAAAGAACTTAGATAAAACAAATTTATTACAAAATTGCAACAAATATAATATGGTCTTAGAAGGTACAAAATTGATAAAATTTGAAAATTGCAATATCAAAATTAATGATAATTTATTTGAAAACTCATTTTTTACAATTAAAGATAGTATCGTACTCCCACATTTTGTAACAAGAGTAATAGAAAATAGAACGATTAGTACCATAAAATTTGAAGAATTACACGTTAAAGAGATCAAAAATAATAGAGAAAAAATTGAAATAATTAATAGAAATAATAAAGATAGCATTATAACAAACCTTTCAATAAATACATTATTAGCTGTAATAATAATAGCTTTTTTCATTAGATACATGTACTTAAAATTTTATAAAAATAAAAAAGTGTGCGGAACTTCGTCGGAGCCTCAGAGTAACGGTGGGGGTGTTACAGATACCCAGCATCATGTTAACGTAAAGATAATATAAATTAATTCCTAAGCATGGAATCCACGCGCAAACCATTTTCCCACATATAGAAAATTCGTGGAAACGCATTCAACTCTTAATTCAGGTGCTAATGCACTTGCATTTCCGTTGCCCAGACGCCACCTAAACATTTTTGCACATTTTGGTTGCACAAGTTCCCACGAAGTTTGCGCGCATTTAAAGCTTGTTATATTTTTAGGCAATAAGTTAAATTCAGTCTATTGTGACCTGCCATAGAATAAACTTGTACTTTTCTCTCAACATTCGTGTTTTATTTTTTTTGTTAACGTCGTGTATATAAAAGAAAACTATTAAACTCTTTCGTCTTTTCAATTACCTGTCTTAATGCGAATATGTGATCGGTTGTGGACTTTTGTTTCCTGAATTTGGCGGCACACTTCAGGAATTTGGCGGCACACAAAAGTGCCGCGGCACATAGGTTGAGAATCACTGTCCTAGAGTATGGTGGCCTCGATAGCCTACGGATTAAGACGCCTGATTTCCATCCCCGAAGTCCGGGTGCAAGTCCAATCCGCGTGATGGCCCTTCATTTCCGCATGTCCCAACCAAACAAAATTCCTTTTTTCTTGCCTTTTCCCTTTACCAGAATATCCTGTTGTTTCTCTTACCGTCGCCTGCAAATCTAATAAACGAGGAAGCCATCACCTGTGCGATCATCGGAGACAGCGCTCAGTCGAAGTAGTATTAGATGGGAGTCGGTGAAATAAAACTACGTGCTGGTTGGTGTTGACAGTACTCAATGATAATCTCGTAAACTTCTGAGCTTTAGTCTTTCTCTTAATCTGTTAATCTGTCCATCTCAACCCATGGACCCATTGAAATTGCATAAACAAACACAAAAACCCAACTTCAATTCCAGGGAAATAACGTCACGAGTCTCTCAAATATCCTTAAAATTTGCTTTCACTTAAAGTTAAATACTTTTGTTAAGCGTGCATTTGCTGAAAAAAATCTATAGCATTAACCTTAATCACAGCTCCGTGCTTGGTGTATTTTTTTCTCCGTCTATATTTTACAAAAGGCTGCCAAATGTATCCAGAAGAGTTTCACTAGAAAGAGCTCAACTCGAAATTCCAAAATTCACATCCTTCTAGCACAAGATCCCTGCATCACCCCGGAATACATTTATAGACGAAGGCGGTAGTCTCGGTAGATTTTCATCCTTCGTATCCTTTTTACGTGCTTCCTTCACTGTACAGCATCAAAAGGTTCTCAATCTGTCGCTAATCCGTTTAACTAAATGAGAGAATGTTCTGTTAAACTAAAAGCATTTTTCAAATCGGATTTAGGACTAAAGGAGAGCACATTGAGAGATCCGCCTTAGTTTCTTTCTATATAATATGAATTTCAAGGATCTCGTTGGATACCGCCGAGCATGGCAGAGATGTACCGGAGCAGGCAAGGAAGTATATTGTACAATTCCCAGATAGGAAGTGGATTTTTGAAATATTTAAACAAAAGTAACTGTCGCTAATCCATATTTAATCCGGTGTAATCTGTTGAGTTATTTCAGGACTTAATGGCGTTTTCGATTGGATATTCTTCAAGGAGCGCTGAATCAGGGACATTCATTTTTGTCTGGTCCTTCAATCAAACGAATGCAGTTCTACAAGAGCGGGGCACATCGATTTAAAATGGGATCTTAAAGTTTATACGGCGCACAGCAGGAATGAAGCATTTGGAGAGTTATTGAGGAGATAAAGCGGAAATTCTATTGCCTGGCATGTTCGTTCCTTGTGTGTATCCTTTTTTTTGGTGCCCCAAAACAGGCCTGGTGTAAGGATGATTGCTGGCTTTTTACAGATTCATTTCTTCATTACACAATCGATTCTAGTCAAATGCGGCACGAAAACGAAATTCAAGCATGCTTTGTGGACATCTTGAGGGGTAATTCGGGTTTTATAGCAGTTCATGAATTATTCACGACAATGGGTATAAGAGGGGATGTTTTAGCTGGACCGCATCACTGATGGCCCTCTGGTATGGTCTGAGGGTAGGGCAAAAAAATACGCCGACCATTGACCAAATGAGGAGGAAATAAAACGCAAGAGACAATGGCCACCAAAAAAAACAAAAAAAAAAACAAACCTACGTTATCCTTACCCTTAGACATGTATGTACATAATTCTGTTGATGGAAGATGTGGAACACACCGTAGATGCAGAACTATGCTATGGGCAAAAGTTTCCTAACCATGGGTCTGTGGTAATTCGTTCAGGAGCCGCATCATCGGTTTTCATTGCTGCTTCCATACTGGCCAAGGATATCCAATAGTAGCACAGTTTTTGCTCATAGGTTTCGTTATATATGAAGTTGACGTTGATGCTCTTCCTTAAATTAGGTTTTTTTTTCGAGTAGCTTCTGTCGTACTTCATCACCGCATTGTATGATGTACACATCGTGAGGCGAAGTTCATTTACTTCCTTGTTTTGCTTGCATTATGTATTATACGAGTATCAAATATAAGGATTAGTTCATGGTACATGTATGATTAAAGTACAGGCAATGAGGTCATCGAGTTTTTCTTCAACTTAATTAGTTTGCGTGGGAAATAATTAATTTTTCTTCGATGATTTGTAAAGAAGGACCCCAGAAAATTTATGGACTTTGGTACCACCTCCAATAGCTTTATAAAATACGTCGTTGGATAGTACTCCTCCTATTCTATAACTGCCTGTTTGTATAGCTGCTTTAATAGGTGCAAAGATGCACTTGCACCGGGCTCATTTGGATAAGGGCGCAATTTCAGGACATCTTTTAAAAAAGACTTCATTTTCATTTATTAAAGGAATGGTGCCTTTTTCCATTTTCCTTTATGGAGATAAAAAAATGAAGAGCTGGTGGGGCGCAATATGGCATGCTGCACCGGGCACCGGGCGCAAAAAATTAAAGCTCTGGCCCTTTATAGCTGTCTACCTGCTGATAATTTTAATTTATCAGCTCCATGGTTGGTTAGCATCAAACGAAATATTATAAGTAAAATTAAAGTCCTCAGGCTGAAAGCCGTGTAGGCGGGCAGCTATAGAGAAGGAAGAGGAGAAGGAGGAGTTCTAGTCTATCTGGTATGTCAGTGTGGTTTATCAGGTTTGTCTCTCTGAAGTATATGCTCTTATATCCCTGATTTAGTTAGTCCGTGAAATTGCTAAACCTGAAATTGCTAAACCTGAAAGCCTGAAGCTGAAAGTGTTAAAAAGGCTCATAGCACCAGTAAACCCTAAAACAAAGATTTCTTCAGAAAAAAGGCTGCTGAATGGATGCAATATACACCTCACGTAAGTTTTTAAAGCTGAAGCCAATTAGTACCCCTATTAGGGGTTATCCTGATGATGACGGTGATGAGGATGAAAAGTAGCTGAAGCCAGCCGGTACTCCTAAAAACCCACCCAAAACCCCTAACACACCAAAGACACACTAACCCAACCCAGCGAAGTTCAACTAGTTTCATACAGGTGGCGCACCCCTTCAATCCAAACATATTGGCTCAGAGCTCCTGTAGCCTAACTACTGTTGGATTATCATTTTTTCGGTATGGGCTGAACATGAGTTTGTTTCTAGTAGTCTGGACAGATTCCGGGAAAAAAAGTTCGCGCAGAGATTTAGCTAGATTTCTACATTTTCTGCCACCGAATGAAACCCATGAATGCTTATATGTATCTGTTTTCCTATTAGCTGAAAATGAGCTGCTCCCGTAATTTGACTCTCGGCATCTGCGGAAATTGCAGCCATTTGGATGTTTGGCTTTTTGAAATATTGTCATTCCGTATTGTCTCCAGTTCATTTATAGACATTAGGAAAAGAGTGCACATAAAATTAGACCTGCAAAATACCGGTCGAGACACAAGTCTCTACAATTTCCGTGCAAAAATTTCCCTAACAATCGCCCATTTTATCCTGAAAGTAGACTAAACAAATTTAAATAAAACTTTTATAAAGGATTCACTCAATTGTGAACAATATTTAAACAAACTGAAAATATCCTTCTGACAGACATAAACGCAAACATTTTCGGGGAGAGAATCCACGAAATACTTTTACACTTGTGCGGCACAGAATTTAACATTTTAAAATATTCCCAAACCACGTCGCAAATTTGAAGCGAAATTTGCCGGAAAATTGAGTTGTCATCTGACTAACGAAAGGGAAAATTATCCTCGCAAGCCGCAGGATGATGGCGGAGCCGAGCTCGGGCCGTGCTGAATAAAAGTGAATGAGAGGTGGAATCCGCGCTGAAAAAAGCCGGCATTTTAGCACAGCCCTGGCGAGTCGGCATCCCAACTACATTAAAAAAAATATGCACTTAAAAGGGAAAAACGTGTTAATCAATATTCCAAGGACGACGGCGGAGGAACCGCGCCAGGACGCGGCGGCGGCGGGTCGAAATCTGGCTTGGTTAAACCTTTTAACGTTAAGAATGGTTGAATGGGCACGTTCCGGGATTATAATCAAAGAATTCACAATCCACGTTTTCTGATTTTATTGACGGAGGAGCGTTCAGATTACAGGCCGTAATAGGAAAATGGCGGAAATTTGGCAATTTCGATTGGTGTAGCTTTCGGGGGCTTTCACCAACGCTGGATTAATGCTTGTTGATTGCTCTGTTCACCGACTGAGTTTTTAGATTACGCAAGTTTTAGTTTAATTTAATGCACCATCAGCAGATATGGATTTGGAGCAAATTTGGATAAACATGCGGTTTTTTGTATGGGAGATGTTGAATCAATTTTAGGGTTTCGCGGATTCATATTAAAAATCATTTTAATTTTATTTTGTTATTGGTTAACCTTTCAAAAATCCTTTATGTGGATTAATGAAAGGTCGGACTATGTGCCCCTAAAATTAAAACAGAACAAGAATTCAGTCCAAACGACTGGTGTATCTACCAGGAATATCTTAGGAATATAAGATATCAACAACCGCATTGCTAGTGCCTCAGGTGCCATCAGACATTTATTTTAAAATATTCCTTTTTTTTAACTACCAGACATTATGTGGTAACCGCAAGGTTCACTGAAGTAACCGAATGGACCGAATTTTCTTCAGGACTCGCGAGGTGTATAAATGTCTCAAAGACTCGACGTCAATAAATCTACTGGCTCAGACAATATTCCCCCTATGGTACTCAAGAAATATGCCTCATCTTTGGCTAAACCCTAAACTTCTCCGGAGTTAATCCCAACACTTGGAAACTAGCTTATGTTTAGCCCAATCCCAAAAGAAGTGAAGCCAGCGACCCTTTAAACTACCGCCCAATAGCAATTACTTCTGTTCTCTCCAAAAGCATGGAGACATTAATTAATAGAAAGCTGATGCAATATCTAGAATCTAACCAAATCATACACGACAGGCAGTACGGCTTTAGACCGAAAAGATCTACTGGCGACCTTCTTGTTGTTTTTGACCGAGCATCTACACCGAACCATCCATAGTTCCGCTGAGTCCGGTCTGGCTGCTCTAGATATTCCCAGGGCTTTTGACAGAGTATGGCATCCCGTTCTGCTGTCTAAACTCCAAGCTATTGGTATTGACTCAGTTCTAAGGAGCTGGATTGAGAGCTTTCTTTCTGGCCGTTCAATCAAGGTAGTATTGGATGGCGTTGAGTCCAACCCTCACTTCATTTCGGCCGACGTTCCCCAAGGGGCGATTCTCTCACCTACTCTCTTTCTTATATTCATTAATGATTTGCTCTCAATCCCATCCAATCCACTTCATAGTTTTGCCGATGACGGTACTCTGCGTTACTCATACCCCTCCGGCAACATAGAACAAGCAAGTGCCAGAACTTGTCTCTTAGGACGTGAACTCATGTCCACCTCTCTTAACGCGGACATTAAACTCATTCTTGGTTAGGGCCGCAAGAAGCGTGTTGAGTTCAACGAAACCAAAAACAAGTACTGTTTATTTTCCACTAAAACCTACACCAAGCTTCCCTCCATTTCAGTGGGCAAGGATAATATAACAGCTGATTCATATCTTAACATCCTCGGCGTGACTTTATCCAACGATCTGCGATGAAATAATCACATGCTCCAAGTCACCAAACAAGCGTATCAATGCCTCGGCTTCCTTAAGAGATGCAAGTTTCTTCTTCATCCAGCTGCCTTGGCTACAATCTACAAGCCCTACATTCGGCCCCGCCTTGAATACAATTCGTGTATCTGGGCGGGCGCCCCTAAAACCACCATCAAACTCATTGGCGATAGCACCCTTTGCTCCTCCATCGATCCTTTAAGCCACCGTAGGAATGTAGCAGCGCTCAGCAAGTTTTACAGCTATTATCAAAGCGACTACTCCACTAAAATCAAAAACCTACCTACAAGACTAGCCAACTCGGCTCACCCCTTCACCCTGTAGCCCTCCGCTTCACGCACATTACGGTTTAGCAGTTCGTTTATAAATAGAACAACTCGATTGTGGAACTCCGCAGTCGGTGTTTCCAAGCTCATATAACATCTCATAGTTCAAATGCAGGGTTCATCGATATCTACTCATACACCCTCCAGACTCCTAACCTATCCTATCTCAGCTATTCTTCAGAACAAGCTTACTACTATACATTGCACCATGACTTGAGTGACATGACGGACTAGTAGTACAAAGGATGATTCATAAGCTTCATCTTAGCTCATGCCTCAGTGACCTCTCTCCGTTCCTTCGTAAAGAGCGCGGGGCAGCGCCGGCCCTAGGGTAGAGCGAGTGGAGCGGTCGCTCTAGGCGCCAGGTGCTAAGGGGCGCCAAAATGAATGCGAAAAGCAATTTCGAGTAAAAAATAAAATTTTGATGGCACTTTTTGAGGGCGTTGTTTGTAGCTAACCAAGTCTATGTAATCAGCAATATGACTCGAAGACGGCACAAGCAGGGCGCACTGACTTCAAGACCGATCGTACATGGCCTTAGGCCACATCCTGCTCGAGATCCATGGAGCAGGCTGAATACGGGGGATCTAAACTCTGCCATGGGCAACCGTACTTTCTCGCCCAGCTCGTGGTATCAATATAAAATTACCTTAAAACAACTTTTGAAGATGGAGCACTTCTTAACGCTCCAAACATTTCAGGGGCTCCCACAGCTTCCAAAAGAACGACCTACAAGGCCAGTTCGATATTTTTGGATTCATGCTTCAACGTGTCGAATACACATTTATCAGGATTAGTCTAAATATGTTGCTTTACGATAATTAGTGTAGGAGTTATTCAACTCTAAATAATACCATGTTTCCATCGCACTCGAAATCCGCAGGTTTTGATAAAACGATTTGGCGAAATCCAAATGTGTTTCCATCGCACCAGGCAGTTTTCGCTTGTCATAACAAACTTGCACATCAAATTTTAAAAACCTAATTATATCAACAAAATTGAGGAATTTGGAAAGAATAGGCTGTAAAATAAGGAAAAAATATAAACATTCATTTAAGCTCCATTCTAAACGTTAAAGATAGAAAATTTAAAAATGACAAATTCGTACTGTCAAAATTTTTTACAGCTGAGAAATTTCCCCAAAATTTCCCACTTGCTGAATAGGCTGAATAGTCATTACCAAGATTTCGATCGAGATTTCATTGAAATCTCCTCCGAAAGGCGATTTCATTTTATATGCTAAAACATGAGATTTCAAACGAGATTTCGTCCGAAATCCTCATTTTTGCCGAAATCGGAAGATTTCGAGTGCGATGGAAACATGGTATAAATGTAAGAAAATACATTGTTTTTTCGTAAACACTCTGTATCTTAGTGGTAAGCCTCTTCTCTAGAACAAAGTTTTCCTCCAAATACATCCAGGAATCAGTCCTAAAAAAATTAACAGCGTAGTCCAACTTGAACATCTGATAACCTATAAAAGGCGCGAACGAGTGCATATGAATATTTTAAATCATTAAAACGGTGATATCTCATGAATGGATATTCGTAGGGGAAAATGTATAATAACTTTTCTTGTAGAAAATCGCATGGTTTACAAACTTTATCAACATTACTTTATGATAGGACTTATGGTTTAAGATGTATTTGTAAAAAGCTGATATTTTGACCCTAAAACCCCCTAAAAAGTGACCTTCCCGGGTAGAAAATCGGTAGACTTTATAACTCCTTATTAAGAACCCTAAAAGGAAGCTCCGTACCAATTTTCAGCCTGTACCCATTCATTTACGCTATTTCGCTTTTTTCGGCTTAATTTGCCTGTACTAGTACATAGAAACAAGCTGACACGCAAACTCAAATGTGCTCTGTCTCATATCAAAACATTTATTTGTGATTCTTTAATTAAAATTTTCGAATAAAATTAACATAATATAGTGTGTGCAAAATAATGGCGATGTATTAAATAAATAAAAAACCCTTATATTGGATTTTAATGTCCACAAACACATAGTAACACACGTGTTAATTAAGATTCAAATTATGTAGTACTTTGAACAGCTTACAACTAAATAAAAGACGAAAGAAAATTAAGTGAAATGTAAGCTAAACTATACATAAATCTAACACTTGACTTGAAAAAAAAAGACTTTTTCTTTCGGGGAAGCTTCCGAAGATTTGTGATGAATCAAATTGATCAAAAGCCTATTTATTAAATCCATGTTTGTGAGTTCTCGTGACATTTTTCGAGTAGGATCTCGACGGCATTCCTTGAGAATTTTATTATTAGATTCAGCTGCTTCTTCCGAGAGTTCCCCGATTGACAATATCGCGTGTTTAATAACTTCAGATCCATGTATGAGGACTTTGTGGACTGAAGCCGGGAGATTGTACCAGGGATATTCCTGAATCAAAAGTCGCGCAGTTTCTAAAGCCTGTGATTTCAGCCTATATTGCAAAATTCATGAAAAATTTCCTTGCGGTACTACCGTCGTTGTATGTCCCGCTTCCATAACTTCGTGGTTTATCTACGATTAATCCCAATCTAGATCTAAATTGACTTTGGATATACAGTTTTCGATCCATTAATAGTTTTTTATCTTCTTCTGACCTAACCTGCCATTTTTTAATCTGAATTCTGTAAGAGAAATGAACAAAATATTCAAAGAAACGGATCCGAATGTAAAGGCGATAAACCAAACTGAAATCTACTTCGCACTTTTTTTGCAAACAGAGATCTATGTTGTTCATCTCTTTGGGGGTTGCTTCACAAATATAACACCTAGCGGATGACGTTTCACTCAAGGCACTGCATATTTTACCATCAACCATAGTTAGCTGTAAAGAATGCTGAATTGAAAAAACGCGATCTTTGACAGTGAATGTCGAAGGGCACAAATTATTTATTTTTTCTTTGAAATAAGATTCTTCTTCCATAGAATTTGTGGTGCTTTCTTTCATAAACTGAAAACGAATAGGCCTACAATATCTAGTGGAAGAAGGGCGAGGATTTTTCCATAAAACTTTGCTGTTGTCTGTATGCGCATTGGCAACTAATTGAAGAGGGACGTATGAAGTAACAAACAAACTACTATCATCTAACCTCGAATCCGTAAATGATTGTTTATACTCACTATGACCTGTACTACCGTCGAATCCCCATTACCCAATTAAAGTTAATTCATTTGATGAATCGAGTGGCACGTTATCTACCCCGCGTGATGTGCTAGGTAGATTCTCTTCAGTAACACTTTGCTCAATACTTCTGGTTAGTTCAACACATTCAATCACCTTCAACCAAACACTATACTTAATTAAAAACTTAGATTTATCTCTACAAGTTTCCAGTAACCATCTAGTCTTTTGCACAAATTATAAATACGTGTATCTAAAGCACTAACATCTAGGTTTTCAGCGTCATTGAAGGTTCCTAGTAAGACTGCCAACACGCTTTGGTATTTTTCCTTGATGGTCCCAGTTTCTGTAGTCCAAATCTCATATAAATATATCTTTGAGAAAGAACATTTCACTGAAGTACCTGAAAATAAAACAAATTAGTTTAATCAATTGTTTCGTAGAGGCTGGGTGCTACGACGACAAAAGGCTCTGTAACTCAGCTGGGGGCAGCTAAGGGCAGATGAAGTTATAATATTTTGAAAATATACAATTATTACCTTACTTTGTATGTAGTGTGAATAGTTGCTTAACCTTGCGATTGTTTGTATGCCTATGTCAAAGCAGTAAGAGAATCAAGATTTTTAAAAATGTATGTACCGCGCGTAGCACCCAAATATTATAAACAATACATGCAATATTTATATAAAATATAATTAGATACAAAGTACATACCTAGTTCTTCGATTTCCATGTCACAAAAACACAACACAAACACCTGTATTCCGAGAATTGTTTTCGGCAAATACCAAAAAAATTGAGTCACTGAAAACAATGCGTTAGAACAATGCAGATGCGTTCACTTCAGAGCTCGAGAAATAAATGATAATAAACTAATAGGGCTGAAATATTTATACCTGAGGGTAGCTTATATCGGACTATTGATATGTACCAACTTGTTTGATTTTTTCGGGTACACATTTTTCGGAATTATGACCTATGGGCTGAACCACTGTGCATTATGTTGAAAGGATAGGAGTCCAAAAGAAGGCTGTAAGGGTGTAGGAGTGGAGAATACTCCACAAAGTGCACCGCATAAAATTCACAGAGATGACGTTGTTAGGATGGTGAGAGCGTCGAACAAAGGGCGCCGAAAGACAATCTCGCTCTACCCTCAAAAATGGCTAGGGCCGGCGCTGCGCGGGCCACTCAAGAGCAAGCAAGTGGTGAAGGTACGTAACGAAGAGGTACCTACTACTAGGCTTTTCCCTACGAGCCGACCCGACGAGCAGCTTTCTCTGGAGGTTCAATACACAGGTGCTGGATTATCTTCAATACCTACGCGGCCTGTTTCTCTCCGTCAATTAACAAAATGTCCTACAAAAGAAAACTAACTTCCTTGCTGTCCTGATTTCTTAGGGCATTTTCGAGAATTCACCATGGTAGCTACCAGTCGAGCCAGAAGTTAATCTACCATCGATTACTTACCCCCTTATCCTGTTGGTGAGACCCTGGTAACCTTACCGGTGAATAGTAGAACATGTTGAGTGGTGACTTATGGCAAGTAATCAATTTTTGAAGGTGGTAGATTAACTTTTGTTTCGACTGGTAGCTACCATGGTGAATTCTCGAAAATGCCCTTACTAACACTTTAGACCTAGATCTGAGTTTAATACTTTAATATTCACAATGTTCCTTCTACGTTAATGTTGTTACGTATTTTTTGTATCTAATTTGTAATCCATTCTCTAAGTGCCTTGCTTGGCAATAAATAAATAAATAAATATTATAGTATCAATTTTTCGGTTAGACTAAAGAACGCCATGCTGCCGAACTGAGTACGAATGATTTTCGTAATAATTTTTGATGGTGCAATTTTATAGTTTCCAACTACCATCTACAAGCATAAAACTCCACGGTTTTATTGGCAAAGTAACACTTGCTTACAAATCCGATTCTACAAAATCGCATTCGTATTCTTATTTTCAGTTCGTTTCCAGTACATTTACCCTCCAAACTCTGTGCAAAAACTTTTTTGAAACTTCAATAATTTTTAACAGGTTTCGTACATACATTTGGAGAAATTGCACATTTCGGTGGGATTTCTTAAGAGGACACATAAGCGTGTTGCCACACAATTTCCAGTCTCGTCCATTGGTATTTCATTTTATCCCTTCCAAAACTTGTTTATTGGCCCATCAAGCTGGAACCGTACTAAACTGAATTGAAGCTGAATTCCTATTTGGACCGAGAAACGAGCATCTTAACTCAAAGTGCAATGCATTCGTCATCTGCCAACCCGAAAATAGTCGTAAAAATGGCTTCAATTGCAGCTATGAGGGCGCTATACAACCATTTCACGTCGCCACCATAAAGCGAGTGTGCTGTGCAGAAGAAGGCCTTCGAACGTAAGGAGCACTGCCACGACCGTGGGGCGAATCAAGTAGCGGCAACATTAAGGAGTACCCCGAAGAGTGTGCTTGATGGGCAGCCCGGCATTACGACCCGCAGACCTGGGCCCGGCAGTTCTGCTACTCAACAAATCAACGGAAAAACAAGATTTCTAGTTGAAATTGAAAAATTTTCCGATTATGGCGAAAACGTGACTGGAAATGCGATGAGGACGGAGAGTGGCACCATCAGCGCGCCACAGCTAGCCCCAAGGAGCATGGCAGCGATGTGGGGGGACTCTGTTCTGGGCATGAAAATTACTTCACTCTGTTATCGACAATCGATGATTGCAGCTCAATGGACCAGAGGATAAACATTCATCGAACCTGATGCACTGGCGAACACACTGTCGAGATGATTCCGCCTGGCTATTTCGTCGAGCACTCACAAAGCAAACCTCTTCGTATCAGGGGAGTCCCCCCCGATGGCTCGGCACAGTGCACACACCAACGATCTATATATGTATACACGAAATCTTGGACGTTGTAGATCTATTCTAATCGAAAGCAAATATTGTTCCCGTTCGGGTTATTAGCCCTCCACCGTCGACATCGTCGTCACCAAGGCGTGTACCGCTCAAGCTGATCCGGAATAGTCCCATGTGCTCGTGCATTCCCAGTAAAGATTTGTGCAGTAAATCCTGGCGCAGTGAATTTATTTGTTTCTCCGTCCCCTATCGTTGCCGGCAATCCTTTGAACGGTTTTAAGAAATGGCGAAATAGAACGAGCATAGCACTATCAAAATGCAGATCAGAGCTATTTGTTCCTGCCATCTGGAGTTCACATGATTCACACGAGCTCGTTCCGAAATGGTCCTGCATCTGTTCGATAAGAGATTCCCAAGGACGAGAATCGCTTATCGATTAATCTTCGAACGTGAAACGGTCTTTAGCAATTGAGAGCTCATCGTTTTATTATCTCCGAGGAATTTTTTCTCTCCAGATATTACCTTCAGGATGCGATTTTCATCTCGGAAGATGAGGGAAAATGTGATTGATTTGATTTTTATAGCGGTTATTCGAGATTGTTAAGATATGACTGAAAATGAGAGCTTTTAGAGAATAAAAAGAACGATTGAAAGACGACAGCGAATGCTTTTAAGGACTTCGTCGTTTCACTATAAAATTTTACTATCTCAAGACTTCTTTTAATAAAAAAAAAGCTAAATTACAAAAAACCTCACCTGAATGCGTTCAATATTCCTTCACTAAGATATTTTTATCTCCTTCGTTTAACACGAAACCCGGAAAACACTTTGCAGGATAATCAACGAAATGGAAGTTGTTATTTTGCTGTAGTGCGCCCTGACACTGGGAGAAGCACCCTCCGTAATTTAAGGTGCCAAATCTCTCCAGGCAAGTTGTCAAGAGGTATTTCTGTTTGCAAGTGGTCTTAGGGCTTAAGCATTTTCAAAGAGCCCTCTCCCTCTCTGTGTAGACAATGATTCAAACAAGTTCCTAAGTGATATGTTGAGCTTTGAGTTTACCAGTTAGCTTCAAAGTGATTTAGTGTTTAATCCTTGTTTGGAGCGGATTTCCTTCTATTAACATATCAAGAACTAATTTGGGGAATTGTAAAATGCATAAAATAAGACCTGCTTAGTAGGTTTTGAGCTGTTGAAAGTGATTTTATATGTATTACATTTTAAAAGGTAGTAATTGGAGAAATATAGCTTTGGCTTACCCTAAGGTGCGGGTCCAATGAACGCCGCGCCGCCGAGCTCGCCTTGACAGATCAAATGAACTGTGTGTTTCCTTATGGTAGTGCGCCAAATGAGAAAGGCGAGCACGGCGAAACACGGCGAACGTAGCTTCGATTTGGGAAATGTTCATATCCAAGGCGCCGTGGTACACCTTGACAGCTGTCAAATCCCAGCTGTTTTATATTTACAGAGAAAATCGCGCTTTTGTGTCGGTCACGGAAAATTATTTAAAGAAAAATATAAGTAAGTGTAATTATTTATTAAAATTTAACGATTGGAGGAGTTTTTCAATTAAAACCTATTTTTCCAGTTATGTTGCACAGACCACATCGAGGATGCATTGATCAAATATTCGCACTCCGTCAGCTAATGGAAGAAAGGATTCGTTGTGGCAAACGAACTGTCGTGGTTTTCATTGATTTCAAATCCGACGAGACGTCGCTTCGACACTTCTCTTCAATGTTGTGATCGACGCGATTATGCGTGAAGCATTCCATGGATGACTCGGAGTTCGATACGACGACAACAACTTCGTAACGGAATTAATGTTCGCCGACGATAGCGCCGTCTTCGCCAACACGGATGTCGAAGCAACAGACGTCTTATACGAAATTTCCCGCATCGCGCAGTCATACGGGTTAAAAATCAATACAGAAAAGACCAAAGTGCTCACAACGGACGGATCAAGGGCCAGTGTTAACCTCGATGGAACCCAAATCGACCAGGTTTCGAGGTTCAAATATTTGGGATCATTGGTTGAGGAAACGAAAATAGCATCGACGTCCGACGTTCACAGCCGCATCGGCCAGGCAACAGCAAACTTCGCCTCGCTCAAGTGGTGCATATGGAAACGAACAAATATTTCCATCAAAACAAAAGTACGCCTTTACCAAATGTTGATCGTTCCGATTCTTTTTTACGGATCTGAAACGCGGACACTGCTCAAACTCGACGAAGCTCAAAGTCTTCCAAATGCGATGCTTGAGGCAGATCCCCGGTGTCTCACTACGCGATCGCCTCCGAAACGAGACAGTCAGACAAAGATGCGATCAGACATTGATCGAAGAAGAAATTCAAAAACGTCGACTACGGTGGTTTGGACATGTTTGCCGAATGGATGATGACCGCTTGCCAAGTAAACTTCTCTGGCGAGACCGTCCCGCAGGCTGGAGAATCCAGCGATCGGCACCGAAGAAAACCTGGCTAAAGAATAACAAGGTGACCTTAAGAATCAACGGTTATCAGTTACCGAGGCTCGAGATGTCGCCAAAGACCGGCAAGAATTGAAACGAATCGTGAATAGGGTTCGAGACCCAGAGGCAACGACAGCAGCGTGTCCGTTGCCGTTGCGGGGACGTCCCGCTCGGACCGCCAGTTAACGGAACAAAGAAGAAGAAGAAGATGTTGTACGGATCATATCTGGCGCTATCGTTTGTGTGCCCTAATTTTGGACCGGGTCCAATGGACTGGCAACATTGGAGTGTCGGCACAATAGTGCGCTCGTGTATGGGGCCCTTTAGACAGACAGGTGGAACAAACGGAACGAGAACTACTGTGGGCAAAAAAACAATATTTCTTTTTAAGTGATAAGGCTGTATCAGATCCAAAGCAGAACCGTCGGCAGAGAATTGTTTCTACTGGCTTACGCTGGTCACATTTCAAATATCTGTCACTTGACAAGTTGTTTTTAAATGACAAATGGCCGCGGAAAATTGAGAATTTATTGTTGTGTGATTTTTAGCAAAGAATTAGCGATTATTAACATCATCTTGCACCATATTGAAGAAAAATTATTATATTTGCAAACAATTTAAGTTGACGTTAGCTGTCAAAGAAAACTTCTGCCGCAGCTGCTGCTTTACTTGGATCTGTCTCAGCAGGCATAGTTCTGCTTCAGGCGCTCCTCAAAAGGTTGGATTTGAAACGGCCTATACTCGAAAAATTGGACGAAGGGAAGTAAAAACAAATGCTCGTGCAAGGAGAACCCTGGCAAATGAGACTGTACCCAGAATACTATTTCAGATAACATCATCTTCAGATTTTGAGCAAATGTCCTTTTTGGTCGTTTTCTTTATTTTTCCACTGCAATACCATAATTATATATTTATCTCTTTTCACTTACCCCCTGTAGATAAAGGAGGAGGTAATGGCTGCAGTCATAGTTTGGAAAGTTTTGTGAAGTAAGATGTAGATACAATGGTTAGGCATACCAAAACTCTGCTGAAAGGCTGGCTTAGAATTGGATGTCAAGAGCTTCGAGAGGCCAAACTGGGTTATATTGGATCGGACTCGAAACTGTGAAAAGAGAAGTTGCATCTGTTTATAATGACAATAAATTCATGATACAAATACTGCTGGTTTATTGAATGTTCAATGATATTCCGTCTACAATTTAACGGCAAATCTGAAACAAAGATTTCATATCCCTCTTTCGTAACACACCCACTTTAACACCAGCCATTTGAAAATATCGTACAAGTCATATTGCAAAAACATTTCACCGATGATCACAGTTTCAAAATACCTCTATTTCCTTCAAATCTCATGCAATAAAACTGGAATCATTCTTCCAAAAGTGCCAGCAGGTGATATCGTTCACAGCTTGTATATAGTGTACTATTCCATCACACATCAATGCACTTACACTTTAAACTCTCTCTCAATATGCAACAAGAGCAGACATATTAAATTTTTCATTTAACTCGAAATTTCTGTGCCCAATAAAATCGGAGAGCAGCATTCCCAAAATAAAAGAAAATGGTGTCACGGAAGCTTCCTTACATGACTTTTATCGTTATTCAGTTCACCGAATATCTTCTGCCGTAGTGCTGAGTGTTATTTAAGAGGGACGAGCAGCAATAGTCGCAAGCTGCAAACACGACTACATTACTAACAGCCTTCGCAACACCAGTGTGCAACGGAATCCTTTCCACTGAGTCGAAAGTTGCAACAGAAGCTCAAACAAGCAGAAAACACGTTGACAATATGCACCGAAACCGAAATGTCTGGGTGCAGTTGTTCGACACGCAAAACAGAAGTTGCCGGGTTCGAAATTTATTCCACTTTTGCCGGGTGACGCTTGCAGTGCGGGATCTCCCGGCGCGCTGTTGCCGCCCTCGATTGTTGCATTATGCCCCCCCCCCAGCTCTTAGCGGAGCCCGGCCCCAAATATTGCAGAACAGACATCGGTGGTTGCCTAGTCAGGCGGCGCGGGGATCCTGAACTCCATTGAATCCCTGAAAATTATGAAACAGCATTAAGTTGTTGAAGTGGTGGAGTAAGTTGACTTGAAGCTGCGAATTTGCGGAGGAGAGGTTGAGATAATGAAATGCACTTTATGCATCGATACACTGGCGTTTTTTGGCCACGCGAGATTCCAGGGTAGGTAAATAAAGTTTGTGACGTCTGGTACTTTAGAGGAAAGTTATCACCCATCGAGGTTGAAAACCTGCCAAAAGGACAGCAGGATTGCGAGGTTTGTCACAATATTGTTAAAATAGCAAATATAAAATTGGCACCTACCTAACTACAAGGATTCGATTTCGACTACACTAGCAAAAGCCGCACAATAATAAACTTCCAATGAGATTATTAACCTACACTAAAAATTCTCTGGTACACTTTAATTTTAAAAGCGTCTTCCAGTGCTCGGTGGTCTCCTATCTTGATATCCTCACACACACACGCCATTAAATTCCTTAGCAATCCTCACTCCTTAGAATCTAAGAAGGGCTTTAAGCTCCAGAAGCTCAACAGCACCACGGCCCACGGCCCACGGCAATATCTTGAAACACTTGAGACCCCAGCCGAAGGATCTTAATTAAATTCACTTAGTATTTATGTGTGCATTTGTGGCATTCTCTTTAATTTAAAATATATGAAGAATTTGTCACTTGTGCTATCAGATATTTGGGTGCCCTCAAGTCTTTAATTTTTTCTCCATTAAAGTTATGTTTGGCACTGGAAAAATTCCGGCTTTAAGAGGTTTGCCATTAGTACAATAAAGTTAAATCACATTATGGATTGTCACCAATTTATTGCCTTTCTTGTGCGAAAAATTACGGAATTAATAGTTTGGAATTGGTTTCGGACGGTTGTTCTCTAACCTCCTTTTTTAAGGGAGGGTTGCCGGGAGCTCTTGAGTTGTCCAAGGTCGTGTGAGAACAAACATATTCTTACAAAATAACATTTCTTTATTCATGCAAAAAATCCTTATACACTAACCAATTTCGGTCTCTTAAATCTAAGTAAATACGGGATACATATTTACATGATAGTTATATCTAAGTAACTAACTACGGGTTATATCTAGATACATGCTTCTTACTAATGTATTGCTAAGCAGCTATCTACTCATTACTCTATTCTGGTATAGGAAATGCTGTCGGGAACAACGTGGGATCGTACAGCACAACACTGGTCCAGGAAACATTTCTCAGGTATTCGATAGTCGGTCGGTAGGTGTTATGTCTGTGGCCTAATCGTGCCGGATCATACACCACGACATGGTCTAGAAATCGCTACTTCGGCACATTGTCGGATCGTACACAACGACAAGGCCTCCGCAACATTCCTCAGGTAATGTGTGTGAAATGTGTAATGTGTATACTGTAACCGTGCCGCACCGTGCACCACGACAAGGTATAGGATCGGAGAAGGTGACCTCTTTGGAACGAGCCGGATTAAAGACTGACTTTTAGCCTGGGGAAGCGGTTTATTTTATAGCCAGAAAGCTCGTCGGCGTAGGAAGCTTTAACGCTTCGAAGCGAGCTTTCAAAGGAGAATCACCCAGCCTGCTGAGTAAATATTTATTTTTCCTAAAGCTTTGTTAGAGCTTGCCTTCTAGAGTTGAAACGTGTTACTTTAGTATTTTTCTAACGTTCGGGGAGAGGGTTCTTAGTAACGAAACGTGGTTCGTTACAGTTCCTCGATGGTTATATTTCTTCCCATTCTAAATCTTCCTGCTCTGGATTGTTGCATCGCCTTCGTTCATGTCTTTTGTCGCCTCTTTTAATTCCGAGTAGAACGGAAATTTGGCGAAAACCAAATTGATTGAAACATAGTCCGCGGCCATTTGAAAGGCGTCAGAAGACTCGTTACAGCACAGTACGGCTACACACACAAGCTTATTTTGCTGCCAAAAAGGACTTTCCCGCGATGTTTGCTGATGCACTTCTTTGGACTGGCGTCTTCATTACCACCCGTTCTAGACCGAGTTTGAAGAGCATTGGGGGCAGCCCATTCCCTTGTCTAAGTCCTTGTTGCACTTCGAACTCTTCTGTTACAGTCTTTTGGCTCCTTCCTTCGGGAGCTATTTCTTGCGCCTTTGATCAGTTGATCCTATCAGGGTCTGCTAATAGGTTCCAATCTGTATTTGCAGTTGTCCGTTCTTGGGTGCACTTGTTGGTGATCTGGCGAGTTCCTTCATACATTTGTCTAATTGTCCGTTCATTGCAGTCTTGCTGTATCTGTAAGATCTCCTGTTTTTTTTATGTGAAAGGCTAGAGTCTCAGGAAGGGCCCTTTATACTGTTGCCAATCTATTCTTCGTATAGAGTGCAATGTCGAACAGCAGCTCTAGTCGGGGAAGGAAGGAACTGCCACAACCAACCTGCGCTATTTTTAATTTAGATACTTTCCACTTCCATCCTTCCTCTTGTTGGCCTTGCGATGTTCTCCTGGTGGCTCTGGTTTCTTTCTTTAATTACGGCTCTACAGTCCTGATCAAACCTGTCTGGCGGACCAGCCCAGCGGGCCTGCTTGTTCGATTAACTTTACTCAAATTCTGAAAGTCCAATTAATACCACCACTAAATGTTCACTTATTCTTACAGAAACAAAGTCATATATCTCAAGAAAAACTACACTAAATCGAAATAAAAATAAATTATTTTTCAAAACTGGTTTAGAGCAATCTTTTGAACTCCTCCATTGCTTACATTCTTAATTGAACTTCAAAAATTCAGTAACGCCGGAAACTCCAAAGCTCTGCTGCCACCGCCTTCTTACGCTGTGGAAAAGCCAAAAGGATAGACAGATTTCAAAAACACACAATGTGGGCCACAAAATAAAGAAGCTTCTTTCCGTAGATCTTAAACAGTAAAGTCTATCTCTTACATTTATACATTGTGTCTATCCTTCTACTTGAGCTTCCTTAATAACACTCCCGTTTGTCGTTGCCTTCCTGAACGTACTTCCTTGTCTCCCCATCTCTCCTTCTCCATTATGAATATTTCATAAATGCAAATATACGCTAAAAAATGAATTTACTTTAAAGATGGTTTTATTAAATACCTTAAATATTTAATCAACATTAAGCATCGTCTAAGTTTCTTTTTGCCTCGTCCAGCACTGTCTTTTGTAGTGTAGGAGTATATTGAATTTGGAGGAGATTTTAAAATCTCCACCGGGACTATTAATGCTTAATTTCCCCAGCAACATCTACTAACTTACTAAACTAAATATTTGAACAGGTGTAAATGCAGAAAATCAGTTTCTCCCACAGAATCCAATTATGTCTCAACAATGCTCCAAGTCTCCCCATCCGCTCGCCGTACACACGTGCATATGTAAGTCTTAAAGTGCTCTCCCTCTCAAAGTTTCGCAATTAAAAACATAGCCTTGTCTAAACATAAAGGATGTATCGTTGATGGGAATTAGCTGCTCTCGTTCACATTGAATAACCGGTAAATCAACATCTTTCCTACATCGTCACGGCAGCAGCAGCACGGCACGCCTGGCGATATTCATAAGCTCCCAGTGGCATTTAGCACGTGTAGGTTGGATGTTCAACAGGTAACAACACATTTGTGAAAATTGGAAAGATAAAATCCTCCGGGTCATGGTGTATTCAGATTACCATCATAAATCACGCCTTATCTAGTAATTGTTGTATTAATTCAGGTCGCCTTATCGCACCCCATCTGGTAGTACAATTGAGGAGAATTCCTCGGAGCAGCGGCCCGGGATGCCATCAGGACCGAATCAGCTAAGTATTTGCCCTATGACGTAATAATTTACCGTTTCTTACGAGTTATCGATGAAGGGAACACGTCCTGCACCAACACACACACACCCACACCCACGCCAGTGATTCGTGTTCTACGATTCTGTCTGTATCCGAACATGACAACCTAATACCAGAATCCAGCAGCAGCCGCTCCATCGATGTAGAATCCCTCAACGGTTGGGGCCTGCACCCTCTAGCCCTCCAGCTGCTCCCCATTTCTCTAGCTTCAATATGGGGCGGAGTTCCCACGGTTGTTTACGCTAGAAGAATACGCACGGCATGCAATCAAATTATGGGAACAGGCTGATACGTGTCTGAATGCTTCCAGCGCTTATCCTTACTTCACGGCATAATTCCCCTCGGGAAGTCGGGCTTTAGGGTTTCGAAAGTGCTTCAAGTGGGATTCGTCCTGGAACGGGGACATTACTATATACCTCGTCGTAACCAGCCCCAGTCGCCCCCGCCACCGTGAAAGTTCGCTCGTCAGACCTTCTCCTTTAAGGGTTGGTGTCAGACCTGCTTGTACTGATTTAACATCAATTGGCGACGGCAATTGATTTCGAAATTTCTCCAAATCGCCTTGGGTACGTGAGGCAGTCTGAATGGGGCTCCAGGAGGGGATCGTCGTGGCAGGATTGAGAGATAATTGGAAGTGCAGGTGGTAATTGATTGCGATTTAATCAGGACCTGCTTTAGGCGCCGAAGGGATCTTTATACTACACAGAAAAAACTGCTTTAATACCCTTTTTCCACCCATAAAATTTTTGCGCTGTTCATACCTTAAACCTGAATCTTTTTCCGTGAAAAACCAATAAAACACACCTTAATATTTCTTGTTTCTGCGAAGATCAAATCAAGCAATCCTATAAAATCCACTTGGTTTGATGGCAAGTATTCAACAGCAATCGAAAGCTGATTTTCTTCCGTTGCGAACAACAGGGAGACTCAAAGATAGAAAAGCCATTTTTCCGTAGAATGAGGGAAATGCTATAAAATGCTACGAAAAAAAGGAGTTTGAATAAATCTTTCCTAATGGTTTCCATTTTTTTGTGCCAGATTTCAGCTTTATGTCAATGCTGTGTGCGCGGTGGCAAAAAAAGAAATTTTTAAATTTTGGATTTGTGTCAAAAGCGGTTCATGTACAATATCAAATCCTATGCAGTTAAGCAAGCTAAAGAGTGCTCACGTGGCAATTTACGGGAGTTGTAGGTTTTTAAAGCAGGCCCACAGAGTTTTTAACATTGCTACGAGTATATGGATGCTCACTTGTGTTTAAAGTTGCTCGAGGTATCAATGCATTAAATCTGTTTACATTGTGAAAATATGCGCTATGTTGTTCCACAATCTACAAAAATTTGGCTCTTTTCTATAATTTTAATAGAATATATAGTTTCATTGGAATTTCCTTAATAAAAGTAATTGGGAACTTCGTTACCTGAAGTTAGGATGGTGAATGGCCATCCCAAAGGTTCGTGGTTCGATTCCACGCAGCGCCGCAAACCAAATGGTGAGTACTGCAGTGAGTTTAGGTATATTTTGTACATACTACGTTAACAGAAAAGGCCGGCGATTCTCGGGGCAGAAGCAGAGCGAACCTCCAGAACCAGAGCCTCTAGGTGGTTGAGTATATCCCCCATTAAAGCTGACTCCAAGCAGACAAACCAGATTGTCGAAAATCAGCTCGAGGCATTTCCGAAGGTTAGGTTAGATATGGCTGAGCTGCTGGCGCACAGCCCAAACACTTAGCCCAATGTTAAAGTGTCGTTTTTATTCGCTAAACCACTTCGAGGACGTAATGAATCTTCTTAGTGGCGGGATCCCAAACTTCGGGATTTCCGCAAGCGTGCTTAGGAAGGATTCACCAAAATTGGTAAATCTCCTTTTGCTTTTGGCTGGACAGTGACTGAGAACATGTTTAACATTTTCTTCTTCGTCTATATTCTGACAGCTTCTGCAAAAATCGTAGGTTTCAAGACCTAAGCGGGCCGCATGTGTCCCTATCAGACAGTGTCCGGTCAGCACTCCCACTGTAACTGAGAGGTCTCGTCTACCCAGGCTCAGCAGGGAGGTGGTCCGCCTGAGATCGTAAGCGGGCCAAGTCGTTTTGGCCAAGGTACATTTGTTAAGATCTCTCCAATGCTTTTCTGTTAATTGCCTTGTGTGTTGTTTGCATCGGAGTTTAAAGGTGGCCCAAGGCATACCAACCCTTTCTTTTCCAGGAAGGAGAGTGGGGGTCGTGCCTTTGCTAGCCAGTTCGACAGCTTTACAGTTTTCCGTTATATTTCGGTGACCAGGCACCCATATGAGGAGGGTCCAGAACTGCTGAGTCATCTCGTTAAGAGATCTGCGGCATTCAGAGATAGTTCTGGAGTTATTAATGCAAGAGGGCAGGGCCTTAAGAACCGCTTGACTATCTGAGAAGATGTAGACAGTTCAGACAGTTGTTAATTTGCAAGACAGCCTTATGTATGGCTAAAACCTCCGCTTGGTAAACACTGCAGTGATCGGGTTGTCGGAAGGAGACTTCAATCCCAAGTTCCGGCGAGAAGACTCCGCCTCCCACTTGACCCTCGAGCTTAGAGCGAAGAAGTGAAGAAGTTTATGGCAATCTGAATACTATGTGGTCTATTATTCCATTCACGACGTGACGGGATGTAGACTTCGGATGTGCGAAAGTCGGTTTCTGTGGGAATATTGACAGAGTCTAGCACCTTAAAGTGCCCTCCTCTAATTCCGGTCCAAGATCCAGATTCTTTTATTCTGAGCGCTGCAATAGTCGCATTTCCCCTGGCCACAAGGTTCAAATAAGGGAGGTAAAATATAACGTTTAGGGCATCTGTAGGCGTGGAGAAAAGTGCGCCTGTTATGCATAACTCCGCACATCTTTTCACTTTCTGTAGTTTTTGCTTAGCACAGTGGACTCATTTAAGGTTGGCCACCATACTAAGGCCCCGTATAGGAGTATTGGACAGACAATCGCTGTATAGATCCATCGTACTATGTTAGGTTAGAAGCCCCATTTATTCCCTATGGATTTTTTGCAAGCGAAAAGCGCTATGTTCGCTTTCTTAATGCGCTCTTCTGTGTTCTCATTACAAAAGAGCTTTTTGTCCAGTGTTACTCCCAGATATTTGGCACTATTAGTAAATTTGATCCTGACATTGTTTAGCCGGGAAGGAATTAGGGGTGGGGTTTTATACCTCTTCGTGAGGCATTTCCGAAAGAGTGCTAGGAAAATTTCATGTCCTTCCAGGGATTTATTTGGCTGCCTACTTAACCTTATCTCGCTTGAAAATTTTCTCCCCGAGAACCCGTTTCCTATGGCCACTGCACACCCATCCAAAAGACCACCGGTCTGGAAAATTGACCCGAGCGCGTCTGATTTCGAGATCACAGTTAGTTTACCTAGACGCAGACGTGCTGGAGAAGCTCATTGCGCAGATGGTTTGACAGTGAGGGATTGTGCAAACCTTTTAGCAGAATCTATGTTGCTCATAACAAGAAATTCAAAAACCCGAGTAAAATTAAAATATGGCCTTACAACGGACGAACACCAAACGTGATTGAAACATAGTCCTCGGCCATGTGAAAGGCATTAGAAGGCTTATTGAAGAACAGTACGGCCGGCCCCCCACACACTTTGGTTATATTTGTCAAGAAAAGTTTTGAAATAAAAATAAATAATAATAATAACAAAAAAATATAACACCAACAAAATTGCCGCCTGGAAATGCTTGCGCCCGATGCTATAACCCATTTACCCCTGTGGTTAGAGTGGCCATGTATGTTCATGGTGAATATTGTCGACATCTAGCATCTAGATATAACGAACGCATAATTTATTACATATCATCTGTTAATATATTACAACTTTTTGAAATTATTAATAAAACATCAAATTGTAAATTAATTCAATAAGTTGTTCATTATCAAGTTTCCGAAAGTAGCATCCAGCGAGCATCTTTCAGGTACTGTGACACATTTAAGAAGTTTTTACATATTCTATGACTTTGCCAAAGTCTTATAATGTGGAGAAGCTATTCCGTCTATACTGCTGTGCTTGAGGTTATTCAGAGCTGCTGACGTGTTGATGTTCACATTTAACTTTTTATAGCCTTTTTGTATCTTGAGATTATATGATTCGAGAAAACTTCCATTAATGCGCCAATGCGATGGTTGGAGCTGTGTTTGGGTCGTGACACCTTCTTAGTGGAACCATAATGTTCTGCAGGTGCAAACTATACGGGTCGGTCGTAAAAATTTCTCTATAACTATCATCTTGGAGAATAAGTACATTTCCTCGACCGTATTTAAATTAATAAATGGTACTAAAATTTACTGTTAAGGAGTGACGTTTTACGAGTAGTCAATGACATTATAAGGATTGATTATTACAGAATATGATTCTTATATAGAATGATTTTTCGAAGTTCAAAGGGGGGGGGGGGGTGGTTTATCCTTTTGGATTTTTGTGTTCCTGGAATATTTAGCATAGTATTAACTTATTTTGGAAAAAGGAAATTGGTTAAAACCCTTCCTCAACTAACATGCATTGTTTGGATTGATGGATGGCTGGATGATATCAATGGGACTAAGCGGAACGGCATGATGCGGAGGAGCATATCTGCCTAAATGGTCAGTCCTAATATTCTGGCAGAAACGAAACCCTAAATCGTAGGATACTCACCAAGGAACCATGTAATACTCACCAAGGGAGCCAGGTCCACCTTCATTAGCTGGTAACTAGTTTCTGAGAGGTTTATTACCGTGCACCTGCGTACCAGACAACGAAGCCTTACGGCAGTTCAATGGCACACCCTAGACAATAGCATCAAGGAAGAGTTTTATATGCATCTGAATGAGGGTTTTCGCTCTATTCCAAGAGGAGACATACAATGTACATACATACAATGTACAATTGGTGGATTTCAAGGCAAAATTGAGCTTTTCGTTGATTGGTAGAATGAGAAATCAGATATCTCACGTGGCCGTCATCTGCAGAGGAAGAACTATTAATGAGGATGTCAGGAGTTTCAGAAGAGCAGACTTTGGAAGGGATCACCATTTTGTAGTAGCAACTATTCGCCTGCAAAACGCCGCAGTCATAAACGACCAACGCTTACTAAACCGCTCTCCGGAAAAACCGCCACAAAAAACTCACTTACTTACTTATCCCCCTTTAACCTCTAATGGACGGAAGCAGTTGCCTACCAGGGGACTCTGTTTTATGCGACAATAGGATAAGTAAGTGGTCGTGGTACTTTTGGACCAACTCATCAAAAGAAGAAGAAGAAGAACGAAGAGTACCGTCATTAGCACAGCTTTGAACCAGTGGCTTGGAGAGGATCGAGAAAGGTCTTTTAAAAAAGATCCCGTGTACCGAGTGCACGTAAAAGTTGTGAAGCATCTTTATCTTTTTCTTATCTTAGATTGAATAATTAGTAATAATAAGTTTTATACTCAATGATTTGCCTTGTAAACCATTGCCGTTGATGAAAAGTCATAATACTACTAAGTTAGTTCTTGAAGTCATAGTCGTCAGCATTTTCATACCAAGGGGAAAAAAGAATGGAGGCAGCTGCCTATGGTCTGCTGGCTACGCCAGTAGTAATTTCACTATTTTCGAAATTTTTCTATTTGCTCGATTAAAGGCTACATTTATCGAGAATGAACGTTTGCTGATAGGATACCGAGTGTAAGATCGTCAGTCGGACGGTTATTTAAATTATTCAACGCTGAAATTGTAAGCGCCCAACAACTGAAATGCGCTAGCTGACGGTGTTTCTACCATTAGAAGCGCAGGTGAATATTGTTTTTATCATTTCGATAACACAATTAATACCCTGTAAAAATTTGGTAAGGGGTGAAATGACTTTGCACTCCACTTTTTCTATCCGGTTTACAGGAGTAACTGACATATGAAATACCTTTTGCAGTTAAGCTCACCATTCTTTTTATCTGTAATATTATTTTAATTTAAAGTTGACAAATTTTCAAGGCTAGTGAAAAGATTTAACAAGTACATGTTTCCAATTTTGCCAAGGTCAGCTATTCCCCAACTGGAGCATCTGACCCTTGGATCCATAAATGGCCCGAGAATATACATTTTCAAAAAAATCGTGAAGGGTGAAATGATTGTGGCCTTTGCAGCGCTGCCTCGCGGACTATTAAGCCGGCTCCAGATTCATGCCGTGAACAACAATGAGCACCCGTCAATGCGAGTGTGAATTGTTTTCTTGCCTAGCTCGGTCCTTGTCTTCCTTTCTGAGTGGATACAGCGTAAATTTTCGTCTCTATCCCACTGAAATAGGAGGTTATATCGGTATTAGGAAGAAAACTGGGTTAAATTAAGTAAAACATCTTTCTCATCTAAAGATCCCCATCCACTTACAGCCCCCAGCAGGCCAGGTCTGCAGGCACGGCCCGATGAAGGTCACTCAGTGTTACTGAGTAAAGCGGACTTCAGGTATTCGCCTGACAGGCCGTCAGGTTGTTAATTCAAGTTAAAAAATGTTCATGGCCTGAACGAAAACTTTAAAGGCACAAACAAAATGGTGACTGGAAAAACCTGTAAAATACACTGACCACAATATTTATTAAGGCGGCTTCAGACTCACGGCATGGATACCCGTGAACAAGCTCGAACGTTAGTGTGGATGATTTTCGCGCCTAGCTCGCGCCTGGCTTCAATTCGTGCCGTAAATTCACGGCTTGAGACTGAATAGAAGTAGTAAGTAACTTGTTTCAGTCGACCTTATTGTTACCGCACCATGAGGTGTTATATTTATTATAAAGTTATTTGTTTTTATGATTATTACACTTTATTAAAAACAGTATTTCTATAATTGTTTCCTATCACTAGAATTTATGTATACGTATGTATATTTATATAAAACAATGATATTGAATTATGGTAATTCTAAATAAAAAACGCGCGACAGGACTTCGGTTTTTTATCAGGGACCTTCGGACAGTGAAGATCGGAGATGCCGGAAATTGGATATTCGATAAACACGATGGGGGCCGGAACGAAAAACGGCAAGATCACTGAACTTTGAGTTCGGTGATCGATGGAGTGTTCCGACTGATCGTGTTTATCGTGTGGGAGGTTGCTGTGTGACTTTGTGTAAAACTTGGTAATTAAGTTTACGCGGTCACCACAACCTCTTCATACAAAAATTCAAGTACAAAGGGACTTTCCCTAAGCCTCTAGTCTGTCACATAAAAAAAAAAAGTGTTACAAAAATTTTTGTATGAAGGGGTCGATTGAAACAACTTAAGTGAAACAACCCCAGCACAAACTGACGACAAATGCCCACATATGTACATAAAGATTTTTGTCAGTTTTCTTCGACTACAGGCCCCATTCAGCTGGCGGCCGGTAAGTGTATGGTGGACTTGGCCTCAAGGCGAAAACTTTCAGTCCATGGCCTGCCGGCGACCTGTGTGTAAATGGGGGCCTTAAGATATGGCTAAATTCTACACAAACATTTTTACACGGTTATGCGAACTCCAGAAAGTAGCATAGTAACACCGTGATTGCGGGTCAAGCCAAATCACACGACATCACACCAAGGGAGGAGGAGGGGGTCGATAAATCGCAAAAATCATCTCACGTGCTACATGGACGACCCATAAGCAAAGAAGGGTGCTACTGTATATCAAAAGCTATGGAGATATATAAAAAAACCAGATCAGACTCACCAGCCTGATGTATAGAAGTTTGGTTTAGATAGTAACTCGAGGCACTGAAAAAGATTACATATCACATCAATTAAAGAAAACTATTCTATTTTAATTATATGTATATGCACATATTCTGATGAAGCGATAGATACTAAAACTAAACGAACGTTAAATTTACTTAAAACATACTAATGTTTTTCGGTAACCCGGTAACCAGGTACGAATGGTGTTTTATCACTTAAATATCCTAACTAATGCGCTCCTGTTCCTTCAAGATAAATTGTCCACCTTTTAAGAAAATATTTGAATTTTTCTCCCATAAACGGTTATAATTTTGAAATAAGGTTGCCGGAATAAATCATTAACAAGAAACATAAATTCCGTACCCATCTGTGCTGTGCTGCACAGGGCAGAAAAGGCCCAGTCGAAAAAATATTTTTAATAATTTTTTAAGCCAATTAATAAATTCGCTCGTTCTGCGTACCTAATAATATTCCGAAGGTCCAAAAAAATTGTCCCAGTGTATATTTTTTGCTCCATCATGATATCGTTAAGCAGTCAAACAATTCCTTGACAATCTGACTTCCAGGCAGGTACGTAGCATAATGAAAATTCCAAATTGAATAATAAAATTTGCATAAAAAGGTGTAGGATGGCATTCGGAGGAGACCCGAATAGAATTTAATTATGCCGTCACGTCAATGTTTTTCTTTCTTTTCTCATTTTCCGGGCTTTCACCAGGGCCGCCGCCGCCCGCCATTCAGACAAACAGTGACAGGAGAGTTTGGTTGGGCTCAAGAGGCGTCAAACCATTTCGGAGTATCGAATGGAGTCGGGGCTGTAAGGACACACACACAACCCCCGGGCTCCATTCCACCACCAACGTGAGCTAACCAAAAATCTAATTAGGCATTCGATTACCATAGAAATGAGACATCTCCACGCAATGTATGGAGCCGCGCCGCTCCGGTCCCCCAAGGATCCTTTATCCACTGCCCAGGCGAGTTTATGGCTCATCTGAAGGAGAAGGTGTCCTGGAAACGCTGCTGATGATGTGATTTGTTGCTTGTTAGCCGCCATATCGGATGTTTTTAATTTTTCCCAAGGGAAGCACCCAGGGATGAAGAGCTTGAGACAAACTCAAGTAACACCACCATGGTACCGCGGCGTTAGAGCACACCGAGCCGGGCCGGGCTGGGTCCGTGTGGGTGGCTGCTAATAGGCTCCTTGGAGGAATGAAACATAAGAAAATTGCAAACGGGCGTTTTTTGCAATGCAAATTAGAAAACAACAATGGATGCTTGTAGCGATTACGGCACAATGGGAGCTTAGAGAACCCCTGAATAACGTGACAGGATGTAAGTTACGAGGTGAAGTTTTATTGTTAGAAATGGCGGATTACGACTTTCGCAACAAGTAATTTCCATTAAGGGTAGCTTTTAAGTCATATAAATGGGAGATTGGGAGCTGAATGAGAATGCCGGGCTGCAGTTGGACGGGAAATGATATTAAAATCGCACACAGCAATGGGGAATCTTGTGCGCTCCTCATGGAATAGCATAAATTCTTGTTCACTGCTGGCTGGGGCTGCCCTACGGTTTAGGGGGCACCTGCAACACATCTTTCAGAAGACAACTTTTCATATTTAAGAAAATTGAGTAAAGCAGCAGCAGCAGCAGCTCAGCAGCTTCAGCTTCATATATTCGCGTACGCTGCGCCACTTTAGTGATGTATTCGCGTATAATAAGGGGGCAACGGAGTGCGACTTGGCACGTCATACCATTCACGTCAACTTCACGAGTTATGACCTTCAGTTGATGGTGCCATAACTTTTATAAGAGGCGACATTATTCCTGGCATTACTCCTAATCAGAAAAGCTAAAACTTGTTCCAACTGAAAGTAAGCGATAAGTTGACTCCAACCACCCGTAAATTTAATAAAAATGAACACATTTTAGCAGGAATTATCGATTTTCATCCTTTTATCGCCTTAACGTTTCACAGAGAAGAAAAAAAAAATTATATCAACCAACGAACGAAAAAAGGAAGAGAATCGCGCGCTATTTCTCTAACAGTTTCCAACCATCGCGCGGCAAAGTGTCCCGACAACATAACTCAACCCCAGCGATTCTCGCTCGGTGTAGAGACTCCCCATAACCCTTGTTCCACTTTATGGATTTTATTACAATCCACATCAATATCACTAGCGACATCTTCAGTAGCTGTAACCACCCGCCTACTAAGACCAGCCCCTCCCTCCTCCCTCCCCACCGAAACAAATAGCAGCGGGGTAGGGTGGGATAGATTCAACCTAACCTAGCCACTTCTGTTTGTGGGGATAAGTTTGTAACGTTTACTGTACTTTCCGGGGGGTGGGGGTAGAGATGATGGGGTAGATTTTTTCGGAGTAGGGAGTTGCGAAAAACTTTTGATTTTTTTTTGTCACCCTTCAACCCAATTCCGTTAAGGCCCCCATACACGGTCCAATTGGTTGTACAGCGAAGTGCGGTTGTACAACCAAAACTATCGATTGTGGGCCGGTCGGCCGATCAAAATACATTGCGCTTATAGGTTTGATGAAAATCTGGTTGTACAGCCAATTTGACCGTGTATGGGGGCCTTTAGGGGCGGATGAATAAATCGTTCTCGATAACGATTACCATTCATGACTTTTGGGGGGCATCGATGGCTTTTGATAAATTGAAAAGATTTTCACCATGAAAATGAAAGGGAAAAGTTATTGCAATGTATACATCAACCTGGTTATAGGAGATACTTTTTCACCAACGGAAATTTGTTACTAGATGACGGTTATTTGGGGGTTGGCCAGATTTAACTTAACATTTTTCTTCATATTCTGATCGTTAGCCATAAATCACCGAACGACATTAAATACATAAAACGAATTTCCTTTGCTAATTTTTTATTTTTATTTTTTGATTTTCACTCGAGGTAATATTTGAGACTAATTAATGATTATTGCCATTTTTATTACCTGTGCCACCTAACTCCTTACGGACTATCTAAACTCAGGAGTAAAGTCTTCAATTTTGTTTACAGTGTAAACATAGGGGCTTTTCCGAGAAAGGTCAGTTAGGGTCATTTAAGGACACTGAAAATATTTTAAATAGGTTTCCCTCGAACAAGGACTTGATTCCAAAACTATTTGGTAACTTTACCAAACTAACGAACTTGAGGATGTTTTTGACTAAGTAGCTAATCCTTTAAGGATTCTTGGATATATTTAGAGAAAAAAATTGTTCTATAAAGAGGGGTACTATCCACTAAGATGCTGGGACTTGGGAAAGTTTTTAATTTATTTTAAACTTTAATTACTCCTAAACTGATTATCCTAGAGCAACATAATTAGGAAAAAGTGTATATTTTTTTTATTTAGTTTGGTTGGCGTTGCCAAGGAAAGCGGGGTGGAGGCAGCTGCCCTTCTCTAGGTTCGCCTGTCATTTACCAATATACACTTATCCGCAAAAGTGGAACGCATATTTTCATATTAATCAATTTTCAGTATAAGAGAACTAAGTAAGGTATCGTTCATTATCTACGTGAGGCGTTTAGGTGGAGCGGGGGGAGGAGGGGAAGGGTGCGAGCCGAATCTCACGTGGGGAGCGGGGGTGTCGGCAAATATCACGTAATTTTTTTCCTCAAGAAACAGTGTAAAATTGCTAGAAAACTGGTTGAAATTAAGTAAAACATGTTTCTCCACTAAAGACCCCCTCCGCACTCTTAGGTCGCCGGCAGGCCAGGTCGGCAGGCATGGCCCGATGAAGGTCACACACGTAGCTCAATCTGATTAAGAAATGTGGACTTCAGGTAGCCGCTTGACAGGCCATAACATGCAGGTGACATTATGATCCCTACAAACACACAGGCGAAGACGACAATTTAGCATAGCAGGTTGTTAATTGTGCAGTGCGAAAATGTTCATGGCCTCAACGAAAACTTTAAAGGCACAAACAGATTGGTGACTGAAAAAATCTTTAAAATACACGGACTGCCATATTTGCTGGCACAATGGGCAGGCGGCGTGGAGAAATTAAACGTATCTCCGTCGGCCTTAGCATGGTTACAGCATAAGGCGGCTACAGACTCACGCCGTGAACCCCCGTGAACAAGCGCGAATGCGAGTGTAAATGGTTTTCGAACCTAGTTCGCGCCTTGCTTTCAGATTCGACTGTAAACGGCGTGAATTCGTCCCGTAAATTCACGACTTGCGACTAAATGGTAAGTTCAGATGTTCAGGCGCAAACTAACGGCAAATGTCCACACATATAAACGTACGATTCCGAACAAGGCAGCAGCCTACAAACCGCAGAAGCGACAATTCTGATTTGTATGCTAAAATCACTAAGTGCGCCTGTTTGCGATTTGATCATCCAATTCAGTAGTGTCGTCTGCGGTTTGCAGTCTGCACCTTGTTAAGAATCGTACCTTAACAGATTTTTGTCAGTTTTCTTGAACTGCAGACCCCATCCAGTTGGCGGCCGGAGAGGTGTGTAGTGATACTTGGCTTCAAGGCGAAAACTTTCAGTCCACGGCCTGCCGTCGACCTGTACTCCGTTATTCCAGTTGATTACTGTCTTTTAAGCGAGCTATGACGTTCAATCTCAATTTCATGTTCTGTCTGGGCGAACTCAGGCTTTATTTTTCCTGAGTTAAATATTTGAAAATGTATGGGAACGCAGGCAAAAATTGAAGTTCAGTACACCAATTTGCTTAAATATGCGCAGTTCGGCCGGTGAAACCGTGGTATTACTGTCTGACAAATTAACACGTGCCAACAAATCTGTAATCGACAATTCTCTTTTGATATTCGAAATTCGCATGCGCTTTTACAGCAGCCAACTTTTCCAACGCAAACGACGTTTCCAGCAGATTTTTTTGGTTGGATGTTGACTAATGTGAAACTTGCGTGCAATCTTAAATTTTGCGCAAACTATGAAAATTGTTTCTCCTATTCTGCGAGTGTTTGTGTTTTTTCAAAGTGAAAGTGTCAAAACTGAACAGCTTAAGGGGCGCAATATGGCATAGTGCACCGGGCGCAAAAACGCAAGCACCTGTACCTGTATTTTCGTCACAAGATTGTGCAACGAGCAACCAAAACTTAAAATAGAAAGTAACTTTACAATTCCCTATAGTTTTCGACTACTTTGATTTCAATTTCATTGCAGATTTAATATCTAGAAATTTCTTCTCCACATGTTCATACACATATTCAATTATCGAGATTCCATAGTTCAGGAAGGATTGTGAGGTCAGCTAGGCCCAGGGTCATGTCCGCAATACATAAATTCACCAATAATTTATCGATTTGAGTGGGGCAACTAATTTTAAAGCAATATCCAAAATGCCACCATTTATAACCTTGTAATTAAATTTATTACCATAATACCATTTCGCATATTACGGAATCGCCCAAAGTCCATTTCCGCACCGTCAAGCAATATCCAAAATCATTTTCCATATTTCAAGACACGATTGATTACTTTCGAGCTATTAATTTAATTCATCGGACGTCCTTTAATCTCGTTATGCATTATCTGCGACTCAATTAGATTTCGATTCAGTTAGCAATCCTCACGGTGGTGTTCGGCAGGCAAGAGCCTGATCGCACACATAGAAGCCGGAAAGTGCTGATTAATCGCACGCAGGAAGCGGTGGTGTCAAGTGCACGAAAATGGATTTGGAAAGACTTTAAACAGATTACAGCGGGATTAGCTGCAACTGGACCGTTCCGAATGGGAATCGAAGGCAGTGAGTGGCTGTCAGCTGGTCTCAAGTGCACTGCTGCAAGTGCTTGATCGGCTTAAGTTGAGTATCAAAATGCCATAAAGAGTCCAAGTCGGAAAGTATCCTGGAGACTCCAATCCTGGCACTTAATACCCCGAAAATCAGATTCTCTCTACCCAGGCATCGATGAAAAGTTAATCCTCAGCAGTGATGAGTTTGTTTTCGGGGAGGGCGCCTGATGCCTGAAAATTGATGCTCCTGGGGACATCCTGTCACTCCTGCCAGTATCTCCCCATGTGTACTTATAGATCCTGCACGATTTGATATTGTCTGGGAATCTACCTATCGGTGCTCGCTGAAAATGGCAAGCTCCAGTCGCAACTCACTTGTGCACTTGAAGGGATTTCCTCAAGGATCAAGTTCTCGTGATTACTGTAAAGGCAGATTTTATGTGGTTAGAATCCTGCAATTAAACCGGTTTTATGGTGCGGCTTAACTGCACGTTTTATTCACTTTTGGGTATCGTTAAAGTGTTTATCGCCGGGGGGTTTATCATATTACGAAAATTGAAGGATAATCGATTTATCCTTTGCTTATGCATGAAAAAATTTAATGATAATCGTTAATTTGAAAGCTGTTGGATTTATTTTATGAAGTCGTTCAAACTAACTTCCCCCAGTTGAGAGCGAGTTGTTTAAGGTTATTACGTGCAATTAAATTCGGTTCGTTTGGCAAGTGATATTGATTTGCATAAATAATTTTATTGATATGATAAAGGACAAAGGAATATGTGAGTTTTAAATGGAAAGCGTCTTAGAGATAAGAAATAAAAAATTGATATTCAGTTTTAATATAGGTTTTGCATTTTATTTTATTTGACACGCAAGGCACAAAGAATCAATTAATGATCCAGTGCTTCCAATCAGTTGCCCCCAACTTAATCATCCAAAATTTGCTTTGTCGTACCTTTATTATTCTTAGGTCGTCAGTGGAGTGCATTCATACATTCAAGGAGGGTATCTGAAAGAGTATCAAAGCATTTTTTTTGACATAACTATTTTGATCGGGAGCTTGTGAAATGGAAGAATGTTTCAGGTAATCGAGCACTGACATCTAAACCATGTTTTGATATTCACAGAATTTATGCCTTTCTTACTACACGGGGGCCACCCCCTATGTGCACTATGAGTAAGACCTGCTACAGCTGAAAATTCATGGCGACAAATGAGCAAGTGTGTATATATTGGTGCCACCGCCAAGGGAATGTTGTGCAACGTCATGGTGGATTTGCATCTAGAAATGAAAATGACATATTCCACTTTCCTTCTCAATTCGTTTGCTTCACCTTCTGGTGGTGGTGCAGTAGTTCTCTACTTTCAGTAGAGATTGAAAATAAGTCCTTTCTGAAAAGTCTTCGAATTAAGTTGGAAACTGTTGCGATATGAGCTACGGGCTGTGATCGGGACTTTAATGCATTTGGTATGTTAGAAAACTTTAACTTTAAAGCGGAATATTTAAGCTGTGTAGAGGAGTCTTAGGCCCCTGTGCTGAAAATCGAGTCGTGTTTCGTGACAAGTTGTTTGAGTTGAAGAAAGTGACGTTTCAGTCGAATTACGACTTTCAGCAGAGGGCCCTAGTGTGGTAATGCTATGTTGGGTTTAAACCGCTATACTGAGAGTTGTGATTCGACTGAAACGTCTCTTTCTTCAACACAAACGATTTGTCGTGTCGTGAAGACTCGAATTTCAGCACAGGGGTCTTAGCATCTTAATTCCAGGCAACATCATTGTGTTCAGTATCATCTTCTTCTTTTTCTTTGATCCGTTAGCTGGCGATTTTTGTAAATACTTTGTCGACGATCGAAAGGAGGTTAACACTGCGATAACTCTTGCATTCCAGACAGTCGCCTTTTTTTCAAAATTGGGATCGCTTTTTTTCACCCCGCCCCGGCCGGGTCACGATCCGAATAATGTCATATGTGTTATGAGAACATGAAGTCGTTGTGATAAGATATCACCTCCGGCTTTGATCATCTCAGCGGTTACTTGGTCTATTTCTATATTCAGCGATCACCTCGATATTTGTCGGTTCGGTATCGAGAAACTAACATCGCCAATTCTTTGCCGGATGGATTTCGCTAGGTGAGTTGGTGTTTGAGTGGATGGCGGAAAATGCTGTTGCCAACGATCAAATTGTTTGACGCTTTGAATGAAAGGAGGCGTAAGCCCTTGTCGTTAATTACTCCTCTTCCGAATTTTCCCATCGTTCAGTTCGATCTACTCTTGAATGTGCATTGAAGCCACCCGCGAGTTTGATTAATTTGGTTCGAGATATCGTATCCAGCGTCTGTAGTTGATCGTAAAATTCGTCCTTGTTTGCGTCTGGGCTGGTCTCGGTTGGCGCATAAACGGATACGATATAGGTGTTGATCTTTCCACCGATACGAAATAGGTGTTGATCGTCATAACCGCCAAACGCTCGGATACCGGTTTGAATGCGATAACGCTGCTGGCAGCTCGTCGATCGACCATAAACCCGCAGTGGCGGATCTAGAAATTCATTTTGGGGGGGGCCATCCTCATCCATTGGCGAATTTTTTAAGCTTTTGACGGAGGGTTGTAGAGCTTCACAAATATAAATAAAAACACAAAGATTTTGTTTTTAGTTATTGAAATAACTTAACTTAACTTTTATTTATTTAAATAATAAAATTAAGTCTTCTTACTTTTTGTTTAGCAAATCTTTCGATAATATTATCAATATTCATATGGATATCATGGTGAATATTTAGCAGGGCTAGACCCGTAAGCCTGTCTTCACCCATGCAGGTCCTCAGCCATGTTTTAATACGACGTAATGTTGAAAAGGATCGTTCAGCTGTCGCAACACTTGATGGAAGCGTAAGCAATATCTGTATCATTGTGCTGATGATAGGATACTGATCCTTGTTACAATAACTGAATGTCGCAACAGCAGTTTCGGGTAAGGAACTTCCCTTTTCCTTCTGTCGGTTCCATTTTTGTCTCCAGGCTTCATACTCCTTTTTCATTTTAAAGGATACAGCTCTCCTTACATCTTCAAGGAAATCCTTATATTGGATTGCCAATGACAATGCTTTATTGACATCTTCGCTGCTATCAGTTATACGGCTCGGAATGAATATGGCCAGATTAAAAGAATTTTTTAAGGTATCTTTAGGTAAACGTTCTTTCAAATCTGCAATAACGTAGTCTAAGACCGGGATATAAACTGACCTCAAGTAGTACTCTTCCACGTTATCTGCCGGTGGATTAGATCGATGTTCTTGTCGGGCTTTTGAGGAATTGCGTGGAGTGGTAATTTGAATACCTCTTTCTTCTGTAATCATTTACGTCTCGACGAATAGGTTTTTAAAGCATTCAGATGCTTTTTCTCGATGTGACTGTAGAATAGCCAACACATCTTGAAGAGCATCATTTGCACAAACCAAGTCTAACGACTCAGACTGCAGAAGAGTACTGAGTTGTTGTGTAGTTCCCAGGACATCGCATAGAACAATTACTAAAACCAAGAAGTCGCAAGTCTAAATAAGATTAATCCTTTGTACAAAAACATTTGATGGAATTTGCTTAATGAATTTGTTTCTACAAAATAAATGGACGTGTACGTAGATTTTTGTTCTTTCTTGACTTTTAACTGTTCACTTTTTTGTTATTTTTTTTTGTAGAAATAATTTATTATGGAATTTCAATTACAAAGCGCCATACTTAATTTGTAATATCACGATTTCAGCAATTTTATACTTATTTTATAGTTAACGAATTTTCGCTATTTAAATGCTTTTGTTCGCCACTATATGTATGCACTATTAATAATGTTACGCCTGTGCCTTTATGGCCACTGTGATGAAGCAGGGTTTAGCTGCTACATATAGTTATATCTAAATGCACTAAATGATATTTGTTAAATGTTGTAACTTATTTAAATTATTTAAAATGATATTTGAATTCAGCGCCACCATGCAACAATACCTGAACAATTTTTTTTAATTTAATTTTTTTTAAAACAGTAGTGATACTTGTTGGTTTGGGGGGGGCCATGGCCCCAATGGCCCCCCCCTGGATCCGCCACTGTAAACCCGACGCCGGCCTCTCGTCTCTCACCACCGGAATAGTAAAGCGTCATCGTTTCGTCGATTTTTGGTGGGACGATCGTCAATGTCCCGAATCCGGCTTCTAGTAGAAGCAAAATTTTGATCCAAAATAATAAGGTAAAGACTGGTTGTTTTAAACGCTAGGCACTTATTTATCGGATGCTTAAGTATGAAGATAAATTGCAAAAAATCTTGCAGAAAGTCTTGCAAAAAGTTGCAGTCTTGCCTTGGTCTTGCTTAATGTGCAAGACAAGACTTTTTGTTCATCACTGCAAGACTTTTAGCATTTTGTGATGAGTCTTGCTATCTTGATCTTGCAGTCTTATCTTTTCCTTGTCCTGTCTTGTCTTGCTAAATTTACAAAATAGGCAAAACAGCAAGACCAGTCTTGCTCATTACTAATTGGAAGTCTGTAGCTGAATTCTGCAGTGTTGCGACAGTCTTGCGTTTATGAAAATGCCCACACTTCACTTACAAAGAAGCGTGGGTCCTTCGTTAAAATGTACTAGTTCTGTCTATATGCGTTCCCTTACACGTTCATCACACCGAACTGCGTCCTGAATCCCTTCTTCTCTTCTGCTCCACTCTCTAATAGGCTCGTGTGCTACGACTCGTGAATGAAAGCACAATGAAAGTAGAAGCCCTGCGCTCGTTGATACTCGATTAAAGGCTATGAGTTCTAGCCCTTCTCTCTTTCGCCCCTAGTGTTGGACTCTGCATCGATTATAGAATTCTTACTTGGTTCTCTTTTGGTATAGTTTAAGGTTAATATCGTACTCTCGTATAATCTCGATCCTCTGCCTTCCCTTTCAAATATGACAATTAAATTTTTTTCGATATTCTCGATACGATTCGATATTGTGTTTGAAGTTATCGATACCCCCAAGATTCAATATCGATACTTTTAGAGATATTTTATTGCCGCACTAGAGGCAGCCATATATGTACTTGACCTAATCTACTTCTATTTTCAATTTTACCGGTTTACAGATCATTACACTTGAATTTGTTTGAATTAGTATTAAAGTTTTATTAAAGCCTATCTCATGTTCGTACCAAAATCAGATCAACCATTCTCGGTACATAGCAAAGTACCAAAACGTGAAGACAAGATAAGCTACAAAGATGAAATCAAGTCTCTTGCTGTAATGAATCACCACAAGGACTGCGTTTCAAACTAACGACATTAACTACCCAGAATACACTCCCTGTCATATCCTTTATATGTATCAAAACGTTTCAACACTCAAAGGATAATCGACTCCCTCAAGGCTATTTGCCGAAGAAGAAGAAAGAAAAAAAAATCTTAAAATCCCTCCCATCAACTGAGTGATTACCGCATTCCTTTAAATTCCGTTCATACCATCATATCAAAGCGAAAGGCCATATCAGCATGCATGTACGTGCCTTCATACAGTCACATTCCGAAAAAAATACCCTATATATACTATGGTATCTGGTTCCTGCTCCTTCGGCTCCTCCACACACAGTTTGGCCAACTCCTCCAACGGAATCACGTAACCTTATAGAAAGTCCACCTTCCTCTTGGTCTGTGCTGGTGTATAGTATCAGGGCGAACGGGACAAGGAGCTAAATAACGAAAAAAAAAATTGGGAAACTGGAAAAATCTATGGTTAATACCACTATCACGTCTCCCGCATTATTCTCTTAAAAACGTGCTTAATACTTGCGACAAAGAGGAACACCGGTACTCCTACAGCTGCATGTTCCCGGATATATATTTGCCCTACATCATTATAGCAATAGCAAGGATATATACGCTGTACCCGAGCACATATATACACCGAATTTCAGGACTATATATATTTTGCGGGCTTTTGTAGCTTTAAAAAGCGTTAAAAGTAACGCCGGAGGAGCGCCGGGAGATGTCAGTGCGGAGCCCCAACAGAAGTAGGTCGCCAATGCCACTTGTGGAAAAAGCGTACAAGTATGTAAAAAAGGGAATAAAAAAAGCCGCCCGATAACATAAGATATACAGCAGCAGGATATGCCCCCGTGTGTGGCAACTACGTGCCCTAGTAACTGCATTAATAATTGAAAGTGAACTCGAAATTGTTTCGAAAATAGAACACATGACAACCACCCCCGCCCTGGCCGCTGCACGCTCCCTAGACTCCCGCCCCGGAATAGGGAATGAGATAAGAAATTGCTTCAGCAGCTTAACTTGATGGCGACTTTATTTCCGCCGCTTTTAGCTGAAGATGGCGAATTATTGATGGAGCGGATAAGATGTGGGTGCACCAATGCCGAACTCGGCCCTAAAGTTATGAATCCTGGTTACGTCCTTGCACAGTATACACATATTCCCTTCAGCAGAAATCCCAGTATCTACATATTTATCTCAAGTACACCCTTCGTTATTTTTATCTTCCTCACACTCCAGTCCATCCTGGCACATATGGCCGAACTCCTGGATCCTAATTCGGGTATCTTTCTTGGCAACAGATCGCAGCGTTGTCATGGCTCCTTTAAATCCTCACTTTTCAAGACTCCTCGAAGATGCCCTCACCGGATTCGTCCGATGATAAAATTGGGCACTTGGTTCAGTTTCTATTAAAAAGTTTGAGTCAAAAATTGAACTTGTAATTTAGAGTTTGGCCGAAGCCGAAGGAGCCAGGTTTTTCCATTAACTGATGCAAAATTACAACCAGCTGCCTTGTTTACGATGGAAGGAATTCTGGTCAAACTTCTTTGTGAGCCGTAAACTCTGCGGAAAATATTAAAGATCAATAACGAACTTTCCCAGGAGAAAATCTGTAAGAAACTTAATGGAGTAAGGGTGACAAGTGCACAGACAGTGTAGTACCTGACTTTCCGAGAAATGTACTCCTTTGCCGTTTTTCTATCAGGTGCTTCGTCGCTTCGAACGCAAAATTTAATTGATAAGTTTTTTCTTCTTGCAATAAGTCCTTTGAAAAGGAGCAATTTTTCACTTATATATACTTAAAGAAAAATATTATGTAGTAGTAGGGTGTGTGTGGTGGAGAAATTGTTATATAATTCAGATGTTCACAAGTTTAAATGAATTACATGTACAAACATCAATGCTTGTGGAGAGATAATTTTTAAAACAATATTTTCTACACTTTTCTAAACTCCGTCAGGTTTATCTGCCAGTATCGAGCCCGGAAAAGGGAAGGATCGAGGGAAAATGCTAATGTTGTTATCCCTAGCTGTGTGGACTCCTCGGAAGTTATTAATATACTCCTCTCTATTTTCTCCAACTGCATCGGTTTTGATGAAATATCTTCACGCTTTTTTAAGCTCCTCGCCCCTTTAATTTTGGATGTCATCACGCATGTTTTTAATTACTGCCTGACTACTTCCCAAGTTCCCTTGTTGGGGGAAAAAACCATAGTGATCCCTTTACCGAAAAAATCTTCTCCTGCAGATATTTCAGATTTCCGTCCCATTAGCATTCTTTCTTTCCTTGCAAAAGCCTTTGAGAAAATTCTTTACATCCAAGTCCTGTGCTACCTTGAATCTAATACCTTTATTTCGAAATATCAATCTGGTTTCCGTTCGTTTCAATGTGTTCGTCATAACAATGTTATCTCCTCTTTTCTACAGGTGTCTTCTGGTGTTCCTCAAGGATCAATTCTTGGTCCCCTACTATTTTCATTGTATATCAATAATCTACCTTTTACTATCTTATGCTTAGTCGTCTTCCTACACTCCCCGACAGAATGCCACTCATTTGTCTGGGTAACATTCCTCTTCCCATTGTTGATCGGGTCCACAATCTTGGCATTGCTATTAATGCTAAACTGACCTGCTGCGATCATGTTCACTAATGCTCTCCAAGATTTATGGGACATTACGCAAGCTCTGGCTTCATGGCAGTTTCCTATCACCCACTATACGTTCAAAGCTTGTAAAATCTCTCATTCTTCCGCATTTCCTCTATGGCTCACTTGTTTACATTGTGTATGATTCGTCCTGCCGTGAAAGACTTTAATGTTGCATTCAATGATTGCTTACGCTTTATCTTCAGATCATATATGATCTGTTCGGAATTCACTAATAGGCTGTGACCTCTTTTGTTTTATCGATATTATCTCGCTAGCTCTTCTACATAAAGTTTTTTATGCAAAAAGCCCTTCTTGCCTTTCCGACTTCCTTACACCTTTGCAAACCTTGAGATCATTTAAATTCCTTATTCCATCTCATCTGTCTCGAAATGGTAGTCGTTCCTTTTTTGTGCACGCGATTAGACTCTGGAATGATCTTCCCCTTCTATACAAAGAATTAGCACAGTCACCATTTTTCAGGAAACAAGATTCTCTTCTTCTATCCACCTCTTTTCTTTAGCTCACTCTTCCCTTTACTAGTTAGCTTTCTCTTTCCTCTAACCATAACTCTAGTATGTTTAGTTTGTAAGCTTAGGTTGTATTTTTGTTTTTGCCTTGTTTTAATTAAAATTATTATTGTACTCTAAAAGATGTAAGTCTTGTGTACCTCCGTTTACTTATGTACAAATAAATAAATAAAATAAAATAAATAAAATTTCTAATCCTTGCCGTTAACATATGGTCCCTTCTACACCTCGCAACTTGCAAGTTTTTGGGATTGGAACGATACTTGTGTGTTGGTCTCTTCAAAAGGCCGAAAGTTAGATATACATATTTCGCATAGAGCAGTTTGGACAGTATTTTTGCACAAAAGCAATTATTAACTAATTATTTTAATTTATTTAAATACCATATAAACATCTAATCCTCAAAATACAGTCCACTACCTTGAACGATATCAACGGCACGAGAAAAAAGTACTTCAATTACTCCACTTGCCGAACGTCCGTGCACTTACGTACTATGGTAACTCATCCCTTTTGCCAGTAGTAGAACACCTAAAGCTTTTTCCGAATTGAATTTCCCAATTACACTTTTCCAGCGCCCATCATTGAAGTTGTCCCAAGTACTTAACCACTCGAGAATCATCGTTTCCTTCCATTTGCTGATATTGAGCAGAGATCCTTTTTGGGGTACAATCTTGGGACCGATTGAAGTAGGTCTGAGTCTGGAGATCCGTTTTTTTTTCTGTTGGTACTTTATACTTTTTGACGGCGCACACAAGAAAATCACTCACTACCATCACTACAATTATGCTGTAGTAGCCGGGCAGGGAAACTGTTATCACTCGAGGACGCAGGACGAAAAGGACGAAATAGTCTAGATTCGTAGCAAATATTTGTGAAGGGAATTTAAGCACCAGCCAGCGGTATGTCATGTCCATTGTAATGGAAGAACAATTTGCATCGTTGATGGAACGGTTACAGCGCTTTTATGTCCTCCCTTTTATTTGACGAGCACTTTGCCGCTATTTTCGGTGATTTTTTATCTATTTGGAAATTTCCAATTGGATCCGTAGTCGATTTGTCAGGTTCTACCTATACATGTGCATGTGTATGCGTAGGTGTTGGGGGTTGGGTTGAAAGTGTACAATCAATTCGATTTGGATGTTTCCTTTTTGTCTTCCACCCCAGAGCCGGCACGACTGGTACAGCGCGTCTCATTGGCAATAAAAAGAGAGAAAATTGATTTTATAGAAATGTCGAAAATTGTTTTCAACTTGTTTGTGTCTAGCTAACGGCTACAAGCTGATGGCTTTATTTTTTTGGCAGAGCAGCTTGGGTTTTTTCTGTCGACAGAGAGGTAAAAATGTTTTAAAGATTGGATTAATGGTGGGGACGGTAACTGATATTTATCTGGAGTATTAATGCACGTAGTTAACAATGCTTTCAAGGACATTTGGGAAGTATCAAATGGGAAGAAGGGACAAATTTGATATAGAATTGCACTGACCTATTAAGGTATAGTCCTTCCATACTAGTACAAACATTTTTTCAAAAAACTATCCCTGGCCTCCCAACTGTAGTCCAAGCTTCTCCATTGGAAAGATACTAGTTGGAGTCGTTTTTGTACCATTTAGTAACAAGCTATGGAAAATGACTGAAGGTTTAATAAGCTACCGTAAACATTTCATCACCTGATATCGACCTTTGTATAAAGGTTCGAAGAGTTTTCATTACCGATAGATCCATGCGAAAATGTAATCGGTGCCCTCGAGGGCAGTAGGCAAGTAAATATCCTGTTGAACTTGTTGCTGAGGATGTGCTGATTAAAGGTTCGGCATGTGAACTCGAGTTCGGAATTTTGTTTGATTTATCGGATTTTGATGTATGGAAACGGAACTAAAGTTGGGTAATTTGAGATTTTGAACGTTTTGCGAGCTAATAACTTGGTTTTGATCGCCATACGTGTGCCTAGCGAAAAGAGTTTTCACTCGAATGAGTAATTTTGTCTCTTGACAGTTCCAATTCGCTACGTGCTGAAGAGTTTTACTGTTCATTGGACAATTTCTATTCGAATTGTATACTTACATAGTTCTGGAATAAAGCAGCATGTCAAATAATGGGACATATTCAGTATCAAAACTTAGTGCCAATATTGAATTAGGTATGCCTTGCGCTAAATCAGGCGTAGTTCTACGATTGTGAGATTGTAAGGGTAATTCTCCAGATGACGAAAGATATGACTATATCCATGACTTCATGAGTACCTACACTAAAGTTTATGTTGTAACTTTGCCTTTTTTTGCAACCGATAAATATCACTCATCAGGGGCGTAGCGAACTCCCCGGAGGTCAAACTCCAGTGAATACTTCTTCTTTTACTCCTCTTTAATCTCTCATGGACTCTGTTTTGTGCGACCGCTCTCAGCTCCGACCATGATCTTCCAGTTGTCTCTGCTAATAGTGCCCTCCTCCGCGTTGTTCTAGGTCTTCCAGCTCGACGGTATCCTTGCAGATTCCAGTTAAGGGCCTGTTTAGCTAGATTCTCGTTTTCGCATCGCAAGGGGTGGCCAATCTTATTCCATTTCCTTCGCCTGATTTGGTCGTCTATCCTTTCTTGGCCGGCACGGCGCCATAGTTCTTCATTTGAAATTCTATCTTGCCAGCGAATTTCGTTACGGTTAGGACTTGCTAATAGGTCTGCTAGGTGTTTGTCTGCAGTGAATCTTCTCTCAAGTAGCATCAAAACTGTGAACTGTCCTCACTTGCCTAATCTTACCATTATCCTATTTCCTGTGTTAACGCAATGCGCGCGCAAATTAACTGACGACGACAATACTCGTACTTCAATTTGTTGTATAATTTGTGCATAATAACATAGGTAATCAACCCAAAGGAAATGATTTAAAAAGTTAAGACGAAGAAAAATATCTCGCGGTGCCAAAATACCTTAAGCCGGCCCTGCTTTCCACCATTAAACCCTTTACCGTTTAGAAATAAAACACTAGAGCAGTGGTTCCCAAACTTTATTTCATACGGAACCTTTCTACAATGTATAAAATTTGGCGGAACCCAACGATGAAAAAATAAAATGTATATTTATCCTTTAATATATTTTAAAACGTTTTTATTAGTTCGCTTTCTTGTCTGTCTGTTTGTCCGGTACATATCCTGCAATCGATTTTTTGAATACTTCCGATCACCCTGAAATTTTGCACACAACTTCAGCTCCGATGACAATGCAATATGGTATACTCATTATACCGTTAGATCTATGGCGGCCGTCTCAAGAGGACGGATTACTGTTTTCTTCACGGAACAAATTTTGCAATCGATTTTTCAAATACTTCCGGATATCCTATAATGCTGAAATTTTGCATACAGCTTTAGCTCCGATGACAATGCAATATGGTATACTCAATATACCTTTAGATCCATGGCGGCAGTCTCAGAAGGGCGTATTGAAATATTCTGCACAACCCCTTCGACATGGGTATCAAATGAAAGGGTATGATAAGTAGAACACCTATATAGTATACTCAATATATCGTTTAGTCCATGGCGGCTATCTCAAGAGGGCGGATTACCATTTTCTTCCCAACCCCCTTGACCTGGGAATATGGAATGGCGGCCAAAATGTTACGCGGCGTGACGTAGACCAAATTTCAAGGAAGAAGGGCCACGCGCCCTTTCTGATTAGCAAGAACGCGTTAAACGGCTGGCGCAGCGCAAGTGAGTCTGCGAATGTATTTGCGCTTCGGCGCTGGTGACACGGAACCCTAAAATTTTTTTCGTGGAACCATAAGGTTCCGCGGGACCCACTTTGGGAATCACTGCACTAGAGTGTTTTATATCTAAACACTTGCTAAGCACTTGGATTTGCACTGCAAGAATAACGAGAAAACCGGACTTTCTGTTTAGTCACCGAGTGTATCTTCGCGACTATATTTAATACCAGACCAAATACAATACTTTCTTTAAAATATTGACAAAAGACGCCATTATGATTCTACTATTTTGTGATAATTTGTATGGAAAAATTGTCTATGCAAAGTACACAATATATTTTTTTATAAACAGTTTCTGCTGGACTTTTTTATTTGATTATAACAAACCTATTCCCAACAAATTCCAATTATAATCAGACGACGTCTACAGCTTGCCAATTGAGCTGTGGCGGCAGTTGTGAATAGCCAGTACCTTTTTATCCATTCAAAATGTAAATGAGCACTATGACTATATTTCGCCGTTTGATTAAATGAATAAATTTTCGTATCGCCGCATTTTGTACAATTCCAGCAATCTCGTTCATATACGGGGAAATTACTAAGCTAATAAAACAAGAATTAATTCCCAACATCTTTTGTAACGGGGAAAAATCTGCTTATCGTCAGGATTCCATTATCCTACCACGCCTTTATCCCGGCGATATTCAAAAGAGAAATCCAATCTCAAAATGAGAAAAGTAATCTTGATGAACTGGAGCACGTTGCGAAAATTCATCTCACGTAAACCGAGTTCACTTGTTCTGCACTCAGCCCAACTCAAACTCATCTGATGAAAGGAGCTCATCTCTTTAACATTTTGATTGGCACAAAAGCTCCAGAAGTATTCCGTAAATATCCTCCGGACAAAATTCGATAATCAGGGACACGTGTTTTATTGCATTACCTTTTTCCGTAACGGATAAGGGCTAGAGAGAACAGCAATGGCTCTTATGCCAGGATCCTTCGTCCTTCATCCGAAATATGCGGGGTGCCGGTTGTGGCTACGCCCCAGCCCTCGTCTGGTCCATTGTCAATCTGGATAGGATAGCAATAAAGCGGTAGTGGCCAGAGGCAAACTCCAAACATGGACGGATCAGCCTTACTAGGGACTGACTGGAGGGTCTTGTCCTTGCTGTTTAGGTGCAGTTTTAGCTGCCTGAACTCAGTACAATGGAAGATGCCCAGAATCGGATAACATAAAGGACCCTTCTCGTACCGATAGCCTTTACGATTTCTTTTTATTGACATTCTGTTGAATATTCCAGTCATGTCCTGGGTAAACTGATTTGATGACCCACAAAGAGTTTTCTCCTTTCACATGCCGTTTGATTAGCCGTAAAGTGGTGCCGAAGTAAGAAGCCACCGCCGCTCCCTCGACGTCTTATAACTTGCCGCTGGCTACTCCGACTCAGTTTTCAGTCACGGTCGGTTTAAAAGTTTGCTCATTGCAAAGTAAGGGTGCTCCTCTACACCAACACACAGTAATGAAGTGCTTACCTCCCCTTAGCTCCCAGTATCTCCGGTTTGGATCATCCCCAGCGGCATTCAACGATGAACGGCTGAGGTTTGTTTGCAATTACTTAGATGACTGGAGGATGTGTCATTGAATTGTTTATGACAAATTAAGACAATTTGCAGTACCTTGGGGTGGATAACTCTATCCGGTGAACTTCGCAGATAAATAGTGGAAGCTTAGAAAATTTTAAGCATAAAACTGTTTCACTGCTGGCTGTAAAAGTTGTATGACTTACGGAAAATCAATACCAATTTGTGAGAGTGGCCAGCGGCCGTAAAAGGTACTCATTTTTATTCATTAATTTTTGGGGTTTTCTATAGTAGTTAAAAGCGGGGGATATGCGCCCGAAAGAAATTTAGTAAGGACGTTCTTTGTTGTGACATACTTATTACCCCCCGCCTCAGTTCTTGTATTACCTTTTAGAAGCTCCTTGTCACTGTCCGCGTCCTTATTCGGCAGGGAACCCATCCCGTTTGGAACTTTCCCTCTTCTAACAATGATCCCCTTTCTGTTACTGATCATTAAAAAAGATGAGTGATCGATCCATATTTCACGCAATTATGTTAATGGCCGATAAATTGTACCATTTAGCATATTTAGTAAACCGCATGTCGTTCTATCACGGAGGTTAAGCAGCATTGGAAGTGGTTTGTACTTAGTGGGAGGACCGCTTGGAAAAATTTGGAAAATTATCCCACAGCTATGATACCGGTGCCGAGCGTAGGATTTGGGTTGTCTAAACATGATTTTAACTTGTCCTAGTTGATGCCCTAATCCAGTTCATGAGTCCATCGAATTTGAACGGACTATCTTCTATAATATAAAAATGAATCGCTAAATGTGTTGGTAAGCGCAAAACTCGAGAACGGCTGGACCTATTGGACTAATTTTTTTTTTCGAATATTCGTTGAAGTACGAGGATGGTTCTTACGGAGAGAAAAATTTAAAAAATTGCCTGAAAAAACAAAAAAATGGTAATTTTAGGAATTTTCACTTCATTTTAGTTTCAATAGCTTCATGGCCTACCTATTGTTTGACAAATGTAAAATTGTCATTAAATTGAATCATTACATTTAATGAAAATTTCAAATTTACGCAGCTGTCAAACAATAGGTAGGCCATGACGCTATTGAAACTAAAATGATCCATGGCGGCCGTCTCAAGAGGGCGGTGTACCACTTTCTTCACAACCACCTCGACATGGGTATCAAATGAAAGGGTATGATAAGTAGAATACAATAAGCAATGTAGTAGACTCAATATACCGATTCATGGCGGCCGACGCAAGACCCATGTTCTTTGAGGCATTTCATCTGTGTAAAATTCATATCTGAAGGAAAGGTCTCGGGCTCCGTGAGGTTTATAGCAAAATTTCAATAGAAAAGCAGGCGTCCATAGCAGCCATCTCAAGAGGGCGGATTACCATTTTCTTTACAACCCCTCGACATGGATATCAAATGAAAGGGTATGGTAAGTAGAACACCAAAGGCAATATAGTATACTCAATATATCGTTTGGTCCATGGCAGTCATCTCAAGAGAGCAGATGACCATTATCTTCACAACCCCTTCGAAATGGGTATCCAATGAAAGAGTATGATAAGTAGAACAATATAAGCAATATAGTATACTCAATATGTCGCTTGGTCCATAGCGGCCACCTCAAGAATGCGGATTACCATTTTCTTCACAACACCTTCGACATGGATATCAAATGAAAGAGTATGACAAGGAGAACACCATAGGCAATGTATACTCAATATATCGGTTCGTCCATGGCGATCATCTCAAGCGGGCGGACTACCGTTTTCTTCACAACCCTTTCGAGATGGGTATCAAATGAGAGAGTATGATAAGTAGAACACATAAGCAATATAGTATACTCAATATATCGTTTGGCCCATAGCGGCCATCTCCATAGGTTGGATTACCATTATCTTCACACCCCTCGACATGGATTTCAAATGAAAGGGTATGATAAGTAGAACACCATAAGCAATATAGTATACTCAATATATCGTTTGGTCCATGGCGGTCATCTGAAGAGGGCGGATGATCATTTTCTTCACTACCCCCTCGACATTGGTATCAAATGAAAGGGCATTATAAGAACAATGCCATAGACTGTGTCTTTAGATTCATGGCGGCCATCTCAAGAGGGCAAGTTACCATTTTCTTCACAACACCCGAGACATGGGTATCACATGAAAGGCTATGAAAAGTAGAACACCATAAGCAATATAGTATACTCAATTTATAATTTGGTCCATTGCGGCCATCTCAAGAGGGCGGATTAATATTTTCTTCACAACCCCTTCGACATGGGTATCAAATGAAAGAGTATGATAAGTAGAACACCATAGGCAATATAGTATACTCAATATATCATTTGGTCCATGGTGGTCATCTCCCAAAATCAATTTTCCCAGATTTGTTCTTTTTTCACTATATCATTTTCCTATCGCAGACTGTGTCCCCATAATCTTATTTCATTGAAAGGCGTTGCAACGCACGCGGGTTTTTGCTAGTAGATTAATAAAATTCTTGATATCTTGAAGTAGACAAATTTGCTGCGCTGAGGCTCGGAACGAATGGGCACCTAGACTGTGGTATGTTCAGCGTGGGCAATTTGCAATTTCTATGTATTATGAAAGATATTCTAGAAGCGGTATTGCCAACGGATTACATTCACGTAAAAATTTTTCGGCGAACTCACCTCGCGTCTCTCTCCCTCAAAAATTTACTTGACCGTAACGAAAAATACTCCTTAAGCGCCATTCTGGTATGTTCTATTGTAAAGCAAAGAAGTACACACATTCACTCACTGGCAGAGATAATACTGTTAGTTAGAACTCAATGACCAAGCTTGCTGATTTTCCTGATGGCATGAAAGTGCCGATGAATGATTGAATGACCAAATCAAAGCTTCTTTGCTAATTCGTCAGACGATCAAGCCCCACATCTTTTCTAAGATGCTGCAGATCCCAGATTTGAATTTCTTGAACCACCGTTGGCACTGAACTGCTTTTCACACTTCAAATTTCGCGCTAACTCCTATTTTCTAAATTGTGACCAGTCATAAGTTACCAAACTTGTTTGACTTGTGCTAGTTTGTGACTAATATTGTGACCATATCAACTGTTTTGGTTTTCTAAGGACGCAGTCACAAGAATAATCACAACAAATTCACCTCTGATGGTGAATTTGTTTTCGTGTTAGGTGATAAGGCGAATTCTAGGCGACAACGCACGCTAGAAAATATTGCTGTAGTGAGGCTAGATAATGCTGGAAACTTGCTCTTTATACACTCTACAGTCACAATTTTGATAGGCATCGTGAGACACTTTGTGCATTGTCATAATTGTGACTGGAAAAATAGAACATCAAATGGTCTCAAGTTGAAAATTTGTGATTGCGATGTGACTGCTTTTAGAATATTGGTATAAGAATAAAAACAAGGTAAAATTACTAACTGTTTTTATAACAAGTTGATGTAGGTTGACTGTTTCCCGTCCTGCTTCGTACATTTGGTAAAACTGCATTATTTATGGGATAGCCCCCACCCTTAACTAAGCTCCTCTTTTGTCCTAATGCGTTATTCTTACTGATTAGGATTATATTTATTTTACTTTCAAATGCCTTCGAAGTTTTTATCTGATTGATTGCTTGGTCAATGCAAAAGCTTTCGAACTTTACCATGTGGGCAGTTTTCTACCCTTGACATATGGTAGCATTGTTACGTCGAAACTTTGTTGCTACGACACGATGCGATTTTAGGCGGTCACATAGGGTAAAATTATTCGTTTGACAGTTATTACACCGGAAATAATTTGGCAACAAGTAGTATTTTTTATTAATTTTCAAATAAAATAAAAATCAAAATCACCCTTTGATCAATGAACAAAAGATACCGTATGACACTGAAAAAGCGGGCTTTTAACATAAACCTATATAGTCCAATCCATCTAAAATAACTCCATGTAATTTTTGCGTTAATTGCCAACGTTAATTGTTTTGTGCCCTAACCTATAACTCAATATATGTACATCAATCGTAAGATAATTTGAATAGCTACAACTTTATAATTTGATTTTTTTCGATCCGAGGTCACGTTTTTCTTTTATTCGCTAAAAAGCGTTTTTTACACTTTCCGGGATTTTTTAGGTTAGGTTCGCCATTCCAAAATCCGAAAAAGAAAACGCTATATTTTTTAGAATTTTTTTTCCTATATGACTATATTTTTTGTTTCCTGATGGCAATTATTAGATGGATTTTCGTAGATTGATTGGATTAATATCGATCGACAGTTGGTCCGACCGATTTTCGAATTTATGAATTTTCGTCGTAACGACGTAAAATTTGAATCGTTGGTCTCCGTCGTTATGAAGCTGAATATTCGTCCATGTGTGGTGGGTATAATCTACAGTACACAGCCAGAAGTGTCTAACTGCAATTTTGACGATTTTTAGTATATTGCATATTTTTAGTATACATATAGTATTTTATTTTTAATCATCGTTATAATTTTTGTCTTAAACCGAGCCGTGGGTGCTGAGCTATCCGACCGGCAAAAGCGCTTTTCTGAACAATTCTGTATCTAAAAAAATCTTTGAGAGCGATTTTCTCGAAACACATATTTTGCACTTAAGCACTTCTGGCTGTGTACTGTAGTAATGTTCTGTATATTCTCCCTGCGGCAAAAACTGCGCTCTAAATTACTATTTATAAACGATAGAAAGGTCAGAAGAGACCACCTGCAGAGTTTACCCCGAGAAGGACAAGTTTCAAGGACGTGAATCCAATTCCTCATTAAAAGAAAAAGATGAAGCAAAATAACCTTGCATAGACGCATTTGAAAATTTGCTTATCACATTTATAGCATCTAGCTGTATACTGAGCCTTCGCTGTTATAATTTTTGACTTTTTCACTTTTCATTGTAAATAGATTGTGAATGCTATCTTCCCCATAAACGTAAGTAAGCACTAATCAAGATTTACTTTTTATCAATTACCATTCATATTTTAAGAGCTGGAAATAAAATCGCCAAACCAGCACAAAACCAGGGCACCGACCGTCCTATTCAATATTGCTCCGCCAATAATTTCATTCAATATCCCGAAAAACCATGACAGTTAAGCAATTTAAAGAATTATTAATTTCGAATAAAGCGATTTATTCTCCTTTATCTCCAAGGAGCAGCTATTCAGATCAATATCCTGAAATCTTCAAAGAATTATATCTCAGCATAAGTTTTAATACCCCTTGGGGTTATACTTTTCCCTTACAAGGATAAGGAGATCTTTACAGATCCTTGACGTGCTTAGTTGTTTGCCTTCAGCTCCTCTCTCTCGCTCTCTATCTGTGTGTGTGTGTACACGCTTTGCGGTGAGATTTTATGTAAAAAGTTTTAATTGCATACTGAAGTGCTGCTGCTGCGGCGGCGGCAGAGCCCTGTGGGAGGTGGAGGCGGCGGGGGCCCAGTTTATTGGGGGTATACTGTTTCCAAGGGGGTGGTGAAATTGTTTAGAGTCTGATTTATGTAATCAATATTACCCTTTAATTAAATCGCTGAAACTCTTTATGAATGTTTTTCATCAAATTTTGATGAGCCAGCTAAATACCCTGAAATTGATCTCTCTCTCAATTTCCTTCACTTAGCGAACTTAAACTGCTCCACACGCCACCAAAATGCGGCCGACAAAGTTTTTACATCAATTTTAAATTGAGTCAATTTCACGTCATAATTATTGTAATCAAGAAGAAGATAAAATTAAGTTGCTTCAGTTGTTTCCACCTCAAGGCTCTCCATTTCGGAATTGCTCGAATTCCCCAAAAAACGGAGCGCTCCTGCTCAGCGCCTCCCCCGGCCCCCGCCCTCCGCTGGGATGCTTTGGTGTGTCTGTTATATTCCAGTTATTCTGAAATGGAGGTTTCGATTAAAAGTAGGCAAACGAAAACGATGCCATGAAACATTTTTAACAGCGCCATCTGCTGCCGCTCCATCACGACAAATGCTCTTCACGCGACAAAGTGCCTCACAGACACACACACACGTACACAGAAAAACACCCCCTACCCCCAAGTTGCCATACGCTGCCGGTTCATTCCGTCCCGGCGGAGGCTCGCAGCGGATCCTTAAAGGCTCTAATACGAGTCAATTAGGCAACGCATAAATTAATTATCCTGCAGTGCGAGGGCGGCCCGTAATCTACCATAGTGAGTGTTCTCCTAAAATTTTATTATCGACGAATGATCAACTTTACGAGGAAACTGTCGTTCTCGTCCTGTTGCACGGCACCCAAACACTGTTGCCGTGCCCGAAGTGCTGCGTACCTTTAGTACACGAAATTTGTCAATAAATCCGTTGAATGGCGTCATAAACCGGCAACAAAGAGTATCTAACGGGCTCTGGGGATGGAATTGATGGGTGGTAAAAAATCATTTCAATATGTTTTGTGTCTGCTCCAGAAAAGCCTTTCCTTCACCTGCCAAGTACTTGCTCGAGGTCATGGGTGTATTTGCGGGGGTCGCCTCCCCACATGTGGGTCCTGCTGCTGTTGGTGCTCGGATCTCTTGTTTTTATGGATAGCTTTGGGGAGCAATGAACCTGCCGAAACTACTTGTAGTTTATCTTAACTCCAGTAACTGGGCTCAATTGTTGTTCACTTATGTGAGATTTTATGGCTGGTATAAAAGTCGCAAGGGTTGAACTCGTTCAACTCTTTTGTGCTCTCGCAGTGATTTGCATACCTTCGCTTTGTGTAGGTGTACTAAAAACGGATCGGAATTTCCAATTTCGGGAACTTTTCCTTTAAATTTATTTTAAACATGGAAATGTGGTTGTCCACTGGGACGTGGCCAAAATATTTTTCTCAAGTGTAATGTCCTTGATATTTCTGTTTTGTCATGCCCTTGACATTTGGCTGGGATGTCTTGTACAACTGGAGGTAGGGGGAGCATTTGCTAAATAGTTTTTGTTTTCAATACACTTACAAACCCACTAAACGACTATTTAATGATAGGTAAACTTCACTATAATTAAAAGTAGCCAGAAATTAATCCATACTCCTAGGGTATACGTATATCGTATGAATTAGTATAGAGGGTGCCTTTTGAAAGATGCCCAGAACTTTGGATCATTAAAAAATATTTGCAATTCTCTTCACACAGTACGGAAATGTGCTTGAAATCTGTCGTACATATCACAGCATGCACCCGTTTCTAATGTAACACGAAGTGTATGTCGTAAACAAGAACCCAGAACGACAAACCCTAAACGGCTGTACGATAACCAATGACTGTGGGTACAACATCTTTGATACAGTAATAAAATGCACACAATTGTGAGGAGTTCAAATTATGGTTTTTGCAAATAGCTTTGATAACTTGAAAAGATCTTTTGATGAATAGCATAATTTATTTCTGAAGTAAACATATAAAGGCTGTTGCAGGGAAGTTTTGATGTAAATGGTTAACCCCAAGACCGATATGTTTTTCTAATTAAACTTTAGTGAGGAGTTCAGCTGCAGTAGAAAACTGTGTAATGGAGAGTTTCGGGACTTTGTTGCAAGATAATTTCGTTGGCCGTGCGGCAAGTGGCACCGTCCTGTTGAAATATCATATTATTCATATCTATACACTGCAAACCCAAGCATGTGATTTTAAAACTAATCTATACATATAAAAGTGAAAGTTTGCCCAGCGGGAAAACTAGCGAGGGGTTACCCAGGTAACCCAAGAATTCTTCAATGATTTGTGTAACCGCCTACATGGTAATCGAAAAATTCAACTGTAAATTTAGGAAAATGGAGGTCTTTACATTGTAATGGATAAGTAAGCGACTAGGTAATGACTTGTGAAATACTTTCGTTGGAAATGTGATGTCCCAATTGTTTTAACGCACGCCTTACATTTGGCCAATAGGTGCAGCGCGGGCAGCGTGCATTGTTATGTGTTGTACGATGCTTGGGGATTGATGAATTAAGCTCGAGCATCCATGCGGAGTGGTGGATATAGTTAGTAAATAGGTTTTCCTCATCGGAAACGAGTAGAATATTCACCTCCTCGTATGAATTGGTGAAGATCAGGTCTAGCCATTTTAATTTGGTTGCCCCATAATTTGTTGTAAGACATTGCCGTAAAAAGTGTCGATAAGTTTTATGTCGACGGCATTAATGGGGGGCGAACGGCTAACAAAGACCTCGGAAAGTGGTGGCACCCGATTTGTCACTTCTGTCAAGACCCGAGAAAAGTCACTGCAGACGAACACCTAGCAGACCTATTAGCAAGTCCTAATCCCACCTCCCCGCGGTGCCCCCTGGGGTACTTCTTCGGAAGGAGCTAACGGGAGACGGGCGAATGGCGAGCTCTCTGCGCCACAAAACAGAGTTTTAAGTCGGTTGGGCTGAGGGTTAGCAAACCCGCTCCCATAAAAAACACCATTGCTACGAATCGGCAAACAATGTCTCGGAACCGGATGGACAACACGACGACGACCTTTGCTTTTCCGCCCTATGTCCCATGAGGGATTAAAGGAGTATAAAGAAAGAAGATTAATGGAATGAATAGGAAGTATGTTATTATCTTCCTCGTCGGGGATGAAGGAAATATTCGGTCGCTTTAAATTACCTAGGACAAACATGACGCCTTTACCGCCGTGTGTATCGTTAACTTCCTCCTTTATCTGCAATAAATCGTCATAATTGGATTCTTCGAATTTTGGGAGGATATAGAACGAGCCGATGAATATATTCTACAGGTCAGATTTGATTCGTATGTTTTTTTTGTATGTGGCATGGTGAAGCTCAGGAATCTCCCTTTGCACCACTAGACCGTCATGTCATGGTGCAATGTCTAGTAGTAAGCTTGACCTGAAAATAGAAAAAGAATAGGAAAGGTTAAGACGATTTAGACGTGTTCAAAGTATTTTGAACGATTGGTCGTGATCAATTCACTATTTAAAGAGTCTTTGACATCTATAAGGACTCTATCCCCTATTGTGAGATGAGTGGAACTGTAGTCTCTATCTCACCTGTGGACTGTCCAGCTGTTGTTCAAGATCTCTTCATTTAGGAATGAATCATTTAACCAAGGTTTACGGAGAAGCGAGGAGGTGCGATCGGCCATTGGGCTCTAACTAGCTACGGACGGCAATATCTATTCATCTCATCACGGCTTTTTTGGAGCGGCGAAACATGTAGTGATCTTACATGAACAGCATAAGCGGCGAGATCCTTATTGACTTGTTGCGAGTTAATTACGTATTGCTCGTCGTAACGAGTGCACAGTTCGAGCAAGGCCGCACGATCCGTGGGAAGACCTTCCTGTTGGATCGCAATAATAAGGCTGGTCCACGTTTTACCATGAATACAGGTAGAATCAGGCCTATTATAGGCATATCATCATCATCATTGCGCTCCTTTAATCCCTCATGGGACATAGGACGGAAACAGTTGCCCTCCAGTGGACTCTGTTTTGCGCGACAGCTCTCAGCTCCGACCAGGATCTCCCAGTTGTTGCGGCTTCTGCTAGTAGGGTTCTCCTCCACGTTGTTCTAGGTCTTCCGACTCGACGGGATCCTTGCGGATTCCAGTCAAGGACCTGTTTGGCTAGATTTCCGTTTTCGCGTCGCAAGGTGTGGCCAACCCAATTCCATTCCCTTCGTCTGATTTGGTCGTCTATCCTTTCTTGGTCGGCACGGCGCCATAGTTCTTCGTTTGAAATTCTATCCTGCCAGCGGATTTTTAGGATACGACGCAGGCATCTGTTTATGAAGACTTGTAGGCGCCCTGTGATGAATTGGGTGACTTTCCATGTTTCGCAACCGTACAAAAGTACTGCCTTAACGTTGGAGTTGAACAGCCGCAATTTGGTGTTAGTTGAGATCTCCGTTGATCTCCATATGCGGAACAGGCGCATATGCATGCATATGCGCCTCGTGCTTTATTTATTCTGGAACTGACATCTTCTTCTGCATCGCCATTTTCGGTAATAATACTACCGAGGTAGCAGAATTTATCGACCAGTTCCACGTCACGGTTATTCAGTGCTATAGGCATATAGGCGAGGAAAAGTCTAACATTGTCCCTTCTCGTAACCGATATAGCAAATATCGACTTTCACTCGAATCCGCTGAGATCAAGGTGTTTTTTACAACCGGTGATTGTAATGGGTACATGTGGTGGAGGTTTTGTACAGAAATATCCACAGATTTCTGTGTGTAATTCGTAACTGAAGGAGGTTCTGTCGGAATCACATTAATACCAGCGTAGGAACCACCGCCGACGACGAATTAGGCGCAGTTACATAGCAGCGTTGAGTTGCGTTACGTAGCTTAGCTGAGGATGGCTTTTTGCATCCTAGTTACATCGCAGCTTAGGGTTGCGTTATTTGACAGACATAGCTGCGTTAAGCGCTGTGAAGTATCTACAAAATTAGCAGAGTTCGTTTCATAAAAAAAGTGAGTGAACATTTTTTGTATTGCCAACTGAGGTTATGCCTCGCGTAAAAGTTTAATTTTGTTCAACTCGTGCGTTGCGTTGTGTGCAATGTGGCAAGGCCCTTTTAATTACATAGTTTTAATTTTAACGGCAGCTACGCAACGCAGCGCAGCGCAAGGCTGCTATGTAACTGGGCCTTAAAGAAGCTCAATTCGTTCAGTGGAAATAGTATAAGTGAAAAGGTGAAGGAATATGTAACTGCTCGGAATCGAACCACGAACCGCAGCAATGGTAGTCCGTCGTCTTAATCGTCTTTGTTAGTATTACGTTTTGTTCTGATATCGATTGATCTATGGATGAATGGATGATTTTTATTTGAGATTCGATATTTACTGAAGTAGGCCTAAAAACACTGTTCCAACAACGGTTCATATGATTTCATTGCTCATATATAATTGATGCTCAATATTTGATAGGCGAGCCTTCTGAGATTTGTGGGATGCAACAGCGAGATAAAAAACTGTCTCCGTTGGAAGGATAGTGGATGTATAAGTTTCCGTAGAATCGCTTGTAGAAAAGAATAAGTAAGTAAGTGCCTATCAAGGCAGGAGATTTTTTGGCAGTTGATACTACGCTTTTATAAAATTGGATTTGCACCACCTTGTACCTAGTCTTATATAAAGGGTTTTTCAGCAAGAGGTGTCATTTTAAATTTCATTCAAAAGAATAACCTTTCGAAATAAAGGCCGAGTTGAGGTGGGCATTTGGCAGATTGTGTACTCGATAGTGTAGTTTTGATTAAGATAAAAAATCAGCTCTTTGCTCTTTTTTGTTAGTAAAATAACACCTCTTGTTGAAAGACCCTGTATAACTTAAAGGTCCTTGACACTTATTTAATTTGTACGTGTGTTTTTAAAGTAAGTTTAAACCAAAGAAATTCGCTATAAAAAAACGTCAGCACCTCAAGGAAGATCAAAATTATCCTTAGTTCCATTTATCTTATCTTTTCAGCCATGATTTAAATCCTTTATTCATCCCAATTCAACAATATAAGTAGGATTAAACCCCCTCCAATCTTTTATGCATATACATACATTAACAAGTACCGAAAGGACACACATGACACCCGCCACAATACCCCCAGCCATCGATGTAAAGCAGCCGCTAAAAAGCCTCTCGTTGGCGATGTAGTCCCCACACAGCAGCTACGTCCTGGGGCACCTATTCAGTTCATGACTTGGCCACATTCATCCTCTCCACCTAAGCTTCGGGTTGACATAATTGTCTGATGGACAATAACGATAACAAATTGTACAAATGTAAGAGTTGGTAACGAACGTTCACCCGAAAACCAGGACCTCGTCGGTCACTGGATTCTCATTCGGACAGTGACAAATGTCCTTTAAATGGTGCAACCCGTAATTTCAATGAATTTCCATTAGGAACACCCTTCGGGCGCCGGGGAGGACAGGGGAGGGGGCTTTACAGGACAACCGCTGAGGTGAGGCACGATGAGGCGCCGTTTAATTACGACCAACTATAAATTCACTTTAGTGTCTTTGATACGTTGATGAATACCTGGAAGGGGCTCAAGCTGATTTGTACGCTATTAAATTGACAAGGATACACACACACACAGGACATTCGCACCGTGCACAGCCAAACGGAGATTAATTGTTAATAGGCTTGAAGTGTTAATTGGAAACGGGCGAGTGCTCGAGCGGCTTAAGTAGCTGAGCCGGAAAAACACTGTATTGTGTCCTTTATTGTAATTTCGGAGTGCACTTCGCCATTGAAAATGCAAAAATTTTAACCTTCCGCAATTTCGCTGGTGAAACATTGCAGAATTTAATCTGGAGGATTGCAATTTTAATTGGTGAAAGTTGCGTTCTGTCGAAATTATTTCAAAAAAAAAAAAATTATGCCACTGTTGCTTCCTAGTCCTTTGCCCGATTCAGCTGAAGTGGGATCCTTGCACTTGACTCCTCTCTGTTGCGGGAGTTTTCGGAATTGAAAGGGCCGGACTTTATGGTGGGTAAATGGAGTTCTACAAAATCGCGATGGTCTGTTGTATAAATATTTAGATGAAATTAAAAAAAGTTTTTAATTCATTTAAACTGTTAATGGCCGCAGCTCGTTTTCGGTGGACTTTTACAAAATTGCACAATTAACTGCGTGTGAAATTTAATTTTAATTCTGGCTTAAAATATTAAAGGAACTTAACGATGCTTGATTGTGGTTATGACATCGCCGGCGTTGTTTTTTTAATTTATTTGTTGTATATTAAGTATGCTGCAAAACAATAAGAAAAAAAGGATAATGATTTCGTAATTTTTGCGTGAAACGTGAAAACGCTATACCAACCTGGTAAGGTATTACTGGACCAGCTTGAAAAATATAAAACCGATCCAACTAGTTAGATAGTTGGGGAAAGCCATAATGGAGAGAATAAATTATAAAATATACTACAGCTGCCAAGGAAATGATCACACCCTTCTAAGTGTTGTATTTATTGTAAGGAAAAGCTTAAAACATTTTGTGCTTCAACAATATTTAAGTGGTCTAAAATAACGACCATAATCAGGGATACCTATGCCTCTTTTTCAGCATGTTTCCAGATACCAATTAAAATCGAATCCTCTAATCCTTCCGTTAAACTAAACTAACTACACATTGCTTCAGGACTGAGTAGTGGTACAAAGGGTTACACCTGAGTTTAGTTTTCCCACATAAAAAATTTAAGCTGAAAACAAAAAAATCTACAGACCATTTTTTTTGCCGTGATCGACACAGGTATTTTTAAAAACAAAAAACAAAAGTAAAATAGAGTGCATAAAAACGGCAAGCGAAATGCGAAAGTTAACATGAGCACGAGTTAGCACGAGCAAACCTTTTTATTGAAATCGATATCGGAACTGTGTACAATGAAAATTTGATAGACCTCCTTTTTTGAAGTCGGTAAAAAACTGCAAATTGCATTGCGAAGTAACAAAAGAAACAAGGTAGAAAGTAAAAAAAGTGTGCTATTACCAGATTTGAAAAGGTATGCATTTTTTTTTTTATTTCCATCCTACTCTTTCAAAAAACGTTATTTGTATATTCATGAAGCATCTAATTGCTATTAATACCATAATTGTTTTCGGAATCTTTGGGCTGGGCAAAGGCGTTTAGCAACTCATCTCAGAGATCCTGGGAGTAAAAAATTCTTCAAGGATATTTCTTCTAGTAACCTTCCTCGAGCCAAAAGTATAGTATACGTTCTTTTCCTGTCCAGTAATATATATCGGCATGTTTATTCGCAACAAAAATACGTAGCATACGGGCTATAAGGGCAACCAGGCTATACGGACCACATAGGTTGAGCAAGGCGATTATTAGACTTTTTTTTATAAAAATTAAAAACAAATAATTGGAAAAAAAAATAAGGGTTTATTTTAAAATGAACTAAAAAGTAAAAAATAATTTTGAATGTAAAGGTTTGGTTGCTGCATCAAATTACTTAAATGTAAAAAAACGTGGGTCGCTAATGAAAACTTCCAGTCTTAATAAAATAAGGATATAGGTAAAGAGCGCAGCAATAAAAACTTTACATTCAAAATTATTTTTTACATTTTGATTCATTTTAAAATTTCGTATTTTTTAGTCTTTTTTTTCATTATTTATTTTTATTTTCTACTTTTTTGTCTATGATATGTCTTCCGGCATTTTGTGTTGAGGGCGCATGTTGGATTGTGATTTAGAATATAAATGAGCCGATCATTTCCATTTTCAAAACAGAGTGACATGATCGCTTGTGGAAACTTGAGACTCTCACTGAGCATGGAAACAGCTATTTTGAGATTCCTTTCTTTTATGGAGTGGACTCTAGCTGACTGGAGGAGGAATTTACATCGCAGGCACTGGGATGCTTGTTTAGCTTATCTAGTCGAAAAGATAGAAATAGAATGGTGAAAGAACTGACAAAGCCAACACGCGGTTTTATTCCACCACTTCCCATCCAAAACTACCGTGGGGGAATGCTTGCTTCGGTGATGAAATAGGATTTATTATTCTTACAGGTGATGGTAGAAGAAAGATCCAGGATTTTTTTTGTAAAGAGAGAAGACAAATTGTATCGGTCGGAAACGTGGAGAGGCCAATTGCAATCAATAGCTTGGATCTTTGGTAACACAGCTAAATTTCGAGCAGTCTACTAAATGCCTTGGATATATCTAGAGCAGCCGCATCAAGCTTGTAAAATTCATACAAACTTTGGTTGAAGTGTTCTGTAAGGCATGGTTAAGGCGGTTCCAGACTCACGTCATGAACACCCGCGAACAAACGTGAATGCGAGTGTTTCAGTTCCGAGTGAAGGGCGTGAATTCGTGCCGTAAATTCACGGCTTGAGACTGAATAGAAGTTCAAATTTTCAGGCACTGACGATAAATGCCCACACACTTAAGATTTTTGTCAGATTTCTTGGACTCAGGCCCCAGTTGGCGGCCGGTGAATGTGTGGTAATACTTGGCTTAAAGGTGAAAACTTTCAGGCCACGGCCTGCCGTCGATCTGTGTTGGAAAGGGGGCCTTAAGATATCCTATATAAATTTTTTTATACGAGCCCCAAAAACTAGCGTAGTAGCTCGTCGGTTGTTTCGCCGTCACCGTCCAGCCAAACACGCGACTCATTCGAGCTAAGTAGAATTGACTCGCAAAAGTGTTCTTAGAATATAGAACTACAGGAAGGGCGCTCGCCAAAGTTTAGCATAATGCAATTTTTGTGGAGTATGAGTGCTCGCTTTTTGGTAGTTCTGGAAAAAGCGAGTGGAATAGAGGAGGGGCAAGTAGGAGTTCGAATTATCAGTTATCTATAATTAAATTTTGTGGTTATGCCCGTCAATACGTATTCTTAGTGTAAATACTAGAGATTTTTTTTAAATTTTAAAAATCTCACGTGTAATTAGGGAGGAGGGAGAAAAATCTCACGACTTCTTACCAAGGCGGAGGGGGGTCGAAAAATCACCAAAATCGCCTCACGTAATATATGGACGACCCCTTTCTTCGTTCTATAAAATATCTGATAGCTCCAGTAATGCTCCCTTGGAAGTATATTTGGTAGTGCTCAAAATTAGCTCCTCAGAACAGCGCTATCATTTTGAGTGTATACCTCTATACCGGAAGCATTTTTAGAATTTTGTATACACAGCGGGAGCGGGTCATAGCGGTATCGGGCACATTTATTCTTTATGTGTTCTATTTACATGCGCACATATGCTTAATATATCTGTATAAATCCTCTGCAATTAGTGTTAAAGAATGTTTACATGTCAAAAACCCAAGTTGACATCTAACGACCGGCTAAACCTAGCATTTTGTTGACACTGAGACAACGAAGTCGAGCTATGCAAGGTGGTAACCTTCCGCCAAAGCATACAATCTCCAACCATCAAAACGACTGCAAAACGGCTTCTAGATCTCCGATCGTAGATCTCGGCTTCCGGCATCTCCGTCTACTACACGGTCTTAAGGTCCCCACTACGTAACACCTCTTAGTCTACCCATCGCTCTTAATGTTATTATACAGGATGTTTTTGGACTAAGTAGCTAATGTTTTAAGGGGTGATTCCTGGATATATTTGAGGAAAAAAATTGTTCTTTAGAGGGAGGTTAGGATATCATTCTTATTTGTTCCTGTTAAAACTCACTAGCTAGAAAAGTATACGACCTAGACCATTCTTTTTCAGATGTTACCGAAAACACATGCAGATGCTGCAACAAACAAGCGTAATAATAACTATTGTCTTCGAAAACGATGGTAACGATAATGAAAATTCCTTGCAAAACAAATGATTGTTGAAGATGAATGAGATTTTGATTGTTTGTCTTCAGTCTGAAATATGTTAAATCATCTTAAAATCCTTGAAAAACTCACTTTAATAAAATTCGCATTTACTTTCCTTCATTTTGCGTTCTCCATAATGTTAAAAACAAACAAAGCACAAATATCGCTTATCAAATGTTCTGTAGGCCGCAAAAACAATAATAAACAACATCATTGCAGATAAATTTCTTATCGCAAATAACTTTGTTAAGCGAAGGCAACTTTGATCATCCCTTTAAAGGAGGAAATCTTAACTTCTTAAAACATTTTCCTTTCAATCTGAAAAATTATCTCCGCTCTCTCCGAAATTTTCTTCATTATCCACTTTGGAATTATTCCAACACAAAAAAGTCCTTCCCCCTCTCTAAATGCCAGTTTCCATTCATCCAATTGAATTTTAACCGAATTTCCTAGGAACAAAAGCCGAACTGAGAGCACCAGAAGAAAGCAAGAAAAAAGGATCAAGGGATAACGAATTTTCAGGGCGAACCTAACCCCATACAAAGGGCCAGCCCCCCCACCCCCACGTCCTGTCATAGGTACCAAAAATGGAATCGCGTACGAAATCAAAATGAATGGCTTTCGATTGGCGTCGATTTTGTGCTTCCGTTGGTTCGTAATACAATTATTAAATTTCCAGGATGCGATCTGTGCTAGTGTATGCCAAGAAATTGTTCGATTCCGGCTCGGGTTTTGATATCCTTGGAAATATTTTTTTATGCCGTCATAAAGCGCGCGGCGGGTGGGGTGGGGGTGTGTGTGTGGAGGAGAAACGTAAGAGTTATTGCCACACATAAATGTGGCGAAAATGAAATATCGTGCTCTGCGTGTGTGTATATAGGTTCGCCATAAAGGCGGCTGACAGCCCTTAAAAGCGACACCATTCACGGTGCACACATAAAGGTACGAATTAACTCAAGTCCATTAACGTCACATCATAATAGACAGGTCCTTTTGTAGGCCACAGGTTCAAAAGAATCTTGCTGGCATAAAGATTAGGCACCTCCGACCGCCACGGTATTTGAATAGGTGCCAAGAGTGATCCGGGGCGCGGGCGGTGCGGGCGTTGCGGGCGGCGCTTTCACCTTTCAAGTGGAGTTCATTCTTACACAATTTCTCTATTTGTTTCCCAGGTATTCATGTTTTTAGTTCGTCTTGGGTAATTCTTTTTTGTCATCACGTGTAACAAGGTTCACTACACTGAGCAGAGCACCCTCTTCCTCCTTTCTGTGGTGCACATGCCAATAAGAAATGGAAATTGCTTCCAGGACACAAGAACACTACGTTGGCGCTGGTGCGGCTGGTGGGGTCGGCGGGGTAGCAGGGTGTGCTGTGATTTCAATTCACCAGCCGAGAAAGAATTCCATCCCCGGAAGTCGGGGTAGTTACGAAGTGGATTTCCGTTTAAAGTTTCCTTTCTTGAAGCTTACACCACACTGCACTATCCTTTGTCCGCCCTCCTTTCAGCTCCTCAAGACTGCTTCCGTTTCTTTTCGCACAAAAAAAAATCTCCTACAAAAGGAATTTATCCTCAAGGATGTATATGTGCCACGTTAACAATAGCAAAATTGCGACAAATCCACACATACATCCACACACAGCCACAACAAGGATATTATATGAAGTGTTCTAAAGCCTTTGGGTTTTTGGTGGGGGACGAGAGAAAAAAAACTTTTTCATATTGCACCCAAGCAGGAGCCATCAAGAAGTTTTTGGTGGGGAGAATGGCTTCTCAGATATCTTGGCACCAAGGGATAACCACAATGATAGCTGATAGTTCCGCTCGGTAGTCTCGTATTCAACAGTTAATAAATGGAGCCGCTTCATATTGTATATACACCGAGTGAATCCCAGATACTCCAGGATCTCCTCCTCTTAACTGTGGGTCTTGATGCCAGCAGATATGGTTAACCCGTCGCGGCTCGGGAGGTATGGGTAACACGACAAGGATTATAGAACAAAGTTTATGAAGTGAAATTCTTCTCCTCTGCACTCCATATTGTGTGTCGACAGGGATTCGGGGGACCTTTTACTTTGCCATATCTTTGGAATTATTCCCTTACACAAGGACTCCGCTCTGTACGCACTTCCATTTATTCCGCATGACAAAGGAACCAGAAATTATTTCATGATGAATTTTCTTGGCACAACTTAAGTCAATTTAAATCAGTCTGGTGTTAACAGGATAATATTTATTATAAAGGATTCCTAAGGGTATTTTAAGAAATTTGCGACTCGGGAGGGGGTGCGGGGGATTTGAGATTCTTTTGACGTGATGGATTGACGGATTTGTTTTTTTTTTTGTTGGTTGTTGACAAATTTATTTGCGTCGGTTAAGCGTTTTGCCTTGGTTTTCAGTGTCCTTAATGGTGATGTTTTTTTTGGAAATAGACGGGTTGTTTGTAGATTGTAAACCTCTTTAGAAATACATTGACAAAATATTTAACCTTAGGACAATATTTGATAGGGCTAAGGAAATTTAATCTTGTTTATTAAATGATTGAGAATGGACACTTACTTAACTACGAATAGAAATTTACGAGTACTTATAAAGTATAAGAGGGGTAACATCTAGCCGTCAACTCCAAGGGGTGCCCTCTGAATAACGAAGTAACCGACGATAGTAGCATGAACAAAAATTGGAGCCCAGAGATCGACAATCGCTGGAGGAAGTCAAAGCCAACTCTAGAGTGTAGAGCTCCTGATGATAATAGGCCTTGTTAAAATTACTATCTACTAGAAATTTAGTTTAAAGAATGATCGTGGTTTTGGTGATATTGAAGCTTGCATACAGAGCCGGCGCTTGGATTTTTTTGCGCCCGGTGCACCATGCCATATTGCGCCCCATGTCCATGTTAAGGACAATGGAAAAAACCGAAACCCTCGCTGAATAGGAGAAACAATATTCATAGTATGCGCAAATTTTTTAGATTTTACCATAATAATGCGTATAGCTTAAAAAAAGATTACATAGAAAGTCTCACATGGGTCAAAATCCCACCATCTCGAAGCTAAAATGTCTTGGACGAGAAGTAAAATTTTTCCGGTTTTTCTTGCATGAAAAAGTACAGTGACAGAAATTGGGTAAATTTGTGATTTTTTTTTTCAAAGTTTAAATTCTTTTAAATCTTAAATTATGAAATTACGCCCGGTGCAAGTGCACCATTCGCACCCATGAAAGCGCCGGCCCTGCTTGCATAGCAACGAGTTTCTAGATGAACAATGCGCCTTCAGAAAAAAAAAGCTCACTGCCGATCTTCTTTGGCCATTCATACACGAGGGATCATGGCTCTGCAACCAAAAGCTTAGCTGCAAGTTTCCTGAAAATACACGGACCAATAGCAAAGGAGGCAGCTTTTGTGTTGCTACGCAATGATTGTTTGTATTAGTGATATGACAAATATTTTGACTCTGGTCGGGCGTTTATTTAAATCAGTGGCAGCATGTTTTTTCACTTTTAATTTTTGACTGTTTGAAAATTTATTATTTTTAACTCCACGGCAACGTGTTAATTCTTATTTGTGTGAGTGCGTGCTTTCCGTGTTCGCAGGTCAAAAGCAGGAGCACAAAAGCCTCCACCGAAGCACGAAACTCTCCACTTATTTCATCTCCGCACGCCTCCCATGCCCAAAAAGGGCTTTTGCTCCGGAACCATGATCCCTCGTGTATGAATGGCCTTTAAGGCACAAACAGATTGGTGCAGAGGTGGTGACGGCGCACAGTGGCGATATTTTTGATATTTCACCCAAATTACTCTAGAGGTCGTAATTTTTAAGTTATTGACAAAAATTTTTTTTTTAAATGTTCATCTTGAATTTACCTATCGATCCCTCTAGCCGGATTTTGAAATTTCATTTTCATTTTTTTTAAATTTTTAACAAAAAGTCTCATTTTTTCAAAAAAATACAATTTTTTCTATTCAATTTACTCTAACGGGCCGAAAATTTGAGTTTCCGTACTCATGTTTTTTTTAAAATGTTCGTCTTTTAGTTAGCTATTAATCTGTCTAAATGAATTTTTGATATAGTTTTAGAAAACCGTTAAAATTACTGTCAAATATCAAATCAATCAGTTCGAAATTTTTTGGTAGAGGTTTACATATCACCCTGTATTTTTGTAACTCTGTGAGAGATTTTCTTGAATAAGGCCCCAATCTACGCAGAATACCCCCGCCTATGTGAAACGGTAAAAGTTAAGGCTTAAACCCACCAACTTCCAGAGTTATGTGTCGTCAAAGTCAAAATTTTGTTTTTTTCTTCATTAAAATTTCAACTTCAACCACCTTTTTCTCCAAAAAAAGTAGCTAATTGATATTTTTTTATTACAAAATTGGAAAGCTTGGACAATTTCCTATGAATAATGTTCAACAACTTTTATGCTACGGCCTATAGTTTTGAAGCTATAAGCAATTTTAATGCTAAAAATGGCCTTATTTGGTACTTTTAGACATAACCTCAGGTTATTGGGAACTGAATGCGGCAATGCGGGAATGCGGGAATGCGGCAATGCGGGAATGCGGCAATGCGGGAATGCGGGAATGCGGCAATGCGGGAATGCGGGAATGCGGCCATGCGGGAATGCGGCAATGCGGGAATGCGGCAACGCGGCAATGCGGGAATGCGGGAATGCAGCAATGCGGCAATGCGGGAATGCGGGAATGCGGCAATGCGGGAATGCGGCAATGCGGGAATACGGCAATGCGGGAATGCGGGAATGCAGCAATGCGGGAATGCGGCCATACGGGAATGCGGGAATGCGGCAATGCATTCCCGCATTGCCGCATTGCTGCATTCCCGCATTCCCGCATTGCCGCGTTGCCGCATTCCCGAATTGCCGCATTGCCGCGTTGCCGCATTCCCGGATTCCCGGATTCCCGCATTGCCGCATTGCTGCATTCCCGCATTCCCGCATTGCCGCGTTGCCGCATTCCCGAATTGCCGCATTGCCGCGTTGCCGCATTCCCGGATTCCCGGATTCCCGCATTGCCGCATTGCTGCATTCCCGCATTCCCGCATTGCCGCGTTGCCGCATTCCCGCATTGCCGCATTCCCGCATTGCCGCATTCCCGCATTGCCGCATTCCCGCATGGCCGCATTCCCGCATTGCCGCATTCCCGCATTCCCGCATTCCCGCATTGCCACATTCCCGCATTCCCGCATTGCCGCATTCCCGCATTCCCGCATTGCCGCATTGCTGCATTCCCGTATGGCCGCATTCCCGCATTGCTGCATTCCCGCATTCCCGCATTGCCGTATTCCCGCATTGCCGCATTCCCGCATTGCCGCATTCCCGCATTGCCGCATTGCTGCATTCCCGCATTCCCGCATTGCCGCGTTGCCGCATTCCCGTATTGCCGCATTCCCGCATGGCCGCATTCCCGCATTCCCGCATTGCCGCATTCCCGCATTCCCGCATTCCCGCATTGCCGCATTGCCGCATTGCCGCATTCCCGCATTCCCGCATTCCCGCATTCCTGCATTGCCGCCATGCGGGAATGCGGCAATACGGGAATGCGGCAACGCGGCAATGCGGGAATGCGGGAATGCAGCAATGCGGCAATGCGGGAATGCGGGAATGCAGCAATGCGGCAATGCGGGAATGCGGGAATGCGGCAATGCGGGAATGCGGCAATGCGGGAATACGGCAATGCGGGAATGCGGGAATGCAGCAATGCGGGAATGCGGCCATACGGGAATGCAGCAATGCGGCAATGCGGGAATGCGGGAATGCGGCAATGCGGGAATGCGGGAATGTGGCAATGCGGGAATGCGGGAATGCGGGAATGCGGCAATGCGGGAATGCGGCCATGCGGGAATGCGGCAATGCGGGAATGCGGCAATGCGGGAATGCGGCAATGCGGGAATGCGGCAACGCGGCAATGCGGGAATGCAGCAATGCGGCAATGCGGGAATGCGGGAATGCGGCAATGCGGCAATGCGGGAATACGGCAATGCGGGAATGCGGGAATGCAGCAATGCGGGAATGCGGCCATACGGGAATGCGGGAATGCGGCAATGCATTCCCGCATTGCCGCATTGCTGCATTCCCGCATTCCCGCATTGCCGCGTTGCCGCATTCCCGAATTGCCGCATTGCCGCGTTGCCGCATTCCCGGATTCCCGGATTCCCGCATTGCCGCATTGCTGCATTCCCGCATTCCCGCATTGCCGCGTTGCCGCATTCCCGAATTGCCGCATTGCCGCGTTGCCGCATTCCCGGATTCCCGGATTGCCGCATTGCCGCATTGCTGCATTCCCGCATTCCCGCATTGCCGCGTTGCCGCATTCCCGCATTGCCGCATTCCCGCATTGCCGCATTCCCGCATTGCCGCATTCCCGCATGGCCGCATTCCCGCATTGCCGCATTCCCGCATTCCCGCATTCCCGCATTGCCACATTCCCGCATTCCCGCATTGCCGCATTCCCGCATTGCCGCATTGCTGCATTCCCGTATGGCCGCATTCCCGCATTGCTGCATTCCCGCATTCCCGCATTGCCGTATTCCCGCATTGCCGCATTCCCGCATTGCCGCATTCCCGCATTGCCGCATTGCTGCATTCCCGCATTCCCGCATTGCCGCGTTGCCGCATTCCCGTATTGCCGCATTCCCGCATGGCCGCATTCCCGCATTCCCGCATTGCCGCATTCCCGCATTGCCGCATTGCTGCATTCCCGCATTCCCGCATTCCCGCATTGCTGCATTCCCGCATTCCCGCATTGCCGCGTTGCCGCATTCCCGCATTGCCGCATTCCCGCATTGCCGCATTCCCGCATTGCCGCATTCCCGCATGGCCGCATTCCCGCATTGCCGCATTCCCGCATTCCCGCATTCCCGCATTCCCGCATTGCCGCATTCCCGCATTCCCGCATTCCCGCATTCCCGCATTGCCGCATTCCCGCATTGCGGCATTCCCGCATTCCCGCATTGCCGCATTGCCGCATTGCCGCATTCCCGCATTCCCGCATTCCCGCATTCCCGCATTCCCGCATTCCTGCATTGCCGCATTCCCGCATTGCGGCATTCCCGCATTCCCGCATTGCCGCATTGCGGCATTCCCGCATTCCCGCATTGCCGCATTGCTGCATTCCCGCATTCCCGCATTGCCGCGTTGCCGCATTCCCGCATTGCCGCATTCCCGCATTGCCGCATTCCCGCATTCCCGCATTGCCGCATTGCCGCAGTCCCGCATTGCCGCATTCCCGCATTGCCGCATTCCCGCATTGCCGCATTCCCGCATTCCCGCATTGCCGCATTCCCGCATTCCCGCATTGCGGCATTCCCGCATTCCCGCATTGCCGCATTCCCGCATTGCCGCATTCCCGCATTGCCGCATTGCCGCATTGCCGCATTCCCGCATTGCCGCATTCCCGCATTGCCGCATTGCCGCATTGCCGCATTCCCGCATTCCCGCATTGCCGCATTCCCGCATTCCCGCATTGCCGCATTCCCGCATTGCCGCATTGCGGCATTCCCGCATTGCCGCATTCCCGCATTGCCGCATTGCCGCATTCCCGCATTGCCGCATTCCCGCATTGCGGCATTCCCGCATTGCCGCATTGCCGCATTCCCGCATTCCCGCATTCCCGCATTGCCGCATTGCCGCATTCCCGCATTGCCGCATTGCCGCATTCCCGCATTGCCGCATTGCTGCATTCCCGCATTCCCGCATTGCCGCATTCCCGCGTTGCCGCATTCCCGCATTGCCGCATTCCCGCATTGCCGCATGGCCGCATTCCCGCATTGCCGCATTCCCGCATTGCCGCATTCCCGCATTGCCGCATTGCTGCATTCCCGCATTGCCGCATTCCCGCATTGCCGCATTCCCGCATTCCCGCATTGCCGCATTCCCGCATTGCGGCATTCCCGCATTGCCGCATTCCCGCATTCCCGCATTGCCGCATTCCCGCATTGCGGCATTCCCGCATTCCCGCATTGCCGCATTCCCGCATTGCCGCATTCCCGCATTGCCGCATTGCCGCATTCCCGCATTCCCGCATTGCCGCATTGCTGCATTCCCGCATTGCCGCGTTGCCGCATTCCCGCATTGCCGCATTCCCGCATTGCCGCATTCCCGCATTCCCGCATTGCCGCATTGCTGCATTCCCGCATTCCCGCATTGCCGCGTTGCCGCATTCCCGCATTGCCGCATTCAGTTCCCAATAACCTGAGGTTATGTCTAAAAGTACCAAATAAGGCCATTTTTAGCATTAAAATTGCTTATAGCTTCAAAACTATAGGCCGTAGCATAAAAGTTGTTGAACATTATTCATAGGAAATTGTCCAAGCTTTCATTAATAGCTAACTAAAAGACGAACATTTTAAAAAAAACATGAGTACGGAAACTCAAATTTTCGGCCCGTTAGAGTAAATTGAATAGAAAAAATTGTATTTTTTTGAAAAAATGAGACTTTTTGTTAAAAATTTAAAAAAAATGAAAATGAAATTTCAAAATCCGGCTAGAGGGATCGATAGGTAAATTCAAGATGAACATTTAAAAAAAAAAATTTTGTCAATAACTTAAAAATTACGACCTCTAGAGTAATTTGGGTGAAATATCAAAAATATCGCCACTGTGCGGCGGCTGCCTGCGAAAGAGTTTCCCATACAGAATTCGAAGTTATTAAAGGTCAAAGTTTGCAAAAATCACTTTTTGGCCAAAGAAATCACTCAAAAACTGTTTTTTTTTTTTTTTTTTTTTTTCTCGAAAATTGTAGATACATTGTAGGCAATAATTTTTTGTTCAAGTAGATGAAAAAGTTTTTGAGTGATTTTTTGGTCAAAAAGTGATTTTCGAAAACTTTGACCTTGAATAACTTTCAAAGGGTTAATCGGGTCAATTTTTTGTAAGAACTAAAGTTGTAGAGACAACATTGTCAACATTTTGGGACCTTGTCCGGGGCTGTATGACCAATAAAAACTGAGATACATTGAAAATTCGGGGAAAACGCGATATCTCCGGCGGCCATGTTTTTTTTTGGATTCCGAAATTGTTTTTTTTTTAAAATGTCACAAGGAATTATCAGCCATTTTGGAATTTTGTCTCCTTTAAATGGTAATTTCCCCGGACTATGAAGAGAGTTTTGATTCCAATTGCGAACCTTGACCAGGGGGTCTAAAAAGGCCACTTCGGGTGTTTCATAATATGATCATATTATGTTTCATTTCATAAATCATAAAAAGGCCACAAAATATGATTCATTTATGATTCATATTAAATCTGTCGATTTCCTATAGGAAACCGTAAAATGGCCTACTAATATGAATTGCATATTTGTCAAATTAGGTGAAATTTTAGAAGTTACTCCGAGAGCAACATACATATTAAGTTTATATTCGTGTGTATTTAGTGTTCAAATTGTGCTAATTGAATTTAAAAAATTATTTAAGAACTTTTGTTAGTGATTACGTGCATAAGTAATGACAGACTTGGTTTATACGGGAATTTTTTGGAACATGCTCGACTGGAGGAAGCTCTTTGCTATAGACGAAGCACAGCGAAAGTGAGAAGTCTGGAAGTAAGCTTCGAAATGCCGGACCGCAATTTCATTGCCCTATATAGGTTAAATAAAAGTTTGACTTTTGAACTAGTACAAGAGTTACAACCTTATTTACCTAGGAAGGGTGGACTAACGACAGTTTGTAAAGTAAGTAAATAATATTTCAAGGGCAATTAATACCCAGGTATTATGTATACAATGTTTTTATTGTTCGTAAACCTACAAGAGGTAGGTAAACCTACATACCTACTACATTTTTGTTATTTTAAGGTCCTAAGTGCACTATCGTTTTACGCGTCGGGATCCTATCAACGCTATGTAGGAGCAAATGCACAACACTTGATGCACCAAGTCAGTGTATCTAACTGCTTAAGAGCAATGACATTGGCCCTGAGTAGTGACCATTTTCGAGGAAAATATATTCACTTCCCACAAACGAGAGAAGAGCGAAATGTGATTAAGCACTTAAAATTCCTATATTCCATTTGAATTGTAATTACAAAGGTTACTTTGTTTGTTGACATTAGTAATGTTGGTTTGATAGACCCAAATATTATAGCCACGTCACTAAATTTTTTGTCTGGCAATGTCTTTGCCAAATATGATTCTCTAGATGATATGAATCGTTTATGAATCATTTATAAAAACGGCCATTTTACGATTTTTGGCAGAACTGCTAAAGATCTGCTAGAATTCACCAAATGAATCATATTATAGACGTTTCACCCAATGTGGCCTTTTTAGACCCCCAGGTCTGAATTCAAAGATATGTTTCGAAACTTTAGACTTTTGTCAAACAAGGCACCATCGAGACCACTAATTACAATTTTTGTTGATCACTGGCCAGAAGTATTTCTGAATGTGAGCCAGCCTATGTTCGGAGTTGAATACTAGCTTGTGAAAGGAAGTGGGCTTACAAGGCCTTGAAATACCTGGGCTGACTTTACACCAGACTTGATGAATTGTAAAACGTGTTTATGTGAGTACTTGTATTATCCGCGAGCCGTCAATGGGCTGCTCTTGAAGTGGATTAAACTCGGTGTCACTTTGCTGGGTCTGAGCTAGTGAGCTCGTTAAATGTGATTGACTCGACGTTGTCGGGTGTCAGTGAGCACAACAAGCAGCAGTCTGCGATAACGTTTTGCTTATCTGGCAAATGTCTGCTGTTTGCGGTTCCACTGTGAAATTAGACACAAAAGTGTCACTGTGAAATGAGACACCTATTACACTGTAGAACAAATGACAAACTATTTTTTCTCACATGGAAAAAAATTTCATAGTGTTATTATAAGATTTGTTGGCTTTTAGCAACCATGTGTTTTGGCCTAGTTCGATGCTGTTGCCGGTTTGATGTTATTGGCCCATAGTAGGAGGAGGATTGCATAACTTCAAATTGACTTCCTTAACTTGATTATTTTGTCAACTTGCAAACGGGGCCACAATATACTCTGTTTTGCTTCATTGATGTGCAGGACCTGTTTTATAGCCGCCCTCTAAATCTTGGTAACAGCGCCTTGTACAGTTTTTTTCAACTTCGGCTCTTGAATGACTTCCTCCAAGAACAAGCTATAGATCTTAACGATCTCTGTTTAGTGAATTCATGGTGATTGGTCTGAATAGATGGTGGTTGCTCTGACCAGTATTCCGGATACCCCTTTGGCTTGCCACGTAAGTCATGGTTAACCTAGATAAGCATGCCACCGGCATCTCGACTCCACTTCTTTTACTATAGACGAATTATTACGTACAGACGTTTTCTGGCGATTTCTTTGTGTAAAGCAGCCGTGTTGGTTCCAGCTAAATTTAGGAGCTTTTCTGCATTGTAAAAGGCGGTAAGATCTATGGGGTTCGAGGGAGAAGGATGGAGTAGACCAGGACGCTCAGAGCTTAGGGATGCCAAACTGGATGACATCGGCTCAGAATTGGTACTGGTGGAGGAAGAGAACATTTGCGAGCAGGGTTTCGAAACCTATAAATTTTTGGTGCCGGTACGGATTCGGGTTCTTTACTTTGCAATTTAGTGGGTTCAGGTACGGGCTCGGGTTCAGGTTCAGATTCAGGCTTTTTTTCTGTTTATTTTAAAACGTTATTTTTATTTATTTTAGATACACAGCACAAATTCTTAATGATACGTCAGAAAGATAAACTTTTTGTGGAGCTAAAACAAGCTTCAGGGCAGAAAAAGCCTTTTCAACAATGACTTGAGTTGCGGGAACAGCTATAGTCTGACCTTCAAAGGCTAGAGGAACGTCAATTTTTTGGTTTTCAATTCTGGGAAATACATATGAAATTTTAATTTCTAAACGCTGCACACTTATGTAGATAAAAATTTCCATTAAAAATTGAACCTGAACCAAATTTTTGATTGGGTTCAGGTTCGGGTTCACATTATTTAAAAAAAATCTTGAACCGGAGCGGGTGCAGGGTTCGGGTTCGGTTCGGGTTCAAAACGATGGTTGCGAGAGGCCAGAACCGGATCCCGGTTGTAGAGACGTCAAAGAAGAAGAAGAAGAATAGGTTTGGAAATCATAGTACCAACAATGTAGTGATCCGAGTTAAGGTATTTTCGCATCACAATAAGGCACGACGTTTGTCAACCCGAGGGTGGTTTTTTTTGGGTTGCGAATGACTTCATGTAGGGATACCTCACGGAGGACTGTAGGAAGACTGTGTGATGATGATGATGATACTAACTCTATGCTTCGGCGACATTCCCTGCCATTTCATCATCTGGATGGTTTTGATGTTAGTGTTATATTTAGACAGGGTATACACTAGCTGTTGTGTAGATCGAGTTCTTTAATGTAAAGAGTGCGAATATTCCACGATAAAAATCTTAAATCGTTTCTATTTTTACTTTAGATTGGTTTAATCTGTCCAATAGCTCCTTGCTCCGTAAAATCGTTTTTGGCTTCTCACCAATGCTTCGATCAAACTAGCCTATCCACTCTTTTAGGACCATTACCAATGGCCATCGTTTGGAGGTTATGAACGTGCACCCTTTAATCCCTTTGTGCTATTGATGGCAGTAATAAGAAAAGCATTTGATTCATTCATTCATTCTTTTGTTTATCGTAAACATTCCTTGTTCTTTTGGGATGTAAACAAGGACATCAATTAATTCCGTCTATTTGCCTGTTTTAACGTAACTTTTACTGATCCCTTTTCACTTTTCGAGGCAAAATATTCCTGAATGATAATTAAACGTTACAACACTGTAAACGGAATATAGACTCAATATGCATAATAAAAAGTTCATTGGATAAGGATAAAATCAGTAAACGTTCGCACTGTCGACCAATCATCGCCTCCAAGTGCCCAGCTGCTCGAGTGTTAAAGTGTGCAAGTGATAAACAAAAATGTCCGCTCCTTTACGAGAGCTCATTAACGTGAATTATGGCCGAAATAAATTTTATTAGTCGAGGCTATCTGCGTCGTTTCACCTTTCGCAGCACGCCAGTAGCAGTTTATAATCGGGCCAAATTAACAACTTTCGGAAGATTGTTGCCGGCGGCGGGCGCGCACTACCGGGCGCGGACCGGGCGGGCGGACAAATCCGAACAAAGTGAACCATCAGCGATCTTAAATTCGAAGTGACTTTTCGCGTTTAGAACGGCTGTTGGGAAGGACCCCGGCCGCGGATCCTTTAATGGCGCCATCTCGCGCCGTGAGTGAACAAGTTTTCGGTATTACGGCGGGATTTTATTATCGTCGCAACGAATAAACTCGGAAGAGATAAATTCCTTGTTTCGCTAATTACTGCAATCAACAGAGTAGAGAAGAGCCAGTTTCGGTTGCCAGCTTGAATGAGCATCCGAATCTGAATGCCACCAAAGGGGGCGGGGGTGGTTTTAATCCAAGGATATCCACTTTTCTTCTCCTTTTTACTAAAAACTGCCTGGCAATTTATACCGAGTCAGTCGAGCAGAGTCTGGATGTTGCCGGGTATGTGTTGCCGCTCTGGATTCATTGTTTAATCAAACGTGCGCTACACAATTAGGCCCCCCCCGCCCCGCCACGGCCCCACTGCCGACTCGCTGGAACGGCGGAGCATCCCAAATGGGGCACTCGGAAATGAGATCCGGAACAGATGAAACATTCGGAAATCATTAGATGAAAATTTTGGGGAAAAGCTCGGCTGTTATCATCTTTGCACTTAGAAATTAAATGGGAGGATATCACTTCAAGTTAATTACGCTTGGAGGAGCCCGTGCAGAGCCGCCGCCGGGGGTGGGGGTAAAGGGGTGTCGCGCGCCGTGTGTGCTCGCCGTGGGATTCAAGTGGATGCGGATGGATACGTGGGAGGGCGTGTGTTAAAGCGTATTCTTATTCAATTTTGTATCAAATTTAGTCGGTGATAATGGGAATTAAATTAAGTATTCGTCCTCGTGCTTGTGTAATAAAATTCAGGAATACTTTTTTTGAAATAAAAGGGTCCTTCAGGTACTTCAAAAATCGTCATCGTACTTTATTAACCCTTATAAAAATTCAAATGATCACTGGAACATTATATAAATATACATTATGTCTATATATGTATATTATGAACAGCCTTGAACTGCTTTAAGGGGTTACTTTCAAAATGACGAGCACGAGCATGTACTTGAAGTATATTAAAGGGTCATCCAAATGTGACGCCTAGGTGACAGCACTGTATAATGTTTACATGTGACGTATATTTCCAAATGACATAAGCCATTTTGTTCTAGTAGAAGGTAGTACAATTTCAGCCACGGACAGGTATATGTACATTGCAACAACGCGTTTACTTTATTCAGAACTATTATGATGATAATAAGCGTTCTTTGTAAAATCCCAAAATTCATGAAAATAGTCGTCCATGGAGGTCTCAATTGTCCTCTAAAGTGATGTGAACTGACACAATTAGGTTTCTGTAGGGTGGAGTGTATGCAAATAAGTCACAAACAATTAGTGATCTAAATAACAACATTTAAGTTGAAATTCGTGAAATAACATGCATCCCCGGATTTGCGCCTAGGCCTACAAGGTCGCAGCCTAGAGGACCTACCCACCCACCCAGCTATTCCGACCACCTGTGACGACAGGCGGAAATAGGATTATAAAAAAATAGCACAAAAATTAAAATAATTGGTGACTTATTGCCCAATCTGGCAACACCCACCTATGCACCGGAACATGGGTGTGTTCAAGATTTCTGCTATGGTAGCAGCAATTTTCAAACTGTCAAATTCTCCAAAGCAACAAAATAAGCGATCAATTGATCAAGATCATGACAGAAAAGGTCATAGCAGAAAAAATCGTGACTGATATAAAACATGCCAAATATTTCTCCATCTCTGTTGACTCTACTCCAGATATCCACATAGATCAGCTTTCTTCTATAGTGAGATATGTCTCACTATGAAGATAAAAAATGTCCTGTCAAATGATTTTTGAAATTGATTCCAAATTGTGGCCATAAAGCTGAAGACCTGGCTAAAATCGTCCTAGATACATTGAAAACCACTACTTGGATATCGCCAATTGCCCGGGGCAGTCTTATGATAACGCCAGCAATATGTCGGGTGTATATTCCGGTCTTCAAGTGAGAATAACACAAGCGAATCTTCTGATAATTTTCGTTTCCTGTTTGGCTCACTTGCTGAACCTTGCTGGATCAGGTGCGACCGAGTCTTGTCAAGCTGCTATATCTTTCTTCGGTACTTGGCAGTCATTGTACAATTTTTTTGGTATCAATACACAGATGGGAAATTTTGCTTTCGAAACTGAAGCCAAATTCAATGGTGGTGAAGAGTCTTTCTCAGCTCAGACAAGATGGTCTGCTCGAGCTGACGCCTGCCGAAGTTCATGTTTCTTCTGGGATAAGATCATGGCAGTTCTTCATATAATTTGTAATTTGTAATTTATTTGTTCAATCAAAAGTACACAAGATTAAAATCTTATTTAGTACCGTAATAAAAAGGAAAATACAAAAATACTAAAATTAAAATTAGAATTATAAAATATAACTAAGAATTATAAAATATGAGGGCAAAAAAACAACAATTAATAAGCAAAGAGAAGAGAAAGAAGAAGAAAAGAAAAAATGAAAATACAGCATAAGATAAATTAAATCTAAATTAAAATATAAATTTATATAAATATAAAAACAAAAATCAAAATTAAAATCAAAATCAAAATTAAAATTAACCAATATCAGCCGGTGTCCTATCCGAGAAGATGCATGCTAGGGAGGATGCATGCCAATCCATGTTGTGCAGCAAGCCAGCGATCATATTACGTCATTCATTCCGTGTTGCAAAATGCGCGACCACTCCTCTCCTGAAAGCGGCGAGTGATTTGATACCTTGCAAGGGGAAGGGGAGACTATTCCACAATCTTACAGTATGTACAAAGAAGGAACGACTACCTAGTAGGGAATAGTGTCTAGGAATACAAAATTGCATAGAACGACGAGTACGAAGGGGAACAAGGCAATCAGCAAGATATGAGGGAGCAGAGGCATTTATGATTTTGTGCAATAAACATAGGCCCTGCACATTGCGATACGTGGATAGATTGTAGGGTAACAGGAATGGCCGAAGATCAGAAACATGTGCGAACCGATTAAGGTTGAAAATGAACCTAAGACAATCATTAAGGGCAACATTTAATCTATTATTACATGTGGAGTCAGGACATATATAGACAGAGCCCCCGTAAAGGAAATGAGGAAGTATGAGGGATTTTACTAGAGCGAGACGATTATCACTGGAAAGTAGACTACCATAGAGGCGTAAGCGACGGAGGCAAGAATAGATCTTCTTCAGAGAGAACGATACATGATCACAACAAGTTAAGTTTGAGTTTACCATCACTCCGAGATTCTTAGTTGACTGGACTATTTTTAGGGGAGTATTGTCTAATTTAAGAGGGGGCATATTAGATGTATCAAAACGATGCCTACTGACAACAACTGCAGACGATTTATTAGGGTTAAGCTTCAGGAAGTTATTATTGCACCACAGGGACAGAGATATCATATCACTGTTTAAGGATTCAATAAGGTGGGAGACGTCATCAGGAGCACAATAGTTATATAATTGGAGGTCATCCGCATAGCTATGATGATGAGCAAATGTGATACAATCAGGTAAATCATTAACATATAGGCAGAACAGCAGTGGCCCAAGAACAGAGCCTTGGGGGACCCCCGAGGGTACAGAAATAAAGGAGGAAAGTTGGTCATTATATCTCACACATTGATACCTATCAATAAGGAAGGAAGCAAGGAAGTGAACCGCAGAGGACGAGAGACCGAAAAAGGATGATAATTTATTGAGGAGAACGCTGTGACAAACTGTATTGAAGGCACGTGAGAGATCAAGAAGAATTAATATCCCCAACTGGCCCCTATCACATGCCATTCTTAGATCAGACGAGACTTTTAGCAGCGCAGTTTCACAACTATGGAACTTCCTGAACCCGGATTGAAACGAGTTCAGCAGATTTACACCATTCAGGTATGACTGTAATTGCCCAGAGATGATTTTCTCAAGTGCTTTAGATAAAAATGGTAAAATGCTAATAGGACGGTAATCACTTGCATCTATAGGGCAAGCGACTTTAGGAACAGGGGTAATAACGGCTTTTTTCCATAAAGATGGAAATGTAGATTGCATTATGCAAGAATTAAAGATATGCGTTAAAACAGGTAAAATTAGAGGAGAGAGCATTTTAATAAAACGGGAAGGGATACCATCGATTCCAGTTGCATTGGATTTAATTGACATAATGGCAACGTATGTTTCTCTTTCATCTATACACCTGAAGGTAAACCCATCCGCAACCAGAGAGGATAGATCAACTGGAGGTGCATTATCCGGAAGAGGTTCAATGAATGAGCTATTAAGGATACTAGGATCAAGGTCTACCGGTGCGTTTTCGCTACCACAAATACCAAACGAGCGCAAGTTTTTCCACAGCAACTTAGTGGGAAGAGCGGGATCTAATTTTCGTCTAAAGAATTGTCTTTTGGCACTTCTTATTTTATGATTGACAATATTACGGACTCTAGTGTACCGCTGCCGACATTCGGTGGTTTTAAGACGGCGATAGCGTTGGTATAAATATTCCCTTTCAGAGATCAGACGCTTAATTTCAATGGTAAACCACGGACAAGTATCCTGATTAAGTTTCATGCGCCTGCACTTAAGTGGTACAGTTTCATGCAGTACAGATATTATAAGAGAGTTGAGAGACTCAACCTTGTCATTCACATTGGTAATGTTATAGATAGCAGACCAGGGTGTGGAGAGACACTTCTGCCTTAAGCTTTCAGAATTAAGATTTTTGAAGTCTCTGTAGGTTACTACTCTGGGGGATTCTACAGCTGATAGATAGAAACGGAGGGAGAGGAACAAAATATCATGGTCGAGAAAACTAGGGGGCGATAATTGCTGATGACGAATTACTGCGTCGCCATTGGTAACAGCTACGACATCAAGCAAAGAAGAAGTGGAGGGATTGAGGAAATTGTAACGAGTAGGTAAAGAATTTAGGACAGTCAAGCCATTAGACTGTAAGTTCCATCTAAGTAGGTCAGTGACACCATTGTGTTGGAGAAGATCTACATTAAAGTCCCCGGCAACAACGATTTCGTCATAATTAGCTGAATAATTGTGTAGCATTTCTGAGAACTCAGCAATATTTTCTTCACTATATGCCCTGGGGGGGCAATAAACAGAAATAACAAGACATTTGGAAAACAGCGACTTAACTTCCACAGCTACGAACTGGACGATATCATCAACAGACTTAAATATCAATTTGGAGGACAGTTGATTAGACACGTAAATAGCAGTGCCACCACCTCTTCTAGAAGAACGATCACTTCTGTGAAGGGTGAAGTCGGGAAAAGATACGAGGGAGGATGGAACATCAGCATTTAGCCACGATTCACTAACCATAATAATATGTAACTTGGTATTAAGGAACAATTGCCGCAGCTCATCACATTTACTCCTAATGCTTCTCGCATTAAAGTAGCAAACATTCAGACCATGCGACTGCGAGCAGAGAATATTAAGAAGTGTTCCTGCTCTGTACTGAGAACTGTAAGAATTGATCATTAAATTATTAGAGATAGACTAGGAATCACTCACTCGACACCCCCAAGGAAGGAGAAATCTCGCACCGAACAACACACAATAGACGACCCGCTGCATACACGAACAACTGCACATCATACTCACCAGCACCATCATCTCCACGCTAAATACAACATTCATTCCGGCTGTATATATAAATGAAAAATAGAAGAAAAAACTAAACATATGTATGTATATACAAACAAAAAACTAAACCAAAATATTTCCAAAACAACTAAAAGTTTCCTTTTTGGTGAAGACTGACTTGTTGATAAGCACATCAGTTCGCTTACTGAGCACCGTTACTATCTGCAGATTCAAAATCTACAATTTCTTGCAGTATATCCAAGTGGGGAACTATTACCGGCCGATCGTCAGGGATTCTTCTTACATATACCAATCCATTGCGGGTGAATGAGGAATGAATAATTTTTTCCTTCCTAAGACGGAGAACTCTCCTCAATATATCATTGTTCTTATCGGACAGGCTTTCATAGGCACCAATCCTACCATCAGACGCATAAGTGCTTGATAATCGATTTAGTGTGAGCGCTCCAAACTTCCGAAAACTGGATAGAAATGCTTTCTGCTCATTTGCGCATGAAAATTTTACTATGAGCGGTTCAGTCCGTCGTCGAGCGCCGCTACTAGAGGTATTCGCCTTGCGTTGAACTCGGAATACGTGAGTGAAATTTGAAATAGGATGCTCAATAATTGTGGCAAGGTCGGAGAGCAGTCGATTAGGATTTTCACCATCCGTATATGGTATTCCGGTAATGACAGCATCACTTAACCTACTGACACGCTGACAATCATCAATTAAAAAATTCATAGTGTCACAATTTGATTTGATTGTGTTCATCTCTTCTTTTAATATAGTGATTTGTGCACTGAAACCACTAAAAAGATCAGGAATTTTCTGGGAGATCGTTTCTTCCAGTGCGGTAACTTTCTTCTCTAATCCTGATAGTTTTTCATCTAAAATCTGGTGAATATTGCGTAGCATTTTCTTTTCAAACAATTCCATATAGTCAGCAGAGATCACCGAAGCGGAGCCACTATCAATAGTGTGGGTGGTAACGGGGGAATTGAGTTTGCTGTCAGCGGCGATTTTAGCCACACTACGCGTGTGTTTAACTACTGGAGTTGTATTGTCTTTAGCAGAATTAACCGCAAGTGCCGATTTAATTTTATCACTTTTAGGCATAATTAATGGCAATAGAAAAATTAAAACCGAGAAAAGAGAGCAACAGAAACAAAAAAAAAAAACTTAGTTGCACACTAGATTATGATAATTGATTATAACTCGGTAAATTCTTGGTAAAAAATTGCAAATAAAACGGAGCTCAAGTAACACGACTATTCACAGAGACTCATACTCATTAACCATGAATTGCCAATGAAACAAGTGAAAAACCACCTACGCACTAGGAACTCTACTAAGTAAGATACTTAGAAGGATATCCGGTAGAATAACATCTTTTTCGAAGGAAAATTGCACTGGTGCCTCCAATTCTAAAACAAGGCAAATGAAGTAACCCTGCCATCTTCACTCAAAAATTCTCTCACACTGAATAATAGCAATCTTTTTGAAATAGTGTTTCCTAGATCATTATCCCAATAGATTAGGGAAAGAACATAATTCTCGATAATCAGTTTGGATTTTGCATGTCACTATTATGACGCGGCCAAACTGGCATCTGGTAAAGCGAGTGTACAGGAGCTTGCCCAATAGACTATGACTAGGCGTTCGATACAGGGTGGATCGAGGGTTTACTCTTAAAACTTTCAGATGGCCAGCTCTTAGGGGTCCCACATAAATTAAGTGAAGCGATTTTTGCTAATTTTTGACCCCCTCCCCTTTTAGTGAGATGTCGTGAGATTTGGCTAGATCCCCTCCCCCTAATTTTGCCTGAGATTTTAGGATTTTAAAAAATCTAGTTTTTAACACTAAAAGTAGGTACGTATTTACGGGCGTAACCACAAGATTTAATTAAATATAACTGATAATTCGAACTCCTGCTTGCCCCTGCTCTATTCCACTTGATTTTACGCTTGTAGTGGACACACATATCATCACACACTTCCCCGGCCACCAACTGGATGAGGTCTGCAGTCCAAGAAAACTGACAAAAATCTTTATGTGTGTGTGGGCATTTATCGTCAGTTTGTGCCTGAAGATCTGACCTTCAGTTCAGTCTCAAGCCGGGAATTTACGGCACGAGTTCACGCCGTATCCCGTCAGACCTGAAAACAAGGCGCGAACTAGGCGCGAAAACCATCCACACTCGCATTCGCGCTTGTTCGCGGGTGTTCGTGGCATGAGTCTGGAGCCGCCTTAAGATTCAAACACATTGGCGCGGAGGCGGGGACGGCGTCTGCGAGAGAATTTCCTCTACATTTAATTTCTAGGCGCCGCCTGCCCATTGTGTCAGCAGGTCAGTAGTGGTCCGGATATTTTAAAGGTTTTTCCAGTCACCAATCTGTTTGTGCTTTAAAGTTTTCGTTGGGGCCTTGAAGATTTTTGCACATGAATTAAAAACCCGCTATGATAAACTGTCGTCTTCGTTCATGATAAACCATCGAGGTTTTTAAACGCACCGTGGTAACCTGCGAATTGAAAACAAATGTTTCCCCATTAAATATTCTCCGCTATTTGTTTGAATTATTTTGCATGTTCAATGTTATCCTTAAAACAAATGTCAAAGAATTGTTTTTATTATTATTCTTTTTAATTATTAGTTAGTTCAGTCAGACTGCGTATTGTGTGGCCTTCATCGGGCCGTGTCTGCCGATCTGGCCTGCCGGCGGCCTGTAAATGAATGGTAGTCTTTAGTGGAGAAACATATTTTAATTAATTTAACCCAGTTTTCTAGCAATTTTACAATGTTTCTTGAGAAAAAAAGGACGTGATGAAAATCGGGAGTAGACTAGAATAGGCACATTTAGGCACTGGCGTGACAATTGTCAAAATAACCTGCTACGAATGTTGTTAAGCCAGCAACGATGCTCTACCTCGGGTAAATTAGCATATTCCTAAAGGTGGCCAAGTCTACAGATTAGAACTTATTAGTTAAGGGGAAGAAGTGAATTTTAGGGCAAGATGAAGCTGTAAGGTTAGTCTAGATCAAGCTTGATTAGTTAAAAAAAGTATTTTGAATCTTGTCTCTTCTTTATTACTGGAATTAACATCTTTCTTTCTTTCTTTGTGCCCCTTTAATCCCTCATGGGACATAGGGCGGAAACAGTTGCCCTCCAGCGGACTCTGTTTTGCGCGACAGCTCTCAGCTCTGACCAGGATCTCCCAGTTGTTGCGGCCTCTGCTAGTAGGGTCCTCCTCCACGTTGTTCTAGGTCTTCCAACTCGACGGGATCCTTGCGGGTTCCAGTCAAGGGCCTGTTTGGCTAGGTTTTCGTTATCGCGTCGCAAGGTGTGGCCAACCCAATTCCATTTCCTTCGCCTGATTTGGTCGTCTATCCTTTCTTGGCCGGCACGGCGCCATAGCTCTTCATTTGAAATTCTATCGTGCCAGCGGATTTTTAGGATACGACGCAGGCATCTGTTGATGAAGACTTGTAGGCGCCCTGTGATGAATTGGGTGACTTTCCATGTTTCGCAACCGTACAAAAGAACTGCCTTAACGTTGGAGTTGAACAGCCGCAATTTGGTGTTAGTTGAGATCTCCGTTGATCTCCATATGCGGAACAGGCATGCATATGCGCCTCGTGCTTTATTTATTCTGGAACTGACGTCTTCTTCTGCATCGCCATTTTCGGTAATAATGCTACCGAGGTAGCAGAATTTATCTACCAGTTCCACGTCACGGTTATTCAGCGCAGTTCGTTCAAGTGTGTTTGCATTTATCCGCATTTCTTTGGTTTTGTTCGGATTCAGCCTTAAGCCTGCTAGACTACTTTCTGTTGCCAAATTGTTTAACATGTTTTTTAGCTCCTGATGTCTGTGGGCCAGCAAACAGATATCATCCGCGTAGTCGAGGTCCTTAAGGCGATCTAGCAAACCCCATTGTATGCCGCCTGTTCTACTATCTAGAGCGCCGACAAGAATGTCATTTATTACTATAAGAAATAGTAATGGCGAAAGTAGACATCCTTGTCGTACTCCTGAATTCACCTCGAAGCTGTCGGATAATTTTCCATTATGGAGAACTCTGCATTTGGAATTGTTGTAAAGGGCTTTTATCAATTCTATTATTTTATCAGGCAGTCCACGTCGCCGTAATGCCTGCCATATAAAGCTCCTATTAACCGAGTCAAACGCTTTCTCATAATCTACGAAAGCAAGGTAAAGGGGGGATCGGAATTCAGTAGACTGCTCCACTATGATTCTCAAGGTGTTAATATGGTCTATACATGAGCGGCCCTTCCTGAATCCGGCCTGCTGCCTTCTAAGCGTTCGGTCTACTGCCTCTCTTATCCTTGATAATATAACGTGGGACAGGATTTTACCCACAGTAGATAATAGACAGATGCCTCTCCAGTTGTCGCATATTGTTAGGTCCCCCTTTTTGGGTATTTTGACTATGATACCTTCCGTCCAATCCTCCGGAAAGGTACAGGTGTTCCATGCTATTTCCAGGATTGGCTGAAGCGCATCTGCTATGAGGCTTGAATCGGCTTTCAACAATTCTGGCGGGATGCCATCTTTTCCAGCTGCTTTACCATTGGCCATCGCATGAATTGCGGTTACTATTTCCGTCTTGGATGGGGCCCGGGTGTTGATTCTTATCGGCTGTGCATTGTTGCTGTTTTCCTGAGGTTCTTGTGCAAGTGAACCATTCAGGGCGGCGAAGAAGTAATCTCTCCATCTTTGGAGTTGCTCCTCGTCGCTGCACAACAGCCTTCCATCCTCACTCTTAACGGCATGTTTTTTAGTAGAGTGCTTTCCCGAGAGCTGTTTAGTAATTTGGTACAGCACTTTACTGTTGCCTGTGTTTGCCGCGTTTTCCGCTTTTTCTGCGAGCTCATTTATCTGCTGCCTTTTATCACGCCGCACACTTCTCTTTACTTCCCGGTGTAATTGGGAATATTCCCGTTCAAGTTGGTGACGTCTTTCCGGGTCGCTTGTAGAGTTTACGTTATTTTTGAGGGCCCTCCTGCGTTCTATTTTTTGCCAGGTAGTGTCCGAGATCCAATGTTGCATGTTTCTCTGGACATAACCGACGCTCGTTTCCGCAGCCGTCAATATAGCGCCCTTTGTTCTACTCCACAGCTCTTCAATATTTGTGTCGTCAGAAACGGTTTGCTGGTTTAATATTTGCTGCAGGTTTCCAGCAAATTCTCGCTTTTTAGCGGTCTCCTGCAGAAGGTCAACGTTAAACCGTCTACGGTTTATAACATCGCGTTGAACGTTTCTGATTGCAGCGATTCTAAGGCGAATAGTTGCTACTACCAAATGGTGGTCGCTTCCAGTGTCCGCTCCCCTGAAGCTCCTGACATCCTCCAGAATGGTTCTCCATCTGCGGCTGACGGCCACGTGATCTATCTGATTTCTCGTTCTACCATCGGGTGATACCCAGGTCTCTTTGTGTATCTTCTTGTGGCAAAAGTAAGTTCCACCTACCATGAGTTGATGGGAACTACAAAAGTCAACGAAAAGCTCACCATTGTTATTGGTAACCTGGCTTAGGCCTTGTTTTCCAATTGTTTGTTCAAGACCGGTGTTGTCGCGGCCGATTTGTGCGTTTAAGTCACCCATTAATACAATGATGTCTCCCCTTGGAATAGAGCGAAAAACCTCATTCAGTCGCATATAGAACTCGTCTTTGATGTCATCTTCTGCGTCTTCAGTTGGAGCATAGCATTGGACTACCGTAGTACTTCTTAGTCTGGTATGCAGGCGCACGGTAATAATCCTCTCAGAAACTGGTGACCAGCTAATGAGGCTGGACCTGGCTTCTTTGGTGAGTATTACGCCAACGCCACTCCTACGGCTTTCAGTTTCATTTCTCCCAGAATATAAGAAGGACTCACCATTTGGGCAGATATGTTCCCCCGCATCGGGCCATCTGGTCTCGCTAAGTCCCATGATCTTGATTTTATATCGAATCATCTCGTTGAGGACTTCATCCAGCCGTCCCTCAGCAAGCATTGTTCTCACATTCCATGATCCGATTCGTGTCCTTGTTCGAAAAGCAAAGGTCGTCGTCGTGTTGTCCATCCGGTTCCGAGGCATTGTTTGCCGATTCGTAGCAATGGTGATTTTTATGGGAGCGGGTTGCTAACCCTCAGCCCAACCGACTTAAAAGCTCTGTTTTGTGGCGCAGAGAGATCGCCATTCGCCCGTCTCCCGTTAGCTCCTTCCGAAGAAGTACCCCAGAGGGCACCGCGGGGAGGTGGGATTAGGACTTGCTAACAGGTCTGCTAGGTGTTTGTATGCAGTGGATCTTCTCGGATTTTAATAGAAGTGACAAATCGGGTGTCACCACCTTCCGAGATCTTTGTTAGCCGTTCGCCCCCCAATTAACATAACAATTCGCATTAAAATTAAATCATAAGTTTCCATAACGATGTAATAAATATCAAATAATCAGAAATTTTCCCAATCCCATGCTTTCATTAATAAATAAACAGAAAAATCAAAATAATTGTTTACCAAATTGTTTCCATTTTGAATAATATTAATTTCATAACTAATCAAAATATTTCATAACTGAAAAATCCCAAAAATAATGAATTTATTGCCACTCACTTTAATGAAATAAATTTCTGTCTTGTAAATAAAAAATTAACCCCCAAAATTGAATTTTAAATTCGTTAAAATCTCCCCTTTAACAACAACAACAAAAAAAGCCTCCCCCATCGGTTTTCCAATTTATAAATTTTACCGCAAAAAATCTTTCCGAGAATTTCGTTAATTAAACGTAACCTTTTTGCCTGTAATAAAATTTTAAGTCCTTGGATTTTTTTGCAAGAAAAAGAAAAGTTTTTTGTTGCCTTTACGTAACTTTGATGTCCTTCTAGGAGCCGGAAAGGAGCAGGGTGTTGCCTGTCGCAGGACTCCTCGAAATACTTCACCGAACTGAAGCCAGTGACAGCAGCAGCACTGGAGTGTATCATCGAAATTTAGGTTACAAGGACTTTCTGTTGGGGAATTTGCGCACGTCGTTTGTGGGTTGCCTTGTGTTTTCAACATAATATTCAATATCAAATGCAAATCGGAGGGGAAAAAGGATGGTGGTGAGTTGTGGACTTACAGCAGTCATCGTGTGGAACGTGTTTCCAAAAATGTCTCTCTCTGGATTTTTTCTAGGATTCCCCGCTTTTGTGAGGTGTGGTGGAATTCATTAGGGGAATTTGAGAGTCCTTTTCTCGCAGGAGCACGGTGTGTTGTGTTCTTTGTAAACATGTGATTGAGAAAAATTAGCTTAGGTCAGTGTCATTGCCCGTTTGAATTTTATTCAAGGAAGAGGATGTCTAATTTGGATGAATTTTGGGAATTGTATTGATTAATTTGATTACTACTACTTTATTGATTTAATTACTACTGTTTGTGAAAGAAAGAGGGGATTTAGAAGAGGATTAACAATGTTTGATGTGAAGGTTTTATGATTTTTAAATATTTTGGCTTTACCGATGTAATTGGGAGTATGTAGGGAATAGGAAGTGCACTGCAGGTTGGTCTTTTATATAAAAGTCTAAACCCATCGAAGTTATCCTTTAATATCGTTCATGCTATGGTGTAATGTCTGGTAGAAGTGTTAGTGGCTCAAAAGTTAGAAAAATGGAAGATAGGTGAGACTGGATACAGAGGACGCAATGAGGCTTAAACTCTTTAATGGTATATGAGTTCGGTAATACTGGCTGTGGAAGGTTGTGCCACAGCCGAGTCGTTCTTATTATAAATGAATCCTAGACCAAAGTACGCCGAAAATAGGGCTTTAGGCAGAATTAATGGCTTACATTTTACTCTTAATAATATGCGCGCAAATTCGAACTGCCAAATTAGCATTTCACTGCCTGGAATTTATTAAGAGCTGTTAATTCCTCTTTCAAACCAGTACCTCGAAATTCGAAACCCCTAAAACCCGAATACAACTCGGTCATTAGAAACGAAGCTTCCCAAACTCTTTATGATACGTACAAAAATAAGCTCTCGAACTAATCGACCAAATTCATCACCAATCAACAGGAGAACCCTATCTGAAGCAAGCCCCCATTGGATAGAACTCCCAGCACACAACAAACCAGCACAAACACTTACACAAATTCGAGTCGGGAAGTAAGAATTGAAAGAAGTGTTATGATGAAGCAACAGTCGAAAGGTGAATTACCCGTTGCAGTCTCCGCAGATGTAGCTGGAAAAATAATCTTAAGGGTGCCGCCTTTCTGGATGAAGAGTCCGGATTTATGGTTCATTCAATTGCAGGCGCAGTTTCATCTAAGTGGAATAAAACGTGATAATACCCAGTCCTATTCTGGTAGGTAATTTAGACTCGCAGACATCCTCACGGAGGTGAGGCGTCATTCGTAACTTCCTAATACAGGAAAATATGCTGAGCTTGAGAGGTACATTCTTTCCTCTTATCAGGACTCGGAGTAAAGACGTATGCAGAAACTGCTAAGCGACATCTGCTTAGAAGAAAGACAACGCACTGTTGAACCAAATGAGGGTGGTATCTCTGCACATGTTTTGCGAACGCTCTGGTTACAGCGTCTTCCCCCACAAACGCAGGTGATTTTGGCTACCAACATGGATCAAGACATTGGTAGGCTAGCAGAATTGGCGAACACGATAGCAGCGGTAGCCATGGTACCTACGGTCGCGGCTCGTTCCTCGCTGGAAACTCTCTTCACCCAACTGCGGGAGGAAATACCGGGCAGCGAGAGGCGGCTAGGCAGCCCATCGAATTTATTAGTCGTCTATATTTTACAACGTTAATACAACGGAGATTCCAACATATCGCTCATTCGGAAGAAGAGAGTTACATCTCAAAATTTTACATTTTCTAGTTTTCTATATGTATCAACTCAAAATTATGATTAATTTTATGGGAAATAATGTTACATGCACGCTACGCTTTCTGGCCGAGCGCTGGCAACATTGTATCCCTTTGGTGTCGTCACATGTCATATATCACTTACTGAGAAGACGGTAACATTTCTTCTTCTGAGTTGTAACCCTTTTCTTCCGGATGAGCGATGGCCAGCGTCTGATCCAACTCAACTTGGCACTCCGTAGGATTTTCATCTGGCCTTTTTTTGTTGCTCGTGTAACAGAGCCCATAATTGGTTCAGACTTTCTCGCAAATTTCGACCTGCTCGACTAAAACTACTAAACTTCATACAATGAGTTTAGTAACGGCCAAACACCACTTCATGGTTGTGTTATGCTGGGAACAAGAAGAAGGACAAGATTGCTATCCTTGGGACACCAGAACTCAGCAATTCTATGGAAAAATTTAAGCATACAATGGCTAATGCGGCTTTCTCGCTAACTCAGAAACAGATGGGCCATTAGTCCTGATTGTAGATTTGTCAGAAACGTTTATAGATGCGGTAGTTCAGTGGAAGATTGCAGAAGGATGGCAGCCATTGGGATTCTTTCTTAGAAAGTTATCGCCAACAGAAATATGAAGGACCCTATCAGATAGTGATGAAGGCATTTCACTTTGGCAGATAGTGATATCAATTGATAGTCTGAAACCACCTTTGCTAACGAATAATGAAGAGGATCAGACGGAACTCGAGAGGACGACAAGTGAGGAGAAAGCAAAAATAGCAGCTACAAAAACAACCAGATCAGGAAGACACGTAAGAATTCCAGACAGGTTTCATTGTCACTGCAGAGGGTGTACTGTAGCGAAACATTAGAGAAAAAGCGAAACGGAACATATACAGATAGGGCGGTGACTGACTAGCGTTCATTGCGTGCGCCGCACGCAGACGGCCAAAATAAAAGGCGGCTAAATCGCCAAAGAAAATGCGTTCGAATACGGATAAAGGTCGATCCACACATATCCGTAACGGAACGGCGCTGATGCTTTTCGTGTCATTGGCTTCCGTGATGAATTTTTCACTGAAATTCTCACAGCACCGCCTTTTTCCGTATCGGTGATCAATGCTCAATGAAATCCGAAATTTTAGTTTTGAAATTTGGACAGTGATTTCCAGTGCATTTAATTTAGCCCTGGAAGAGTCGATTCGACCCAGGGGGACTCTTCAGGAAGTGATCGCACAGAAACAGGTTTGAGTGTGTGAGTCTTCAAATAAATTTTACCTAATTTCTCTTGAATTCTTATAAAATTTTCTCCGTTGAATTTAAAAGATATTTGTTGCAAGTCCGGGATAAATAAAAAATACCGGTGGCAACGTATTTTTTGTGTTTTACGTACACCTGAAGGGTACTAAGATCGTCGATTCCTCACTGCATCGGATATTTGTCAACGCGTCGCGCCTTTATTATGTAGTTTGCATGGGATTATGTCGTACCGATAATTTTTTTCCCGGTACTGCACTGAAGTCACCGACACGTCACGGATATGTCTGGATCGACCTTAAGTGAACATTGAAATGTTTATTTAGTGTTGATCAAAAATGGGCTTGCTCTTGCACATTCTTATTTTCTAATTAAAAATATTTTTTTTTTTCATAATTGATTATAACAAATTAGAAATTAATAAAAGGGAGTGAAAAACTAAGAAAGAAAAGTCGCTATTTACATTGTATTGTACTAACAAAGGTACGTTTTTCCTAGTTTTCAGGTCTTGATTCCGATTAGACGAACCATAACTCTCCAAAGTTCTTCGCTATAGTAGAGGTCCCGCCAAAAGAGTTGATGCCGGAGCGCACAGCTGGGGAAATTAAAGCTGCACACAAATAAAAATTGCGCACATATTGATAAGAAATGCGCTTATGTATTTTCAAATTTCCCCTTCGACATTTGTTGCGACTAGGCTAAGGGACGGGAACGGCATGCGGGGATTCTACCGCGCATGGAAAACACGACTTTCTCGGCATCAACTCTTTTGGCGGAACCTCTATTTGATGGTATTGGATGGAGTAAAATCGTGCGGTAGCATTAGCAGTTTTTTCAACCTTTATTTTTTCCCTCTCTCTCTTTCTCTATTATCTTTCCGACTAGGGTTTGCTATTTGGCATTGGGCTCAAAATTGACAGCACAAAAGAGCTTAACTTCTAATATTTCCAATAAAAAGAAGCTTTCCCGACTCATTCTCACTAGAGGTCCCGCCAAAAGAGTTGATGCCGGAGCGCGCAGCTGGGGAAATTAAAGCTGCACACAAATAAAAATTGCGCACATATTGATAAGAAATACGCTTATGTATTTTCAAATTTCCCCTTCGGGAACGGCATGCGGGGATTCTACTGCGCATGGAAAACGCGACTTTCTCGGCATCAACTCTTTTGGCGGAACCTCTATCTATATTTCTCCTTTTACGCTCCCACTTCCTTCAAAACTAAAATTCCGACTGCAAAACAAATGTCCACAGCTGATGTTTGCGAACTCTTCTAGTCCCCTAGAGTTCAAGCGGAGTTTACCGTCATCTTCTTCAACGTCCTCCGCCCTTATCATACCCTACAATCTTTCCCTCAAGCCCAAACAATCCACTGGATTATCATTATAGTAATTAAGAAGAAACTTCACCTGGCACCCTCTCAACTTTTCGACACTATACCCGATCTAGAAAGTCGATGGGCATGGCCGAGGGTATTTCAATACCAACTGAAACTGCAATATGATTTTATGACCTAAAAAGCAAGTTTACAAATCAATTGATGCCAGAATCAAGATACCGCCGCATTGTTTGGTTGTTTATTGGTACCATTAAATGCACCAGATAGCGTACAACTTCCGCATATGCCATATCAACCCCCCAATCATGCAAACTGCTCCCATTTGAAACCATAAAAACTTAATTATCTCCGGAGTTCATCTAATGTGCGGTTCGCATTCTCTCATTCCCCAGCTGCAATTAACATTTTCAAAAAAATTCCTTGTCAGAAATTAAATTTGTCAAGTACTTGCCTTGCACTTATGAATCACTGTGACAGTAGTGTCTACAACATAAATTCATACAATTTCAACATCTTCCTGCGCAGAGCTCGACGGTGCATCAAAAGGCACCAAGTGCACTGCTAGTAATTATTGCACGCCATAAATTATGGCAACGTTATAAATAATTGAGTTTAAGTAATGCAATTGCACGTTGTCATTAATCACTTGAGATAAGCTTCTTCTACACTCCCTCGGGCGTTTTGCATAGCTATGCACGTTCGCTTCACGTTCACCCCCATCGAATTCTGTTATTGTGTTGGTGCAGCTGTGGATTCTTGCAGCTAGAAGGTCTTAGGATTGTAGACATTATTGCTCGACACCAGAGAAGCGCATCACCTTCAAGCTTGTCAGGAAATTACTCCTTTAAAAGTATTGCAGATCATGCCAACGACCAAGGACCAAGGACCTCAGACCTGCGGCTTGAAAGTGCGGCAAAAACCGACCGGGACAACTTGTCTAAACTAAGTTGGTGCTTAGTGGTCAAGGGGAGTGCATCTTGTTATAAAAGATTAAGTAGTCCTTAACGAAGAAGTTCGTCCTTGCAGAAATATGCAAGATTGCCCGAAAGTGTTAAGTTTTCGCAAAAATCACTTTGATCGATTTATGCAAAGTTTTAATCAATTTTTAATCGCAAAGACTGCGCCAACTTCTGCCATCCATTTTTTATCTAATTTTTATCACATTCGTTATTTATTTCCATATATCCACCCAGGTATCTCACCATATGTCGGTCGAAAGCACAAAATTTTTAGATAAGATCCGATCACATGTCCCAGGAATTCATGCGGACAGGAGCTGGGAGCTGACTGCTCTTTTCCATATTACAGTTCGTTGCAAGAAGACCTATGAATATTCAAAAGTTGATTTGCATGCAAATATAGAATTTCAGTTCTTTTTTTCACCATCAGCCCAGGCCCAGATCCGGCAACGTCAGAAGACCACTATTTGGCCCCGAAATTTCTTTAATTTCTGCGCACTATGCAGATATTCGAAAGCTACTCAAAGGGACGATGGGATGCACTGCAGTTGAGCCAGGACGGAGGCTTAATATTAGAAGTGGAAGTTTGGGTCGAAGTTGTTTGATGGAAGTGATATTTGGAGTTAATTAATTAATTGATACTCAACAAACGAAAGTAAATTGATTTATTTATCTTGTTTATCACATGCATTGCGATACATGCGATAGAGAGGCGGAAACTTAGAATCCATCTTGGACCGATTTCTTGGAGTCTAGATAGGTAAATGTCTTTGGAGAGAAAAATCCACTATCTTACAGACCTTCTATTGAAATACTACATAGCCCATGGTGTTTCACTTCAAATTTATTTACATAAATGCTAGTTGTAGTCCGGGGTAAATAGAAAAAAAAACGCACGAAAGGAGACAAAACACCAAAATGGCTGAAAATTGGTACACAGCTTCCTTTCCAAGAAAACAATTTCGGAATCAAAAAAACATGGCCGCCCGAGATATTTTCCCCGAGTTTTTCATGTAACTTGGTTTCTATAGGTCATACAACCCCGTGCCCAGAATGTTTACAATGAAATTCTCTACAACTTTAGTTTTTACAAAAAAGTTGGCCCGATTGACCCCTTGAAAGTTATTCAAGGTCAAAGTTTTCGAAAATCATTTTTTGGCCAAAATTTCACCCCAAAACTGGAATTTTAGAATTTTTTTTTTGATCAGTCAATACGAAACGTTATTGCCGACAAAAAGTTCTCGATCGATTCGCATTTGATAAAATTAATCTTCTATGTGTGTTGATCGTCTATTGTTTCGAAGTCACGTTTCAGGAAAGTCTGGATCACTCCAATCCTCGGCGTTGTTCTAGCCGAATCGGGATGAACTCATTAGGCCAGTCACAAAAATATTAAATAATAACGGGGCCTTTACCACACCTTGTCTGTCTGTCTGTGGGCCCGCACGCAGACGGTAGTGTCAAATTCCTACTGACCGACCTCACCAACCCCTTTTTATAAGACGTTCGAGTCCAAATCGGTACGAACCGTCAAGACATTACTTCAGCCTGGCGTCATCAGCATGATCTTAAACAAGGCATTCCTGAAAGGTGGTCATCAGAGCTGAAACAGTGTACGTCTAGCTACCTACCCAAGTAAAAATAAAAAAAAATGGCATAACGACGGGCGAACAACGGCCGTTTGGCTTTTTATATGATGGCCGTAGAGTTTTCACCCATTTTTAACGGAAGCACATTCCACAGTGGTCTGAAATCCCCAAAACCTGGACAAAATTAATTTACTAACGTAAGAAAAATTATTTTTTTATGAAAATCTGTATATGGGAGTTTTCGGGGTCGCTGAGTAAGAACCCGTTATCAGATTTTCAAAAAACAAAATGGCGGATCCAATATGGCGACCAACTTTATGAAAAATTAAGCAAATTTAATGAAAACCGGTATATGGGGGTTTTCGCGGTCGCTGAGTAAGAATCCGTTATCAGATTTTCAAAAAACAAAATGGCGGATCCAATATGGCGACCAGCTTTATGAAAATTTAAGCAAATTTGATAAAAATTGGTATATGGGGGTTTTCAGGGTCACTGAGTAAGAATCCGTTATCAGATTTTGAAAAAAAAACAAAAAAAAAAAAACTAAATGGCGCATCCAATATGGCGACCAACTTTGTCCATATTTAATTGAATTGAATGAAATTATGCAATAATGGCTGTTCGGAGTAGCTAATTATTAATCCGTCATTAGATTTTTACTAAACAAAATAGTGGATCCAATATGGCGGCCAATTTTGTTTTTTTGCATTAAATGAAAATCTGTTATAAGGACGTTTTGTGGTTGCTCAGTAATAATTTTTAACGAAAATGTACTAGAATTGTTAATGAAAATAAACTTTTTTTATTTAATTTAACAATTATTAAATTAATTTTAGATGCAAACTTTTTTTCAAGTTCAAATACATTAGGCTTTATTTGTTGCAAAGATTTGTTATAAATACTTTGTTATAAAGATGAAAAAAAGTTAATATATAGCGCCTGAATAGGACGTTCAAAACTATACGTTGAGCAAATATGTAGTATATCGTGGATTTTTCTATTTCTTGTTGAGGGGTGCCTTTGCCGGCACTGCGACTTATTTATTTGGTCTATTGTGCCATCCCCGTCTTTAAAAACCATCAAGGTTAAGGCTTCTAATATAGCCTAAAACTGATTTAGGATTTCTGTCCCAAATGTCCCTGGGGGTAGGGAAGTCGCGATGGAGGAGGCCCAATCTCTTCCTCGCTGTAGCCTCACAGTCGCACAGCAAGCGCTCCGCAGCTTCGGGAGCTGCTCCGCAGAACCGACAGCTACAATCAGCCACCAGACCTATTTTGTTTAGATGGTAGTTAAGCGAACAGTGGCTCGTCAAGAGCTCTATTATTATTTTTAGCTCCCACCTGTTGAGATGTAAAAGTTTTCCCGCTTTAGCTTTATCGATTTGGATGAATCTTTTAGCTTGACGAGCACCCTGGGTTTGTCCAGCTATGAAGAAACAACTGGTCGATTTTTGATGGACGTTCTAACGTGGTAGCTTGCTAAGCTACAGAAAGGTTCCGGACCGATAGGTGATGAGTTTGCGCCTACTATAGCCAGGCTGTCGGCAATTTCATTACCAATGTGACCTTCGTGGCCCGGAATCCACATCAGCGTGACACTGTTGTTCCTGCTTAAGAATTTCATGGATCGGAGACAATCCAGGACAGTCTTTGATGACACCCTGTGAGATTTAATGGCCAGCAATGCAGCTTGACTGTCGGAGAAAATAACAATGTTAGAGCTATTTGGAGCTCTATTAAGACTCTATACAAGTCTGAGCACACACCTGGATGGCAAGTACCTCGGCCTGAAACACAGTGGGGGTAGTGCCCAGAGCCATGGATATTTTGCTCCATCGTGGATAGAATGACATGGAGCAAGCAGGAGCAGCTGATTTTTTTATATGTTTTGCAGAGATGATTAATAAACAATTACATGTGTATTACTTAGTGGAAGTCGATGGAAGTTTGTACTTAGCCATCAATTTATAAGCCGAATCGTTAATCAAATCACCACAATTTACTACATATTTGATCATAAATTAACAATACAATTATTTATTTATGTTCATTTCAATAACACAATATAATTGTACTTATTCTTAGGAGAAGAAACCTTTTTACAGAAAATGAAAAGGGCAAACGTACTGCAATCTACACGCAAAAACGTAACACGTGCTTTTGCTCCGAGAGAACGCGCTTCGTGTAGCGTGTTCGACACTCACTTTCCAAATGGAATACAAAAGAGGTTTCGAACATCTGCCTCTTGCCAAGGGCCTTGAAATACTCCAGGGGGGCCACTATACCTAACCCACGCGAAAAAAGTACCTAAACAAAAACTTTCGTTTTGGTACTTTTGTCCAGGTTTTGGGGATTTCAGACCACTGTGCATTCGTGAATGAGAAACGGTGGTATGGTACCTGGAGTGATATGGCGATTGAACAAACTCTAGTGATATTAATGAAGACAAGTAGTGGTCTCACTCACGACCATAAAGAAACTGCATAATGTGTACTGGACAGTACTGCATAATGTGTACCAAGAGATTGATCACTTTTCGGGTGCGGAGCCCGCAAAGCCAGAATAACATGTTATCAACAAAGATGCTATGTACAAGTTAGACAACACTGACGCACATAAGCTGCTGAATTGGTTTCCCTGGGACCAAAGACCTAATGTCACTTACTTAGTACAGGTGCTGCCGCAGATGAGAGGATCAACTGCCACTTGTGCAAGGCGAAGGGCTTGAAACCGCATTATTGGTGGCGATTTTCAGGCTGTAAAATTCAAACGAAACGAAAGGCTTCTTGCAATCTCGCTCTTATTTTGGCCTAGTCAAATGAATATAATATTATAGAGTTTCCCTTCTTATGAAGAAGGCGCACTTCTCAGCTGGGCTGAGAAACATTTACCACGACCACTTGGGCTCGGCTGAGACATGCAAACATAAAAAATTAAGTACCAATAAAAAATTGCATGCGAAACACATAAACAGTCATGAGAGAACAAATAGACTCCTTTTAAGTAGATCTTTGTTCGTGCTCACGATAAAAACATTAATATTTTTATTTACATTAATGAACATTGCGATTAACAGGCTCAAATCGGCCATAATTGGTGTTAGAGGAGTTGATGTGTAAGAGCGGTGGTCCTCTCAGATTGTATCGGCTCTCTCTAAACGACGCACGACGACTTAGAAAACCTGAGTCGACACGCCCATTAAGAAGTTGGTGGACGAAAACAACATCGGCCACCTCACGTCGCTTGTGGAGAGTGTTTAAGTTGAGTAACTTAAGTCGGTATTCATATGGTGGAAGAATTAAAGGGTCTTCCCAAGGAAGGTGATTCAATGCGAATCGAACGAACCTACGTTGAACCGACTCAATTTTTCCAACATGCGAAGAATATTGAGGAGACCAAACCTGGGACGCATATTCAAGTAAAGGTCTGACAAGCGAAATGTAGAGGTGTTTAGTGATCAGGGTGCTGTTAAATTCTTTGGACCACCTTTTTATAAAACCCAAGACTAAGCTGCTCTTGGAAGAAATATAGTTGATATGAGTAGAAAAGTCCAGCTTGGTGTCAAATCTAATCCCGAGATCTTTGACAAAATTAACACGGGGGACACCCTCACTAAAGAATTAGTAGTTATAAATTATAGGATCACGTCGCCTACAAAAAGTCATGACTTCGCATTTACTAATATTAAGAACCAGGTTGTTGTTAGCGCACCAGGAGTAAAAGGTGTCGAGGTCGACTTGCAAAAGTTTGCAGTCCTCCATACTCTTTACGTGACGGTACAATTTGATGTCATCAGCATAAATCAGGATTCTGCAGTGTCTTAGCAAGGTAACAATATCATCAATAGAAAGAATAAAGAGGATAGGGCCAAGATGACTGCCTTGAGGGACACCGGATGACGCCTCAATGGTCGCGGATTTGGATCCACGGAAAAGGACTTGGTAGGTCCTGTCAGCTAAGTAGGACTGGAACCATACTAGAAGGGCTTGAGGGAAACCTAACTTTTTTAGTTTGAAAAGTATATTGGAGTGGGAAAGCTTGTCAAATGCCTTACTGAAATCAGTGTAAACACAATCCGTTTGGCAACCGGAAACGAAGCCTTCAACAGCATGGGAAGTGAATTCGAGGAGATTGGTGGTAGTGGAACGAGCTGGAAGAAAACCATGTTGGTTCGTAGAAATAAGTATCTTGCAGATGGGCACGATTGCAGAATAAATGATTGACTCAAAAAGCTTTGATATGACAGACAGCTTGGCAATTGGTCTGTAATTCGATATTTCGTTCTTGCTACCACTTTTGTGAATAGGAATTATGAACGAATTCTTCCAAAGAGTAGGGAAATACCCTTTATCTAAGGATTTTTTAAAAAGGGTTTTCAGTGGAGACTGGAGAACCTCCAAACAGGATTTAAGGACAGCAGGAGGGATACCGTCAGGGCCGGAAGTGAAATCGTATGGGAGTTCATCAATATGTTTCACGATATCGTCACTGGAAATTGAAAGAGATAATCTAGCAGCCTCTCGGTGTGGAGTTATGTGACGAAAATTATTGTCATTAGGCTGAAAGTTGGAAGGAGTGAAAGATTGATGAAAGAATGAAGCAAACATGTTGCAAATCGAGGAAGACTCACTACTAGACCAGTTAGTGTGCTGCATAGTATTTGGCTAGTTATCGACTTTTTTCTTAGAGTTGACAAATTTAAAGAAGTTTCTAGGATCAGTATACACCTGGTCCCTCATGCTGCTGAGATATTCACTATACAGAGCAGAAGAGAGTAAACGAAATCTGTTATAGCAATCAGTAAATTTAGTAAGACTCGGAGGGTCCTTTCTCTTTAAATAGGTCTTCCAGAGTCTATTTTTCTGATTCCTTAAATGCTTCAGTTCATTGTTGTACCAAGGTGGAGATGAACTGCGCAATTTTTGGAGCTCAAAAGGTACACATGAAACGATAGTTTCGTATAGTACGGTATAAAACCGTGGCAACACAAGAGATGAGAATATCATAGAGTCTTTTACCTCCATCGTCAAGTGTGCTAATCATATCTGGTTGGATATAGCAGCACAGCAGGAATAGATTAGATTTAGAGAAGGAAATCTTGAGAGCGACAAGCTCAATGTCCAAGTGGTTAGAGAAACTAGGAAGCGTAATTGGGTTACAATTAAGGTGACTGCGGCAAGCAAGAAGTACGCCGCCCCCACGAGCTTCCGAGTCAGTGTGACGATCCCTCCGAAAGACTTGGTAGGAGGAATCGAAGAGTTCAGCATTAAGAATGCCTTCATGGAGCCAGGTTTCAGTGAATGCTATGACATCGAACCCGCTAGCCGTCGATGCATGAAGGATGTCGTTAGTTTTTGACCTTGTTCCCCTTACGTTCTGGTAGTAGAGGGAAAGCGTCTCGAGTTTTTTGACATCTGTGGATGTGACATTGGTAGTCTTAGATATCCACCTTTTGGTGATTTTGATTAGCGTGTGTAGCCTTGATATATATAAATGCCTTCTTTTTACAACCATGAGAATTAAAGATATTTCAAAACATTTAGAATCTCCATCTTGCTGCTGCTGGCGAAATTTCTGAAAGTCCTGCAGAATAACGTCAGGTTACAACCAGTCATTGATGTTTTCAAAGTGCCTCTTGCAAGATTAGCAAAGCAGGGAACGTGTTTCTCATGGCTCTCTATGGAAAAGGACATGAAACTAGAAAATTGCCGTGGAGGCAGTAGAGCGTTTATTTCGGAGGAACAGTTGCCATGATAGTAGCGATATCATTTTGTCAGTACTGGTAACATTCTTACTGTGGCTCAAGGGCTCAATGGTGGAACAAACGGCGTCGTCACCGATAAGTTTGAGGGCCCTTTTTTGTACTTTATCTGACCACGCCAGGGAAAGGTAACTCAACCCAGAAATGAGTCGACAACAGAAATGAGTCGACACCAATAGCTTTGAGTTTGGTTAGCAGAGCTGAGTGCGTGCAAAATACTCTATCAAAAGCCTTGGAGATATCTAGTGCAGCCAGATTAGATTCACCAAATCGATGAGGTTGCTCTGTAAGGAGAACTAAGAGATCGATAGTGGATCTTTTTTGTCGGAAGCCATACTGTCTGTCATTTATAAGTCGGTGGTATTCTAGTTATCCCATAAGCTTTTTGTTGATGTTTTGTCTCCACCCTTTTGGAGAGAATAGAAATAATTGCTATTGAGCGGTAGTTGGAGTGATTGCTGGAGTCACCTTTTCTCGGTATGGACTGAACATGGGCAAGTTTCCAAGAGTGAGTAATAACTACACGCGCAATCTCTTTAATTTTTTCTTTCTCTAGTCGAATTAAGCTCACTGTTGATTCCTAAGCTGAGCACATATACAAAAATTCGGAAACAACAAATACATATCCTTAATTCCCATTAAAAGTTTCCCTTTATTTACCCAGCAGCCTAAAATACACATCCCCACTTTTGAACGGACGTTAATTTAATCCCCGCCAAATAAATCTTGTCGTAACCAAACAGTTGTAAATCTTATTTTTTTTTTATTCAATGTAAGACAAATTTGCCATCACTTATTATGGTTCCCCGTACGATATTTAGCGATATCTAATGATCGCAGACGAATTCTAATTAATCCCAATCAAACTTTCACAGATAATTGATTACCAACTCGCCCCCCACCCCTCCCCGTTCAGGAGTTTTTTTTAATGAGGCACCAGCAAAAGGATAAATTTTGATTAATTGCCTGCAATTTTGGTATTTATTTAGAAGATGGTTGAGAATATGAGGGAGGAATTTCCATATTGCGTTTACAGCTTGAATATATCAATATATTACCGGGTTTCAGCACCCACCCCTCCGGGATCCGCCCAGCTTTCGATAAGAAAACGACCGTGTAATCTTTCGTTTCTAGCATTAAATAAACCCCTGAATAAGGTAGAGGTCGTAATGATTCTGATTGATTTATTCCACCTAATTGAACTTAAACCAATAAACCTCAAAGTTTGTGTTTAACTAACCCGAGCTAATGTTTACCCCGAAAATTTATCCCCCATAGCCCCTGCCGGTGCCGCCGCTGTCGGTCTTGGCTCCTCGGCAAAAGGAGCTCTTTTCTTGCATGTTACTCTCATAAATTTGCCGCACAAGTTTCAATTCGGAGAGCATGACACACAATCTGACGTACGTACATAAATAGGAATTTTCATGAAGGGTAGGTCGCCTCGGCGGGTGCGCCCCTGGGGGGATGTTCTGATGCAAACTGCCGCAAATATTCCTCTAATTGATTTGACACATACTTCGCCATCCTGGTGGAACAGGTCCTCGTCTCCGGCATTTCTTGATGGATGTAATTGCATTTTCAGAAGAATCCTTCCGCCGGGGTTTGGGGGTCGGCGGCTTGACTCCTTGGAGGTATATATGGCAGCGCATTGATTAGAGCCCGATGCTATTTAATCAAAGTGTGCTCCTTGGCCCCGGGAAAGCGGCATTTACCAACAAAGTAATGAGAGTAAACTCGTTACTCAAGTAATTTAATCCCGGCGTCGGCAAATATTTATCTGCTGCCGAAGGGTAGGCCCACTAGAGAGAGGACCTTAAGCCGCCATACTTGTATCGGATTATGTCATCTAATATTAATAAACAAAGTTATCTTTGACTTCGGGTGCCTAGCACGTGTGTTCATATACGGCAGCACACATTGAAATATCGGCGGCTAAAAGGCAAAATGATTCCCGGCCCTCTCCTGCAAGTGGGCGGGGGTGGCTGTATGTAACTTCCTTTACGAGGATGCGGTGATGTTTGGATACTAACAGATAAGGACGAATCTCAAGTGAAATAGCTTGTAGCAGCAGTGTATGGTAATTAGTCCTTAAATGTATGTGGCATAAGGACCTGTGATGGCTACCCTTGACTTGGCATCCTTTCCCCTTTTAACAGCTTAACGCTGATGGGGTAAATTCCCTGCAGGGGCTTTCATATCCTTTTTGGTAAGAAGATTTCGCAATGTTTTAATATTGACGGGGGATGAAAATGGCTGCGTAATTGTCAGGAAATTATTTATAATATATCTAAGGGCCTTAAATACAAAAGGATGTTGCCTTTTATTAGTTCGAAATTATGAGGGTTCTACAAATAAAATTAAACGTCGCAAATTGCGGGTCCTATTATTTTCGTTGATGCTCTGTAGCTTGTGCCTTTTGTTATTTTGGGACACGACGTCCTGTGATGGGCCCGCGCGCGGTAGCTCGAAACGACTGAAACAACCTGCTGATTTTGATAATAATTATTTTCGACTATCAACGAGAAATAAAACGCAATTTAAGGAAAAATTAAAACCAATATCTTTTTTTATATCGCTTTACTTCTGCAAGTCTGGCGGGAGGAGCATTACTTAGTAAAAGCGATTTTTGTTAATTGAAATTGACAAGCCAAATCAGGTATGAGAGGCTGTCTTTGGTAGAAATGATATTTTTTAGGCATATTCATGGTTTAGGAAAATGTCCTTTGAGTAAAATGAAATAAAATAAATGTAATCCGCTGACTTCGCCTAAAAATAAGAAGAAAAAATAACCAATGTCGGCTTACTTATACCTGTAATCGCTTTACGGTCTAGAAGTCCAAGCATCAAAGCAATCAAAACTGAAATGAAAAAATTAAAAATAAAAAAAAATCTTTAAGAAATATTCTTGATGGTATCAGAATAAATCAGGGTATGGGCCAGTATCTGTACTGTCATTGCAAAATGTACTGATTTGTGATTTCCGAACGATAATGGTGGGTCCATACGATTGATACTATTGGTCGATGAGACTACAGAATTTTATCTGTAGTCGCTGAAAAACACCTCGGAGACATTCGATCAGTGGCGGCGCTTTCATAGGTGCGAATAGTGTACTTGCACCGGGCGCAATTTGTCGGGTGGTTCGAGATTTTTATCAAGAAATGTTACTCAATATTTTACACAAAAAGTGAAGGTATAGACCTACGTCTTCCAAAATTAGAAGCAAAAATTTGGGAAAAAATCTCACATATCCTCGGACCTAACTGATTTCAGTAATCGGGCAGGAGACGTTTTTTTCGTTATTCTTCTAAGCCGGCCTCAGTAGCCTAAAGGTTAAGTCGTCCGACTAGCATCCCAGAAATCCCTGATTCGAATCCATGTTATGGTCCTTCATTCATAAATTCATAAATCATGAAGTTCAAACTTCAAACATGAAGTTTGGGCTAGGACAGCAAAGTGTACGGACGTGTGCTGCTCCGGTCCTTGAAAAACGCGCCGAAAATAATAAACTGTGCTGTGAACAGTGATAAAAAAAATTTGTGGAAAATAAAAACTTAAAAACGTGCACAAAAAAAACACACACAACCAAAAAGCAGTGACAAAAAACGAGCGCAGTCTAACGCGAAGGCCCATCACCCTTCATTAGACTCAACGACCGACCGGACCGACGAACGACACAAGTAAGTACCCTCGCTTCCTCCCCTTTCTCGCATCTCGGTCCTGCAGGTGCCGCGGCTAAAATCTGTCGGTCGATGAAATTTGCCCCGTCTCAAAAGGCATAACACTTTGACGAGGACAAATTTTATTGACTCTGATGGTTGCGGCAAATGTAATGCCGGGAAATATCCCCGAGAACGTGGCGATTGAGCCTGCGCAACCGAAGTCCCGTTACAGGTCAAATTTTTGTATTGACTATTGTAACATTCGTGGACTTCATGCGAATTTCTCTTTTGTTGAGTGCCACTTATCTAATTATAAACCCCCAATCTTCGCACTTAGTGAAACCCAAATATCACCCGATAATGACTTAGGTCATTACCAGGTGTCGGGATACACTTTAGTGCACAATCTCTCCCCCCATAGGGGTATTGCCATTTATGTTAGGGACGACGTGGCTTATTGTAAAATACATTCAAGCACAACTTCAGATTTTAATTATCTTTGGATTAAAATCATTTTCCAAAGCCACGTCATATTCTTCTGCTTCCTATACAGAAGCCCTAACATAAGTAACGAAGCCTCCACTTTATCTTTTGATACTATTTCCGAACAAATCTCGGGATTTTTGTCGTCCAATCCTGAGTGTGAAATCATCGTTGCGGGTGATTTCAATGTTCACAACGTTAAATGGCTGACTTACTCAAATGGCACCAGTATTTCTGGCAAGGACGTCGAGCTCTTTGCAGACATCAATAACTTGCATCAAATTGTGGATCATCCCACAAGAGTCCCTGATGTTGCTGATCAAGGAAGATATCTCCTTGATCTTTTTCTAACTTCTCATCCAGCGCGTTACTCCGTCGAAGTTGATTCACCTCTCGGCAATTCAGACCACTGCCTAATCAGTGCTAACTTCCCATTCGAATTTCCCACCCCTCCCAAACCAGTTCGAAGAACTGTATGGCATTATGGGAAGGCCAATTGGCTGGGGCTTATTAATTTCTTCCAGTCTACAGACTGGAACCTGTGTTTCCGGAATAGAAACGCCAACTCTGCCGCTATCCGTATCACCCGGATCATACAGGCAGGAATGCATTTGTTCATTCCCCATTCTACCAAATCTGTGAAGCCTAGGCCCAACAGATGGTTTAATCGGGAGTGTATGAATGCAATCAAAACTAAAGAAGCCGCCTTCCGAGCGTACAAGAGCTTCCCGAGTGAATCGCTCCGTTTAGAATACATACAACAAAGAAATTCTTGTAAAACCGCCATAAAAAAAGTCAAAACCTTATTTGACAACAAATTGAGAAGTAAACTCCTAAATGCAACCTCCGGTAGCAAAAACTTCTGGTCCTTGGTAAGTTCCATCAAGAAGAATTTCACTACAACTTCAACCCCTTCCTTTATTCACAATGAGAAGGTAATAGCAGACAGCAAATCCAAGGCCAATTTATTAGCATCTATGTTCGCTTCGAATTCTTCTTTACCCGAAACTGATGTGCTACCCCCTGTTTCCGAGCGTAACGCCCATTCAATGGACAGGGTTTTTTTCAGGACTCGCGAGGTGTACAGGTGCCTCAAAGAGCTCGATGCCAACAAATCCACTGGACCCGATAATATACCCCCTATCGTCTTAAAACAATGCGCCTCACCTTTGGCTAAACCTCTGCGCAAATTATTTTCCCTGTCATATTTCTCCGGAGTTTATCCCGACTCTTGGAAACTTGCCCATGTTCAGCCCATACCGAAAAAAGGTGATTCCAGCGATCCCTCCAATTACCGCCCAATAGCAATTACTTCTATTCTCTCCAAAACCATGGAGACGATAATCAACAAAAAGCTTATGGGATATCTAGAATCCAACCTACTCATAAACGACAGACAGTATGGCTTCCGACAAAAAAGATCCACTGGCGATCTTTTAGTCTGTCTTACAGAACACCTCAGCCGTAGTCTGCATGAATCCGGTGAGTCTAGTCTGGTTGCTCTGGATATCTCCAAGGCTTTCGATAGAGTTTGGCACACAGCCCTGTTAGCTAAACTCAAAGCTATTGGAGTTGACTCACTTCTACAGAAGTGGATTGAGAGTTTCCTTTTTGGCCGTTCAATCAAAGTAGTATTGGATGGCGTCAAATCCGCATCCCACCCGATCTCTGCGGGGGTCCCCCAGGGGTCAATTTTATCACCGGCCCTATTTCTCATATTTATAAATGACCTTCTTTCAATCCCCTCCAACCCACTCCTAAGCTTCGCTGACGACGGTACTCTACGTTACTCGTACAGCGTCGATACAAGACAGACTCATGCCAGATCCTGTCTTGATGATCGCGAACTAATGTCCAAGTCGATTATAAATGACATTAAGCTGATTCTAGAGTGGGGAAAGAAGAATCGTGTTGAATTCAACCCCTCTAAAACCAAGTACTGTCTTATCTCCAAAAAGAAGTTCAACACCTCACCATCCTTGAAAGTGGATGACGTGGTACTAAAGGCCGACCCATCCCTACACATCTTAGGCGTGACTTTAGCCAAAGACTTGCGATGGAATGACCACATATTCCAAATCGCCAAACAAGGATCTCAGTGCTTGGGATTTCTTAAGAGGTGCAAGTTCCTCCTCCAGCCATCGGCCCGTGCTGTTATTTATAAATCCTACATTCGGCCTCTTCTCGAATATAACTCCCTCGTTTGGGGCGGCGCCCCAATAACCACCTTGGCATGGTTAGATAAGGTGCAAAAAAGGGCGCTCAAGTTAATTGATGACGACACCGCCTGCTCCACCATCGACCCCCTGAGCCACCGTAGGAATGTAGCAGCACTGACAAAATTTTATCGCTACTACCACAGTGACTGTTCCTCCGAGTTAAACGCTCTCCTGCCTCCACGGCAATCTTATACCCGCAACACCAGATTAGCCCACTCGTCTCATTCCCTTCACCTGCAACTACCCTTTTCACGCACTCAACAAAATATGAATTCGTTTGTTAATAGAACAACTCGGCTGTGGAATAACCTCTCGCAGTCAGTATTTCCGAACTCCTACAACATCCAAGAGTTCAAACGCAGGATTCATCACCACCTTCTTCAATACCCCCCCGTACCTTTTAATCCTTAACCTATGCCCCCCTCATCCCTCCCCCGTACTAAGCTTACTGCTAGACATTGCACCATGACGTGACAAATGACATGACGGACTAGTAGTACAAAGGGTGACTCCTGAGCTTAGCACTGCCACATAAAAAAAAAAAAAAAAAAAAAAATCATCTGCTCTCAATGCCCTCCTACTTGTTTTACAGTGATGATGACGGAACTCTGCGTCATTCCTACGCCTTTGACCTTGGGCCAGTTCACGCAATTCGACGTCGACTGAAAACGACACGGAGCGCGTTTTAAAACTTACTTATGTTTTTGAACGTCAAAAAATTATACTAGTGGTTATTTTGTAGTTAACCACGTAGTTTTTGACCGACACAAGTGTTCCATAGTTAACCACAGTAAGGTTTTTGAACGCCCTCAATGTCATTTTCAGTCGACGTCGAATTGCGTGAACTGGCCACTTGTTTCTTAGATCGTGAACTCATCAACAGGTACATTGAACGCATACTCTTTTGGGGATGCAAGAATGGTGTCAAATTACAAGAAAACGAAGTGCAGTAATCTAGACTTCCGGAATATTCGCTTCTAAGCCTCCTTTTTTATTACCGACGTGGTGACCAATACAGTGGTTGAACTATGGCCTCTAACCATAATAAGCTAGGATTCCTCCTGCTCTACGTTCAGTGTTCTGTCACGGTATTATTGGATGGGGAAACTGTTGGAATTAAGGCGCGAGTTGGGTTTGTCAGTTCTTTGACTACCTTTCCGACTAGAGCTTGATGTTTGACATTCCAACCGTCGACAGTACAAAATAGCTCCCCTTGAGCTCTAGCCTTTTGAATATAAAGCCGATGGCAAAATAGTGAAGGCAATCAAATTAACGCTAATAGCGTATACAAGTAAGAAGGAGTTGATAATAAAACAGGAAAAAGGGATAGGCTAATAAGGACCATATTATTGCGTGCAGGGGTTCGAACCCTGGACCGTAGACTGACAGTCAAATATTTTTTATTTCCGTTCTATTCAAGTGTACAATAGACACTACATAACAATAACGAATGAGAATTTTTTTTTATTATCGAAGTACCATTTATATTCACCTCGTGGCTGTAATAACAGAGAATTAGATGGCCCAACTGCTATTCTGTAAATGGTGGTTCAACGAAGTCGGCGTTCTGTCACAGTAGTACTGGGTCTTGTAAGACTATCTTCCCTTCAAGAGCTTCTATCCGATATTGAACTCAATGATATAACCGTCACAATTACATGTAATTATCACCTATTACTACGCTCTCTGGTTCCCATACCGAAGTGACGCAATACCTACTTAATTCAATAAACCTTCTACAAGAGTCAGGTTTGCGAAATGTATATGAGATCTAAACGATATTTTTAAATATAGGTTTGGAAGCAATGATGAGAACAACAGATCTTAATGGAGCAAATAGTATCTTCACCGGAAACATTCAAATATTAGAAATCCGTAGAGGCATCGTAGCTCCCACTTAACCTCTGAAGGAAGAATGTTTTCCGGTATTTGTAATGATAGACCAACAGGTGATAAAAGTACCTAGAAACAAGAGAATGCATGATGTGCTATAAAATACACGAAAACTTCGTATAGGGAATTGGATGGAGCCAGCAAAAAGTAGCCCAAAGTCTCACTCTCATTTATGAAGAAAATGTTAGAAAATGAGCAAAAACTTTTTTTATAGAAAACAAAAAGCATTTTTCAATTATTTTTATTAATTTCATTCGAAAACATAAACTAGTTTATCTCTTAACTCGAGCCCATTGATAACAATGCCACATCCATTTCCAATACACCTTCGAGCTAACCAAAGTTAATGAGAAGCCACAAGAAGCACCTTGGATTCTGCTATATTTTAAGAAGCCACAAACGATGGAGATTTATTGCCTTAAGTTTCTCAGTACTTGCTAGGTTGAAATTTGTTTAACAGACCAGCACCAGACCAGTTAACCAAGTTTTGGGGTAATGGTTTATAGCACCCCAAGGACCTGGAACCTCAATAATAGTGTGGGGCTTTATTTGGCCCTTTTAAAATCTCTTTATTTCCCCGAAACTAAGTTTTAAGATGTTCTGATTATGTTAACTTTCCGAGATTTATGGCCGCTTGTTGAATATGAAATTAGAGAAATGGTCTATATCTAGATATCCTCGCCCTTTTCATCCATTTTTTTCTTCTGGTTTATTGTGTGGGGCTCTATAGGAAAATTGTAAAGAAAAAACTGTCAGATAAGGGAGTATCCATGAATAAAGTGTGCAAACACTTAACAATTCCCCAAAAATATAACGATATACTTGGAATTGCCAAAAATTTCCATTAGGAGATAACCGAGAGGTGGAATTGTGAGAAGGGAATTTTCGATGCTTTTTTTATCACAGTCACGTGCGCTCATTATGCCAAAAAGTTGAGTCCCGGCTTCATTTTCACGTAGTGCCATTTGGAATAAGTTTCGCATTCTTAAGAAAGGCGCGCGCTATCTTAACGAGCTTAAACTTTCCTGTTTGCTGCCAATGAAGTCGTGCCTGAAAAATGTCCTCATTTTCCACCTGAAAAAACCCCCAACACGACACACAAATTGCAGCAACTTTAAATTCACTGCTGACATTTATTTTTTCATCCGCGTGATGGGCAAAAAGGAGCCACTCAAAAAATATTTACCATCGCTCTCAATTTACCTCGGCAATCTGCATCGGGTGCACTGTGGGTCCACGGATAGCAATCAGTTAAATGGCGCTCGTTGTTATTAAGTCCTGATATCCTGCGGTAATAAATCAATAAAAAAATTATCCCGATATCGCGATAAAACTTAATTCGCTCAATATGACAGGAAGATATAATTTAAGGCGTGTGGGGGCGCCATCCTGGGGATAATCCTGTCAGTGGTGTTCGCCAATTGATGGCGCTTGATGTCAATCCTGCCCCATTAATCACACAATTGGTGCTGGGCTGTACAGCGATATTAGCGCGGCGCGGTTAATTAATTAATCATCAAACTTAATTACCCAAGGACCAAGATTATCCTTAAGCGGCCGTCGTTTCCTGAATTATGTGCCAAAATCTTCTCCAGTGTCGGATTTGACTTGATTACTTTCTCCTAGAGTGGCGCGATTGTTTGTTTATTTGTTTGCTTTTGGACGTTCTGTGTCTTTTTCGCGCGGCGGCGGCGGCCCTTTCGCCGATATTTTAATTAAGCCGCGGATATTCAAGCCGTGAAATGACTTTAATTAATTACAAATTCGCCTTTGCTGAGGAATTGAGATTTATATTTTTAAATTGTAAATTTAATGGGTTTTTGGGTTAAATGTGGCTTTTGAAGGATACTTAGGAAGGGAATTAGTCTGCTGGTCCAGTTTGAAGGGATCTAAAATTTTTGGCTGAGGCGGAAGGAATTGTGGTGGAGAAGGAACCAACCGCTTTGGTTTGGTTTGAAGGTTTATAAAAAACTAAAACAATCATCTCCCATTTGAGAACTTAGTAGTCCTAATACTGAGGTGCTGCAATCGTTGTAGCTTCATTTCAAATGGTCTCGCGAAATAAGTACTGTTCAAACAAACGTAATTTATATGGTTGACGAAATAGGGAACAATTAACGTATTGATCCTTGGGCCCATTTATCATATCTGTGCCCAGAATTTCAATGTGCTAGTTTAAAAAATTTGAGGACTTACACAAGCAGACCTAACTCGACCTCCTGATTATGCCAAGGACGAACATCCCCATAATCGTGTCGATGGTAATACGACACTCGAGACCAGATTGATTTCACACAGTTCACGAGAGCCCTGTTGTCAGAGGCTTTGACCCAGCACAAAATGTGATATCGCTGAAAATTGGGTCATAGGTACTCTTTTGGGTATAGAACACAATAAAAAAACCTTTGCTGCTCTAAACTGTATGCTAACTTCCCAATTTCGAAAACAATTTCAAAAATTAGGTTTTTGCGATATATCTCGAAAAATAAAAAAAAATTAAAAAAAATTTCACTAAAAGTTGTGTAATAACATAATTAAAATATTTCTCTTTATTATTATAAAAAATTAATAAAAATAAGAAAACGAGTTCGAAAACTCTACGCGTGCCAAACCTCAGAATAGTCAGAATTCAAATATTCCAGCGAGGCGGTGGGGGAAAAACTAAAGTTTCCTTGCCTAAAATGTACGCATACAAAAAAAACAAAATTTTTTCTTTTTTTCTCCCATAGAAAACTTGGCCGGAAGTTAGAATTTATAGGTTTTTCGCAGATGTTTATAAAATTGAAGATATGTATCTATTAATCGAGACCTCCAACAAAAAAATCATTATACATTTATCATCATTATACTTTTACTTTTAATGTAAAAATAATTAAAATGATATGCATTTCCTCTGTTCCATAAAACTTATGTTTTAAAATAATCATTTCCTCTTACAGCATTCATTCAACGCCATTTTTATTTCCAAAAACAGACGGAACACACAATTTACAGCCTTTTACTTCTCTCGGTGGTGTCTCGGCTATTTGTTGAATCCCATATCAAAAATCCTAACCTGAAAAGTTTTAGTAGGTTTAGAGGCACTTGGGCGTGAGAACTAGGTCATGACCTTGAAAACTAGCTCAAGATCACTGTAAAAATTGTAAGCCACTCGCGTGCCATTAACTCAAAGCCATAGGTTGGGCTAGGTTAGGTTCAAATGGCTGCTCCCCCCACTGCTAGGTGCTAGCCCGCTTAGGCACACCACCAAGCGGTTTCAAGCCATGGGGACAGAGGTCAGTAACACCAGTGCTTTGCAGCTCACTCAATCCATCAAGGAAAGGTGAGCCAAGGAAGATCCCTCTTTTTCTCCCAAGGACCGGACATGCACAGATAAGATGGGAGACCATTTCTTCCTATTCCTCATTGGCACAAATCGGCCTGCGGGCTAAAAGTGCAGTTACTGGTCAGCACCATCACTATATAGCTTATCACTTTTTTGTTCGGCGGAATAAAAGATTTTGAACCCTTTGCGTCCAAAGTCGGCCATATTGTGTGAAGAACTGTGACACTGCTGTGGTCCCTCCGGCTCGAGCTAAGCTGATTTTCCTTACATATACATATGTGGCTAAGGGCATTCTCATCTGTATTAAGTACGGCGTCCTTTCCAGAGGAATGATGGTGAGAAGAACATATAGACTGGCCGAAGATCCAAACTAGTCACACCGAAAATGGATATTCAATTCGCCGCGTAGAATGTATGAACAGGTGATCCCGTAGGTCAAAAGGAAATCATAGTAATGGAATCATCGGAATGCAAAATATCAGTTGCTGCGATCACGGAACTACGACTTATCGGATCCGGGACATTTACGATCGCCCGGCCAACCATCGAGGAAATGATGACGCTTTACTATTCCGATAGTGAGAAACGACAGACTGGCGTCGGGTTTATGGACGATCGACGGGCTACCACCAGCGTTATCATGTCCGTTTATACGCCAACCGAAACCAGCCCGGACGCAGAAAGGACGAATTTTACAGTTAGCTTCAACAGACTCTGGATACGATACCACGAACCGAGTTAATCATACTCGCGAGTGACTTGAATGCACATTCAGATACACAGATCGATCCGGCTGTGAAGGAAGAATGTGCAAATTCGGACTCGGAGTAATTAACGACAACGGCTTACGCCTCCTTTCATTTGCACCGGGAAACAATTTGATCGTTGGCAACAGCATCTTCCGCCATCCACTTAGACTACGTTTCGATCAACGCAAGATTCCGATCGACGCTCAAAGACGTACGTGCAATGCGTGGGCCCGATTGCGGATCAGACCATTATCTTATTCGAGCGAAAATAAAAATGCGATTACACAGTTCGAAGGAAACGGTGCCACCACCAGCCAAGAAGAAGAGAGCGTGCGACCATCGGGCGAGAATTTCAAATGGCACTAACGAACAAATTCGCGGCGCTCGAAATACCGGTCGAAATCGATGTAGAAGAAAGGCAATTATCAGAGTCCATTGTGAGGTGTGTAAACGGACGCAGCCATAGATCTCGGACAGCTGTCTGCACCTCATCGATCAGCGGAAACGAATGAAATATGACGATTTCCAGCAATACCGAACATTGAACAAAGAAGTTCGACTGGAATAACTTTGTGGCCGACATGGAACAAGCCGGAAGTCAGAGCACTAATTCCGAACGCTGTACCAGACAATCCGACGGTTAGGTGGCAAAACAACATCAACAAACAAGGTGCACGTAGGTGCAGGTTGTCCGCAACGATAGCGAAGTTTCTCTTACCATCTTCTTTTTTTTATTTTTAGACTATATTTTTTAAAACTGCCACACGTCCTCACTGTGTCACCTCAAGGTCCCCTAATTTTCTCTGGGTCTTCTACTGCCCTTGAAAGTCTTAAACGCCCACAAGAGGGCGTCACCGCCCACGCTGCAGCATTTGTTTATGTACTACACAGAATCCACAACATAGAACATATAACATATAGGATGCAGGTGAAGCTAATATAAAGGGTATAAAAATAACTTAAACCTTTAAAATTCAAATAGTTTTCTGCACAATATCCAACACACATCCCTACTTCCAGTTACACCCGAAAAAGGTGCTCCAGTCCAATAACCATTATAAATAATATCGAATAACAGCCCCCTTAGATCAGAATAATATGGTGATTCGATAACAATTTTATCAACCCCCAAAAAAAAATTTTCAAAAATTCATAAAGCAAAATTTTCTTCAATTTTTATGTGAAAAATCTTTTCCAGGCCCGAAAATTTCAATTCCTTAAAAGAGCGTTACTGAAACTTTTATGAGTTACGGAAAAATATAAAGATGAAAACTGGTAATACTTAGCAGTGATTTTATGTTAAAGGATATTTCTCCTGCTGCCATCCATAGCGAATGTTATATTGCAAAGGTTGTTCTTCCCAGCGAAAGGATAATCTATGTATGTATGTGTAAGTGTTTTGGGAGCTTATTTTTCCTCTCTTTTTTTAACATATTCTTTTTATTTATGACGCCTGAATGACTTTCCTACCCAGTTTCTTCCTTATCATATATCCCTCAATTCCCGAAGGAGTTACAATAACGCGGCAAGGTGATAAACGTTTCTTCGGCATCTAACATAGCCATAAAGTCATAGCGCGCACACACCACCACCACAACAACCATCACAGTCAAGCATCATTAAATGACAACGATACTCTCTATACCACCCCTCCCCCTTAAAATGGTATCATATAGACCAGAAAAAAATCAATTTTTATGATAGAATATGGTCTTCGTCCTTATTGAAATTCCATCGTCCTTAAATTTGCCATTGAATATCTGAGTAAACTTTATGAGATAAAAAATATTTTTGCGGCATCCTTTAAATTCAATCAGGATAGGAATTCAGACCCAAAATAGACCACAATGGACTCTCTGTAGGGAAAATATATTGAAATATTTTCTTATACTTTTTTAAGTTTTTTTAGGGTATTCGGGGGGGATACATAATAAAGTGTAGTTGTAACTTATCGTGGGCGCTGGATTGGATATTGATAAAGAAGAAATATGTTGAGGAAATAAATTTTGGAATTGGCGGAAATTTGCGTATGGGTTTTTGGGTCAATTTATCTTCTTCTTCTTAATTATGTTATTTGGAAATTCTTAAGGTTTGGCTATTTATTGACTCTACTCTATAAGCCATATTTTACTTATTACTACATAGATCTTTTACGAACACTTACCTTATATTAAGTACCCCGTACTAGAAGGCAACACTTCATGCACACTTAGGATTACATCTTAAAAAAAATACTCCATATCAAAACCAAAAAAATGTCCTTACATATCACAATTGTAAACAAAACACTCGAACTTAGAAATCGCCTTTATAAACATTTCTTGAGCGGTGGAGCCATTGTGAATTGTAATCTGGTTTATTTCAGTGGGATTTAACCCATCTTGTCGATATCATGTGCTCGTAATGTGCGTACACCATTAATTAAATGATGCCTAAGAAAATGATGTCATTAAGGCAATTAGTTCCCATTGAATATCTACTTAACTAATGTCATTAAGTGCCTAGATCAAGTTATCATTAATAACGATTAGGTATCCAGAGCCAGAGGAGCCAAATCACGTTTATTCCAGGTCAAATGTGAATTGATTTTCACGGATTTAATCGATACATTGATGCTTGTGCAATATTCAGGTGTGTGTGTGTGAATGTACTTCCTGTTCGAAACAAATTTCTGTCTTTTAATACTTTTCAGAAATATTTAAGGAGGGATACTTGTCACACTTGACCGAAGTCTTTTCACTTAACCAAAAAAAAAAAAACGGCTTGACCGAATGCTATGAAATTTTGCAAAAGTATGCAATCCCTAATATTCTTAATGTGGCGGTACAATTTAATGTCGTCAGCTTAAATCAAGATACTACAATGTCCGATATCAATTGATAGAATAAACAGTAGAGGATCAATATGACTGCCTTGAGGGACACTGGATCAAATTCCTATGGTTGCAGATGTGCATCCATCCGAAGTGCTTGCGGAAAATTTAACTTTCTTAGATCGACAATTTTAATGGAGTGGGAGAGCTTGTCAAATGCCTTACTAAAATCAGTGTAAACATAATCAGTTTGGTAGCCGAAAACGAAGCCCGCGACATCATGAGAATGAGAAGTGAACTTGAGTTGCAAGAAAACCATGTTGATTCGTTGAGATGAGTTTTTTGCAGAGAGGCGCTGTTGCAGAATAAATGATTGATTCAAAAAGTTTCGTTATGACAGACAGCTTCGCAACTGGTCTACAATTTGATATTTCATTCTTGCCCCCGCTTTTATGAATAGGTATTATGTACGAATTTTCCAGAGAGTAGGAAATTACCCTTTATTTAGGGATTTTTGAAAAAGGGTTTTCGGTGGACACTGGAGAACCTCCGCACAGAACTTAAGGGCATCAGAAAGAACACCGTCGGAAGTGAAGTCCAATGGGAGTTCGTTAATATGTTTCACGATATCGTCACTTGTTATTGAGAGAGTTAAACTATGAGCCTCGCGGTTTGGAGTAATGTGATGAAAATTATTGTCGTTAGGCAAAAAGCCAGTGAAAGATTGGTGAAAGAAAGGTGCAAACATGTTACAAATATTGCGGACGCCTCACAACTACACCAGTTAATATGCTGCATTGTAGTTATAATAGGGTAGTTATCAACTCTTAGAGTTGACAAAGAAAAATGCAAATTTTGGTACCACCTCCAATAGCTACATATGTGTAATGCGTCGTTGAATAGGTATTTTTGAGCTGAATATAAGTTACTATGGCGCCTAGTTCGAAATCGTTGTCCATTCTGAGTAATACGGTCAGAACTGTACAAAGATAGATTTTTTCTTATCACCCTGTATTTTTGTAACCGTATAACACATTTTCATAAAGGGTGCCAATTTGATTCAAGCCAAGTGAGAAAATGGAATTAAATTGGACCTTCTTGGAGGTAGTTATCGTCATCTTCATCCGATATTCACTGAATATTGGGAAAATTTAAGTCCCCTAGGAGAAGTAGCTCATCACCAGTGTTCATCATACTCAGGATATGATGAACACTAAATTAGGAAGCAAAGTTGGGTTACAAGATAGATGGCTACTGCAAGTAAGAATTAGCCACACCCACGGGCTTCTGAATTAGTGTAGCGGTCCCTCCGATCTTAGGTCTTAAGCATCATGAAAAATAGGAAAGCAGCTGGACCTGACTAAATATGTTTGGTTCCATAAAAGAAAGGATTATCAAAATACTAGTTTTCATGCGCAGTGAGAGTCTTAAGTCGCCACAATCGAGCAACATCCTCCTTTTATGGTGCGGACTCTACCATCAGAACTCCTAAAGATGAGTGAAAGTTCTCTGCCTAGCGAAATGATACACCAGGCATTCCTTGACGGGTTGTAGAACGCATAGGCTAAAAACGACCAAGAAATATTTATCCGAAAGGATGAATCAATTTTCCAAACTGGGTTTGTTAAATATTTTGAAATACATACATATATTGCATACCCTTCAAAGATATCACTACTAGCCCAAAGACTTAATTATTCCTTTCCTTAGTAACACGCCCAAATTACGCTGCCGTGCACAAATTATCAAATTCAGTCACTTAACCTTTTAATCCTTTTTTATCAAATATCTGAAGAGACAGGTCCTGTGTATAGGTTTCTTTGTAATCCAAAAGTCTCAATTTCATTGGTTAGCAACTCCTTGACCTCCATTCTTAGGATACATCTGTCCCCTTCTTCCTGTATCCAGCCTCGAAATCTCCCATAAAATTTCCAAGAAAATCCCCATCATAACAATCTTAAACATTAACCCCATTGTAAAAGTCCTTTAGAGCTTTCGGATACCCTTAATCCTGCCAGTAACATGATATTCCTTCAAGCAGAAATATCTGCCAATTTTGTTTCGCAACAATGTCCGTTCGGGCAATTCTATTTAGTATAATAACAGTGGAGCTGAACGACACCAGTAATGACATAGACACCAGATGACTCTAATTGGCTCGCAATAATTGCATTATCACATCTCTGGCCATCGTGGGTGGTGCGCCCCTCGAACGCCCTGCGGCTGCTTCGGGCTTATATCATTGAGATTTCATGTGAGGATGATAATCATATTAGCAGAGGGAACAAGGTATGCCGTTCAAATTGATAGTGAAGAACCCTTCTCGTTGGGATCAGTGAAATATCTGCAGTTGATACGAAAGAGCCTAGTTTTGTGGCTGGTACCTTTTAATAGGATCCGACTTGACTTTAATTCTGTTCGCAAATTTTGGGCTTAATGGCAGCTGGATAGCACTAGACTTCAGTTGTCGGTTCGTTTTAGAAAGGCATGACAGACACAAGAGGACAGTTGATAGTGCCGAATTGGTGGATGCTATTTTCCAACTCTTATTTAATTTCAAGTTTCCGACGTAAGCATAATGAATTGGAATGGCTTTCTGGATAGGACAGGAACAGGATACGATTTAGCACTAACCTTCAAAATATCTTCAAGGAATTAAAAAATTAAGAAACAAAAGTCACAAGTTTTGAGTGGCTCTGGGAGAACCCTAAATGTTGATAATGTGTGTGAATAGCTGTGGAAAGGAGTAGGTATGTCTTCGTTAAGTAAATCATCAAACGACCCAAACCCTACAAATTCATATTTTCATGGTAAATAGATTAAATCAAGGCGTATAGCAAGAAGTTAATTGAAGTTACCAGAGGAAATCATGGAAATAAATTTTAGGCCTGCTGTACACAATAGTACTTAAAGTTTTGAGGAGATGCCTACATTATCCTACACCCTCCTACACAACATAGAAACTTTAACACTCAACCACCACAGAATTGCTTGAAACTTACTACAGCAAGCATCTTCATAACATTTTAATTAGAGCTCCACTGAAAACTTGAACAAAAATTATAAAAGAAAAAGTAACTATGTAATCAGTAACTGCCAATTATATATTATATCTAAGAATGTTTTTTTTTTTATAAAATTATGAAGTTGTGAAACAAATATAACCCACAACCATGGCAACACTAACATAGAATTTAATTGCCTTAAACAAACTCCTTGAAGGGTTACGAGAATAAAGTCGTTTCTTTGGCAATGCCACTTGAACTCAAGAGTTTGTTCTTTGCCGACTTTGTTGTTTGCATAATACCTGTAGACGGCTGCAGGTAATATGATGCTCATGGCTTCCTGTTTAAGCAAAACTTTTTAGTACGCTGTGAAGTTTTGTTAAAGAGCGATTTTTTATCATATCTCATTTTGTTACTACAGTAGAACACATCAAGACCTGCTAGGTTGAGATGGCGAACCCCAACAAGAATTGCAATGACTCAATGTTAACCCTTAACGTTGGAGTTAAACAGCCGCAATTTGGTGTTGGTTGAGATCTCCGTTGATCTCCATATGCGGAACAAGCATGCATATGCGCTTCGTGCTTTATTTATTCTGGAACTGACATCGTTAAGGCAGTTCTTTTATACGGTTGCGAAACATGGAAAGTCACCCAATTCATCACAGGGCGCCTACAAGTCTTCATAAACAGATGCCTACGTCGTATCCTAAAAATCCGCTGGCAAGATAGAATTTCAAATGAAGAGCTATGGCGCCGTGCCGGCCAAGAAAGGATAGACGACCAAATCAGACGAAGGAAATGGAATTGGGTTGGCCACACCTTGCGACGCGATAACGAAAATCTAGCCAAACAGGCCCTTGACTGGAACCCGCAAGGATCCCGTCGAGTTGGAAGACCTAGAACAACGTGGAGGAGAACCCTACTAGCAGAGGCCGCAACTACTGGGAGATCCTGGTCAGAGCTAAGAGCTGTCGCGCAAAACAGAGTCCGCTGGAGGGCAACTGTTTCCGCCCTATGTCTCACGAGGGATTAAGGGGCACACACAATGTTAACCCTTCATTCGATCTAGTCATTGTTACTTCAGTTTTTATTCAGGGCTTGCGATATTTAACAAGCAAGCTTTAGCCGAAAAAAATAATTAAGTCATGTATGTCTTTGTTAGCCAACTACAATCCCGATTAAAAAAAAATGGCCTTACAATGGGCGCACATCGGCTGCTAGGCTTTTTAACGGGCATATGGCGGCCGTAGAGCTACAACCCATTTTAACGGGAGGACCTACGGGCTCACGACGTCCAAACTAGACCAAAAGCTTTAAATGGTAGTCTGAGATGCACACATGGGCATACGACAACAAATTGGAGCCAAAAAAGAAAAGTCCCGTATAGGCGGGCATATAAAGGCCACGTGTATATCGTTTTCGTTATGTATAATCGGCCTATTATTAGATAAAATAAACAAAATTAATTAATTAATTGATTAAATTCGCATAGCTTATATATTCTAACCGTCATACTCTTCCATTTGATACCCATTTCGGGCGTTGTAAAGAAAAAGGTAATTCGCATTTTATAGTGGCCACCATTTTGGATGTTCCATAAAATTGAATATACTATATTGCATTGGCTTCAGCACCAAAGGTTTGTGCCAAATTTGAGCATCACCGAATATCAGGATGTAGATGCCACAATAGGACACAGAAAGTCCTCATTTTGACTTTTTGTCATTTCCTACACATATACAATGTCGTAAAAAATCTCTTCATTGGTATTTATTTTCTTCCTTTTTATAATTTGCTTATTTTTGTCATTTGAGCAGTCTCAATTGAAGTGTGACATTGTACTGGCTCAAAAGCAAAAAAGAGGCACCTCTTACAAACTAATTTTATAATGGTGTCCCACCAATCACTACCCCTGTGGCCTTTGCAATTGACGCTACGAGTGCAGCTGCAGCTGCTCCGATGGTCCTTTGTATAGCCCGTTTAAGCTCCTCATACATTGCTCTTACTACTTTTACAAATCAACAAAAGTATGCATGTTCCGAGAATTTCTCTGCTAGTGGAGTTAGTTAGCAATTGTTTTGCTGGAATTGAATCTTCGACCAATAGGAAACGACATCTGCGACATCTTACCGTTACAACGGAAAGCTGAACGAACTTCAACTTTTTCTGTGGCAGGGTGATAGAAACAGCTAATTGTAAATAAAATTTGAGGTTATGTGTAACTGAAATGTTTGTTTACTTGGATTTGTTTGATTTTGCGTGGAGGTAAAAAAATGTTATTCAAATTTGTTTGTTTGTTAGTTTAGTTGTTGTTGTGTGTCGAGTGAACGTGAGACTAATAGTTTTAAACGCGAAAGTCGCTTTTTTTTCAATGCGGTCCCCCAACTGAGTACGAATCACATCCAATGCTGCTTCACCGCTTCACGGTCACCAACATATTTAATTGTCTGAAATATGAAGATATTCAACCCCTTTTTTTCCATACCCTTAATTTTTCCATACCCTTAATTTGCCACATGAACATGAACATGGGGAATCTACGGAAAAAGCAATTTTACGGTTAAATTCTTTCCTTTTATTTTGCTGAGCACTTCTAAGCTGTGTATATTTCTTCCACAACCGCCAGCCGCCTTGACTACAATCTACAAATCCTACATTCGGCCTCGCCTTGAATACAACTAGCGCCCCAAAAACCACCTTGGATTGTCTCAACAAGGTGCAAAATCGCGCAGCCCTCTCCGTAGTTTATCGCTATTACCATGGCGACTGTTCAGGACCTCCTGCCTGCACGACAATATTTTTCCCGCAACACAAGACATGCCCGCTCGGCTCACCCCCACACCCTACAGCCCCCCCCCCTATTTCCGAACTCGTACAATACCTTATATAGGGCCTGTTTAAACGGTTCGCTTCCAGGAGCGTTCCTCACGAACTTTGTGGATGAGGGGAGAAGTGGGGTGCCACCACTCATCATCCCCACTTTCCCCTTTATCTTCAAAGTTCATGAAGAATGTTCCTGGAAGCGAACCGTCTAAACAGGCCCTTAGAGTTCAAACGTGAGGTTCATCGTCATTTTCTTTTACACCCTCCAGACCCCCCTAACCTTTTCTATTGTTCAAACCAAGCTTGTTACTATGTAGACACTGCACCATGAACTGAACGACATGACGGACTTGATGCTTTGTTTTTGTTTCTGTAGTTGCACAGCTACTTGATGAATCGCTTGGTGTTTTCAGGCACTCTATGTCTAACTTCCACTGCATTATTTTTTAGTTTGCACAATCTGCAATGCTTAGTTGCAGAAGCGTAGAATCTGTCAAATAAGGACCATCCATCAGCCAATTTAAATGACATTTGACAATGAATAAAATCATTGTTTAACAGTCTTTTATAGGACAAACTTTTATGCAAGAATATGAAGCCAGAAGACAGACGACGAAAGAGAAAATTGCTTTTAAAATATCCAAAAATCTGTTACCACAAGACACTAGATAAGAGCTCACAGCTACTCGAATTGAATGATTGTCCAATTTGCACCGATGTCCAACACACTAAGTTTTACTACTCAAATGTTAAAGTCCAAATCGAAGTTAAAAATCGTAAAATTTGAATTTCAAATTCGATACGAACTAAGAAATTTCCGAGAGAGAACAGAAAAAAAATATGTTTTCATTCTCACTTCTCTTGTAAGAAATTTATCTTCCGGTTTCACCAGTGAAGGTTATAAAATTTATCTGAACTGACTTTCAAATAACGAATTGTCTTCGTTTGCCCAAAAACTTTAGTCAAAGGATATCTTTTTGTTCAAAGAATCTAGAACGAAGACAGGAAACAAGACGAACGAGTTCGACCCGTAATCGGATTGCCCCCGAAAACTTTGAGAGTCTCCCTTCACACCAATTCCATAAGGAGTGAAGGCGTCAGAAAGGACCAATGGCGGCGGCAGCGGCGGCGGCGGGAAACATTCTTTGTTCGGGTCAAGTCGGATGACTTCTATTCTCTTGTTCCAACCATCTTGTACCGTTAAGATTAATAGTCTGATCCTATTACTCCGTTGAACCTAAACTTTTCTCAGTTAAAGCAGCAGCAGCACACCCCCGCCGCCCCCACCACCGGCACTATAACAATTCACCGCAATGTCCCTTTTTTGGTTGCGGTCTTCAAAGGCTATGTGATAAAACGTTTCTCAGGTGAAGAGGGTTCGTTACAGTTGTCATTTAGAAAAGGCTGCACGAACGCAAGAAAATCCGGAACTATTGATTTTCACGGATTATAATTCAACTCGTTTAAATTAATGGCCCTTAAGACAACGGCCTTAAGATCGCTATGCAAAGGCGTAGGCATAGATTCAGGCGGAGCGCCTCCAGTCGCCATTTCGTTAACTGCATTCGTGGAATTATGAAAGGAAATGCAAAATCGCCTTCAGGTATGAAAACCTTCTTAAGAAAATTTCTCCCTTTCGAGGACGTTTTTTCTGCCATTTCTTGCTCTAAAAAAAATAAAAATAAAAGAATGTAAAAATTCCCCTTTTTCCCATGAAATCCATTTTTCTTTTTGTTTGCCCGAGTCTAGTCGCGGAAGAGGAGCTCTTCTTTCTTTTATCTTAAATTTTAATGGGATCGAATATCCTAGGGCGATTCCTTTTCTGAAGTTGTCAAAAACCTTTGGAAACTGAAATGTAATTGACAAATTATGAGAGAATAACGTCAGGAGGAAAAAATAGAGAGATATTTTTTGCGGATAATTCTGTTTCTTCTCCCCTTTATTCTTTTAAGGAAATGTTTTTCTGAAGTTTATCCATTTAAAAGAATAAAGCGAGGAGGAGGAGGAGATTTCGTGTTGTTTTTGGAAATTCTTAAAGTTAATAATTTGTAGTCAAATCAGTTTTTGAAAAAAAAAAAACAAAAAATACGATTGAGTGACGCATGCTATTCTATAAGTAGCCATCCTGTATTTTCGAAAGGCCCGTATCAAAGTCTAGCGCTAGGTAACTGTCTTGTTTTTACTATGCCATCGAGTTTCACCTGGGATCAATAACGGCTCAACGTATTGATCAACACAAATGTCAGTTTGTTGAGCGGAGGTGATACACGACTCAACACGTTCCACTCAACATTTTGTATAATATTGTGAAGAACTATGCGCTATCTGTTAGAACTTTGAAACATCGATCGTGCATTATATGTCACTGTTGTTACGTGCCAATAGCTTAGTACGCACGTCCAACCTTATGATACGCCGCATGGCTGTTTCGGTCCACGAACCAATAAACAGATAATTAAAGAAAATAATTCCAAAGAGAACGCGTGCTCCGCATGCTTTAGCGCATGCTTCTCCCTGTTCTTCGTGCTGGCCGGCTGTTTGTTTTACGTAGCCATGCATAGTCATCTCTCTTCCGAAGTTAACAAAATGAAAGGCCGTTTGCTCATGGTCGTTTGTTCAAGGTCAATTGCGCAAGGTCGTTTGCTCTAGTTTATTTGCTCAAGGTCATTTGCCCAAGGTTATTTGCTCAAGGTCATTTGCCCAAGGTCATTTGCCCAAGGTCATTTGCCCAAGGTCATTTACTCAAGGTCATTTGCTCAAGGTCATTTGCCCAAGGTCATTTGCTCAAGGTCATTTGTCCAAGGTCATTTGCCCAAGGTCATTTGCCCAAGGTCATTTGCTCAAGGTCTTTGCTCAAGGTCATTTGCCCAAGGTCATTTGCCCAAGGTCATTTGCCCAAGGTCGATTGCTCAAGGTAATTTGCCCAAGGTCATTTGCTCAAGATCATTAGCTCAAGGTCATTTGCCCAAGGTCATTTGCTCGAGGTCATTTGCTCAAGTTCATTTGCCCAAGGTCATTTGCTCAAGGTCATTAGCTCAAGGTCATTTGCTCAAGGTCATTTGTCCAAGGTCATTTGCCCAAGGTCATTTGCCCAAGGTCATTTGCCCAAGGTCATTTGCTCAAGGTCATTTGCTCAAGGTCATTTGCCCAAGGTCATTTGCTCAAGGTCATTTGTCCAAGGTCATTTGCCCAAGGTCATTTGCCCAAGGTCATTTGCCCAAGGTCATTTGCTCAAGGTCATTTGCTCAAGGTCATTTGCCCAAGGTCATTTGCCCAAGGTCATTTGCCCAAGGTCGATTGCTCAAGGTAATTTGCCCAAGGTCATTTGCTCAAGATCATTAGCTCAAGGTCATTTGCCCAAGGTCATTTGCTCAAGGTCATTTGCTCAAGTTCATTTGCCCAAAGTCATTTGCTCAAGGTCATTTGCCCAAGGTCATTTGTCCAAGGTCATTTGCCCAAGGTCATTTGCCCAAGGTCATTTGCTCAAGGTCGTTTACTCAAGGTTCGACATAACCTATCTTGGCCAAATATGTATACCATACTCTATGGTTCTCCGCCACTTAGGCACGCAACATAGATTTGACGTTTGCGACTGGGGTCCATAATCAAAAATCTTTTAGTGCCCGACATATCGGCAGAGCGCAACAGAAAGAACAAGGGAACTTACTAAAATAGTCGACCACCGTCAGAATGTACTTGTTCAAAATTAGATCGACGCTAATACTAATACATTCCAAAGGTCGGCTGCCCACAACCCTTGGTACCATTAGTCCACTAACCTTTTAACGTTCTGGCTCAGTTGACTGGCAAACGGCGCTACGTTTAACGTAGGAAGCGACGTCGCTTTTCATTTTAGGCCGATAAAGTCGCTGCGCAGGCCGGTGATAGGTCTTCTTAACGCCACCGTGTCCCTCTATTGGGGCGTCATGCACCTCCAGCATGATCTTACTTTCCGACTTGGTTATGACCTCTCTCCAACTGAGCCAACTCAGGGTATCTTGGACCTATTTGCTTCCAGAGGTTACCGTCTTCGTAACAATGGTCGGAGGCGTCGTTGCTAAGACAATCAAGGGTAAAGATTGATCTTGATAGCAAATCCGGTAGTAGGGCTCCTTGCCCTTCTTACGCATGATTTCAAAATCGTACTGCTGCAGCCGAATCGCCTATCTCACCAGACGTCCGGTAAGGCTTTTTGAATTATACACATACTAAGTACGCGTGAGCGGTTACAACCCTGAACTTGGTCCTTTCAATGTATGGACGTAGTTTCTCTATAGCCCAGAGTACCTACTGCTAAGCATGCGGGATCAGTATCTGTATTTAGACGTCGATAGTTGTTGCATGAGCTCCAATCAAGCGAGTCTCGTTTAATGACCACGTGAAGTGGAGACTCTGCGTGGACGACGAAGGAATCCCAAGTTGAACCATTTGTTCAAATTCTAACTTCGCCACCTTCAGTTTCTCCGGATAAAGACCGAGCGGTGATGCAGGAGCAGTATGGGGCCACATATGATATAGCAACAAAAACCATCGATTCATACATACAACAGAGAATTCCAGAATTTCTGACGTTAATATTCCGCTCAAATCTTGCAATTTGAAAGTATGCGATTTTAACGTCTGTTATTTTTTTAAATTTCAAGGTCAATGCTAACAAAACAAACACAAATCTGGAACTAAAAACGGACTCCCAACGAAGTGCTGTTGAAATTGAGCCGAACGTCTTGAAAAAGTTCTCTATCCCGGCTTCATCGGCCGAACTGCGCAAGTACGAGCAAATTAGTGTACTGAGCTTCAATATCAGCCTTCGTTCCCATACATTTTCACATATTGAACTTAGGAAAAATAAAGCCCAAAAGCTCGCCCGTAAAAGCTCGCTCAAAAGAAAGTATAATCAACTGGAATATGGGAATATCATTACAGGGAGCTTTTGCTAACTGCTAACTTTAGGCGAAAAAGCAACAACAATGTCAACCACGAACTGAACATGAACTTATGCGGATTGAACTGAACTTTATTGAACTGGGGCCGGTGAAGCTCGGGTACTCGTTAATTTGATGTACAATTAATTGAAATATTGCTTGGTATTTTATATCAGACAATGGCTTTCTTCAGTCAATTTAAACGCTCTCAAATTGTATGGAAACATTCCACTCGCTTTCTCCCAAATGTAAATGTTATGAGTTAGACGACAAGATTGGTAGTAAAGCAGCAGAAAGCTGTTGTTAGTAAAGTGGATTTAACATTTCATATCACATAATTTCTAGCACTTACTCAGAAATTTACCACACAGAATAATGTTTTGCCACCCGATAATAGTTGCCCCAGATTAACAAACATAAAAAAGACAAAAGCTGTCTATCTCTAAATATGAGAAGAATACGACCACTTTCCACAACTAACCAGAGGACCAAAATCGAATGTGATCATAGATTATTCATCCCCAAAACACTGACTAGTACATTCAACTCGAGCTCCAAGGACGATGATAATATCCCGGAGGACTAGACACAGACTGGGTTTGGCAAAAGTCATAAAATTTAAATTGCTGCCACGAAAGAACGATACAACAAACATTCTGAATACTCAATTACTTTGGACAGAGAATGACCAAAATCATATCTGGCTGGAAGGACCAAAAATAATTATAAAACTAATTTTAATATTCAGGTTAACGACCTGTCCTAAGTCCTTTCACCAACTGTCGTCACCCATTAGTTTTATCTTAGCCAGTACCCCAATAAAAGTTTCCCATTTTATCCCTGTGTGAGCGTGTTCCCCTGCCATTAATACTTTTGGTTTTCGGGGGGCTTTCGCCTCGCACTCCTTTTTTGCCAAATCTACACAGCCGTAAATCATTTCGATATTGTCAGTGGTAAAGGACAAAAATTGCCGAACCTGTCACAAGTTCGGCTAATGAACACAAACAATAAAATTTACTGACCGAATTGAAATTGGAAATTTGTCATCACAAACCGCACGCCAACATACAATCCTCGGGCTACATACAGATATCGATGAGAATATTCAGGACGAAATGGTGTCCTTTTTCTCAGTTCAATTTTTTTTTCCAATTTGGACCAATTCGAAAAATTTAACACGAATTCCACACCCAGGCAGAGCCGTGTATGACCGTATCGAATGGGTAGTATGTGCGGCGGCTGTGGAGCTTGTATTTACCAATTTTGGGAGCATGTTACGAGTTTGTACCATGTCGAAATTAAATTTTTCATTTCGTTCGGCAATGATCTATTGGTTCTATTCCAACTGATTTGATTACGGCGTTGACTTTGCTGCGATGAACAGCAGCCGGGCTTTTTATTCCGATGAAAGTAGACTCTATGCAAGGGGCATCTCTATCTAGATGGAATTTTAGTAAAAGGACTGTAGTTAGTTAATACCGCTTGTATGTGTCTGCTTTTCTGTGACGAATCAAAGGAAGTTTTGGGGCGAAATTCAATAGCAAAAAATTGAGTTATTTGCGAATAGTTTTTTTTAGGGAAATTTGTGTCTTCTTTTATTCGAAAGGAAATTTTTGTTAATTTCTAAGCGAACATTGTTTGTAGTTAATTACTTTTTGGGTATTCATTCGAAAGCTTTTGTACGACAAATTGGAAACTGTACAATTCTTTATAGTTCAGTAAATCTGACGAAAATATAGCGTTTTTTTGCAAAAAATATCAAGGTATGGGAAAAATGTAAAATTATCCGTAAAATTAAATGAATTTTTAAAACAATTAACGCGCATGCGTTCTTTTCAAAATGGCGGCTACAGTTGGCGAAAAACAGGTTTTATGTTCAAAAAATAAAAAAGGCGTTGTACAAAAAAAAAGTTAAATGGCAAAGTTGTGTAACTCTTTAATAGGGGTCAAGCAGGTCTGGGCCAGTCTCAAAAACTTGAAAAATTAATTAATTATGCAGAAAACCCCTTAAAATTGCAATTGACAGAGAATGACACCCTGCTCTGTTGACCAAATTCTAAACTATTGCTAAAAACTGAACTGAATTAAGAGCTTTCTTTCTGGTCGCCCAATGAAGGAAGTATTGGACGGCGTAGAAACCAACCCCCTAGTTATTTTGGCCGGCGTTCCGCAGGGTTCAATTCTATCTATCGCTTTTAATAATCTTCATCAATGAACTGCTCTCAATCCCCTCCCTTCACCGCTTCGCTGATGACTGTAATTTACGTTACTCTTACCCCTGCGACCAAATAAGTCAAGCACGTGTCAGAACTTGTCTTCAGCACCGTGAATTGATGTCCACTTTGATCAACAAGGATATCAAATCAATTCTTGATTGGGGCCTCATGAATCGTGATGAATTTAACTCCACTAAAACGAAGTACTGCCTCATCTTCAACAAAGCTAACACCGACATTCCTTTTATTTCAGTTGTAGAAGAGAATGTAACGGCCGTCTCATTGATCATATATTCCAAATCGCCAAAAAAGTCTCCCAATGCCTTGGATTTGTCAATAGATGCAAGCTCCTCCTCCAGTCAGTTGCACTGGCTTTTACAAATCCTACATTCGACCCCGCCTTGAATACAATTCTTATATCTGTGTAAAGACTACCTTGACTTGCCTCGACAAGATGCAAAATCGTGCAAGCAAACTCTTGGTGATGGTACCTTTCCCCCTGTAAAGTTAAAGCTTAGCTCGAAGAAAGGACTACAGGACAATATAAATTAATAAAAGGCTGGAGGATGGTAAAGGAATAAACGGTGGACCTAACTTTTGAATGTTTTAGGAGTGCACAACAAAGAAAAGACATTTGCACGAAGTCCATCGTTACAAAAATCAACACAAAGAATTCTTGTAATGGGGCTTTGATTTCGCAAAGTGGATATCCTCAATAGAACGAATTTGCAACCTGTAGCGTGTCCGATAACAGAGTAATAGGCAAAAGGATTGAGCCGAGCATGAGAATCTGGTATTCCACAGGCGAGTTGTTCTATTCAGAAAAAATTCGTAGTTTGTAAAATGCCCGAAAAGAGGATTGGATGCAACGGACGTGAGCCGGACGGGTAATTCGGTTGTTGTGGAACAAAATTGCCGTGGAGGCAAGGGAACGTTTATTTCTACATAACAGTCGCTATAGTATAGGACACACAAGAAATATCCTTAAAAAGGTAATGGCCCACAAAATATAAATATTAGTGAAACACTTAGAGAGCTTCAGCCACACGTTAACGAATAGGGTAAATAAGGCAGTGGCGGTTCCTCTTTGGAAGCAAAGGAAGCACTGCTTCCCTTGACCAAATAGGCAACTTCATAAAAATAAATCTAAATATATCAAGATTAAAAGCTCAATATCCTCCTCTGGAAACCCTAAGGATGCAATGTACAGATTTTTTTTATATAAAATATACAATTCAAATTTATCATACTACTGCCAACAAAGAGTAAAGCCTTAGTCACAATACGAGCGGTAAGCGGCAGAGTGGCAAATACTAAAGTGCCTCTCGCCGCACTTATCGTGGCCGAGGTACAACATGGGGAAGCTGTAATATCGTCAGCTTCTTTGACACAGAAAATCAATGTAAAAACTCCAACACATTCAAATGAATTGAACTCACACTCAATCAAAGGTTTGCGTAGATTCAGTACCCTCAGAAGCTGAGCTCAACGCAGCTTCTTCGGGACCGAACAGCGGGAATTGACAGGACGAGGGTAGAGAAATTTTCTGTATCCCCCGTTTCTCTTTGTTTCCTTGGTTTCGTTTTCTGGTAATTTACTCTGGCTTCGAGCAATGTTAAATCTGCTCTTAAAATTTTGTTTTTGGCTCTTCTTAAAATATGAATTTTCGTTTATTTTATATTGAGTCAAGAAAAAAGAGATCGAAGATAGCTGAAGTTTCTCTTTATCTATTGTGGGGTGGTAGGCGGTATATATTGAATATAAGCTGATAACTTTGTAGCTTCCATTATATTTTTTAGATTCTCTTTAATGATGATCCCTTTAGAGAATATTTTTATGAATTGTATTTTCGAGTACGGGTTGCCTGAAGTTTTTTTTTGCAAGAAGAATGTAATGATGGTTGGTGGGTGGTATAGGGGGTGTATGCGAGGTATGCAGGGTTATCATTTTTTTAGAGTTTTAGCAAAATTATCGATTTGTATGAAAAATTAAATGATATCAAATTAGTAGTTGTCGTTTTTCAACGGTTTTTTGACGCTTTAATTTATCAACAGAATCTGAAAAAAAGGCTCAAAACTCCCTCTAGAAACGAAACTATTTCGAAAAAATTGACGAAAAAGTGCACGTTTTAGACTCCATTTCTTTCACTTTTTGTCAAGCTTAAAAATTTTTCTTGCTAAAGCTTAAAACGCTTATAAGAAAGAAACTCATACGAAGTGATGCACAAAAATTATTGAGCAATCAATTTTCAAATTTGAAGTCAATTTTTCGGCCTTACATGTAAATAAGATATTTTGACTTGAAATTTTAACCAGTTATTGTTCAATTATTATAAAGTACAATTTCCGAAAAATCCATCAAAGTTCACTGAAAAAATCCGAAGTTATAACCAAAAATTACCCACAAAGATACGACACTCTCAAAATTTCCCATAAGCTCCCTTGCGAGTGAATATATCAATCGACAAGGTGCAAGCGAGATAAAATTCAATTTAAAAATAAAACAAAAATCGAAGAAAGAAAGGGTAAATAAAGAAATGTTATTTCACGAAGTGCGAAAGAGACGCACTGATTTCTCTTCTCCGCAATTTTTTGTGCCGTCTGGACTTTTATTTTGCTTGTGTGAATTCATGTACCATTTTCGTGTACTTCCTGCTCTGCATGTGTTTGTGTAGTTTGCCGTTGCTCCGCCCTCTCGCCATTCCGGAGCGCGTATATGAATAGAGAAGTTGATCATAGATTTTTACTTTCCTTTTTCTTCGCACAGAAAGGATTACAGTGTCGTATCTTTCTGAGTAATTTTTGTTATAACCAAAAAACTAAAATTTAGTAGGTTTTTAAGTTTTTTTATGTACAGATAAAATTTCATATTGTAACCGCTGATATTATAGTGAACAGCCTTTATTTTCATAACAATTCCTAATGTTTTGTATATTTGATTCCACTAAATGTTATTTTTCAGTTTTTTTACTTAAAGGCTTCGATACTTGTACTTTTATCGTTCGCCTTGCGCATTGCTTCCCTTATCCTGAACTTAACGAACCGCCGCTGAAATAAGGCTGATCCTGAGCGCAATTGGCAAAATTTGAATTTATAAGTTTTTCTCATAAAATTGGTATTTGTTATCTTAAAAAACTCCAGATACCGATTTTCATGGGAATCGGAACACAATTGGCGTCATATTTGATGGCCAGAGTTTTTGCTCATCACGGCAAGACTTTTGGCACTTAGTGATTCGCAAAAAGTCTTGTTATCTTGATCTTGCAGTCTTGACTTGTCCTTGTCCTGTCTTGCTTTGATCTTGCTAAATGTGCAAGAAAAGGTGAGACTACAAAACTGGATTTACAAGGTGAGAATAAGGCAGGGATGGTCAGAAGAAAAACTTTAAAGACGAATAATGTGACTGAAATCGCCATCTATAAACTTTGAAAATCTATGGGAATGGTTCAATAATTATAAAATTGGGTGCGATATATAATGGTCAATCAGTGTCGATGGCGACGAACGTGTGTGTTTTTGGTGCTCCGGGAAACACTAAAATAGACATTAAAATACATATTTGCGAAGCCAGTTTTAAATTAAATTTACTCTTAACCTTCCAATAGTTTGTTTTCGATAACAATAACCGGTGTTTATAGTGTTTGCGTAGTGCAAAATTAATGTAAATTTCAGAGAATATTTGACAGTTCATAAGCAGCAGCAACAACCAGTTTTGCAGCAGAATTTTCTTATCCAAGACAACAACTATTTAATAAGTAAATAAAATCTTCGCCTCATAAACTGACTTCATCCTGTGTTCTGGTGCAACCTGGAACCATGAGTGGCACGAGCAAGGGCGGTGTGAGCAGTGAGTCTCCAGCGACGACGAAGAAGACCCGTGCACAACTAAATGCGCCGGCCACTGTCGGCTCTACCCAGGAGGCACTTGACAACTTATTCAAGAAACTCGAGCTCTCTTTCCAGGCGAGGCTTGATACGGCGGTGACTCGTCTCGAAGGTGAAATGCAGGTTATCGGGAAGGATATTACTGATCTCCAAGGTCGCGTTGCAGCTCTCGAGTCCAGCTCGAACCAATCAACAGTAGCCCAAACAGCCGAAGTATGTAACGAGATCAAGGAGCGTGTACGTCGTGCTAACAATGTTTTGTTGTTCGGTCTCAGGGAGTTAGATCAATCAGATGACCTTGAAAAAGTTAACTCTTTGCTTTCCGAGATTGGACTTGATTTCTTGGCCAGACATGTTTTCCGTTTGGGTTCCAGGAAACAGGATGAAAATCGCAGTCGTCCTCTTAAAGTCGTGTTTGATTCTCCGAACAAAGTCAGACGGATTTTTCAACACAAAAAGCGTTTATCGGATAAAGGTATAAATGTAAAAAATGATGAAACGCTGAGCGAAAGGGAATACTTGAAAGGTGTGCGCGCGCAGTTGCAAAGCCGAATTGATGCTGGTGAGAGAAATCTCGCAATTAAGTACGTCAACCAAATTCCAGTGATCGTTACAAAAAACGTCAAACCCGGGAATACTACTCGTTAAAGAAATCAAAAAACAATTTTTCTTTTTACTATCAAAATGTTAGAGGCCTTCGAACTAAACTTCTCACTTTGCGTGATAACATACTTGCTTGCGATTATGATGTAATTATATTAACTGAGACGTGGTTATATCCTGGTATCTTATCTACAGAACTTGCTTACTCTGGATACAATTTTTTTAGATGTGATAGAATAACTGCAAGTGAGAAAAGCTGGGGTGGGGGCGTACTGATCGCTGTAAAGAATGAACTTCGTTGTCAATTTTTATCTTCTTTAAATGAGCTTTTTGAGCAAATAAGTGTTTTGTTATTTTGTGGTGAATCACAATTTATTGTTAGTGTAATTTATATTCAACCGAGTAGCTCTGATCAAGTATACGAGAAATGTAGTAGGTCCCTTGTTGATCTGAAATGTAAGTTTCCGAACGCCGAACTGATCGTGGCTGGTGATTTCAACTTTCCACAAACTGACTGGTATCAGTCCACCTTTTGCTCTAAGCACTATTTTAGAAATGACACTCCTACGAATACCAAAAAATGCTGTGACTCTTTTTCTTATTGTATAAACTACTTAAACCTTTTCCAAATAAACGATATTTATAACATGTATAACTCGGTCTTGGATCTTGTATTCTGTACTATTGGCTACATTGTGATCGAACCTGCTGCGGACATATTGATAAATGTCGACGCATATCATCCACCTTTAGTCGGTTTGATTCCTCTATCATCGGTTATCTTGCCCTGTGATACTCAATCGTCTCGGGACTTTTCTAAGTCTGACTATTTAAACTGTGCGTATTTTTTGAACTCAATAGATTGGTTCTCGGTTTTATCACACGAAAATGTCAACGACGATGTCAAATGTTTTTCTGAAATTTTAAATGAATGTATTGGTAGATTCGTCCCGGTGAAGAAAGTCAAAACCGACAGTTTTCCTATATGGTTTTCATCTGATCTGAAACACCTTGTTATTGAAAAAAAGAAAGCGCACAAAAGATTTAAAATCTCTCGATCGGCCGATAATTATGAAGTTTTTTCGCACCTTAGAAACTTAGTTAAGCAGATGACTGACATCTCGTATCGTAGCTTCTGTGAAAAAAATGAGCGTGACATTCAATCAAACCCGAAGGGTTTTTTTAGTTTTGTAAATTCACTTCGCCACAATAATGACATTCCTGAGTCGGTTGTACATGAAAACCATCGTAGTACGAACTACAAGGATGCATGTAATCTATTTGCGAACTTTTTTAACTCTGTCTACGCTCCGGTCGCTAATCGAAAGTTTGATCTATCCACAACCGACTCAACTGTTCACCTGAATTCGATCTATCTTTCACTCGAGACTGTATTTGAAAGTATTTGCCATTTGAAATCAAACAGTGGCCCGGGTCTTGATAAAATTCCTAACGTGTTCTTGAAAAATTGTGTTTACGCAATTGCGGTTCCTTTGCATTTACTGTTCAACAAATCGCTTACGTCGGGTATCTTTCCAGAGTCTTGGAAATCAAGTCGGATAGCGCCAATATACAAAACAGGTGATAAAACGAATGTAGTGAATTACAGACCGATTTCTATAATTAACTCTATTCCAAAACTTTTTGAGAGGATTGTAACACCACAAGTTTACCGCGCTTTTGAGTCGTATATCGTAAGCGAACAACACGGTTTCGTTGAGAGAAGATCAACGGTATCTAATTTAGCAGTTATTGAGAGTGTGATCACTGACACTATTGATCGCCGGGGACAACTCGATGTAATTTACACGGACTTTGCCAAAGCATTTGATAAAGTCCCTCATGATGTTTTAATTGCCAAACTTGGTAATCTTGGTGTCACTGATCCTTTTCTATCGTGGATTCGTTCATATTTGAGTGATAGGAGGCAGGTGGTGGCTGTGAAAGGTCATGTATCTGAACAGTTCACAGTGACCTCCGGTGTTCCGCAAGGTTCACATCTGGGACCATTGCTCTTTGTTATTTTTATAAATGATCTTCGATCCTACCTTAAACACAGTGAAATATTGTTATACGCCGATGACGCCAAAATTTATCGTACAATAACTTCGATATCTGATGCCGAATTACTACAGGTTGACCTGCAATCTTTCGATAGCTGGTGCACCGATAATTTCATGTTGGTAAACGTTTCTAAATGTCATGTAGTGCGATACACAAATAGGAAGAATCCATGTATTTTCAATTATGTTTTGCGTGGGGAAAAATTAGCCTCGTTGAACGATACAAAAGATCTTGGTGTTACTTTTTCATCTAACGGCTCCTTCGATGCGCATACTGTTTGTATCGTTAATAAGGGGCTCCGGATCCTCGGTTACATTGTACGGAACACACAAAATTTCAATCAGCCCTCAACTTTGATTTTATTATTTAATTCATTAGTCAGGCCGCTTTTAGAATATGCGTCACCTATTTGGTCTCCGCATACTGGAAATCAAAAAAAACTCGTGGAGTCTGTACAATCGAAATTTCTGCGTAGACTGGCTTTCGTAAATATGACTCCGATGAGGTTCGATAATCATGATTACAGCGAGATTAAACAACTTTTTGGTATAGGTTCACTTGAGAGTAGAAGAAATATCGCCGATTTGACTTTTTTGTATAAAATCTTACACGGGTTCATTGACAGCCCGGCGTTGTTATCAAACATCAGTCTGCACATTCCACAAAGGCGAGTTCGCCGCCTCCAACTTTTTGCTTTACCTTATGCACGTACTTTAATAGCGGAGAACAGTCTAATGAGTAGAATGCATAGACTAGGAAATGAAATAACTGAAAATGTTGACATATTTGCGATAACTTTAACGGCTTTTTCGAGATACTTGAGGACCTACTTTAAGCAGTAACTTCTTTTTGAATAACTGTGATTTGTAATCTCTTATATGTATGGTATATTTTATATTTATAGGTCTACTTACTTACTTATGTAAACTACAAATTTATTGTTAAACCTGTCTGTCTGTTTTAGTGTGAGTATGTTAGTAAATCTGAAGCATTTGTATGTTTGTAAAGTAAGAATTGAGTTTTCCCTGTATAGTGAATAAATATTGAATAAATAATAATTAATAATAATACTTGCGATAACTTTAACTGCTTTTTTAAGGTATTTGTGGAACTACTTTAAGCAATAGCTTCTTTTTTAATTAACTGTGATCTGTAATCTCTTATATGTATGTATATTTTACAATTATAGGCCTACTTACTTATGTAAACTACAAATTTATTCTTAAACCTTAGTCTGTTTTAGTGAGAGTATGTAAGTAAATCGGAAGCATTTATATATTTTGTAAAGTAAAAAGGGGGTATTCCCGTATATTGAATAAATAAATAAATAAATAAATAAATTTGAAGCCAAAAAAACAAATCATTTCTTTCACTTGTGAGTTGTTGTTTCAATGGCAAAAGGATGCGTTTTTTTGCATCATATCGCAATTGAACACATAACGATAATCCCAAGCGGAAAAAATCCACGAACCAACCACCAACAGCAAATCCGAATATCCATGGTTCGAAGGCAATGTTCTGCAAGGTGGCAAGGTAAAGTGGTCTGCCATGAGCTATTAAAACCTGGTGAAACCTCAATTGGCGACCGTTGCCGATAACAAATGAAATGAACTGCACACAAATGTATAACGTGATAATTGAACTATCAAAAGTAAGCCTGAGCTTCGGCCGGCTTCAGATTTCCATTGTGCTGGAGTTCCTGTTCCAACCACCGGTAAGCCTCGCTGCCATTTTGCCGAAAGTTATTAAAGTTTGTAGCTGAACTTTGATGGAGAAAATGCCTTAAAATTAAAGTTACTGCATTACTTTAGGAAAATATAATAACAGTTTTTATATAACGTGTTTATTAACAGAAGTAATAAAAGGGTAATAAAACAAAGCATCGTAAAAATCCACTTGAGGTACACGTTAAGTTAAGGTGTAGAGTTTATGGTTAATCAGGGCCGGCGCTACCATTAAGGCGAACTAGGCGGTCGCCTAGGGCGCCGATTTTTGGGGGGCGCCAAATTTCCGGCTTTCAGTTTTTAACAAAATTTATGAAGAGCAAAAAAAGAGAAACAGAGAAAAGTGGAAATTTTTTTTATTTACTGATTTTTTTAACCATTTTGAAGGCGTAATAAAATAGAATTTATGAGGTCCAAAAATAATTAAACTGGGTCAACTTTTTTCTTTACTGGTCACTTCGTGAATGGATACCATAATTTACGAGTTATTTTTTTGGACAATTCTTAAAAAATTGTGTTGACTGTTGAGCGCGCGCTCGTCACCGCCGCACTCTCAAGTACTATCAGAAAAAAAAAAAAAAAGATACTATCAGATGTCTCAATTCTAAGGATAATAAAACGATGAATACATTCGGATACTATCATGTTAATTAAAGGAAATTTTTTTTAGTGTCAAAGGTGTAATGTATTTAATGTGGTCCATAGCAAAGGGCGCTAATAATTCTCCTCGCCTAGGGCGCCAAAAACGGTCGCGCCAGCCCTGTGGTTAATATCTCGAAAATAAAAAAGATAAATGATTCTAGCGTGGATAAGTCGCTCCAAATAGCGTTTTCGAAAGTAATTAGTAACATAAACCATTATGGAAAAACTTTCACCATATTTCTGTTTTGTTCTGTTCTGTGTTTTTTAGGAAAGAGGAAAATTTTGGCATGAAAACTAACAAATCCGAAATTTACTTACTTACTTTGACGGCTCTACAATTGGGATCCGATCCTGTACTCTCGCAACTGTCTCCAATGATCCGGAGTCTAAGCGTGTTTGAATTCAGAATCAACGTTAGAAAGCAATGATTATGGCATCAAAGGTTTGATTAGAGTTTGCAGTATCTAGAAACCTGAAAATTTGCGGTTCAGTATTCGTTAGAAAGTAATTAGAAAATAAACAATATTGCTGTTGTTCTGTGTGGATTATGACTTTCATTTCAGAGAACTGTAAGAAGGCTAACTGGCTAAGGCTATCTCATTCACCTTTCCAATCCGCTGACTGGGACTTGTGTTTCCGAAATAAAAACGCTAACTACGCCAAATTTCATAGAGGTTCCGCCAAAAGAGTTGATGCCGAGAAAGTCGCGTTTTCCATGCGCAGTAGAATCCCCGCATGCCGTTCCCGTCCCTTGGCATAGTCGCAAAAAATTTCGAAGGGGAAATTTGAAAATACATAAGCGCATTTCTTATCAATATGTGCGCAATTTTTATTTGTGTGCAGCTTTAATTTCCACAGCTGCGCGCTCCGGCATCAACTCTTTTGGCGGAACCTCTATCACCTGAATCAAAATGACAGGAATTTTTTTGTTTAATTCCCATTCTATAAGCCTAGGCCGAACATAACTAAAGAAACTGTCTTCAGAGCTTGCAAAAAGTTCTGATCTTTGATTAGCTCTATCAAGAAGAAAGGAGAGGTGATAACAAACAGCAAATGAAGCCGACTTACTAGCGTTCGCTTCAAGTTCCCTTTGTCCAACACTTCTATGCCTACCATAGCTCCAGAGCACCACACATTCAATGACAGGGACTTCTTTAGGACTCGAGGTACGAGTATATAAGAGGCATGTGCCTAAAGGAGCGTGATGTCAATCCACTGGAGCCGACAATCTGACCCATTCTCGTATTACGTAGTGGCATAAATTTGGTGAGTCAGTCGAGTATGGCACTCAACTTTCCTGTCTAAATTCAAAGCTATTGGTGTTGACTTAGTTCTACAGAACTGGATTCTTCTTTTATTCGTTAGTTGGCGGTCCAAGCGGGACGTCCCCGCAACGGATATGCTGCTGTCGGTGCCGCCGCATCTCGAGCTCCATTCGCCGATTTTTTGCAACGTCTCGGGCTCGATAAATGATAATTGTTGATTCTTTAAGTCGCCCTCGATATTTGTAGCCAGATTTTCTTCTGTGCCGATCGCTGAATTCTCCAGACTTCCGGAGGTCGCACCAGAGAACTTTACGTGGCAAGGGGTTATAATCCATACAGCAAACCTGCTCACACCGCCGTAGTCGACGTTTTTGTAAGAAATGTCTGTTTATCGCTGTTCCAATCGATCTAATCGAAAGCGGATTTGAAATCGATAATGCAGCCTCGATTGTATGATTTTCGTAAATACTTTTCCGACGATCGAAAGGAGGCTAATACTGCGATAACTCTTGCATTATCCACTGTCGCCTTTCTTCAAAATTGGGACAACGATCTGCCACGCCGAGAGGACACGATCCGAATAACATATGTGTGTTATGAGGACATAGAGTCGTTGTGATAAGACATCACCTCTGGCTTTGTGCATCTCGGTGGTTACTTGGTCTATTCCCGGCGCTTTTCTATTTTTCAGCGATCTTTTTGCCGTCTTCACCTTGATAATTGTCGGTTCGATATCGAGAAACTGATTTATCGGCTATTTGAAAATCGGCGGTTCAGGTGCTGGACCTTATGGCAAATCGTCGTTGTACAGCTGTTGGAAGAATTCTCTCTACCGCTGCAGGCACCCTTGGGGAGGGGTCACAAAAGCTCCATTCGATTTTTTGATGTTGTCGTTTGTTGATGTTGTTGTGCCGCCTAACCGCCAGATTGTCTGGTTCAGTATCCGGTACTCGTACCTCGACGATGCTTCTTCCATGTCGGACGCAACGTTATTCCAGTACGCTTCCCATTCCGATTTCATTTTCTGTTGAACTTCTTTGTTCAATCGTCGGTATTGTTGCAAGTCGACGTGTTTCATTCGTTTCCGCTAATCGATGTGGTCCAGACAGCTGTCCGAGATACATGGCTGCGTCCGTTTGTTTGACGCTATGAATGAAGGGAGGGGTAAGCCCTTGTAATTTACTTCGTGTCCGAATTTGGCCGTCGCTCCTTTCCAGTCGGGTCGATCTGCTGCTCCTGAATTTGCTTTCAAGTCCCCCGCGAGTATGATTAATTCGGTTCGAGGTATCATATCCAGAGTCTTTTGAGGCTGATCGTGAAATTTGTCCTTGTTCGCGCCGGGCTGGTCTCGGCTGGCGAATAAATGGATACGATATGGATCTTGACTGTTCCACCGATGATTATAACCGCCAAACGCTCGGATATTGTTTGGAATGGCCAGTTTCACCCGAGCCAACAGCCAACCAACAAAAATCGACTGAAAACGTCGTTTGTGGAGAAGAGGGTGAAAGAGGACGAAGGGGTGGGCAGATTTTTTGAACCAACTTTTTCAATGGATTTCCGAGTCAACTTTTTGACAGCTGTGAGGTTGTTGTTGTTTTTTTTTACTAGAAGAAAAGAGAGAAACATTAGAAAAGAGAATTAAGATTAAAAACAACAGCAACAAGCAAAGCATTCTGATGTACTGTTGGTTGGAAAATTTGGCTCGTGTGAAAGCCCATGCGATTTTTCATCCAACTTCAAAGGGAATGAACGATGACAGCAGACTTTTGTTGGTTGGCTGTTGGCTCGTGTGAAACCGGCCATTGCGATAACGCCGTTGGCAGCCTGGCGATCGACCATAAACCCGACGCCGGCCTGTCATTTCTCACCACCGGAATAGTAAATCGTCAACGTTTTCTCAGTTGTTGTTGATTTATCTTGTCCGATTGCCGGTTCAAAAACATAAAAGCTTTTCAAAGGGGGGTTGTTAACCTGACGTCTATTCCCCAACAAGAAAACCAGGTTTCCATGTGTAATTAGTCCCCTGCACCCAGTGGCATATTTAAAGATTTGGCGCCCTGGGCCTTGAACATTTGGGTCCCATACATTAATGGAAAAAAAGTGATACATTTTAATAACGTCAAAATTGTTGGAGTTTTATGGCGTTATCTCTGACTTCCACTTCAGATATTGTATCCAATTTACATAAGAGTGCAAATTTGGCAGTTACTGCACCATATGAGGATTGCGATTGCTTCTGTATTTTTCTATGGAGTTATTCTTAGCTGTACCCTCTACTAGCCTCTATAGTTGAGCCGAACTTACACAAGGCAGTACATTTCTCCCTTACACGATGTTAAATTGTACTGAGGACTTTTTTCAAAATCCTGGCTCAAAAATAGCGTCCTATTGGTATATGAGCTTGTATCGAGATAAATGAGGCGAGGTGTGATTGTATCCTCTTCGAGCAAGGTCCTCACATATATGTACATTGTGGAGGCATATGTTTCTTACTTAATCTGAGGCAGTTTAATGCATATTAGAGTCAAAATAATAAAAAAATACCTTCATTGGTATATATTTTCTTTCATTCTTTAATGTCATTGTTTTTGTCATTTTGGCATAACAATGGCACCTCGCCTTATTTGAAGTATGACTGTACTGGGTCAAAAGAAAAAGGAGGCACCTCTTATAAACTCATTTTATAATCGTGTACTAGCCTCTTCAAAAGCATCAGCGTCTGCCTCGACATGTTGAAGAGTTTTGGATTACCGAAATTCCTAGAGAATTTGAGTGAAATTGAGCCAAGAGACCTGCCGCTTCATTTTTAGCCAACCCTTTTTAGTGGGCAGTCATTTTTTATATCGTCAATTTTTATCAGGGCTAGCACGCGTAGTGACAGATAGTTCACAGTTACATTTTTAGGGCTTATTTAGTAAGAGTTTATACGTTCGATTAATGCTGAAAAAAGGACATATAGCTTTTGCAGTAACACGCAAATCTGTGTAGCTTCTGAGCAGTTACCGATGATCCGATCAAGTTTAACTAATGTGCGGCACCTATGTTACATACTGAAATTTTTCCTTGATCTTAGCTTGTAGGCCACTATAATGCCCAACCATACTGCCATAAGATAGACAGTGAACAGTGTTTGGCAGAAAGGACAGAATCATTTAACTTGAAAAAATCTCACAATTATTATCTAAGCAGAATAGGGCTGGTAACTGGCTGTAGCTGTCGGTCATGCGGGGCAGCTTCTGAAACTGCGGAGCACTTGCTGTGTGACTGTGAAGCTACAACGAGGTCGAGTTTGACTCTCCTACATCGCGACTTTCCCGCTCCCAGTGAGATTTGGGATATGAGTCCAAACTCAATTTTAGGCTATATTAAAAGTTTGTACTGTGTATTACGTAATACACGAGGGGCGCTACGCAAACCCATCCCACAGTACAGTACTTTGACAGGCATCGCGACGACCACGAAACAGAAATTAGATTGATATGATGGGTGAGCTCGCAGTGGTTTGCATATTGTGCACCTTAATATAAAAGCGGTGTATTCTATTCTTTTGACAGGCTATGTGGAAAGCGATTCGTCGGTTGCTCTTAGTATGTTTACCGCAATAATCTGGAAGGTTTTTAACGATAGGGCTGGTACAATAGACCAAATAAAGTAGGTAGCAGGGTCCGGCCAGACGCCCCAAAACAAGAATGAATGAATGGATCTCGCTATTAAAGAAAGCTGATCTATATTTGTTATATCACGAAAAATATTGCTTTTATAAAAGTTATCTCTCAGTGTATTGCAATGATTATTAAAAGCTTCCAAAGCTGAGCACGAGGATACTTGCGCCGCCCTTCGCAGCCTGTCGCCCCACACATGGCCCTAGGGTAAATTCGCCACTGCCTGCACCCAGCGTGACCAAAAAAATATCACAAGCACCGGATTGTCCGAGTCCCGATTACTGAACAGGAGTAGGTGAGGTTTACATTTTGTTCAAGCTAAGCTTTGTCTACTACTTCTCCAAAGCCTGAGTACTTCATCGTGGGCGCTTCCTTTATACTCCTTTGCCTTCAACATCCACTTTATGATTCCACACATAATTTTTAAGAATTTTTTTTGACCCCTCATAGTTTTTTTGTTAGTTTCAGGACAAGAAAACTTTTATCTAAACATTCTGCTAGGACCATACTCCCCCCCCCCCTTATTCCGTACATTTAATAGCATAAAATTTTTTGTATAGTTTATATTTTTGTTTTTGTCGTCAGGGTTAGTTTCTTATGGCATGTGCACACGTTGGACGTGGTCGCCTTTGAACAAACCCAAGTTGGAAGTTATTCAAGGTTAACGTTGTCCTTGACATTTTCACTCCAAGGCAATGTTAAGGCTCCATGAAATAATCGTGCAGGAAAGAATTTTATTGTGTAGTTCATGAAAATACAGGAACCTTCACATAAATGTCCTCTTAAAGGTGCCGCTGTGTGAATAAAATTCGGGCACTGATGCCCACATAAATAAACATGTACAACATCAGAATTGTAATAAAAATATGTTTTAGTAATGTGCCCCCAATACACACAGAGTCGTTCATTTTGTCCTTAACGGATATTTCTCCGGGGAGGAAAAAGTATAACAGAAATAATCGAAAAGGTGGAATTGAAAAAGGAAACCCCTTTGTAAGTGTTCCACTGGGGAAATTTGTGCGGGAAAGAATTGAAAACTCTGCGAGACTCCTTAAGGCCCTAATACACTCAGCGACGAAGTCCAACATGAAATTCAGTTCCAACAACAAAATATTAAGGGAAGCTTAAAAAAAAATACAGTCACAAAATTAAACTAACCCAATCTCAAAAACCTCCTAACACAAACAAAATTACCTGTTGTGCACTGCTTGCAGTGCACAACACGGCCGCCGGAGGGGAAATCTTTGCACAATAAAGGGGTTCGGCTGCATTCGTATGTCTTGTTGGGCTTTACTTTATGAATGCGTGCCCGAGGTAAATTTTCTGGCGACTTTCAAGAAATCTCTTCTGCGGTGTCGCCGGCTAGAAATTGAAGCCAGTGTTAGATAATTATGAATGGAAATTGAATTAATGTCGTAGTAATGCACTCTACGAACTTGTTCTTGTCATGGGATATGAGAATAGATCTTTTTTGTTTGATATTTAAATTTTTCTTTCATGTGAAATTTTGATATCGCTGCTTTTGCTAATTTGAAATTTAGAAAGTGCGGCTAATAAACAATAAAAAATCGAAATAAATGAATTCTAATAAAATATATTTGTAAAATTTTTATTTGGGAAGACATAAAATATGTACAAAAATTAAAATTTATGGTAAAATATTTACAACAATTTGGAAGTTTTATTAAAAAGTTTAAAATTTGATGGAAGATTTTTATTTATTTTTTGGTAAATAATTGCGGTTCCAGAGTAAAATCACTCCAAAATTTTTTTTTGTGGTTTTTAGGGTCTTTTTTGAGTTTCCCAATAGTAATTTCAGGGCGGGGAGAAATATTTTCCTTAGTGGGGTCGCAGTTTGACGAAGGATTTTGATGAAACACGAAAATGTAAAATAAAATTGTTTGGTATCCCCCTTAGTTTTCACGATAAAGGTATTTGAAGTTATAAGGTATTTTCAATTGTTGTAAAAAGGAAAATACATCTCCCCCGCTTTTAAATTACTATTGGGGAGCTCAAACATGACCCTACAAACCACAAAAATATTTTGGAGCGATTTTACTCTAGAGTCACAATTCTAAACATTTACCTATTTTTTATATAGATACATATAATATTTACAATAATACAAAATTAAATTAAAATGGTTCAAAATTAATTTCAGGAGTTGATGGAAATTCTCTCAGATCCATATTTCTCTCTTTTCGGCTGTCTAACAGTTCTGGAATAAAAGAGTTAAAATAAAAAGACAAAATGTTGGGCAAAATTTCAACTTGAAAAAACTCTCGATCTCTTTCCACTCTTTCAACCTTTATCCCATATGGCGTCCAAACTGCAAATAGACACCACTCTTTATTTGCAATTTCGAGTTGTCCCTGAATCTGGTAGAAATATTTATTATTTTTATTTATTTTAATTTCGCCACTTTTTTTATTATATGACCAAAAATCAATTTTTTTACTTTTTATACCTTCTACTGGAGTCATTTCCCTCGCCGCATAAGGACATTTAATTTCCACTAGTCCATCAGTATTTATAATACCGTCAGGAGTTGCTGCAAAGCAAGGATATTTTTCGTAAATGAAAATTCCGCATTCTTCTATTAGAACGTGTTGTTCTAAAGAGAGCTGTTTAATGGCTTCAGCTTCATGTTGTTTTCCATAATCTGTCTGCTTGCTAGTAAACGTCCTGTTGTATAATAAAGATGCCACTTTATTTTTGTAGCTGCCTGTATTTCGTGAACGGCAAATTAGTCCAAAATTAGAAGCTGTTAATCTCCGACTCCTGATCTCATGCCAACGGGGGTTGTCTGCTTGGTTTCTTGTAAATTTTTCAATATTTTCACGATCGTCTCTCTCCATTTGAAAACTAGTTAAAAGTTTTCTCTTCTCTATAGTAAGTTCCTCTTCTGTCATATCAACCCTTTGACATGTGTCCGTCCCATAGTCTCCATCCTGACCAGAGAATACAATTTTTCTTCGTCGACGAATTTCTGAAAAAAGAAAAAAAATTGTCATTAATTCAAATATTCAATTTTAAATCGATGTAATAAAACTACCTTTAGAATTTGCTTGCTGTGATGCTCCTCTTCTAAGTCTTTGTTGTTCCATTTTGACAATACGGCTGGACGGACTTTTCTGTATTGCAGTCTTTTGCAGGAAGAAATGAGCTTTTTTCGTGTTATGTTGCAATACCGCAAATTTTGCTCTCGCGGTATACGATTGCCCACGAGAGAAATTGATCCGTTTTCCTCCAACAGTTTTTGCTACTATGGAATGATATCGTTCGACGGTGTTGGAGTCTACATCATAAATTAAACTTTTTGAGTTCATTTGAATTCTGTAAATAATTGCCTTTATTTTTTCTAAAAATCCATTCTCCTTGAGTAGTGCCAAGCAATCCGTTTCCGTATCTTTGGGTCCATCGCAAAAGTATCTTTCACAGCCGTCATGATTGCCAAATACATGGTTTGGTGTATTTCCGATGTCTTTTGAAAGTAGTTGAATCTTGTCCTTCAGAGGCAGTGTGCTGTTCTTCCGATTTTTAATGGCCATATGAATTCCAATCACAATGCGTGCCAAGTTCTTTCCGAGATGCTTTCGGGCTGTATGCCGTGTTACCAACTAATTCTCTTAGTTTTTTCCTCAAATTGCGCATTAAATGATTGCGGCATTCAATTTTCTCAATGTGAGTCTTCTCGTAGGGCCTCGCATCCAAAATCTTCTTATAAACGCTTGAATCACCATCACCTATCACTCTATTGTACCTAATTCCATAAAGAGCTTCACTCAACTTGAACCCTTCGACGATAGCAGCGGCTTCCATTCCTGTTGATGGTCCTGCAAAAAAAATGTTTATTAATTATTTGTTTTTAGGTATATTTTTTCATTTATGTATACATTTTAAATATTATTACCTGTATAATTTTTGTTGCATACGTGCTGAGGCACACTCATGTTCTTATTTTTCATGCTTGAACAGATGTAACAAAACTTGTTTTTAACGTTGCTCCAAATAACTTTTTTTGTTGTATGAGCAATAATGGAGCCAACGCCAGATAGGGATGAGTAGTTACTACCTGGTCCATATGTCCGTTTGGAGAAACATCCATCTACTTCGACACAGAGAAGTGGTACACCATCGTAGTCTAAATCGCCATCATCTATCGCGATTTGTTTGGCTTCTAGGGCAGCTAATTTCATCTCTTTCTCACAAGCTGCAGCGATGTCCATTTGAACGATTTTTTGAATTTTATTGAATGTCGTAGGAGACATGTACGGAATATCCATCACACCTAATAGTTCTTCAATCTGCGAAAATCCAATTCCTACAGCAGTTCCAGCAGAAACTGATGAATAATTAAGTCCGGCATTGTCCTTATTTTCTTCATTTGTTGTGTTGAGATGTACTTTTTTGTTGCACATGTTACATGTGAAGAAGAATGTCGATTGAAGCCCTTTCCTGTTTTCTTTTTTAATTTCTAAATTATCCCATGAACACCCAAAATTTTTTGCGTGGTTGTGCAGCTTCTTTATTTCCTCAAAAAAGAAGTGAATGTCGACAATTCTTTTCCCTTTCAAATTGATTTCATTTTCTACAGCTTCCTGTTGCAAATAACACCCTGTCTCGCTCTCGCCGATCAAAATTCCTATAGGATTAAAATTTATTAATAATTTAGTATTTTTAAATAGAACGCAGTATACTTACTTGGATCAGATAAATCTTCTTGCCGTGAAGTACTTTCGGTATTGTTGCTGCTTGGGTATAATCTTGATGTTTGATCCGTTCTATTACAATTTTGCGTCAGGTTTTTTGTAATATTTGCTGTAAATTTACCGCTACAATAGATAAAACAAAAATTAATTTTATATAAAAAAATCAGTTGTCGATTTGTTTAACAAAATAGTAATAATATATGCTCAGAAAAGAAAAACATGACTTGAGGATCATTATTCAACTTTCGTTTCTATTCATAAATTACCTAACACGGTGTGTACTTACCATTTCCGCAATCTTTGAATGGCGCGATTTTTCTTTAATCCGTATTGAATTGTTCCTTTTTTTCTGCAATTTTTCACCATATTAAATTTTTAAAAAACACAAATTCAAAACAATAACTTCTTACTTTCACTTTCAATTTGATCTGAACTCCAATGGCTGAGGTATCGCTTTTAAATACTGATAAGTCGTAGTAAAAATGAATAGAACTGTTTCTTTGCATATAGATACTAGTTTTTTCTGTTTGGCTCCCACCCCCTTTACTAAAAAATCTGAAAAACACCCCCGACTTTCCGAATTTCCGGACCTCCTACCAAATTAACCCAGAGGTCCAGCAAAGCCCATATTTACATACAAAAATAATAAAAACCATAAAAAATGAATTTACGCAAAATTTATCTGCACTCATGTTGTAAAATACCTGTGCAACGGATACACCTTTTTTGCGAATCTAGTTCCAGGAAGTTGTTACGACTAAAAAGACAATAACGAAAAACAAGGATGTCATAAAACTTAATTATTACATGAAGGTAGTATTTGCCATTCAAATATTTTCTTGGGTTTTTCATAAAGCCAAGATAATAAACACCGATTGATCACTACCTGACCACCGGGCAAGAATCCCTAAATTCTCAAATCAAGGAAATCACCATCAAGCAAGTCATTAAAATTCTTGCCAAACAAACCGATTTTTCCTCAGATTTTATTTTTTCCCGAAAATACGATCACCATCCATGCCTGCAACAAAAAAGGTTTGAAATTTCCCCTGCAAAAGCCGAAGCAGAAGCTCTCACTTATACAAACGCATCTCGTGTAAGATTACGCAAATGCTTTATACAGAATACAACTAGCGCAGAGATTTGCTTGGAGCGGAAATTTGATGTATTAAAACTGAAGAATTTTAGGGAATTTTCGTTCTTAAATTTTGTGGACAATTTTTAAAACATAATTTACTCATGAAAGAAGGCTAAAATTCAAAAATTTTCCACCATGAATAGCTAGATAATCGATTTAAGTTTATCGTACATTAAAAAAATTTTAAAATTTTTCCACCTAAATAGGAGTATTTTCCGGGCGCAGGTACGGAACTTTGAACCATTATAACTAATATACTAAATAAAAATATTAAAATTTTCCACCATGAATAGCTAGATTTATGTTTTCTTAAAAATACCTAATTTAAATTATTTCATTTGGTTGGATAGTTTTCTTAATATTCGCGGGCGCGCGATACCCTATAACTGCTCGATTGAGTGTATTAGGCCCTTAACTGCACAAATTGTATCAATACAATTCTCATTCAGTTAAGAGGAACAATGGCAATAATGGAGTTAAATTTTCGTACGAATATTCGGCAGTCGGAAGCGGCAACCTGTGTGTATCGCATAATGTCACTTTTCTATTCAGCTCACACTGAATTGGGTTTCTGCTGATAGTAATCCGTGCAGATCCTTCCGTGTATAAAGGACATTAGATAGATTTTGCCTTTGTCATTCATATGAACTCCTCAGAAGATATTTCGAATACAAGAAAATTAGATTCCTCCCCGCTTCGGCCCTGCCAAGACTGCCCCGTCACCTGGCAGTTGAACAAAGTCCTTCCATGCCAGCCGGCACAGGCACTAATAATGAAGTCTTGAGATTCCGGAGTACACACCTACCTTCGGATTTTAGTCACGTAGCCAACAAAAACTGATTTGATGGTCCCTCAATACGATTCCGCATTTGAATATTTGTAAAGGAATCTGTACTTTTGTGTTTTCGGCATTTGTGCATTCCATGTCTTGATTAAAGATTACAGATGGCCGGGACGGGACCGACACGGGCACGGGCAGTGTCTGGCACGACCGAGGAGGTTAATGGGACATTAATTAAACCTTTTTGGCAGCTGGCTTAGAGACGTAGAGCCAGTCCTTGTCATTCATTGCCACCACCGAAAAATCCGGGTCAGTATCCGGGGGTAGAATTCCCGGCCCCGTCATAATGAGAGAATATCGGTAGTTTATGCCCGGCGAAGGTATGTATGTCCTTGAAAGGAGCCCCCGAAGATATATCATGACTATTTTTGTCACTATAAATTCTCGTTTCTTCTCTCGGTGAAAATGATGATTGGCGTTTAGTGTTATGCGGCACGGCCATTACTCATGTGGGATCAAGTGGTGGTGGGCATTTCGGATCTTTCCCAATGTAATTTATTTCAGACCCGGCTTCTCCGGCCTGACACCAAGTGGCATATTCACATAATCCTCCACCCTCGAACGGGGGTGGAAATTTGGCATTTCCAGAAGCCTCGTAATCATGAATATGTCCTCAAATGGGCACTAAGTCGCCCGTTCATGTACATTTGTTTTGAGGATTACACATTACACAGGGATTAGTCGTATTTATAGCTTCGGCTATAAGTTGCTCTCGGCTTACACAGCGTTAAGTGTTGCTACTTGATTTGTTGTGGTCGTCCGGAGCTTCTTTGTCGTAACCGTTTTTATTGCACGTGGGGCGTAGGCCGAATATTCCGGGTGAATTGATTGAACAATTGATGGTATTCCGGGCAAAATGACCTTAAGGCGGGGGTGGAAGGGGGCTGATATCGATTTGCTCTTAATTATTCATTAAAATGTTAATCGCGTTTAATTCTATTTCATTGAATGAAGGCAATGCCATGGTTGCGTGACTCGTCACTGAAAAATGAAAATCTACGCCACTCTGTATCTATTTAAATGGGGGTTTACTGCTGTTAGGGCTGCCAACTTCAATTGTAATAAGATAACTGCTAACCAATCACGCTATTTTACTGGTTTTATGGCGTTTAATTGAATTTTTCACACGCAACCTGACGGTTGTGCATTTCATCCTCGAATTACTGTAATTGGAGGGAATGTTTTGGTCCTCGAGCTGGAACAGTTTGACTTTTTAATTTTATTTAGTGAATATGTAGTGAGTGGGTGTTTCTGTGTGGACAGCAAACTTAACTTTGGTTTAATTATAAAATAAAATTTAGCTTGTGTAATCGGAAGCATTGATCAAGAAGGGGGTGTCCAGGCTTGAGTGTTTTGTAAACTTTTTTCCTCATAGAGCAGTACAGTGGTAATTTCACTTAATTAATAGTAGACATTTAGTTAATTAGCAGCTGTAAGCACACTACTAAACAGGCAATTAAAAATCTCGACACCATACAATTACTCAATGAGAATAAAATGAAATAAGTAAATTTAATAGATAACAAAAACTGGGGGGCAAAACCATACCGTAATCTCCTTGCTGGTGCCTCCTGAATAACCAACCGGCGATGGACCTACCTAGTGTATAATGGGGTATAATTCACGGATCTGGTCCTCCTGGCAGAAGGGTTGGGCGTTGGGCTAACTACCGGACCCTGTAAAAACACACCAGTTAGAAACCCGAAGCAAAGCCTCGGAACGGACGGGAAAAACGGCCAAGTCTACGGCAGCAGAATCTGGAAATGATTTTCGGAACATGGAACACGCGAAGTATGCACTCAACTGTAGAAGTTAAGTCACTATTAGACGAAGTGAGCAGATATACTCGTAAAATAAAACTACTCGCGTAACAAGAAATCAGATGGATAAGAGACGGGACAATGGACCTTGGTAACTTCAGGATATTCTACAGCTGCGGAAGGGAGCTGAAGAGGAGGGACAAAAGAAGGCACCATAGTCACAGGTAGCGAAGAAGTAAAGAAAAGATTAAAGGAGTTTTTTAGCGAGCTGCTGAACCCAAATGAGAGCATCAGACATGTATGGAGTTTTGGTACTACAACATAAAGATGACACCAGAGAAACGAATGTATCAATCAACCCTGGAAGAAGTACAGAATGCCATAATATCCTTAAAAACAACAAATTCCAGGCATTGATAACATCCCAGCAGAGTTGCAGCAGCTACACATGAATTACTATGCTGCATATGGAGGAACGAAAAAATACCAGAAGAGTAGAAGCAAAGCATTATCTGCTCAATATGCAAGAAAGGGGTCAAATTCAACAGCGAAACTAAAGAGGCATATCTCTGTTAAGCACAGTATATAAAATAATAAAAACATATTTATAGATCAACAAATGGATCAGATTTTTTCAATAAGGCAAATCCTCCGAAAATGCTGGGAATACAACATCGATGCGTGTATCAACTTTTCATCGACTTCAAACAAGCATACGACAGCATCCACAGAGAAAAAATGTATGCGACAATGCTGGACCTACACATTCCAGTAAAGATAGTGAAACTGATGAAAATGACAAGGAGAATTGACAGAGTAATTCGCAAAGTAAACATTGATGCGAACGCAACCCTGCTAAACAAATCAAATCAGTTGGCAGGATACGCCGACGACATAAACTGCCTTACAAAGAGTGTAAACTTTCATGCCAAGCTACTGCGTTTACGTTGGGCCGGCCTTGTCCAAAGAATCCACTACCAGATGGCAAAAGACTAGTTGGCAAACCATGGTCAAGATGGGAAGACAATGTCTAGGCCGATGCAGACAAGCTGCGGAGCAGAGAGACATTTGGAGGAACAAGCTGATCGAATTGGGCTGTAGAGCCATCTAAGAAGAAGAAGAAGAAGAACCATTTTTGTAGCGTTAAACTGTTATCCAGGCTTTAGTCGATCAGGACTTTTGACATTTTCTTTAAAACAATAATATCCATACCAACCCAGCAAGACACTGCTGCAATAGCTATCTTTGAGCATTCCTTAGAAACTGTACAGCACTCCCATTCCGATACCAGTTTCATATACTTTTTAACATTGCATCTCATTAAAGGAAAGCTTTACTTTTATTACTCCTTTAAAAACGTTTTAGAACGAGAACCGGTCTATTGAGTATAATAATATGACCCTTTATAGTTACCAAGATAATCGCCCGTTTTTTTCGTCCAATGAAATTCTGAAAAATCCAGAAGTGCTCCCTTGGAAGCATATTTGGCAACGCTCCAAATTAGCTCCCCTGAGCGTGCTCCCAATTTTTGCCGATCTCATTTCAGGCTTTCATTTAGTGGGGAGCAAAATTGGTTTTGCTCTTACAGTTTAAAGCTTGTTCTTGCGGAAGACCAAGACCACCTCTTCGTCTGGAAATCCATTCACAAACAGACCCTTAGCAGGTATGGCCCGATGAAGGCCACATATTACTCAGTCTGACTGAGGCATGAAAACAGGTCGTGGACTGCAGGTCGCTTCATGATTCTCCATAGACACACAGGGAAGCGTAGCAGGTTGTTATTCCAACTGTAAAATGTTCCCGGCCTCATCGAAAACTTCAAACTGGAAAGAACTTCAGATCTTCAGGAACAAACTAACACACATAAAGATTTTTGTGAGTTTTCCTGGACTGCAGACTACGGCCTGGTGGCAATCGATGAGTGTGTGATGATACTTGGCCTTCTGGCGAGAAGCCTTCTGGCCATGGCCTGCCGGCGGCCTGTGTGAGAATGGGGCCTCTATATAAGCCCCCATATATTTCAAGATGTTATGCGTTCAATTATGTCCCACATTATAATATGAATATGCACAAATAAAAATCGGCTCTTGTACACCACTGTCGAGATAGGTATATATTTACATCAAAAGAGCTGCATTGGGAGTTCTTTCTTTCTGGCTAACCAAGGTTTATCGGATGATGTCGAAGCTAACCCCCACAATATCTCTCGCGGTTTCTTCGGGCTGAATCAATAACCAAGTCTGTCTGTCAAAGGTAATTTTCAATATATTTTTAAATTTCCCGTGCAGTTTTTGGTTTTTGTGTGGGTGTGTTTCTGCTGTCATTTCTTCCTGCACGATATCGCACAAACCAAAAAAGATATGGACATCGTTAAGGTCAAAGATCAAAGTGTATTAAAGAAAATATAATCTTAACAAATTTTCATCAAATTCGGCCAAGCCGTTTTTTTTGTTAAAAGGAAAAGACTTCGGCCGAGTATAAAAGTTTGAGGTATTATAAGAGTGCGCCCACTAAAGTTACAAAACGGCCGGCTGTGCATAGGTTTTTGGATAGATCGTATGAGTGGAGGAATTGTAAAGGTTAAGCCGCTAGGGCGTTTTGGAATTTTAACCCTATAACCGATTTTCATGGATAAGGTATCAGTGTACGCAGACTACTTCCACATATCTATGACGGTAAAAGCTATTGATTGTTCTATCTTACCAACAATGTTATTCATAATATTCAACATTCATCATACCTACAGGGAAGCTGGTCGGGTGGACCGAAAAGGTCAAACCCACAGCCCAGCTAGTTTAAAGAATGCAGCCAAAAAACTATTAATAGTGCTTCTAGCTCACTTTCATTTCAAATATTATATTTTTAGTAACATATTATATTAGTACCACCATTGTATCTAATGTGAATTCTTGTTACTCTAATAATATTGTATAACATGACATGATGTGGGAACATAATAACAAGAGCATCCTTTTATTGATTGAAGCATGGGATTATCTAAACACAGTTGTTATTGACACCCCACAGAGCTGTGGATTTTAAAATATACCTAATTAAAACCTAATCAATTTCGTATTAAATCCTCGTAAAGTATCCACTTAACCTAAAAGCATTCCTCTGGAAATTTATTAACATTTATGCTAAATAACATCATTTCGCTCGTTCGCCATTTCCCTATCGCCCTGCTGAAGCGGTAGACATATTTATTTGGCATTTCGCAGAACGTAAAACGGAGCTGATATTGGCAAGCAGCGTTCACATTAATCAGCAATTGAACACAGCCACCGCAATGCAAATTATTTAGAAAGTTTACCAAAAACATTTTGAGTAAGGAATTCCCCCAATGAAATTTCCACCAACAGAGAAATGAAATTCGTAATTATATCCTTTCGCCAATGCAGCCCCAGCGCCATGCACATATTTACATGTGGTGTATGTGTATGCATGTATTTTCCGGGGGGGGGGGGAGGGTATTTTGGGGATGCTGTTTGCACGAGCGTCAAACGAGCTTGCGGTTTTCTTTTCATTAAGATGCCATTTTGCAAGAAATGCATTAAAAAAATTTACACCCTGCTGGAGGTCCACGGTCCGCTTCCTTTGACAATTTTCCAGTGTTTAAATATTGTGAGAGACTCAAGTGGAAAATTAATGTTTATTTTCTTTTTAGCGATGAATGTTTTTTTGTGCGGAGGGGGGAAGAGACATTTAAAAAGTTTCTGATGAAGTGGGGGCACTGACATATAGAATGGATAGCTCATGAGGAATTTTTCATGGCACCAATTTGTTCCATAGGCTACAAACCTTTTTTCACTCCATGGGCCGGTTTACACGACCGGACACTGAACAGACACCGAACAGACAAAAGGAACGAACGAACTGGGTTTATGGGGAAGAGGGTGAGAGAGAACGATGGGGAGGGCGGACAATTTTAATGGACATTTTCAGCGGACAGCGGAACGAACATTTTGACAGTTCCTGCGTTGTTGTTGTTGGCAGGAAGAGAAGAAAAGAAAACTTCAAAGGCAAATGTCAAAAAGCAACAACAAAAAGCAAATTGCTTTCACTAGTTCGTTCGTTGGTTCGTTCGTTGGAGTTTCGCCTGTGAAAACGCTCATAGGACCTTCCATCGGACTTCAAAAGGGAATTAACGATGACAGCTAAGTTTTGTCTGTTCGGTGTCTGTTCGGTGTCCGGTCGTGTAAATCCAGCCCATGTAAACACCGGAATCACTTTTGAAATTTACATTTCTTTAAATACGTACTTAAGACATTAAAATAACACAAATATTTTGTTTAAAAAAATTAATAAACACTATTTTCACTTTTTCACCTTTTAAAATGCCTTTTTTTCATTAATTTGCAAATTTTATGTGTATCTGATTTAAGTTCTTAACGCCTGTCTTAGCAACTGACATTCTGTCCGGGGGCTTATGGGGAAAAGAGCAAAAGATATAAACATCACTATACCCGTCTACTTTTTTCTAATTGATTTAACGCAAAAGATATAAACATCACTATACCCGTCTATTTTTTTCTAATTGATTTTATTTCTGAGTGCTTCTGTCAGTTTGGGGGCTTATGGATGAGCGAGCGACTATACCTTATTGGTGCCATCGGTTTGTATGGGAATAATTGCTGATGAGCAGTCCATTATTATATGTCAGTGGTTCTCATACTCAACCGCCTCCATACCTACTACTCTATACCTTTGCCTTAGTAGCACCAAGTGGTAGTCAGGTTTCTGATCGCCGGAGAGGCACTTCTTGCTGGGCTAGGTTCGGCCGGCTTTCTCCTTCCAGACCTTTTCCGTAAATTCTAGCAGGCCTTCACACTTCCTGAAGATCAATCTTGGGAAGGTGGGAACGTAGGTAGGTAGGAGCGGTATAATCCGAAGATTGGCGCTGGGATGCGCCGTTTTGTAGTAGCACTGGTGAAAAAATTTTGCGTGAGGAGAGTCAGTAAACTTGAATAGATTTGTGATCCATCTGGTCGTATTTAGGAATTGGATCAAATAGTCTACTTGGATCTTCGAAACATCCCCAAAATCCTTTAAGGAGAAGTTTCCAAATACATGGTGTCTAATACTGACATTTCGCCGGGTATCCACAGGGAAAATGTTCCTGTTCCTCTCCACGTTTCAAGTGACACGATTCTGGCAATATCATTGCATAGTATGTGAGAGGGGGGTCTCGTAAAATATTACGCAGTTTTTTATCCTCAAGAAACAGTGTAATATTTCGAAAAAAAAAAAAAAACTGCTTTAAAATAAGTAAAACCTGTTTCTCCGCTAAAAACTCCATTAACTTACAGGTCGCCGGCAGGCCGTGGCCTTTCAAGCCAGGTGGGTAGGCACCGCCCGATGAAGGCCACAGATTACTCGGAGGGATGCAGACTTCAGGTATCCGCCAGACAGGCCGTGGCATGCAAGTGACTTCATGATTGCCTACAAGTGGAAAATGTTCATGGCCTCAACAAAAACTTTAAAGGCGCGAACAGATTGGCGTAGCTGGTGGAGGCAGCTAAGCTACGGTGACTGAAAAAACGTTAAAAATTCACGGACCACCATATTTGTACAATGAATGGGCAGGCGGCGCGGAGAAATTAAATGTATAGCCTCCTCGCCAATATGTTTGTGCCTTAAGGCGGCTCCAGACTAACTTCGTGAACGCCCGCGAATAAGCGCCAACGCGAGGGTGGATGGTTTTCCTAGTTCGTGCTTTTATTTCAGTTTCGAGTGAATACGACGTGAATTTGTGCCGTAAACTCACGGCTAGAGACTGAATAGAAAACCTTCAAGCCACACGGCGCTTACCCGATTAAAAATAATTTGTTGGTTAATTTTCATATAGGCATGCACGCGCTTGCACAAAAGTATGCACGCTCCCACCACAGGCACAAAATTCTAAAAATTCCCGCTACAGGCATGGACATTTATAGATGTAGCCGCATCGGCATAGATTATTGCAAACGCGAGGGTTATCCCCGAGATAACTACTAACCACGTCCAATGGTGCTTGACCTACGGAATCAAACAATAACCGTTCTAATGAGTATTCTATTGGCAGCCTTTATGGTCACCAAAATAATAATCCGTTTTCTTCATCCTATACAATTTTTTAAAGCTCCAATTTTGCTCCCTTTCATCTAGAAAAAGTACATGCCTGTGGCGTGAGCGTGCATGCGCGTGGCCGTGCGTGCATGGCTGTGACCGGAGAATGCATGCCTGTGGCGGGAGTGGGCATGCTGAGAGTGGGTGAGTTTTATTCCCGAGTTATTTTTACTATGTACCTGACAGGCTTGACTATTTTCCGAGTCCGTGTTGTTTGATAACTCTGGCTCTGACGACTCATGATCTGGTTGTGGCTGCTTTATCATATAAGCCGGTTTGAGTCGATTGATAGATATGACGTCTTCTTGTTTTGCTTTTTGTAAAATTGTGAGCGTTTTTGGTCCTCTTTTCATTGCCTTAAACAAGAGCGCTCTCATATGGCGACGTGAGCGGTCTGCTCTAACCTTGTCATCCCGCATAAATTGGAGATCCTTCGGTTTTCTGCTATGGTGATTGGAAGTTAATGATAATTTAACCGCGTCGAAGTGTAACAAGACATCACTTGTTACCCTTTACGAGCATTACATTTTAAGCCTTAGATAAGCACTTTTTTAACGGGGAAATGTTTTCCACGTCCTACAGTTTCTGGAAATTTAATTTCATCCCGATATTTCCAGTAGTTACGAAATATTTGGCCTTTTCGATCAAGCCTGATAAGTCCTTTTCATTGGCTAGTTTTCGGCATTCGAAAATTCAGCCAACTGCGCAGAAATGGCAGCACATCATTAAAAAAATCAAAATGGCTGCAGCCAAGCATATATATCCTGCAGCCGTTGCTGCGATACTGCCAATTCTGCGCAGCCGGCTGAATTTTCGAATTTGCTTCTCAGTTTATCAGCGGCGCGGCGTTTCAACACGCTTAATACGAATTCGACAACGTGCTCTAGTGTAGCGAACGAAGTACGAATGAAACGCTCGTTTGCTAACGTTCTTCTTCTTTACACTCCTTTAACCCCTTCTGGGAGGTAAGGCGGAAACTTTTGCCTTCTAGCGGACCCTGTTTTGCGCGACAGCTCTCAGCTCCGACCAGGATCTCCTAGTTGTTGCGGCTTCTGCTAGTAGGGTTCTCTTCCATGTTGTTCTAGGTCTTCCGACTCGACGGAATCCTTCCGGATTCCAGTCAAGGGCCTGTTTGGCTAGATTTTCGTTTTCGCGTCCCAAGGTGTGGCCATCCCAAATCCATTTCCTTCGCCTGATTTGGTCGTCTATCCTTTCTTGGCCGGCACGGCACCATAGTTCTTCGTTTGAAATTCTATCTTGCCAGCTGATGAAGACTTGTCGGCGCCCCGTGTTGAATTGGGTGACTTTCCATGTTTCGCAACCGTACAAAAGAACTGCCTTAACGTTGGAGTTGAACAGTCACAATTTTGTGTTAGTTGAGATCTTTCGTTGATTTCCATATGCGGCACAGGCATGCATATGCTAACGATCAGCAAAAACATATTCTCTAGAAAAATCTTGTAGATTGACCACTATTATCGTTATTTGAACCAGCATATCTCAGGATTCCTTTGTCATCAGTTCTGGTACTAGTCAATTTCCCATCAGTGCTGAACGTACATATTACTAATTTCTAAGAAATCATTTTATTCCATCTACGTATCATACTGGGAAGTTGATCGTGTGGACCGAAGGGGTCAAACCCAACAACCAAGTTATTTATCTATACTTTATTAAATCTAAGAAAATGTAAACTGTGACATTTAATACAATTGGAGAAATGATATAACAAGATTAACGATTTTATTCCACAAAATCTCCTTACGCTTTAAATATCTTTCATATTAATTAAATAAAGTTCCATCTATTGATTTGAAAAATACATATATATTTTACATTCCTAAAACTCGTTATCATTAAACATTAAAATAAACAAAAATAAAATTTCTTTTTCGCCATTTATATGACAGCATTTTCCTACAAGTATACAAAAAAATCAATTTTCCATCAGTAGAGCCACCTGGTGTGAAGTAGAAATAACATAGCAGACGAAAAGAGCACACAGTCTCATGTGCGGAAATCCTCCAAGTGAAACCGAATAGGCACCATGAGTCAGCTGAGTTGCAAACAGAAATGTCACTTTAGTGTCAGTTTTTCGCGGAGCAGGAAGTGCACTTTTGTTTACGTTTTACAGTCAAATAATTGCACCGAAAACATTAGAAAATTCGCCCGCGAAAAGTGCCCGCTAACCCCAAAATCCATTCCCCGGAAATGCGTGAAATCATCACGGCGGAATGTTCTAATTATAACAAGAGCACAAGTGGTTCTTCCTAGTAAAACGCTCGCCCAGTGCGCGTCCCTTATCAAAAGGTTTCGGATTGATAAAGAAATTGATCTCTTATCGCGTGTTTTTTTTTGGAATTTATTTTGTGTTTATTCGTGTGATAAACTGAAAATAAATACCTTCGAATTGGATATAGTGTGTGCCTCAAAGTTAAATCATAAAAGTGACGACGGCATAAAGTGTTTGTGCTGTGCACGAGCTCGGGTCGCGGCCAATGGGGCTCAGTTTGTGAAATTCAAGAATCGGGGCAGAGTCCAATCTCGGTGGGTGTTCATAAATTGTACTGATTATTAAAGTGGTTTTTTTTGTTGTATGCCAATATAAATTGTGTATAATATTACATGACGTTGGCAACTTTTGTCCGTTTATTTGTGAAATCTTAAGTTGCGCGAAATTAGCCTTAATATCTGCGGCCAATGTCCGATATTTTTCCTAGCTAAAATTTTTGCGCGATACCTTCACGCGAGATTTCCTGGAGTATGCTCGTTAGGATAAAGGTTCAAAGTTGTCCACTTTGCTAATTAACTGCTAGCAGTATTTTGCGCTATATTTTTTAGGTGGAGATCTTGATTAAATTATGCAATAACCAACACACAAAAGTAAGGTCAAGTTTTTTTCTTTTGTATAATACTTAAAACTTTATTTGCATATTTATTTCGTATCTTAAAGTAGCATGGAATAAAGTTTTTTCTCTATGGTCAAAAATGCTAAATTCATGCATGAAATCTTCTTCAATAAAATTCTCCTTCTATAGATTGCGTCAAACGATCTTCCTCTATAACAGCCAGATTCTTTCATCAGTATTTTATTAGCCTTAAGTGATTGTTGTTCGAATTCTAGATAATTGAAGACGGCACACATAACTTTTGAAATCGGATACCCTCGCACCGCACTTGTCTTCCCCTGCTCCAAGCTCCAGCTCTTTTTACAAGGTGTCCAAATATTTCTGTAACGGAAACCCAGAGTAGAAAGTAGAAAAATTCCACACAAAACAAACGAAAAAAAAACACTTTCATTCGTGTTACGTATTCATAGGCCGTAAGCGCACAAATTAGATAATTGCTACTCTCTAGGTAAAATGTATTAATTTTGTCTTAATAATTCGGAATTAATTAAAATTTATTGGAAGACCGTAAAAGGAATATCAGAACCAGATTTATTTGCGTACTTTGTCAACACAGTTGCAAACTAATCAAAACATTGCAGCGGCGTTAATTGATTTTACTGAATTTAATTGGAATTTCCCTAATGTAAGGTTCAATGAATTTAATGAATTTTTGAAACATTGCAACAATGTGTGAAATTAATCCGGATTCGGTTATTTGGGAATTAGTTATATGGTTAATCAGCTATTGTAAATGGTGTGTTTTATATTCATAAGAAGCATTTTTCAAAGAATTACGCTTTGAAGGAATTTTGTTGTATTTAAACTAAACCCTGAATCCTGTTGTTGCGAAAAAAAAACATGTCAAACTGTTCCAATTTTTGCTTTGGTATATTCGAATTTATATCATGAAACTAGCTACCAAACTCCTTTTCTTGTGAATAAAAGTACCCTTTCTAAAGTACCCGATACAGCCATTTATGTACATTCTTTGAACTCGCCACCTTTTCATTACCTTACATTTTTCTCTCTTATAATCAGGAACTACGGATTGTTTCACCTAGTTCACTAACGTGCTGTTTGACTGTCTCATAATATCTAGTTACGCTCAACTTGAAGTTACTTTTGGTGCGCAAGTGCGAGTTACCCGTTTTAATTTTAACATTATTTAAAGATTTCTTCACCAGTCGTAACCTTAACCTCGACCCAAAAGCATCTTGGTGCGATGGAAAAACACTTCCATAAATTGCTAAATGGTGAGCTAAGTTCTTCGCAAACGCTCTTAAAAAAGCAAAAAAGTTTTAAACTAGAGATGCGCCGAATGTTCGGCCGAATATTCTTCTTTCTTCTTCTTTGTGCCCCTTTAATCCCTCATGGGACATAGGGCGGAAACAGTTGCCCTCCAGCGGACTCTGTTTTGCGCGACAGCTCTCAGCTCTGACCAGGATCTCCCAGTTGTTGCGGCCTCTGCTAGTAGGGTCCTCCTCCACGTTGTTCTAGGTCTTCCAACTCGACGGGATCCTTGCGGGTTCCAGTCAAGGGCCTGTTTGGCTAGGTTTTCGTTATCGCGTCGCAAGGTGTGGCCAACCCAATTCCATTTCCTTCGCCTGATTTGGTCGTCTATCCTTTCTTGGCCGGCACGGCGCCATAGCTCTTCATTTGAAATTCTATCTGGCCAGCGGATTTTTAGGATACGACGCAGGCATCTGTTGATGAAGACTTGTAGGCGCCCTGTGATGAATTGGGTGACTTTCCATGTTTCGCAACCGTACAAAAGAACTGCCTTAACGTTGGAGTTGAACAGCCGCAATTTGGTGTTAGTTGAGATCTCCGTTGATCTCCATATGCGGAACAGGCATGCATATGCGCCTCGTGCTTTATTTATTCTGGAACTGACGTCTTCTTCTGTACCGCCATTTTCGGTAATAATGCTACCGAGGTAGCAGAATTTATCTACCAGTTCCACGTCACGGTTATTCAGCGCAGTTCGTTCAAGTGTGTTTGCATTTATCCGCATTTCTTTGGTTTTGTTCGGATTCAGCCTTAAGCCTGCTAGACTACTTTCTGTTGCCAAATTGTTTAACATGTTTTTTAGCTCCTGATGTCTGTGGGCCAGCAAACAGATATCATCCGCGTAGTCGAGGTCCTTAAGGCGGTCTAGCAAACCCCATTGTATGCCGCCTGTTCTATTATCTAGAGCGTCGACAAGGATGTCATTTATTACTATAAGAAATAGTAATGGCGAAAGTAGACATCCTTGTCGTACTCCTGAATTCACCTCGAAGCTGTCGGATAATTTTCCATTATGGAGAACTCTGCATTTGGAATTGTTGTAAAGGGCTTTTATCAATTCTATTATTTTATCAGGCAGTCCACGTCGCCGTAATGCCTGCCATATAAAGCTCCTATTAACCGAGTCGAACGCTTTCTCATAATCTACGAAAGCTAGGTAAAGGGGGGATCGGAATTCAGTAGACTGCTCCACTATGATTCTCAAGGTGTTAATATGGTCTATACATGAGCGGCCCTTCCTGAATCCGGCCTGCTGCCTTCTAAGCGTTCGGTCTACTGCCTCTCTTATCCTTGATAATATAACGTGGGACAAGATTTTACCCACAGTAGATAATAGACAGATGCCTCTCCAGTTGTCGCATATTGTTAGGTCCCCCTTTTTGGGTCGTATTCGGCCGAATATTCGGTTAGTTTGCCGAATAATTACCGAATATTTAAATAGTGTATGTAGTTGTGCATCTTTTGACAGTTACTCACCAAAAAGTTTCAGCCATTTTGGACCCGTAGTTGTCATTTGACAACTCGAGTCGATGAGTCGATGTGAGTGTTTTTGTGAAAATCAGTAGTTGCATTTTTTGGACGTCCCGAACGTTCATCGTCTCTTAAGCCTGAGACTGCTCCGTCGAAATAAACGATTTCCTCCCCCCACGGCAATTTTATACCCGCAACACCAGATTAGCCCATTCGTCAAACCCACACCACCTGCAGCTCATCTATTCGCGCACTCAGCAAAATTGCAATTCGTTTCTAAATAGAACTACACGACTGTGGAACAATCTTTCGCAGTCGGTATTTGCGAGCTCCTACAACATCCAAGAGTTCAAATGCTGGGTTCATCACCACCTTCTTCAATACCCCTTCGAACCCTCATAACCTTTAACCTATTCCCGTCGGACTAAGCTTGCTGCTAGACATTGCACCATGACGTGACAAACAACATGACGGACTGGTGGTACAAAGGGTGATTCCTGAGCTTAACACTGCCACATCAAAAAAAGCTCTCACGGCCATGTTTAAATTCAGCTGTCTAAAATTTCACTGTGGTAAATGATGGTGGAGAGTCCCTGTACAAAGAGTCCAACTCATCATGTCATCATCACTAGAACACACATCGACTCACTCAAACAACTGTCAAATGACACCTGCGCGTCCAAAATGGTTGAAACTTTGGTGAATACCTGTCAAAAGATGCACAACTACATTTACTAGCTGCCATCTTCACGCTGCGGTCGGAAACTTTTCAGACCAATCTCGACTAACTTCTTCACGAACGCCCTTGAAAATGGCTTGAAAGTATACTCCGATATGTGTTGACACAAACTATCGAAGGGGACCCCGGTAGAGATCGGGTGTTCGGATTTGACGCCATCCAATACTACTTTCATTGAACGGCCAGAAAGGAAACTTTTAATCCAATTCTGTAGAAGTGAGTCAACACCAATAGCTTTAAGTTTAGCTAGCAGGGCTGAGTGCCATATTCTATCAAAAGCCTTGGAGATATCTAGAGCAACCAGACTAGATTCATCATCATATCGATGCAAACTTCGTCTGAGGTGTTCTGTAACGCAAACTAAGAGTCGTCTGTGGAGATGCCGTACTGTTCGTCACTTATAAATCGGTTGGATTCTAGATATCACATAAGCTTTTTGTTGATTATCGTCTCCATGGTTTTGGAGAGTAGAAGTAATTGCTATTGAGCGGTAGTTGGAACGTCTGCTGGAATCACCTTTTTGAGAATAGGCTGAACATGTGCAAGCTTCCAAGAGTCTGGATAAACTCCAGAGGAGTATGTTAGGGAAAAAAGTTTGCCCAAAGATTTTTCCAAAGGTGAGGCGCTTTATTTAAGATCATAGGGGGCATATTGTCGGATCCAGTGGAAACATCGCGAGTCCTGAAAAATATGCTGTCCATTGAATGGACGTTGTGCTCGAGACCCAGGGGTATCTTATCATTTTCGGGTAAAGAAGAATTTGAGGCGAATAAGATGCCAGTAAATCGGCCTTGGATTTGTTGTCTGTTATCACCTTCTCATCGTAGGTGAAGCAAGGGGTTGTGAATGTAGTGAAATTCTTCTTGATGGAACTTACCAGACCAGAATTTTTTGCTACCAGCGCCTGCACTAAAGCTTGCTTCTCAATTTGTTGTCAAATGAGGTTTCGACTTTCTTGACGGTGGAGAGGAATTTCTTAATTTTATATACTCTCGACGGAGCGGTCTCGTCGGGAATTCTTGTAAACTCTGCAGACGGCTTCTTAAAAAACTTGCGTTTGTGCACTCCCGATTAAACCATCTATTCTGCCTTGGCTTCATAGATTTGCTAGAATAGGCAATGAACAACTGCATTCCTGCCTGTATGATCCTGGTGATAAGTATAGCGGTAGAGTTAACGTTTTTGCTTCAGAAACACCGGTCCCAGTCAGCGGAAAAAATGATCAGCCCCAGCCAATTGGCCTTCACATAATCCAGCCTATTAGTTGTCTTAGCTGGTTTGGGTGGTTGTATGTGAAGTTAGCCCTGATCAGGCAGTGGTTGGAATTTCCAATCGGCATATTTTTCAAAGTTATTTTACTCGGCAAAGGAGTCGCCGCAGCCATCAGAGTCAATAAAATATGTCCGCGTCAGAGTCTTATGCCTCTTCAGACGGAGCAAGCTTGATCAACTGACAGATGTTGGTCGCGATACCCTCTTCGCTTCGAGTTTGAAATAAGAGCAAAGCAAACTTACGTGAGCGTTCTTCAGTCCAATGCGCGTCCGCTACGTTCTGCAGGTGACCCGAACCCCTGAAACTTTAGACTCTATCTTTCCAAACTGCCGTTGAGCTTCTTCTAGCCCATGGTTCACTTCAAATTACCATGATCAGTCATCATCATGAAAGCCTGATCTTCTTCATACTTAAGCTTTAAACTTCTTTATACTCAATTCGGCTGCATAGCATTCTAGCTTAGTAGCGGTGTATATAGTTCTGTTGTGCTCCGGCAGCTACCGGATATGCTCCTCCATCCATGTTCTTTTAAAAGCTAGCTACACCAGTCCTGCTGGCATCTAACTGAATATAGAAAGGCTTAGATACATCAGGAGTGACTAAGCCTCCCCTAATCATCAGCTTTATTAATGTCTCGAACAGCTGCTGGCCCTCACTATTCCATTGAAAAGCCTTGTTTTTCAAATAACTCGTGGGTATAATTGGCGATGACGCGTTGATAACTGAAAGATATTTTAGCATCATTAAGATTTTGCATAAGATTATCCTTCGAAAACGAGTAAATTTGTGGAAGGGGAAATCACGAATTTTGCTTCAGGAAAAGCATGTCGTTCTGCAAGAACTTTGGGCCAACTACTTGACGAGTCATTGAACAACTACCATACTCGCCTGATATGACCCTGTTCCTGCGCCCAAAACAGGTTGACTCAACAAACTGACAGTGTGTTGCGTCAACACGTCGACTCGTGTATCATCCCACCAAGGACCGATTGGAATTTCGTTGCTATCACAACTAATTGAATGTCGAACTATGGATTGTCAATTAAAATGAACTTAATAAAAAACGAAATCAATTGAAATGGCGGACAACAATTAAAATTTATGGGTAATTCATAAATGCCATTAAAAATGTGAATTTATACTTTTCTGGCTGTCATCGCTGGCCGTCAGATGCTTCAGTCACTACCAGATAGTGTTATAAAGGCATCGTTCGGAGATAATGGGAAATATTCATTGCAACTAAAGAATAATCTACTCTCGTCCTGTTTGTCTTGACTGTTTTCCATCTACTAACTAGTTTTTCAAGTTTTTTTTTTTAAATTCAACATTAATGATTTACTCAGTATACAGAAATGGGCATGGATAAGGTGATAGACTAATGTAGCCTAGTCAGGATATGTGGAGGGTGCAGCCAACAATTTCCAACAAACTTTTATCTGATTTTTCTTTTTGGTTGTGTCGTCGCGTGAGGTTTGTTCATTGTGTGGCTCTTGAAGGATACTATTCTTTTTGTTTTCGCAAAAACTTAAGCATTTTTGTTTTAGAGCATGACAGGGATTGTCGATTTAGTGATAATAAACTTCCGTTTTAGAGTGGGTCATAGGCAACAACCGACCATTTATAGTTAGAGAAAATCTTTTTATTATTTTAAAATTGATCAACGACTAAGCAAATAGAAATGCAAAATTAATATACGATGAGAAAATTGCATAGTATTAACCAAAGTCAATTAAATGCGGTCGTCAGTCATATGCGCAATGTATTAAAATATGCCCTTCACGTGTATGAAAATATGCATATGACGAAACCGTACCGTATTGATGCAAATATGGTAATAGCTTTTCAAGTGACGACCACTGGAAATTTACCCAAATTAGTGGGTATTATGATTCGCTTAATCCCACCCAAGTAAGGGTAACCCCGTTAACAACCTATTAACGAACAAGTGTGTCGTTCAATTTCAAACAGCGTCTTTTCCACTTTTGACAATTTTTGAATAAAGTAGTGGAAACGCTTCTTGGTAGCCATATCTAAGCATGCATGTTACAGTTTTATTTCAGAATTTGCCTTTTCACCTATATTTTGATGCACAAATATCGGGTTTTATTTCAAAGCGCAGCCTTTTCCAGATTCGGGGATTTACAAAAGTGGCTAATTCCAGAACAAAAATATTATTTTTCAAAACCTGCCTTTTCCCTGTATGATTCTGAATCTGTGCACCATGAATAGTTCAAAACCTTCCTGTTCCATCAGTACTGTTTACAAAACGGTTCTTTTCCATGGAAAAAAGGGCAAAATTTGATATTCTATCATCTTCGGTGAAATAATCGAAACGACAGGTTGTTTGTTCTGCAGTGTTCTTTGATTATAAATAAAATTAATTAAAAAATAAAATTAAAGTCAACAAGTAATGGATTCAAATCAATTTGCTAAACAAGTTCTTGATGGTAGAGGCAGAAAAAGTTTGAAAACCGTTAAATCAAAATCAAAAGTGTAAGTCTGTGGAATTAGTTTTGTTGTGGAGTACCACCCCATAAGTTTGTTTATACTTCTCCAGGTATTCATCCAGCAAATTGCCGAAGCTAATCAACTGCCGGCATAAAGGCAAATCCTTTAACTGTGCTCGGATATCGAAAAAAGACATTTACAAATTTTTCAAGGACTTTTATGGAAATAAAACCAAGCTCACCCAAGATGCATTTCTGCTCAGCTACTGCCTACCGCAACCCACAAAGAGGCATGACCGGTACAAAGGTGGCGCACGAAAGAAAGTTTCCATTCAATACTTCGTTCGGACGAGTTCAAAGAAGATAAAGAGAGTTTGCCAGTCATTCTTTCTTAGCATCCTTCACGTTTCAAAGGATCGCATTCAACGCATATGTTCCCGACACTTGGAAACCGGAACTGCTCCTGTAGAACTTCGAGGCGGGGATAAAAAATCAATGAAATTCGAAGATAAACGAAAAGGTGTTATTAATTTCATCAAGACGTTCAAAGTATTGGAAATTCACTACTGCAGGAGCAGAACTTCAAATCGGCAATACTTACCAAGCGAATTAAATATTTGCAAAATTTGGAAACAATATAATCTTCAAGCGGAAAATGCGTTGAAGGTGCGACATAGTTTCTTCCGAAATATATTCTGCAGAGACTTTAATATCGGATTTAAAACACCCAGTTCTGATAAATGCTCCACCTGTATCAGTCTGAAGGAGCAGATTAAAGTGCTACAAAAAACTGGCAATGAGTCCGCCAAAGTTGCAAAAATGACAGAGTATCAAGTCCACAAGGAACGAGGAAAGCTATTCTTTAAACTGTTAGCTGCAAGCAGAAATGACACGGTAACAATATCATTCGACTGTCAGAAAAACATGGTATTACCGAAAGTACCCGATCAATCTGCGTACTACAGCAGACAGTTATATTTGTACCTGTTCGCAATCGTTGTCGGTGATTCACACACCAAGCTGACCACAGACAACGTATTTTTGTACACATGGACGGAAAACGACTTCGCGAAAGGCTCAAACGAGATAGCTTCGGCTATCTATCATCGTCTGAACCTTATTGACTTTAAGGATAAACAGACCCTTCGTCTGTTTTGCGATGGCTGCGGAGGACAAAATAAAAATTGCACTGTTGTCAGGATGGTGGCAAACTGGTTCGCCACGAAAGCTCCGAAAAATTTGAAAGAAATTCAAATAATATATCCTGTTCCGGGTCATTCTTATATACCGCCGGATAGGGTCTTCGCGCTAATAGAGAAAGAAGTTCGGCGAAAGGAAGTTATTGCGACGAAGGACGAATACTTTGAAATATACCGGAAGTATGGTCTACTCATTAAATTTGGAAGTGATTGCCCAAATTTGGATTGGAAGACAGAATGCACTAGAGTGCTGAAACCCCTGGGATCTTGGCACTTCAAATTCAAAGCATCGAAACGGTTCATCCTGAAGAAAGGATGTCGCTCAGAAATATTGATTCGCGGTGAACATGCTTACAGAAGTCACCTGGGTGCCAACAAATCTGTATTAAGGAAAGGGATGCGTCTATCTTCCATGAGACCGCGGACAATACAGCAAGGAATTAAAGTTAAAGACGAACAAATCAAAGACGTGAAAGCCCTGTTAGAGAAACATTTTGGAGATCAGTGGTCTCAGATTCCTGAACTTCTGTTTTATAAGGAAGTTTTTGATCGAAATGAGGAAGCTGATGAGGACGACATCGAAAGTTTGTGCGAGATGCCTGATGAAGACATCGACCTAAAGATTTGAAACTTCATACAGAGCTTTCTGCAATGAATTTAATTTTTATTTGATTTTGTTCTTATTTTTTTTTTTGAATTTATTTATTGTTTGAATTTTAAATTGGTTTTTTTGTTCCTTTCAAACATTGTACTGAAAAAAAAAAAAAAAAATTAAAGAAAATGTCATTAACCAAAACACTTTTTTTTCCTGTATGTTGTTTTCAGAACTCCCCTTTTCCTGCTCGTTTGAAATCAAACCGCGTCTTTTCCAAAGTGTCGCACCAAAACTGTCTACTTCCAAAATTCAAATTTAAAATCTATCTTATGCCCTTAAGCCCTTATGACACTCACTTTTTTTCGGCTGAAAAATCTGCTAATTAGAGTGAGCCGTGATGTTAACATAGGAAATTTAAATTGGAGTGAGTGAAAAACAAATTTGACAAAATTGGAATGGAAAAATGGAATTGCCATATATATTCTAGCAGTTCAGCTGGAAAATATGAAGAAAATTTTCAATATTTTTTGACAGTTCTTGATTTTTTAAGTGTGTATGGGTGTGTGAGCGTGTATTATAAGGTGATAACAGAACACAATTGAGATGGAACTGTCAAAGCTTATTTCAAAAATTATTAAGCTTATGTTATCTTTTTCTCGCAAACTCTTTCTACCTTTTTCGTATAATTGGTTTTTCTAGCAGATTTATCAGCCGAAAAAAAAGCGAGTGTCATAAGGGCATTATGACACTCGCTTTTTTTTCGGCTGATAAATCTGCTAGAAAAACCAATTATACGAAAAAGGTAGAAAGAGTTTGCGAGAAAAAGATAACATAAGCTTAATAATTTTTGAAATAAGCTTTGACAGTTCCATCTCAATTGTGTTCTGTTATCACCTTATAATACACGCTCACACACCCATACACACTTAAAAAATCAAGAACTGTCAAAAAATATTGAAAATTTTCTTCATATTTTCCAGCTGAACTGCTAGAATATATATGGCAATTCCAATTTTCCATTCCAATTTTGTCAAATTTGTTTTTCACTCACTCCAATTTAAATTTCCTATGTTAACATCACGGCTCACTCTAATTAGCAGATTTTTCAGCCGAAAAAAAGTGAGTGTCATAAGGGCTTTAAGCTTAAGCTTAATTTAAATTGGAGTGAGTGAAAAACAAATTTGACAAAATTGGAATGGAAAAATGGAATTGCCATATATATTCTAGCAGTTCAGCTGGGAAATATGAAGAAAATTTTCAATATTTTTTGACAGTTCTTGATTTTTTAAGTGTGTATGGGTGTGTGAGCGTGTATTATAAGGTGATAACAGAACACAATTGAGATGGAACTGTCAAAGCTTATTTCAAAAATTATTAAGCTTATGTTATCCTTTTCTTGCAAACTCTTTCTACCTTTTTCGTATAATTGGTTTTTCTAGCAGATTTTTCAGCCGAAAAAAAGTGAGTGTCATAAGGGCTTTAACTGACACATTTTGAAGTTTGTGACAAATGCCATCTAGATGACAGTATTGTAAATAGTTGAAAAGGAAAAAAAAACTGGGTATATCGCGCTCGCTTTGTCCCACACAGGTTTTTTGCAATTTCTGACTTTGCGCTTACGGTGGAAAAGACGGTGTTTGAAATTGGACGACACAAGTAACATGCTCGGAAAGTTATAGTTGAATGCGACAGCAAGGTACACTATATATTGGCTGCAAGAATGGCATAGACCGAGACGTTCTGATATTTTGGGTTGCCAAACTGTATGAAATCAGCTCGCAATAGGAACCGGTGGAGGCAGCAAATTCGAAGACGACAGGATCGAATCCCAGTTGTAGAGCCGATCCTCTGGTATATCTAGGAATACGGATGTGTAAAACGGCCATAAACTTGCCTTAATTGAGACAGAAAAGTACTTGTAAAACTTTTATATGAAAAATATACATGACTGAGATAAAATTGCAGTTAGCTTGAATTCTGACTTGAACGCAATTTTACTCGATACTCGATTGTATCCTATAAGTCATATGAGTAAAAATTCTCGGTCAAAAGTATCGATTATGTACTTACTGATATGAGTAGAATCGAAAGCCAAAAACAAAAAAAAGGGGAGAATGGAGTACCGAATCCGTATCCCTACCCCTGGTCCGCTTAGATAACTTTGTCGAAAAAGTTTCAAAAATGGGATTGCTGAAAAGACTGAATTATAAATGAAAACACGTGAGTTCAAAATTATAGGATATGCGCACGCTACAAGGGCTCATGACGAACTAACTAAAGGTCACTCATTGAAGCAACAAGATTGCTTAGATAGATTAGATGGATCTTAAGTTTCCTGATGTTAAAGCAGCGAGCGAGCAGCGAGGAATGGACGCTCCTGGTACAGGCATAAAAATCTAAAAATCGGCCGCCAGAGATATGCAGGCTTCCGCTACAGGCACGGACATCCTCACCCTTATCACCATAGACCATTCCAAACGCCAGTGTCGTTTCACCAAGCGGTCCCCCAACTAACTACGAACCAAAGCTGCTTGACCTATGAAATCGAACGAGAACCGGTCAACTGAATATGCTAAAGGTACCTTTTATGATCACAAAGATTATTGCCGGTTTTCTTCATCTACACAATTTTTAAAGCCAAAATTTCTTCGAGGGAGGAGGGAGCACAATTGTATCCCAAAAGGACTTATCGCATCAGAAATTTCCGGAAATAGGCCAATAGGTGAGTCCACCCAAGGAGATGGATAGACTCTGTGAGGACTGACGCAGAGGCAATACTCAACATCCGGAACTGGAGACATTCTGCAAAGGATCGTCAAACTTGGAGCCCTTGAGGAGGCCAAGGCTCCATTTGGGCTCTAGGGACATTGGATGGATGGTCTTTGTATATCGTTTGGGGTGTACCATAGGTCTATTGGAATTTTCTTTAAGCCTAGCATGAGAACCGATGGTCTTCTGCGTCTATTTGTGTCAGTGTGAAGTATGTTAGTTATAGTTTGGTGTAGTGGAGATTTGGAGTAGCCCATGCTCTCGAGGATAATATGTGCCGTTCGTTCTTGTATTTGTTCCATCATTGTTGATATGCCACAGTACATGCAGGAACAGTACATGCAGCGTTGTTTATATGTTTTTGTTTCCTGTCGAGTGCTGTCTTTGTTCCATAAGGATTGTGAGCCGGTTGGCCAATCAAATCGTTGCGCTCATGGGTTTGATGAAAATCTGGATTTACGTCCAAGTTGACCATGTGTGGGGCCTTTGGTCTAAAAAGCTGTGAACGTACCGTGCTTCGTTTGGACTATTCCGTGTGTCTTCTTTTGGTACGGGTATGATTTTGCTATTTACATGTGAGGAGGTTATTATCAAAAGGTGACATGTCCATACTTCAAGTTTTTTTTTTTTTTTTAAAGGATCGATTATCCTTGGTAAAATGCATAGTTTTTGCTTGAAAACAAGTTTAAAACCGCACTATATCTCGTATATAATAGACGGTAAATTCGGTTATTTTTTTCAAATTCGACACATGTCCCAGTAACCGATTTTCTTCCCTAAATTTTCTTCCCCGCTTATGTTAAATTAAGTTCACCCAGCAATGTTAAATTAAGTTCATAAGAAATATATTTTAGTTTAAAATGAAATGTTGATTTCATTTTATAATTCAAAATATTAAAATAGTATCTATGATTTCAAAAAGGTACATGTCCACTATACCATTAAATCAAAAAGTGACATGTCCATTGGCATATTACAAAAAGGTACATGTCCATTTTGTTTTTGCTTTTTTCACAATAACCAGTTAATGTATATCTATGATTTTTTCACAATAAAATAATAAAATACTTTATGTGTGTCGTCATATTTTTTAAAAATAAATATCTTTTAGGACTAAGTTCATGCACAGTTTTTACTCATTGCTGTAAAAAAATGAATGGAGGACATGTCACCTTTTGATAATAACCTCCTCATGTATCGTCGAGGTGGATCAGCTATGTAGAAGAAGAGTTGTCTTCGCAAATGGGAGCTGTTGAAGCACTCCACTTTTCACCGGCTGGGTTCATGTAGTCCATATTGATAGATGATGGTGCCAATCCAATGAAAAGAATTATCAAGTCCAAATTCTCTCCAACTATTGCTACAGTTGGATGGATGTGCTGGAGCTTTATCCAAACCGTCACAATAGTGCCATCAGCAAGAGTTGTTTCAATCCCTGCTTCTATCATTTTCTCGTTAAGCAAGTGGAAAGTGTTTTGTTTTATTTCGATCCTCCTTCTACATAGCTTCTCCGGATGCGACACCACCTCGGCGATACATGGAAAGAGCAAATTGGCAAATATCATGTCGTCAGTTATGATTCCATAAAGGTGCAGTTGGAAAATTATATCTTCGCCGACCTGGGTTCTGACCTTTTTGAAGCAGTCGAGCGGTAATGCCCAAATTACCAGTCATAATGTTATGAACTGTCTTAAAAAATATGTTCAACCCTTCAGCCAAATTGCTAAGACTACGATTCTAGAGCACAAGCTTCTTGATTTCTCTTTGACTCCTTTATACTGTTGATAAGCCTGTGTGACATACACAATTCGCATAGCAGTTAATAGCTTGATTAACGTATATAACTCCTGTGAATAAAGGAAGTGACAGATGGTGCTCAGTACAGCGTTAAAACCTTTAAAAAATACCAAGGGGTTTTTGTTGTGTCTTTCAAATGATAAATTCCGGGGTACTTTTTACACATTGCATGTAAAACACTTGTAAAAGCAAACTCTATATGTTCGTGCTACTTCAATGATTAAAGAAAGTAAAGGAAAAATGTCCCTACATGATGCATGAAATCATCTCCTATGATATCTCCTCTCCATAGCAGAATCCTGGGTCGTAATTTTTTTGCACTCTCTACCCTACACATCCCATTGTGTCCCTTATTTTCCATCTTCACATACTACACTTATGTAATACTAATTACAAAACAAGTTCTTGCTTAGAAAACTCTACTGTTGGTGTAACTTATATGACTAGTTATGGGTATTCTGTGGGGGTGAGGTTTGATGAAAATCTCTCATTTCAATTACGGAAGTTCAGGAACGAGACTAGTGGTTTAAGTGAGATTGTAAAGAAACAACAAACTCCAAGTGCTGATTTAAAGGTACAAGGAGGAAAAAGGAAAGGGATTTTGTAAATGGAAGGATAAAAAAACGTGAGCAAAATGGAAAATGTGTAACAGCAGAGAGAACAGGCTGTAGAATTAATACAGTGAAGTAGAAGCATTTATATAACAAAAACAAAAGGTAGAACTGTAGTAATGAGAAATACAATATAAAATAAATAGGAATTACGAGGCAATTTAAAATAAAACTGAAAACAGAAGCCCTTCAAAAATTGACCAGTTGTAATTGATCATAATTCATTCATCTGACTCAAATGACAATGATTTTGTTGCAAAACGTAAAGGCACGTTTTTGATACTTTCGCAAATGCGTGGAAATGACTTTATCTCGGCATATGCCTTTAAAACCGCAGTTTTTGTTTAATTTGAAGGCGAAATTACCAATTTTGCTGAGTAACATTTTATTGCATAAACATCTGACCGTTAAGAATTTTACGAACACCTCCATAATTAAAATCATTAATTACCAATGCTGCTGCGTGATTGATTAAGTATTTTTACTTAAAAAGAAAAATGCAAATCACTCACATCAAAATGAGTCACATTGAATAACAATTTCGCCTTGACCAATTGATATGAAATTCGGTATTATTCAAATTTTAAAAATTTCATTCAAATTTTCAACTTCATTTTAATTCTGGGTGCAGTTTGTTAGACTGGACATACATATAATCCAAAATAAAAAAATTTAAATTCCAATCCAGCCACAAAAACCACTCGTTTTATCATTGATTCGCATGCATGATTTAGCGAACTTCAGATATTCTGAAAATATTGAAATTAACTTAAAAACGACCTCATTAATTCATCTGTTTATACAGTCGGGCTGGTTCAGGAAACAAAACAATAACATAAGAAAAAGGTTAAATATTAAAATGAAAAAAGGCATAAAATTACGTGTGCGGCAATGGCTGGTCTTATTATGAACTTTTTTAAAAACAATCACATCAATGATATTTACCTGCAAAAATTATCTCAAAATTAACATAAAATTTGCATAAGAAAGCTTAAAACATTTCCTCTAGTTTTGGTGTGACGCATTACTGTGCTTAGCTGCTATTTAAGTTTTGTTGCTGTTGTTTTATATGAGTTGAGCAACATTGGCCTATTGTACGAAATCGGTGGAGAATACTCGACTAAATAGTCATGACTAGAATGAAAAGAAAGTTACTCAACTTTTTACTTGTTCAAAAGTACTCGAGTCCTTAGCGCATGCATTACTCGATTTTCGGATGCGACAGATTACAAATTCTTATGTAGCTTACATCTCGAATAAAAGCACGCATAGTGAAAAAACAAACAAAAACAAATGTATTCGTAATCGACCATTCCAAACGCGAGTGTCACTTTACCAAAAGGTCCCCCAACTAAGTACTCACCACGTCCAATGCTGCTTGACCTACGCAATCGAACGAGAACCGGTCTATTGAATACGCTTAATGGCACCCTTTATTTTTTAAAGCCCCAATTTTCTTCCCTTTAGTATAAAAAATTGTGAGCTTACCGTACTTCGTTTGGATTATTCCGTTCATGCTTGTAGAGAAGTATAATTTTTATTCAGGCGTACTGTGATTGATGTGGATGCCATGCAGGTGTTTCGATGCTGTCTGTGCCTGTTGCAGGCCAAGAACGGGCGAGTCTTATTTTACTCAGGCGTACCGTGGCTGTTTCGAGTGTCATGCAGGCATTTTGAAGTGCGTGCCTCTTTCAGGCTAAGAACGGGTAGTCTGATTTTACTTGGTATGGGATATAAATTCAAATCTATAAAAGCCCGTTTACATCCCAAACGCCAATAAATTGGAGCCCTTTTATCGCACGGAAATTTGTATGCATTTTCTCTGTCTGGAATCGACGTTAGATAGAACAGTATACAAATTGCTGTACTATAAAAGCTCCAATTTGAGTTTGGGACGTATATGTATTTTTCTGCCCCAATTAAGAAGAGTTTAAGGATGTTTAAGGCCCTGTTCACGTAATTGCAGTTAGCTTGAATGTTTACGTAATTGCAGTTAGCTTGAATACTGACTCGTATGCAAATTGTACCCGGTACATCCTATCCTATAAGTACTGATATGAGTGAAAGTACTCGGTCAAAAGTATCGAGTACTGATATGAGTAGAATCAAAAGCCAAATACTGTTATGAGTAAAGAATCGAGTACCAATTCCGTATCCCTCCGTATCCCTAGGCCAGAACGCGTGAATGGGCTCAGAAGTCAACCTAGGGATTTGGCGTTCAAACTTTGCTGTTCTTCGACGTCACAGTTCGAATTGAACAAAGTGATCCTACTCTACACTCGAAAGTGTCTCTATACTTTACCTGTAAATTCATCCTTCTCGAAGCAAAGGCTGCAGGTATCATCGTCTACCCATCCAATATCCTTGTAATTTTATGTCCGGGCATCAATTCAAAGCAACAACGGTTGCTTTATACCACCTAGTCAGCAAAATCGAGAAATCTCTCCTCCCTGGGCAATGGGAAAAATACAGGTTCACCCGAACAGCTTACAACAAAGAGTTGAGACGCTTGAAACGGATTGCCTGGATGAAGCATTGTGACCAGAGGAAGCTAGACTACAAACGCAGCCCTATGGCTCATACACCCCTAATCAGGAAGAAACCTTGAGGTGGCTTTACACCATCTAGTCAGCAAAAGCGAGAAAGCATTCCTGACTAAGGAAATGGCCTTATGTTTTTTGTTTGACTTTGAAGTTCGACAACCCTGTGTACGGTTCTATTTCTGGACCACTCGCTCTGAAAGTGTGGAGAGTGGAGTTGCTTGCAAAATGCTATGCTTGTAGAGCTTCAAGGGCTGGTTGTGGATGAACTATAAGAATTTGGTTTCGATGTCAACCGTTATGCAGCGTTATCCTAGCATTTGGCGGGTATAACCATTGGTGGAACGATCAAGACCCATATCGTATCCTTTTCCGCGGCAAAACATTAACAAACGACAACATAATAAAATCGGATGGAACTTTCGTGATCTCTCCCCATGGGCGCCTGCTGCGGTGGAGAGAACTCTTCCACGAGCTGCACAATCACGATCCACCACAACCGAGCACCCGAGCCGCCGATTATTGGACAGCCGACGAATCAGTTTCTCGATACGGAACCGACAATTATCGAGGTGAAGACAGCAATAAAATCGCTGAAAAATGCCGGGAATAGACCAAGTAACCGCCAAACGATGAAAGCAGGAGGTGATGTCTTATCACAACGACTTCATGTCCTCATAACACACATATGACATTCGGATCGTGTCCCGTCGGTGTGGAGGAAAGCGATCGTTGTGCCAATTTTCAAGAAAAGCGACAGTCAAGAATGCAAGAGTTATCGCGGTATTAGACTCCTTTCGATCGTCGACAAAGTATTTACGAAAATCATACAATCAAGGCTACAGAAACATCGAGAGCAAACGAGCCGGAAAGAATAAGCAGAATTTAGACCACATCGATGATGCATTGCTCAAATATTCGGTCTGCGTCAGCTAATGGAAGAAAGAATTCGTCGTTTTCATAGATTTAAATCCGCTTTCGTATGCATCGATTGGAACAGCTTGGGGAGAGCCTTGGAAACCGAACACGAGCCATTGAAAATCATCCAACTTCTCCAAAGGTCGTGCGATGACTCAACCAGCAGCGTTCGTATTCGAAGCGACTTATCCGAGGAATTCCCGATTCAAACAGATGTCCGTCGCCACTTCTCTTCAACATTGTGATCGACGCGATTATGGGTGAAGCATTCGATGAACGATTCCGAGTTCGATACGACGAAAACTTCGTAACCGACTTGATGTTCGCCGACCATAGCACCGTCTTCGCCAGCACGGATGCCGTAGCAACGGTCATCTCATACGACATTTCCACCATCGGGCCCGGTTATACGGATTAAAAATCAATGATGGAGGGCCAGTGTTCAAATCGAACAGGTTCCGACATTCAAATATTTGGGACGTTCAAAGTCGTTGCAACAGCAACATTCGCCTCGCTCAAGTGGTGCATATGGAAACGAACAAATATTACCATGCCGTTACCGAACGTTGATCCTTCCGATGCAATGTTGATCCTTCCACTGCCTAAGCCGGACATCAAAAAGTTCGAGGCTCTCTCGGAAATTGCCTTGGAAACTTTTTCGCATTGTCTTCAATGCAAAAGACCAATGGCCTATTGTCCTGGGGCCAGTTCACGCAATTCGACACTCGACGTCGACATCGACGCTTTATGAAAACGACATTAATTTCTACGACGTTGAATTTGGGTTCACGTAAGTCGACGTGTCGAATGCCGTTTTCCCAAAATAATTTCTCCTAAAGGTATGGCAAATCCAATGAAACCGCTGCACTTTTCACATTATCCACAAGGGGGACAAGTTGCAAATAATACTAAAACTTCAATAATGTGAGTAATTAAATTAATTAATTAAACAAATTCATAATAATATTGGAAAATATCAACTCTGAATTTATTTTTGTACATCTAACTCTTCTTGGAGTAGTAATAATTGTTATTTTTCAACTAATAGTTTTTCTGTTTCTATTGCAATTTGCTCGTTCAGAAATGTAAAAAGTTTTGTGAAAAATTATTTCCGCTCTGCTCTAATTGGCACCACAACTCGTTTTTAATACAATAATAAATGAATTCGACGCCAAATCTGGCGTCGAGAAGATTAACGACACTTTTAAAACGACAAACATAAAACGTCGACTTGCGTGAACCCAAAACGACATTTAACGCGTCGTTTTCAGTCGACGTCGAATTGCGTGAACTGGCCCCTGGTGTCTCAGGGTCAGGGAATTTCTAGACTTGACTTCCATTATGTGACCAACGCTGTCTGCACCGCGGATTAGAATGGACTTACTTTTTACTCATTATTGTCCCTTTGGTCCTAGAAGTAAGTTGACCTAGCTATTGGCTAGCTATCCTGGGCTCACTTCCACCTTCGGGACATGATTTTTCATCGGTTCATTTTCCCGCCTAATTGCCAATCCAAAGAAAGCTGCACTTCATTTTTCAAACAAAATCTCCTGCATGTCCCTTGGCACGTCGTCGTCACGTCTCGATTCTTTCATCCATTATTGTTTTTTTGAGTTTGTACTTGAATAAGCTTATTCAGGATCGAATTTTCTATAGGATGGTGACACAACATAGTCTTTCATTATTTCACTCTGCTACAACAGAATGTTGATGTATGAACACATAGCCTTGGTTGATTCTATCTTTCGAATGGTCTTTCGAAGATGCTTCTAGTAGGGCAAACTAAAAAACACAGCCATTGAGAACTGATTTGCCTCATACATTTTTTTAAACGAACTCCCTCGACGTTGAACATATTCATGTACTAAAATCCACATCTTTCATTTAGTTTGTTTGTTTCATGTACGTTATTCAAGCTTACAAATTAATTACAATTGCATTTATTAACTAACCACTAAACTATTCTTTACTTTTTTAACTCAGGTTACCATGACGAATGTACAAAGTAAATTTCTTCCAATTTATGCAACATGCAAGACCCATGTTCACCCATGGACGGACAGCTGCTGGAATTCCACGGCTGGACTGATGCTTCAAGCTTCGCAACATAGTGTTCGAATATACACGGCTGTATACCTAGTAAGAGTGTTTAATTATAAACAATTTACAACCCCCGATATAAAAGTAAATTTTTCATCCACCTTTCTTTCTTTTGCAGCTTTCCCTACTCATGCGTGGTAGAATTCCCAACAAACGTGATATAAAGCGCACATTTCTAGGAATAATCCAGTCCTCAGCATTTCTAACAACAAATGGATTTTGTTACGTGATGTTCGCATGCCTGTTGCGGAAAATATTGGGGAAATTTTACTTTTTATCAATAGCATATATTCCGGCATTTATGGCCAGCTTTGTAGCGATATTCATTGAAAGGCCAACTAGACGTCCGCTTCTCACTCTCTATGTAGCAAATGTAGCAACTGAAACACTATGGAAGATGGCAGCTTCACGTGGTTATGTTAAATCCATACCATACGGGCAAGCCTTAATTTTTGGGTTAAGTTCATCGATAATACTTTACTACTATCGATTAGGATTACATCGTGTCTTTAAGGATTCACTATTTGACATTTGTCGATTTGCTGTTGGAAGAAATGAAGAAGGGCCACCCCCGCCACCAATACGTGATGTTAGAGAGATTATTGCTGAAGAAGAAGCAGAGATTCCAAATGAACAGGTTCAACCGCCAGAACCACGGGTGCCCGAAAGAAACAACTATCAACATATATCACAGGCGGTTCTAGTATACTCAAATTTAATAAAGAAATTGAAAACGCAACCCCGGCACAAATCATGTCCGCATAACCATAGCTGCATTTACTACTCATTACGCGGGGGTTTGAAATTATTCTCGGTAGGGTTGGGTCTGCAAGTTACTTTGAAATTAGTCCTGCAAATGCGTAAATTAGTTCAATTACGTTTGAAATTACGAAAAACAATTTTAAATACTAACACTTTAAAATTAGGAATATTTTTAGGAGGTTTTTCATTTTTATACAAAGTAATGTTATTTGTGATGTCTATTGAAGAAGAATTTACTTAATAATGTGTGCTTTTTATAGTCAATATCATGTGCTTTAAGACATCTAACTGGAGAAGATAATCCAGTGCATGCGATACCGGCTGGATTCATTGCTAGTATTGCATTTACTCAATATCCTGATACAACGGTTGCACTTTATGTGATGTGGAAAATGTTGCAGGTATGTTACACGAATTTATTTTTAGTATTTTATTAAGTATTTGTTGTTTTTAACCAAAAACGTCATGATGTTTTGGTAATTAATAAATAAACCTTTATTTGATACAAATAGAACACCCTCTCCCATAATTTCAGGGCTTCTAATTAGTTAATTTAATGCACTTCAGGACTCCCGACTTTTGTCTATACATAAAGTGTGTTTAGGTTCGTTCGTTGAGGCTTTATGTGAATATATCGGCTGACATTTCAGATGTTTGCATATACTTCAGCTCGATGGTCCCAGTTTCATATCTAGCACAAATTGAAAATGAATGTCTATGTTTAGTTCTATTATTTTTAATAACAGGGGTTTCAACAAGCTTCTGTGCTCCTTAATTGTCGTTGTATTATATATAAGTATCTTCTCCACGGAATATCCTAGTTCCGTGATTTTCTTTATATTAGAGATACTCCGAATAAAGATTCGACCAAATACGAATATTCGGTCAAAATGTAACGAACCTTACATTCGACCGAAATATTCGGATGATTTTGGCGCAGTAACAGGTTCATATAGGTCAGCGAAACGCTTGGCGAGTAGAAGGGTTCGCCTACCCCTCCAGAACTTCGCGCTAGCTCGGCTCGCTCATTCAATACGCCGCTGTTTCTTTTATTGCAATTTCTCGCTTGATAGTTATCGCCAAAAAATAAGAGAAGAGCAAGAATGTGGGGAAATGACAATTCCATAAACATTTAGGCCCTACGCACATGAGTCGTCTGATTTGTAATCCCATTTTCAAATCCAGAATCGCAGGAACAGATTGAGGTTGTTAATCAAAATTTCTTTCGTAAATACTTGCGAAAATGCAAATGTCCTAAAATGTCCCAAGAAAAATCTGAAAAAGGTGTACTTAGGGTCGGCTCCCAAAAACTCATCCGTCAAAAAAGGGACAGTTTGTGATTTTATCATATTTGTGTGCCAAGCTAACATACCAAACCATAAAAATCCAATCAATGTTCCTTCTTCTTCTTTTTTGATCCGTTAGCTGGCCGTCCGAGCGAGACGTCCCCGTAACGGATACGCTGCTGTCGGTGCCGCTTGGTCTCCAGCCTTATTCTCGTTGCCGCGTGACGTGACAGATATGTCACTTCGACTTTAAATTGGTATCCTCGTTGTCAATCTGACAGATTTCCGGCGAGCAAATCAAAAAATTCGTATTTAATTATCGCAAGGTTGGGTTGTGAAGTTACATTTTCGTCGATACGTGTGTAGATATCGACAGTTTCATTCACTCTTATCTCTCGTAGTCATGTCACTCGCCAACGGGAATACCACCTCTCGAGCTCCATTCACGATTCCATTCTTGACGATTTTCGGCGAATTCTCGAGCCTCGATAACTGATAATCGATGATTCTTTAAGCCGCCCTCTTCTTTACCCAGGTTTTCTTCGATGCCAATCGCTGAATTCTCCAGTCTGCCCGAAGGTCTTGCCAGACGTGGAAAGCACTTCCATTCGGCAAGCATGTCCAAACCCCCGTATTCGATTTTGGTCTTTTCGCATTGCGGACCGGGCGATGCGGGAAATATCGTATAAGATGTCTTGCTTCGGCATCCGTATCGGCAAAAACGACGGATGTCAGCGAACATCAAGTCGGCTACGAAGTTGTCATCGTATCGAATGATTCACGCATAATTCCCTCGAACACCACGTTGAAGAGAATTGGCGAAGCGACGTCTCCATGCCGGACACCCGTTTGAATCGGGAATTCCTCGGATAAGTCGCTTCGAATACGAACGCTGCTGGTTGATTCATCGTACGACGCTTGGAGAAGTTGGATGAATTTCAATGGCTCGTGTTGGGTTTCCAAGGCTCTCCAAAAGCTGTTTCAATCGATGCAATTGAAAGCGGCTTTGGAATCAATGAAAACGACGACAGTTAGTTTGCCACAACAAATTCTTTCTTCCATTAGTTGACGGAGAGCGAATATTTGATCAATGCATCGTCAATGTGGTCTAAATCCCACTTGTTTTTTCAGGCTCGTCTGCTTTCTTGTTTCTGTAGCCTCGATTATATGATTTTCGTAAATACTTTGCCGACGATCGAAAGGAGACTAATAAATTATAACTATAATTTTTGCATTCTCAACTGTTGCCTTTTTCAAAATTAGCACAACGATCGCTTTCTTCCACGCCGACAGGAGACTATCCGAATGCCATATGAGTTTTATGATGACGTGGAGTTGCTGTGATAAGACATCACCTTCGGTGTTGATCACCTCGGCGGTTACTGGATCTACATATTTCCGGATTTTTTCCATTTTTAAGCAATTTTATTGCTGTCTTCACCTTTACAATTGTCGGTTAGGTATCGAGAGACTGATTCGTCGACTGTTCGATAATCGACGGTTCGGGTGCTGGCTTGTGGCAGATTGTGGTTTTATAGCTGGTGGAAGAATTCTCTCAACCGTTTGGCGCCGATGCGGACAGGTCACAAAAGTTCCATCCGATGTAGAAATTCTTTGTTCAATCTGCGGTATTGCTCGAAATCGACGTGTTTCGCTGATCGACGATGTCCAGACAGCTGTCCGAGATCCATCGCTGCGGCCGTTTACAGATATGTGGTCACAACTCCATTACGCACCCTACAATAGACTTCGATAATAACCTTTCTTCTACATTAATTTCGCTCGAACAAAAGAATGATCCGATCTGCAATCAGGCCCACGCATTGCACGCACGTCTTTGAGCGTCAATTGGAATTTTGCGCTTATCGAAACATAATCTAAGTTCGCCGAGTCGTTGCCGGATGGATTTCGCCAGGTGAATTGATGTTTGACTGGATGGTGGAAGATGTTGTTGCCAATGATCAAATTGATTGACGTTGCGAATGAAAGGAGACGAAAATCGTTGTCCTTAACTACTTCGTGTCCGAATTTGCCCATCGTTCTTCCCCAGCCTGTTGAATGTGCACCTGAATATGCATTAAAGGTCACTAGGTCACTTTTATGTGGACTGTAGTGTCGAACTTGTAGTCAAAATATACTCCAATAGCCATCAGATAGCAATTATACAGCCATGGAGCGAGTAAGGGTAAATTATAGTATCTTTAGAGTTAAAATAAAAAAATGCATTGTATTTAGATTTACTTAACTCCAGATCAATGCCTTTAGACCATTCAAGAAATACATTAAGTTCATCCTGAAGTAGGACACAGTCCGGCTCAGAGCGTATGGGAGGTACTGAAGGAGTACTGAAGCATGCTTAAAAAGAGTACAGACAAGATTTAGAAATACGATAAATAAAACAGGCCTTAAGTTGCTTCCTTGGGGAACCCCAGAAGGCGCATTAAAATTTGAAGAGACAGTACTTAGAGTAGATTTAAACGGCCTGTTTATGATTTCTCCACTACGAATCCAAGTTTAGCAACATACTGCCATGAAAACCGTATGTCTCCAATATATGTATGTAAAAGAAGATTTACTTTCTCAAACGCTTTGATCTTGATAGCATCGACATGGCCACCATTCTCTATAATACTCAGTAGTAGCAAAGGTTAGTTACCTTTATTACTACATATTTTCAAGAAAGAAAGTGTAATTCATTTGCATTTAATTTCTATAAAAGTTGCATATTACTATCAAAACTCTTGATATCATAACAAAATTCCCGCATTAGTTTTGTGAATTACGTTCCAAATTTCGAGAGAATTTTTCGATCAAAGGTTATTTACGTTTGCGACAGTGTTTTTATTTGAGAAACAAAAGACGACTGGTTTAGCTTGAGCACACAGCAATAACCGGTTTATTATTTTATATGCGAAGAAGTGATTAACTGCATTTGAGGCTTGGAATTACGTAAACAATTCCGTAAAACTCCATTCTTAAATATACTAGAAATTCGCTTGACAAATTACTAACAGTGTCAAATACAAGTTTGTTTTTTTACCTAGACTGCAGTAAAAATAACCACTAATTGTTGTTCTGTTATGAAAAAAGATTCAATAGAATTTCACTTGGACGTAGATTTGTATAGATTAATCCAATTAGAGATAAAGGAGCTCCCACCTCTATGCTCTTATAATATCACCTGAACGTTAACAGAATGTTAAACCATTTGTCAGTTACAAATTCCGTACTCCATAATTGCTACCTTAAATGTAAATTAAACTACCTGTTCATATATTTCTACTTTATTTTTCCAGATAACATATAATATTGGGATTGAGAAAGGTCTCGTACCTAATGTGCCTGGATTCAAAATACTTTTATATTGTGCTGCCACAGCAACCCTTTTCCAAGCAGCATTACTAGAGCCTCTGAATTTACGCCCGAGCTACTGGAAATTCCTGCAAGGATTATCTGGAGGACGGTAACAGCAAATGTGTTTAAATTTTTTGTGTTACGTTATTTATAACATTTTACACTTTGCTTACAGGGTTTCAGCCATGGACCGTCGTCCATTGGATGTGTGGGGCCTAGGCACAAGTAAAGCTGTTGCAGAAATCATGAAGTTAACTCATACACCACCGGGTCATGTCCGGTTTGCGTTTAGCTGAATTTTTTTTTTCTGTTAATTATGTGCTTTTAGGTTGTGTTCTTTAAAAATGCTTTGTTATTTTTATTTTTATTTTTCGGCGGTGGCGTTGTTACGTAAACCAAAGTATTTACAAGATTTGGGTATATGAGAAAGCTTTTTTTTTATTTAGACAAAATGTTACTACCTTTTTTATTAAAGGAAAATATTTCTTTTTATTTTGTTGTTTTTTTTAATGAAAACATATGTTTATTATTCTATTTGTAGGTAGTTTGTATCACCAATTAAAAACCACCAAAACCTAGTTTTAATTTGATAAGTGCTGCTATTAAAGTTTGCCACGGCAATATAGCAATTTTACCAGCGTAATACAACTGCACTTCGAACCAGAACACGAATCGGATCATGGAGCGTGAGAACATTGCTTGCTGATGGACGGCAGGATGAAGTCCTCAACGAGATGAATCGATATAAAATCAATATCATGGGACTTAGCGAAACCAGATGGCCAGACGCGGGGGAACATATCTGCCCAAACGGTGAGTCCTTCTTATATTCTGCCAGAAACGAAACTGAAAGCCGTAGGAATGGCGTTGGCGTAATACTCACCAAAGAAGCTAGGCCCAGCCTCATTAGCTGGTCACCACTTTCTGAGAGGATTATTAACGTGCGCCTGCGTATCAGACTAAGAAGTACTACGCTAGTCCAATGCTACACTTCAACTGACGACGCAGACGACATGAATGAGGTTTTTCGCTCTATTCCAAGAGGAGGCATCATTATTTTGATGGTTGACCTAAACCCACAGATCGGCCCGAACAACACCGGCCTTAAACACACAATTGGAAATCAAGGCCTTGGCCAGTTCACTAACAACAACGGTGAGCTTTTCGTTGATTTTTCCACTAACCACTAACTCATGGTAGGTGGAACCTACTTTTCTCACAAGAAGATACACAAAGAGACCTGGATATCGCCCGATAGAACGAGAACCCGATAGATCACGTGGACGTCAGTCGCAGATGGGGAACTATTCTCGAGGATGTCAGGAGTTTCAGGGGAGCAGACACTGGAAGTGACCACCAAGAAGTAGTAGCAACTATTCGACTCAAAATCGCCGCAATCAGAAACGTCCAACGCGATGCCATAAACCGTAGACGGTTTAACGAAGACCTTCTGCGGGAGCGCATTAAAAGGCTGCGAAACTACAACAAACCTTAAGCCAGCAAAGAGTTTCTGATGAAAATAGCATTCAAGAGCTGTGGAGTACTACAAAGGGCGCTATTATAACAGCGGCGGAAACAAGCATCGTGTATGTCCAAAGAAACCAGCAGCAACGGATCTCGGACACAATCTGGCAAAAAATAGTACGCAGAAGGGCTCTCAAAAACAACGCGAATTCTACAAGCGACCCGGACAAACGTCATCAACTAGAACAGGAATACTGCCAATTACACCGGGAGGTAAAAAGAAGCATCCGGCATGATAAAAGGCAGCAGATAAACGAGCTCGCAGAAAAAGCGGCAAACACAAACAAAGGTGCTCTACCAAATCACTAAACAACTCTCGAGGAAGCACTATACTAAAATGCATGCCGTAAAGAGTGCGGATGGAAGGCTGCTGTGCAGCGACGAGGAGCAACTTCAGTGATGGGGAGACTACTTCTTCGCCACCTTGAACGGTTCATTTGCAAAGGAACCTCAAGAAAGCAGCAATAATGCGCAGCCAATAAGAAACACCATCCGTGCACCATCTAAAACGGAAATAGTAACCGTAATTCATGCAATGGCCAATAGTGAAGCAGCTGGAAAAGATGACATCCCGCCAGAATTGTTGAAACCCGATTCAAGCATCATCGCGGATGCGCTTCAGCCAAACCTGGAAAAAGCATGGAACACCTGTACCTTTCCGGGGATTGGACGGAAGGTATCATAGTCAAAATACCCAAAAATGGAGGACCTAACAATATGTGACAATTGGAGAGACATTTGTCTATTATCTACTGTGGGTAAAATCTTGTTCCACATTATATTCTCAAGCAGGGAGGGGCAACTGCCGGCCCGCGGGCCTAATCCGGCCCGTTACCATGTTAAAATTGGCCCGCAGAATAAATGAAATATATGTACATATAAATGAAAAAGTTCGTACGTAAAACGTAAAACAAATGTTTCTCAGAAGTGTGAAAACTGTTGGAATGCGGAGTAGTAAAGCTGGGCGCGAAAGTTGTGTCATCAGCGTATTTCAAGGAATAGTATTCCGAATTATTTAAGGCGCAAATACATTCGAATGACTGCGACGGTTAGGGGAAAACATTTAAAATAAACGGGCCACCAAATGTTCTAATACAAATAGCAGGTGGCGCGAAGAAATGGAATTTACATGGAATTCTGGCGCAGGCACCCGCCGCGCCACCCAATCTGTTTGCGCCTTAAATAGTTCGAAATATTATATTCAGAGTTCCTAGAGATACGGCAAGGCGCACAAGTGCATGGCGTATTAATTCTGTGGTTACATTGTCTATTACTGTGTGTGAGTAGGTCGTTCAATTCGTTTCTTCCTGTGAATTACGTTGACTTTTATCCGGTATTTTACAGTAAATAGCAAATTATTATTTTTATAATCAGGTAATTTTTTTAATACAGCTCATAAAATGAATCGATTAAAGAAACGAAAAATTGATGGCGAAGGCCGAATTTTTAATGATAATTGGACCTTTAAATATTTAATTACAAATATACAAGATAAAGCCGTATGTTTGGTTTGTAACGAAACTATTTCAGTTTTTAAAGAATATAATTTAAAACGGCATTTTTCAACAAAACATTTCAATAAATACAAGCTATTTTCACCAGAACAAATGAAAATTGAAGCAGAAACATTTAAAAGTGGATTAAGTAAGCAACAAAATACTTTCATAAGCTTGTCAAAGACGGATAAAGCTTTAACAAAAGCAGGTTACAACATTATTGCACATAGAGTTGCGAAACAATGTAAGCGATTTTCTGACGGAGAATTTTTTAAGGAATGCTTGTTAGATATTGCTGAATTATTAATTCCTGATAAAAAAGCAACTTTTGAAAAAATTAGTCTCACGAAGAACTATTGTGAGACGAACTGCCAATATTTCAAATAATTTATGTGATCAATTAAAATTGAAATTGAAAAACTGCACTTACTATGCATTGGCTTTAGACGAGTCGTGTGATATCACAGATACAAGTCAATTTTTATACGAGGTATAAATGATCGATTTGAAATTATCGAGGAATTGCTATCTTTTTTTTTTTTTTTTTTTTTTTATGTGGCAGTGCTAAGCTCAGGAATCACCCTTTGTACTACCAGTCCGTCATGTCGTTTGTCACGTCATGGTGCAATGTCTAGCAGCAAGCTTAGTACGGGGGGGGAATAGGTTAAGGGTTATGGGGGAGTGGGGGGAATAGGTTAAGGGTTATGGGGGTGTGAAGGGGTGTTGAAGAAGGTGGCGATGAACCCCGCGTTTGAACTCTTGGATGTTGTAGGAGCTCGGAAATACTGACTGAGAGAGATTATTCCACAGTCGAGTTGTTCTATTTACAAACGAATTCATATCTTGTTGAGTGCGTGAAAGGGGGAGTTGTAGGTAAAGGGAATGAGACGAGTGGGCTAATCTGGTGTTGCGGTTATAAGATTGCCGTGGAGGCAGGAGAGCGTTTATTTCGGAGGAACAGTCGCTATAATAGTAGCGATAAAATTTTGTCAGTGCTGCTACATTCCTACGGTGGCTCAAGGGGTCGATGGTGGAGCAGGCGGTGTCGCCATCAATTAATTTAAGGGCCTTTTTTTGGACCTTATCTAACCATGCCAAGGTGGTTATCGACGCGCCGCCCCAGACGAGGGAGTTATATTCGAGAAGAGGCCGAATGTAGGATTTATAAATAACAGCGCGGGCCGATGGCTGGAGGAGGAACTTGCACCTCTTAAGAAATCCCAAGCACTGGGATGCTTGTTTGGCGATTTGGAATATGTGGTCATTCCATCGCAAGTCTTTGGCTAATGTCACGCCTAAGATGTGTAGGGATGGGTCGGCCTTTAGTTCCACGCCATCCACTGACAAGGATGGTGAGGTGTTGATCTTCTTCTTGGATATAAGACAGTACTTGGTTTTGTCGGGGTTGAATTCGACACGATTCTTTGTTCCCCACTCTAGAATAAGTTCAATGTCGTTATTAATAGAGTTGGACATTACTTCACGATCATCAAGGCAGGATCTGGCATGAGTCTGTCTTGTATCGTAGCTGTAAGAGTAACGCAGGGTACCGTCGTCAGCGAAGCTGAGAAGTGGGTTGGAAGGGATTGAAAGTAGATCATTTATAAAAATAATAAATAGGGCTGGTGATAAAATTGACCCTTGGGGGACCCCCGCAGAGATAGGGTGGGGTTCAGATTTGATGCCATCCAATACTACCTTAATTGAACGGCCGGAAAGGAAATTCTCAATCCATTTCTGTAAAAGTGAGTCGATTCCAATAGCTTTGAGTTTAGCTAACAAGGCTAAGTGCCAAACTCTATCAAAAGCCTTGGAGATATCCAAAGCAACCAGACTGGATTCACCTGATCCATGCAAACTTCGGCTGAGGTGTTCTGTAAGACAAACTAAAAGATCGCCAGTGGATCTTCTGTGTCGGAAGCCATACTGTCTGTCGTTTATGAGTAGGTTGGATTCTAGATATCCCATAAGTTTTTTGTTGATTATCGTCTCCATTGTTTTGGAGAGAATAGAAGTAATTGCTATTGGGCGGTAGTTAGAGGGGTCGCTGGAGTCACCTTTTTTCGGTATTGGCTGTACATGGGCAAGTTTCCAAGAGTCTGGATAGACTCCGGAAGAGTATGATAGGGCAAAAAGTTTGCGCAGAGGTTTAGCCAAAGGTGAGGCGCATTGTTTTAAGACAATAGGGGGTATATTATCGGGTCCAGTGGATTTATTGATATCGAGCTCCTTGAGGCACCTGTACACATCGCGAGTCCTGAAGAAAACCCTGTCCATTAAATGAGCGCTGTGCTCGAGAACCGGGGGTAGCATATCAATTTGGGGTAAAGAAGAATTGGAAGCAAACAGAGACGCTAATAAATCGGCCTTGGATTTTCTGTCTGTTATCACCTTCTTATCGTGGATGAATGAAGGAGTTGTGGATGAAGTGAAATTCTTCTTAATGGAGCTTACCAAGGACCAGAAGTTCTTGCTACCAGAGGTTGCATTAAAGAGTTTACTTCTCAACTTGTTGTCAAATGAGTTTTTGACATTCCTGATGGTGACTTTACAGGAATTTCTTAGTTTTATATACTCTACACGGAGCGATTCACTAGGGGAGCTCTTGTAAGCTCGAAAGGCGGCTTCTTTATTTCTGATTGCATTCATACACTCCTGATTAAACCATCTGTTGGGCCTAGCCTTCACAGATTTGGTAGAATGAGGAATGAACAAATGCATTCCTGCCTGTATGAACCTAGAGATACGGATAGCGGCAGAGTTGACGTTTTTGTTTCGGAAACACTGGTTCCAGTCAGTAGATTGGAAAAAATTAAGAAGCCCCAGCCAATTGGCCTTCCCATAATGCCATACAGTTCTTTTAACTGGTTTGGGAGGGGTGGGAAATTTGAATGGGAAACTAGCGCTAACTAAGGAGTGGTCCGAATTGCCGAGAGGTGAATCAACTTCAACAGAGTAACGCGCTGGATGAGAAGTTAAAAAAAGATCAAGGAGATAGGTTCCTTGATCAGCAACATCAGGGACTCTTGTGGGACGATCCACAATTTGATGCAAATTATTGGCGTCTGCAAAGAGCTCGACGTCCTTGCCAGAAACACTGGTGCCATTTGAGTAGGTCAGCCATTTTGCGTTGTGAACATTGAAATCACCCGCAACGATGATTTCACACTCAGGATTGGACGACAAAAATCCCGAGATTTGTTCGGAAATGGTATCAAAAGATAATGAGGAGGCTTCGTTACTTATGTTAGGACTTCTGTATAGGAAGCAGAAGAATATGACGTGGCTTTGGAATATGATTTTAACCCAAAGATAGTTGAAATCTGAAGTCGTGTTTGAAAATATTTTACAATAAGCCACGTCATCCCTAACAAATATGGCAATACCCCTATGGGGGGAGAGATTGTGCACTAAAGTGTACCCCGACACCTGGTAATGACCTAAGTCAGTATCGGGTGATATTTGGGTTTCACTAAGTGCGAAGATTGGGGGTTTATAATTAGATAAATGGCACTCAACAAAAGAGAAATTCGCATGAAGTCCACGAATGTTACAAAAGTCAATACAAAAATTTGACCTGTAACGGGACTTCGGTTGCGCAGGCTCAATCGCCACGTTCTCGGGGATATTTCCCGGCATTACATTTGCCGCAACCATCAGAGTCAATAAAATTTGTCCGCGTCAAAGTGTTATGCCTTTTGAGACGGGGCAAATTTTATCGACCGACAGATTTTAGCCGCGGCACCTGCAGGACCGAGATGCGAGAGAGGGTAGGGAGCAAGGGTACTTACTTGCGCCGTTCGTCGGTCCGGTCGTGTCTAGTGAAGGGTGATGGGCCTTCGCGTTAGACTGCGCTGGTTTTTTATGACACTGTTTTTTATTGTATTGTGTGTTTTTTTGTGTCCGTTTTTAGTTTTTTATTTTTTCCACAATTTTTTTTCAGTTCACAATTTTGTTTTGCTTTTTGTTTTTTTTTTCCGGCGCGTTTTTCAGGGACCGGAGCAGCACACGTCCGCACACATGTCCAATGAAAAATAGAACTACTGGTGAAGATTTTTTTACGACGCTCCAAGAAGTTTTAGAAAAACAAAATGTTAAGTGGGACAAAATTGTCAATATCACAACTGATGGGTGTCCCAGTTTAACAGGAAAAAACATTGGATTAATAAAAAGAATAAGTGATGAACTAAAGCGTAGCCCAGGAAAAGAAATAATTTTTTTACATTATACATCAAGAAATACTTTGTAAAAAAGTTGTGAAACTAAAGCACGTTATATCCGTTGTAACAAGTAGTTAATTTTATTCGCGGAAGAGCATTAAACTACCGGCAATTTGTAAACTTTTTGAAAGAAATTGAAAGTGATTTCATTGATATTCCTTATCATACAGAGATTATCATTAAAACGATTTTATAATTTGTTAGATGAAATTGTGAGCTTCTTAAATATAAAAACAAGATTAACGAATTTGGAGAACTAAAAGATGAACAATGGTTGAATGATCTTTCCTTTTCAGTTGATGTGCTATCATATTTAAATGAATTGAGTTTATTACTTCAAGGAAAAGGGCTATTTATTTATGATATGTATACCTACATATCACCTCGTTTACAACAAAATTAAAATTAATAAATTCACTTTCCAACTTTGAAAGAAAGGGAAAAGAACTTGAAAAACAGTGATTATAAAAAATGATTTACAAAAAGAATTTACTTATGTCAAGATTTGAAGATTTAAAAAAATTGCTAATGATCTTTCATTGGTAAGTCTACCATTTGCTTTTAATGTCGATGATGTACCGGCCACTCTTCAACTGGAACTAATAAATTTACAATCAAGTTTACTATTAAAAAATCAATTTGCTGAAAACGGAATACTGGAATTTTATGCTTCTTTAAATCATGCACAAAAATATTTGACGTTCTTTGGATCAACTTACCTGTGCGAAACTACATTTTCTTTAATGAAACATACAAAAAGCAAAATCAGATCGAGAATAACAGATGAAAATTTAGAAGCAGTTCTTCGAATAGCTACTAGCAAATTTGATCCTAATTATGATGTACTAATAGATCAGGAACATTCCAAATTTAATCCATCACACTGAAAATTTATTGTATTCATTTTGTGAGATGATAATAAAAATATTCATTGCAAATTTTCATTTATAATTCATTCCGATTGAAGTAAATCTGTATTTATTATTTTATTTTTTAGTATATTATTATTATGAGATTCAAATAATTCAACAAAATAATTTTTGTTAGACCATTTAATCTATTCTGGCCCGTATGGTTATAAGAAAATTGAAATTGGCCCGATAATGAAAAAAGTTGTCCACCCCTGTATCTCAAGGATAAGAGAGGCAGTAGACCGAACGCTTAGAAAACAGCTGGCTGGATTTAGAAAGGGCCGCTCCTGCATAGACCTTATAAAGACGTTGCTGCGAATCACAATGAAGCAGTCTACTGAATTACGATCTCCCCTTTATCTTGCTTTCGTAGACTATGAGCCGGTTTAGACGGTGCGCTTCAGCGCATGTGCCTCACGAACTTTGTGGATAAAGGGAGAAGTGGGGTGGTACCTCTCATCATCTGCACTTCCCCCTTCATAACCAAACGTTCGTGAGGCACATGCGCTGGAGCGCACCGTCTAAAACGGCTCTATGAGAAAGCCTTCGCCTCGGTCAGTAGGAGCTTTATATGGCAGGCACTACAGGTGGACTGCCTCATAAAATAATGATTTTTTTTATGTGACAGACTAGAGGCTTAGGGAAAGTCCCTTTGTACCGTCGACAATCTATTTTTTCGTATAGAGTGAATGTCGAACAGCAGCTCTAGCCGGAAGATAGAGAGAAGAGAAGGAAGTAACTGTCACAACCTAGCCGCGATATTTTATTCCACCTACTACTCACAACCATTTCGCGACTCTGACATCGGGGCGTCGAGAACAACTCGCTGGAGTGTTATGCCTCCTGAAACGAGTTGAATCTCATCAACCAACCGATGGCATGCGCTTGGTGGAGCGGGGAAGGACTAGGGAAGGCTATGACAGGGGAATCAGGAATGTAAAGAGGGAAGAAGAAAGAAGGAAAGTTAGGTGGGAAAGGCGAAGGACCGTGGCGCCGCCGGGATTCGAACCCGGGACCTCTGGGGATAGCAGTCAGGCGCCTTACCTCTAGACTACCGAGCCCCCATTGATAAAAGCCCTTTACAACTATTCCAAATGCAGAGTTCTCCATATTGGAAAACTATCCGACAGCTTTGAGCTGAGTTCAGGAGTACGACAAGGATGCCTACTTTCGCCTTTACTATTTCTTATAGTAATAAACGACAAAAGAAAACGACAAGGATAGAAAACCAAATCAGGCGAAGGGAATGGAATTGGATTAGCCACACCTTACGAGGCGAAAACCAAAAATCTAGCCAAACAGGCCCTTGACTGGAATCCGCCAGAAGACCTAGAACAACGTAGAGGCGAACCCTTTTAGTAGAACCCAACAACTAGAAGATCCTGGTCGGAGCTAAGCACAAAACAGAGTCCGCTGGAGGGCAACAGTCTAAAAATTTGTTTTATAATTATTCCTACTTAAATATGAACTAAGCTCCGACCATATAAACCTGAATTAATTAGAAAAGTTTCCTAGAACATGTCCCGATAAGTCGATTAACTCTCGTAAGAAGTTACGAAATTGTTGTGCAAATCACTTCTATTCAAGTGGAAGGATTAAGTCAAATCGATCGAAGGTGAATGACTATATCCTTTGACTTCATTAATTTTCTATTTTATTCGAATTACAATTGGACTTTAGGTCGTCTTCTCTTTCTGCAAATGCTAGCAAGGACGAAAGCTGAATCAGCTTCCCCATTAAGTAATGGTCACCAAATCAATGGGAAATGTTATCGAGAGAGGATATGTGTTATTTTTTTCCGCTTTCCTTCTTTTTATTTTCTATGGAATTCATTCATACAGGACTCTATTTTGACAGTATTATATTCGTACAAGAAATATCCTTGAATATCCTTTGTACCCCATAAAACATGACATTCTGACTTTTTGAAGCTTACAATAACTTCATCACAATTAATCACTCAAGAAGAATATCCAGACACATATATATATAAGATATTGAATAAAGGCGAAAACAGTATGAAGATAATATAGAGGAAAGGAAAAAAATAAGTTATGGACAACACGAAAACATGTCTAGATCCAGTGATGGATTATTCTTTCATCTGGTTCAAATATACGACTATACTTTGGCAACGTTCTTCTTGGTAAGTTAAGTGCAGAAAATAGGGATTATCATAAGATGACCACTGATCTCTGATGTCAATTCTGTATACACATCATCAGCTCATCACAAGGGGATTGAACAAGAGCTCTGTAATGTGCGACTAATACTATGATTGATGACCATTCTAGTACTACATCATATTCTTTGCAAATATATAGGTACATATATATGTACATACTTTTGCATTTTTCCTTGAATGAGGTCTTTGGAATTGTTGAAAATGTTTTTTTTAGTAGTGAATTGGAGTTTTCTTGGTTTCTCAATTTGGCGCCATTTGGTTTATTTTTTTGCATAATATTTAGAATTGGAAGTTGTATTATGTTTGTATTTATATCTTACTTAGTTTTTAGGGGATTGTTTTAGATTTTATCATATTGATATGGGGAGGCCAAAGGCGAGGTTACTGTTATTTTTCGCTAAACCCTTCGAGTACGTATGTAAATCAAATTGGTGGTAATCGTTAAATTGAAGCAAAATAAAGTGGTCTTCGTTTTATCTGCTTTACTTGATTATCTCTTCTTCTTCTTCTTCCAATAGCGCTACAGCCCAACTCGAGCTTTGGCCTCCTCTAATCTTTTGCTCCAGTCTTCTCGATTTCTTGCCGAAGTTCTCCAGTTCGCTGTGTGGAGTAGTTTTCGCATATGCTACAGCCGCATCCTTCAATCTTTTCCTCGGCCTTCATACGGGTTTCCCTTCTTCGATGTTGCCAGTGAATACCTCTGCTGCTCTGTCTTCCGGCATGCACTTGACGTGTCCAGTCCAGCGAAGTCTATTGCGCAGGGAAACTATACAAGGAGATATAACTCCGTGTTGTCACTTTTCGTTTGATTAATGAGGGCGCCACAGTCACATGTACCCCAAAAAACATGGCGAATTATATTCATCCGGTTCATGGCCAAGTTCGTTAACTATTAAAATATTTTATGTTTACGCCTAACTTGGAAAATCAGCTTCTGATTTTTCGTATTTAACCATTTTATGGATTTTCCAATGAATTTTTATTAATTCCCAATGATTTTTTTTCGCATTTCGGCTGACAATTTTGAAGAAATCGTCAAAATGGGTAAAATTCAGCTAACTTCATGTGGGGCACGTCAGCTTTAGGCGACATCTGTGGCCAAAAATGAACTAGAAGTTTAGTTTCTGCTACGCATAAATTTCCGGCTATTTTCCCCATAAGAGTTTTATCTCTTTGTGTAGTCTCCCTGCTATTGAGTTTAGTTTTTATTTGAGTTGAATGCCTCTAAGTCTATGTCATTACAAATTTGATATAACTTGCTGTTATATCTGAGTCATCAGTCAGTTTTTTTTTTCGAATTCGTACAACATTTTAGAGTTCAAACGTAATTCAACACCCCATAAAATCCCTAATCTATCCGATACTCTTCAATCCGTCTAATATGTATCTGGGACATCTGCATTTATTTAATTACTCGAATTATTTTTAAAAATATTCTGCATCACAAACATTTCTGTTCTATATTTTGTGACCTTCCCTCTACTGAGTAGCATCACGGCATACTAATACCTCCACCAAAACAACAATATTCTATCAATAGTAATTGCTACACGAAGCGTACCCTCTAATCCAATAATAATTAAATTCATTTCTCTCTCCCTGTTATAACGAGCTCAGCATATGCAATTCACATCATGAAAATCCTAATAAACCCCTTTTTAATTCCTGTTAATTACCAGCCATTTTGCCCAACTAAAAACTAATTTTACAACTCACTATTCGCGCACAAAAGAAAAACACCACTAAATGCTTCATTTGCCAAGACTTGGATGGAATTTTTAAAATATTTATTTTCCCCGGTTTACTTCGAGGCAATTTTCCGTTGTCAGCGGGAAATTTATGCAAAAGTCCTGCAGAACACTGCCACAGCATTTTGCCGACCGCTTTCCTTATCGCTCCTATTACTTTTAAAGTTTTTCCTCCTTTAAATACATTTGGATTTCGTGCAAATCTGGTGCACAGTGATTAATTCATTTTTATCCTTCACAATTTTCCTCTAAATCTTCGCCTGCGTCAGGCAAAAAATGCATTTGCTACAAGCTTTGTTATAATGGTTTGCTAGTCTCTTAGCAAATAATAATTTAAACGAGAGAAATGACGACAAAAATGTGGGTTTTGTGTTTAATGCTATTATTCACAACATTTTACCACCACAGATTACGATTTAATGGACGTGTGTGAGAGCCAGTTAAATATTTTTATGAGTAGCAAAATTTGAATTCGTTAGTTAGTTAAATCTTTTGTGCATCGTGGTAGCGCTAGAAAAGATTTGGTCGTCTTGCAAATTTTATTAATCAAGCTTGTGGAACGTATTCACGAAAGCATTCGCAGCTTCGGTGAGTCTGGTCTCATTGATTTAACTCGAAACAGGCGTGAAATGCTCCCCACAAAGTGTGTTCGCCTCTGATACAGATATGTATGTGAATGTATCGGTAAACGACTATACCAAACGCGAGTGTTTTACCAAGTGGTCCCCCAACTAAGTACTAACTACGTTCAGTGCTGCTTGACCTACGCAATCTCACGAGAAGCGGTCTACTGAGTATGATAATGACCCCCCTTTATGGTCGTTAAGATAATTGGTCTATTTATTCGTCCTATACAATTTTTTAAAGCTCAAGTCCACCTAGTACATATATTTAGCCTTCAAAATTCATATTTGTTAAAATAGTTTTGAAATTTTAAAATGTCTGCAGAGTCGTCTTCTTTTGGGCTCTACAGCCCTCGAATTCCCTTGGCCTCCATTAGCTTCTTCCTCCAGACGTCTCTGCTCCGCAGCTTGCCACCAGTTTCTTGTGTCGAGCAGTTTCGCTGCATCGGCCTTAACATTACCTTCCCACCTTGACCGTGGTTTGGCAACTGGTATTTTTGTAGTAGGTCCAAAGCTTTTTTTGGTATCCTTAAGTCATCCATTCTTTGGACATGACTGGCTCAACGTAAACGCAGTAACTTGGTATCTGTCGAAAATTTACACTCTTTGTATAAGTCGTACAATTCGTGATTGTAGCCAGGGGCGGTGGAGCACGTGAGAATAGAAGGAAAAAAGTACACACACTTTCGCTTTGGGAGGGGAAAAGCACACCATAAATATTTCATATGCACCTGATAACGCAAAACGTTCAAGACGTATCTCGGCCGCACACAAACAAAGCTTTTCATATGAAAACTACATACATATTTTATATTAGAACTATCAAGTCCTTATAACTTTATAACCTAAGCTTTTTAAACTCCGCCATACTAGCATTTAAAAAGGGGATTGCTTCAGGAGGCATCCCAAAAGAGGGATTTCCCCGTAGGTTCTCCTTGAGGACGCCATGTAGCCAATGAGGGGTTTATCGAAAGAGTTTTCTCATAAACCCCGCTCAAAAAACAATAAGCGTATCTGAAGTTAGGTATGCCTTATAAGTTTTTCATAATGACCCTAGTAGGCAAACCTTATTTCAAATTAAATGGGGTAATATCTAATTTACGTATTCGGAAAGCTTTTTAAAAAGCTTTTAAAGAAATACCACGGCTTCATCGGTCGAAACGCGCAAGTTCGAACAAATTGGCGAACTTAACTATTCGCTTACAAATTTCACATATTCAATTGAGGATAAACAAACCTCAGTTCGCCCAAATGGTCTCGAACTAAAGTTGAACGTAAAGGAGTAATCAACGGCGAAAAAGCAACAACAATTTCAAGCACAATCTGATCTTGAACTAGACTTTAGCTAGTGAAACAAGCCACTTATGTGGATTGAACTAAACATTATTGAACTGAGGTTGGTGAAGCCATCTTGATGTCATTGGAAGTGGCCGTGTCATATGCGTGCTCAAGCTTATAGTAGAAAATGTCCTTTGTCGTGTCCATCTGCTCCTCCATCTCTGCATGTACGTTTATGATTGAAAGGATGAAGAATTTCGTTGGGAGTCGTATTGAACATAGTCACTCACTGATAGTCTTGAACTCTATGACATTAGCTATAACTGACGTGTGCATTACGAAGCCTACTGTTAAGTGATGCTCCCTTCCGCAGCTGTGGAATATCCTGTGATGGCCAAGGTTCATTGTCCTGTCTCCTATCATAATCTCTTGTAACGAGAGTAATTTTATTTTATATCTGCTCACTTCCTCTAATACTGACCCCTGTGCTGAAAGTCGAGTCGTGATCCGTGACAAGTCGTTTGCGTTGAAGAAAGTGACGCTTTAGACGAATTACGACTTTCAGTACAGGGGTGTAGGATGGACATGCTAAGTTGAGCTTAGGCCCCTGTACTGAAAGTCGTGATTCGACTGAAACGTCACTTTCTGATCTTAAATGACTTGTCGCGTTCTGACTACTCCACTTTCAGCACAGGGGTCAGTAACTCTACTGCTGCTGCAGTACTGTACATACTTCGCGTGTTCCGTGTTTTACAAGGTGCAGTAGTCAGCCCAACGCTCAACCCCTCAACCAAGAGGACCAGATCCGTAAATTATACCCCATCGGATAAGGTGGCCCACTCACTAAATACCAAATAAAGGCATTATTGATCCTTTTGTAAACTTCAGTTAAAATAAATGCATTTAGAACTTCTTCTTATCGATGATCTGCCCCCACAATCAACGTTAAATGTTCCGTCCTTCAACAATCAATATCACAGAGAGATTGAATGAGTGATTACGACAAAATACGTGGACGCACAAGGTCCAATGTAAAATTTCATAATAAATAAGTAAAAGCATCTCTTTTCAAAAACTTCATAAAATATAAAGCACTTTGTGGAAAGTTGTGGAAGTTGGTGAAATTAAAGTTCTGGTATCAATAAGTTCCACGCCATTAAACGCTGCCAGCCTTTCATTTCTAATTCCTTCAAAACTCCACCAGCGTAACTTCAAAAGAAAGACAAAATTTAGTTCGCTATAATTTCAGCCGGCTGCCTTCATATAGAAGTTATGTTTTCGGGGTGTGGGTGGAGGGAGTGGAGTGGAGTGTAGGGGGATGGGTCTAGCAAGGACAAAATAAATGGCAAACCAGAGATACGACAGGAACATCTACAAGAACAGTCTGCTATCAACCGAAACATGTTTTTAATAATCCTTCTGCCTATCTGGGACAAGCTGTTCAAACGGTGTTCCGGAATCTGAATTCACAAGTCATGAACTCTCGGTCCACAACATGCCGAATTCCTTGTGAGTCCTGTGAGTTAAAAAGTTTCTGGCTCTTCTAATTAATTTCCACAAAGTAATTCGAATTAAGCTAATGGAAAAAGTTTTAATTCGAGTTTGGTGGTGCCCGCGCCCGGCTCCTTGCTGGCAATATTTTTTGTGGGTCATTCGTTGTTAAAGCGCGTACTTAATTAAATCAGACCGCGACAAAACACTGAGGCGAACATTTAAAAAAAATAAAACAGCGCAAAAAATTATTATAAAAAAGGAAAGAGGCGTGAAATTAGCCCATCATTGTTTCATTTACATCCTCCTCGGGAGGTACTAATTAAGGATTTCATGAGTTTGTTATCCTTGCTTATGCACATCCCTCCCTCGCCGCAGAAAGATTTAATTTTCTAAATATATACACACTCTAGTGCGTTTATATGTATAGATGTAAAAAAAATCCCCGGATATCCTTCTGAAATTATCTGCAAGGATATTTAAAAAAGCCGCGCTGACATAGTTAAAGGACGCGCCCCCACCGTCTTGCTGCAGATAGATTAAATGAGGCGTGTATCCTTAAGCAGCAGAAGTAGCAGTTGTACTAGTACATAGGCAGCTGAAAGCAGTAGTAGTAATTGTAATGACAGGCAGAAACAATGCTGGCTACAATTACAACGAAAAACACTTTTCAATTAAAACGAAAATTGAATTTATAATTGGTGGCAGAATTACTATGCTAATTTGAGGCATTAAACTGAAATTAGAACTAATTAGAAGCTCACTTGCTCGAGGAAATTACTTTCATGTAGACGAGTGCTCACTCAAATCACGGGGTAGGCTCTGCTGGTGTTTAGTGCCGGGAGAGAGAGAGAGAGTATCGCGGAGAGAAGCGGATTTTGTGGCCGAATATTTTAATTATTCCACGTTAATAATTAAGCCAGGCCCGGATCTAAGGGAATAATAAGTCATGCCGAAGGAGGCGAGGCAAGGAGGTGTGGGAATGTGAATAATTTGTTCTCAATTATCCTCTTTTTCCGAATATTTAATTCTTTTTTAAGGAAATAAAGATTAATATTAAGATCATGACTTGAAATTTTTATTTAATCTACAAATGCACGATAATTTTGAGTTACATAGATCAATTAACAAAATGATTAAAATTGCAGAACTAAAGAGGAATGAGCTTGTTGTTAAGTGTCAGCCGAATTAATTAACCCATCTATTGAATTAAACCTACGATTAATTAAATATTAACAAGGTTGACATGCGACTTTATCATTGGACCCCCTCTACCTCAGTTCGCATACATTTTCCACATTTTCAAGTGAGGATAAAACAGACCTCAGTTCGCCCAACTGGACCCGAACTGAACGTTAAACGTAAAAGCTCGCTCAAAAGAGAGTAATCAACTGGAATGCCATTCCAGTGAGCTTTTGCATTTCTAACTTCTGGCGAAATAGCCTCTACAATTTCAAGCGCGAACTGAACATGAACTGGACTTTAGCAGGTGAAGCCACTTTTGTGGTTTGAACTGAACATTATTGAACTGAGTTAGATGAAGCCGAGGCATTAGCCGGCTTTCTAAGGGTACGGCTCTAATAACGCATCTTGCTAGCTTAACTGGTTAATCGGAGTACCAAAGCTCCACTAAGGTTGGTTCTTTACCTAGCGAACAATACACCTCCTTGTTCCCCTTGGTAGTCTGGCACTGCCGGCGTCACTGCTCTTGTCAGCTGGTTAGCGGGATCCACCATTTTCAGGAGGCGTAAAAATCCAACGAGGATATTTTCTGCTAGCCGAGTCGGTTGCTTCTGGACTCATTTAACGTCAAGAGTGCAAACTCGAGGTTCACCACAACCTCCTAATACATCGCTAGACTTCCGTTAACCTATCTCATCCTGTTTCTAGTCTTCGAAGTAAGCTTCCTACTAGGCCTTGCACCATGACATGAACGACGTTAATATAAAGGGGGACATATAAGGTTAGACTTTCACTTATTCTTGACAATGTTCACACTGCAAAAGCCTTTCAACATCGGTGCTTCAATGTGGTAAAATTAGTAAGGAAATAGCAAAAGTGGCTGGCCTATTATTATTCAAATCAAGTTACTCTTAATGCGTCTTTAAACTGCAGAGCTTCATACGAAAATTGTTTGGTATTTTTGATTTCATTCCATTTCAGAAAATGGATTTGATGCCATTGTTCATCAACTTTGGCAAAAAATTCTTCGTTTTTATTTAAGTGAATCATTAGGTCTGTAGTTGACATACTGGCGAAAGAAGGCGTGCGCCTCTATGATCGAGAATGTGAAGCAAAACACAATACGGCGGCAGATGACGTACGCAACGAAACGAATAGCAAGGAGAGTGCGACGTGTCTGTTAAGGAGACTAAAGCCGGCTCTACATGATGCGGTGAACGTTCATGCGAATGTTGGTTTCCAACGTTTGATTCAATACCGGCAACAGCCCGAACGTGTCCAAACACCAACGTTGGACGATTGACATTGGAAACTCGTAGCTCGGGCATCGGACCCATGATGCGTCCTACCATCAATCGTCGTTATGTCTGGCGCACGTCGTCTTTTACTTTGTGAGATTCGACAAAATGCAGGACGGAGCTGGAGGGGTCGAGGCGCCACTGCAAAATGACAGATACATGATGAGGAACGAATATGGGTGAAAGAAAGCGGAAGACTGGGAGAAACCGAAAGAAAGAGAGAAAGGCATAGAAACACCAGAAATATTACAAGCGCAACTACGAAGTTGTTGAAACCTGAAGGGAACTATTTAACAACAATGCGATGATACATGATGTTTCCAGCGTATGGAAGCATTTTTTTTGTAGGAAATCGGACAACGTCTTATTCGCGGTACTCAACAACTTTATATCGCGGTGATTGGTGCAAGCTGTTATATCTCTATTTTCGGGTACCGTGGAGGGGATGTTTATTATCCAGTATTTTGGCATCGCTCCTATATATCCCTCCGTAGTTAACAAGATTCACAGGGATGCCGTCTGCACCCAAGGCTTTCAACTCAGCCCAGGTAGCAGAGCTGAGTCAAGCTCATTCGACTCTAAATCAACTCGAGTCGCGTCTAAAGCCGGCTCTACACGATGCGGTGAACGCTTGATTCTAATGTTGGCTCGAATGATTGAGTCAAATGGACTCGACGATTAGTATGGCAAATGTCCTGCTACACGGTGGAGCGAGCGTTTGATCCAATGCAATTGATTCAAACGTTCGCCAAGTCATGTCATTTTTTAAATTGAATTGTCAAAGAAAGCAAAATGGAAGATGTGAATATAAATATATAAATAATCAATTATTAACTAATAATAATACACATACATACATAATAATAAACATACATACCTGTCAAAACCCAAATCACAGAATGAACTGATGACCGAATCGTGTAGCAGTGTGCCAAATGTCTTCCAACTGTGGGGCCGAGTGGGAAAAAAAGTGTTTGACTTGTCCCAAATACCGACAACAGCCCGAACGTGTCCAAACGCGAACGTTGGACGGTTGACATTGGACACTCGTAGCTCGAGTATCGGCCACACGATGCGTCCTACCATCAAGCGTCCAACGTTGGAAGGTGTTCACCGCATCGTGTAGAGCCGGCTTAAATGTAGTTGGAATCGGGTTCAACCTGAGTTCAACTCATCACGTATACGTATTACAGGACTTACTCTTCACTGATTGGCCCAATCTACAATTGTATTCTTTCAGCAGCAGCAGAACCAGTTTTACAAGTTGCTCTAGGTCTACACTTGTATTCTTCCATTGCGAGTAGCTTTCTTTTCTTTATACGGAAATAATTGTGTGCACGCCGGCAGGCCGTTTTAGGCTAGATCTGCAGGAGCGGCCTGATGAAGGCCATATATTAGGCAGTCTCACCGAGGGATGTAGACTTGAGGCAATCGCCTGAGAGGACGTAGCTGCAAGCCACCTCATGGTTCCTTACAGGCACACAGGCGAAGACGACAGTTTAGGGTAGCAGAGGTTGTTAATTCAACGAAAACTCTAGACTGAATGGAAGTTCAGATCTTCCGCACTCATAGTGATTTATGTCAGTTTTCCGGCGGGTAGTGAATGTGGGGTGATACTTGACCTCAAGGCGAGTACCCCTTCTGGCCACAGCCTAAAAGAGTAAGAAGAAGCACATTGTATGTGTGTTAGGTTTTCACGCCCTTTTCGCGAATGGGGCCTATACTTCCTTGCTCTGACTTCACATAATGTTAGCAAGACAACTACGTTCCTTTCGGTTCCAGTGGTCGATCTGATGGGGATATTATCCCAATTTTAAACCAATCGCACATCATTTTGCAACTTCATTATTATGAACACAAAAAGTGTAACATGATGCATTTACTTTATAACCGCAAAAAAAGTTGATTGTGGAAACTATTTATCCCTGCCAAGCTCTTCCCTAAAAAGCATTTCATGTGTGGCCCTGCTTAATTTCATAAAACGTTTTGTGTGCAGATTTATACAAAAAAGGGAGACCTTATCTGGTCCACTTAACTGGAGTCAGGAATGTGCCACTTCTTGTGCAGTACACCCAGAAAGAACACTGTGGTGTCAATTTAGCTGAAGGTCAGCTTCATTTCCAGCTCGCCATGTTCATGGTGTATTGAAAGAACCCAGCCGGGACTGCAATTAAAACTTTCATAAAAACAAACACGTGCACTTTTAAATGCAAATTCATGCACTGCTTGCATAAGGTCCTGTTTTTTTCGCAAATAGACTGGGTTTTGTGTGCAATACCCATTGCGGACTTGTTACACCCAAACGTGCATACAATAAATAAAAACCCTTTCAAAGGTTTAATCATTAACAGATCCTCGATGCATTCCTCTCCGTGTACTTTTAGCTGCAGTTGAAGTGATTTTATGTAAATCCTTGGGCTGATGTTCTTTACGCCTTCTTTCGCCATCCAACCGTTTCACATCTCGGCAAAACAAAGGACGAGGACTCCGAAGGTGGGAGCCCTAACTCAACTCAGCTGGAAATGTTCGCAATTAATGCTCATTCACACTCAATGAAAATAAAAGAGCTGCAAGCGCTCAAAGTGTTCTAGGCTCAGGTGCAACGACTCCTAATTGGAATAACCAACGAGTCATAGCTGTGAAGGGCCTGTGCTGTGCCAGGGTGTATTCCAGAGCGAGGACTGCCTTAAAGCTGCCTGATGTAATTGCACTTAGGTAAATTGAAGTGCATAACTAAAAAACAGGATACCATCAGGTCAGGATGAATACTCGGGAGCTTCACGTAATGTTGCAATCCTTTCAGGCTTAGCAACAACAACAACAACAGCAGCAACAAAAAAGGCGGAAAATGTTTGAGAATACAAAAGGACATCTCCGAACTGCTAAAGGAACATTTCGACTGAGACTTCCAGATGTCGTTCGAATGCTGTTTTTCCGCAAAATGGGACTCAAAGGTGGTTGGTTGTTTCGTCCTCATCCTCCTCGGCAGAGAGAGAGAAAGAGACAGAGAATCGCTTCAAGTTTTGCTAAAATATTTTCAAGTGAATCCTTCAGTGGGTTCAAGCCCGAAACCGAATCGTGCAAGTCTAGACGAAGTGGCATCAGTGAAATGTGTGCGCTTTTAATTTATTAAAAATTTCATTTCTACTTCCAGAATGCTCCCCGTCAGGCCCTACGAGGAACAGATGTTCTCAGTAAGGGATCCTTTCCCAGGAGCCTGCTGCTTGCTTATCAATGCCAACCCGCCCCAGTGCAGGGCGACTTTTTCCCTTTTCTTTTTAGCATGCAGATTGGTTTATGGGGTTGCTGCAGTGTTACGAAAAACTCCTTTGAACTGCATTTACCCAATACTCATTTTTAATTTTGGAAAATTGCTTTTCCAAAAATAAATATTAGAAAGGCATTTTCCGGCGAACGTTAAAGTTTCGCTCTGTGCTGATTGATGCGGAAGGAATTTAATGATGTTGAAAGGTTATTAAACTTCGAATTAAAAATTTACAAAGGCATTCAATAGTATTGACATTCAACAACCTCGGGATTGCGGGCTGTCTATAACTAGGTTTATGGTTTAGCGTCTGGAATGAAATTGCGGGAATGACTTGAAAATTTCATGTTTATTGGGTCCTTCGTTTTATGTAGAATGGAACTTTTAAGATGTTATGCAAAACGTGCATTGTCGACCCGTTGGTGACGAATTGCACTACTTCAAAATCTGCTGCTCAGCCATGTCTGTGGCATCAAAGCAAGGTCACCTTTGTTATCGTTGTCTGCATTAAACTAGGTTTGTGGGAACTTGTGGCGGGTTGTACCTTTTTTAGTAATATATATGAAACTCGGATCACTTTCTCTACAAACGTCAACTTAAGGAGGTGGCAAGTCCCCTTGTTGATGTTGATTTGTCCGAGCAATGTTTCGCATATCTTTACTTGGCTTGTCTCATTGGTCATGGGCAACAGACACAATCTGATCAGTTTATTGCTGATGCAATAGTTTATCTATGATGTAGTCGAATTTAACTGTCATTTATTTCATTGTTTTTGTGCGACATATTTTGCTTAGTTAATTGTGCCAACCCGTGTTTAAAACCTTCCAGGTTTGATTGATAGAGGCTAAACTAGATTTGGGGTTCATACCCTGAATCTCCCTGGGATCAGGAAAGTCGCGATGGATGAGACTCAATCTCTTCCTTGCTAGAAAGTCAAAGTCGCACAACAAGTGCTTCCCCTCAAACCGATAGGTACAATAAACTACCAGCCCTATTCTGATTGAGCGAACAGTCAAAACCTCTGTTATTATTTTTAGCTCCCATCTCCTGAAAATTAAAAGGTTGCCTTTTCATCATAGTTGATTTGAATGAATATTTTAACTTGACGAGTTCCCTGATTCTTTTTCCAGCAATGGTGAAATGGCTGGTCACCCAATTCTTGATGTCTGATCTTACGTGGCAGGTGCAAAAAGGTGGTGGCAGGGAAAAGTGATGAAGTTCAAGAAGCCGCGAAGTTCACAATTTCATTACCAATAGCAGTATAGCAAAACGCTTTCTGAGCCAGTGACTTCATCGGTTGTGAACTCAGATGTGAGCTTTATTCGGGACAAGAACCTGTGTGATGAGCTTTTTTATTCTGAGCTTTCGCGCCACGTGCTTGGACCAATAGTAGTATAGCAAAACGTTTTCTGAGCCAGTGACTTCATCGGTTGTGAACTCAGATGTGAACTTTATTTGGGACAAGAACCTGTGTGATGAGCTTTTTTATTCTGAGCTTTCGCGCCATGTGCGTTGAACTCCGCTGAAAGGTGCCTTGGGTGGGCTCTTATGCTGAAGGGGTCTTGAGTGGGATCTCGTTGGGGAATTCAGGATCTAATTCTTAATTGTGTCTGGGATGAGTTTTCACGCTGGAGTCGAATCTGTTATTCAAATTTGTAGTGGTGCGTCTTTAATGCGATCTTGTTGGGAATCTATTTTTGTGCTGGGGTGGGATTTAAACTAAAATGTTCACTCTTTTAACCAAAAAAATCATATAATAAACCGAAAAGTGACCTTCAACCAAAGAGGACCTCACTCGGTGAAGGCAAGTCATGAAGAAGTCCGCCTGGCCAGCAGAATCCTTCGACACTTGGCCACCAACCCGATCAATACCAAGTGGAAGACCAAGTGTCGAAGGAGGACTACACCAAAGTTCAGGATGACATTGCTTGAGCAAAGCAAGTCATCCCGAGCTCGAAACCCGAAATTCAAAACCCGAAACTCGAAACCCGAACGATAGTGCGGTTTAGAGGTGCACCAGCCTCCTAACACTAACGATCCTGGACTAGAACGATGAAAATAGGAAGACCCCCAAACAGCAATGGCGGTGGGTACAAGACAACCTCGTTAAAGAGGCTATGGAGGTCCTGATGGATAACCCGGGACCTCCCACCTCATACCTTGATAGCAGGAACACAATGCTCGCCATGAGCCGTGGGCTATAAAAGCTCTATCGCTCTCAAATTATGCCATCGCTGTCAATCGTAAAACTAAAATTATAATAGAGCAAAGCGATACCGTAGGCGTTGAAAAAAAAAATTTTTCTGTCAAATGAGTTTCAAATTTAAATTCAAACTAATTTAAACAAATTATGAGAAAAAAAGAATGCAAAACGTGCATTTTTGTTATTTTTAAAATCAAGCACCCTCAGACACAACAAAATTTGTCAAAAAGGCACTTTTTTGTCAAAATAATAACGTTTTATTTGTTGACAGCGGTGTTTTTTTGTATGTATGATTTGGTAGAACTGTAAGCGTCAACCAAAAAATAGAAATTGGTTCTAATTTTTATGGTCGTAGTTATGGTCACTTCGCCGATAGTTTCATTTTGTTCGTTCCTAGAGAGATACATAGTATCTATTATTTGTCAACGAAAAGCTTTTATAGCCTACGGCTTATGGTGAGCATTGTGTTCCAGGTATGATGCCGGCTGGCCTGCGACAGCGCAGAGCTGTATAGAGCTGCGGTAGCTAGAGTTGGGGAGGTTTATCACCGGCGCCCGGCTCAAAGCATTTAATGCTAGTGACATAACATCACCAGAGAATGGTTTCCAGTGGAGCATGAGAAGATCCTCGTTAAGTTCAAAACCTTCAACCCTCACATTTAAACCGATAACTGGAGACTAATAAGGCCACAATGAAAGTTATTCTGCTCCTAAACGAAGAATGCCTGAACCAGCTGGCAAAAGGAAAATACGCAGTGAACTACGGCTTCGGACAGATCGAACTGAAGATCTACAAAGCGGACATGGAAGGTGTAGTGAACCAATTGGCCAGCACCAAGGGCTCATGCGAAGGAACCGAGAACATGGAAACCGATGGTGAAAGCGCCGCTCGGAGCGAAGTTGACACATCGACAAACTCCGAGCTCAGCAGAGCCAATGGTAACATGTACATCGCGCGCAGCTTTCCAATTCGAACATCGATGAGGTCGTCTCCAGCTACGAAAAACCGGAGGTGACTGTCGTCGAAGCAAACCTGGTGCAAGGTATTCAGATAAACCTGCGCCATTGCAAAGCAGCGTCCGCTGCGCTTTTGATGCGATTGGAATCAGGCAAAGTCGATGTTTCCCTAGTCCTAGAGCCATGGATCGCTTGTGACAGGATCTGTGGCTTTAGGACGCCTAAAGGAGGATGCCAGTAAATGTATGGGCTTTGGTACCACTTCCAAAAGCTATGTCTAATACGTCGTTGGGTAGGTCTTTTTGACCTGGAAATAAGTTACTATGGCGCCTAGTTCGAAATGTCTGTCCGTTCTTAGTAATACGGTTTGAACTATACATATCACCCTGTATTTTTGTAACCCTATAATCCAAGCCTAACCCCATAAATAAGGAACCAATGAACGCAGAATTCCTCCACCTATCTATGATAGTAAAATAGATTTTTCTATCTTATCAACTTTGGGAGTTATGTGTCGCCAAAGCGTATTCGGGTTTGATTACTTGGTATGGGCCCTCGTATAGGGGTTTGAAAAGTTTTTGAACACGATCAACCAATATGAAAACGTTATTCACTCAGCAATTGTGCTGGACAAAGTATGGGAAGTGCCGGGGTTGGGCGGGTCTTTCTCTTCTGTTGCCCGTGCGTTCACAGCTTAAGTGGAGCCCTCATTGACGTCGCTGGCTGCAACACGACGAAGTCTGAAAATGAACCAGGGATAACAACAACAACAACCGGAGCTGCACTCCGGCCAATCGGCCGCCGTCTTCAATCTGCCAATCGGCCATCAGGTCGCTAAGCCAAGTCGGCCACATGGATGCTGAAAAATTATTCTGAATGCAGCCAACCGACAAGAATGATCATAATCAATGTAATTGGAGATATTGATAATGAAAATGTTACAGATTGCGACTAAAGGTAATCCTAAATCTCCGTTGATGCTTACGGGTTTACAAGGTAGTTTTTCTAGTCTATTGAAAACTTATACCAATCTAAATTTCGATGCTTACCTTTGGTATTCGTGGTGAAATTGTCTCTTCACTAATTCTTGGTACGAAACACACAAATTTTCCAGGCATTTTAAATAAGTTTTTATGATTAAAATTAATGGTCTTGGATGTGAAGTATCACGTCCGTATTTTAACGTGACAACGTCTGTTATTACGTTTTGTATTATTTTCTCAATTAATAAATTATATATTTCGAAGCAAAATTTGTTTTTCGTGTGCGGGACATTTTCACACGCGCGTCCTTTCTTAAACCGATTTAATAGACGTTGTCACGTCAATAAGGTGAATGAATGTATTTTTCCCGTGTAGAGGATAAATTAACGAAAATTTTGAGCCATTAACCACCCCCCTAACATGTATGGGGGCGGAGATATGATTTTTTTTTGTGCGGGACATTGTCCGGGACATTTTCACACGCGCGTCCTATCTTAAACCGATTTAATAGACGTTGTCACGTCAAAATATGAAACTGAACCCTTAAACTGTGAAGCCATAATGGTATCATATTTTTATGACTATATGTAGGTATTTCCTGCCAAAGGACTTCACACGACCACGTCCCAACTACATACTGACCACTTGTGTAAAGTTTACCCCACAAAATTTATTCATTTTCATCTAATTCAATTTCCATTCATTTACATAATTTCCAAAGGATCAAACAATTTTTATTCGAGCACTTGAAATTGACTCACCTATGCTGCCCCATACATCTCGGACATATATTAAACTATATTTATGGAAGGGAAACTCAATTCGCATAGATAAAAAGTCCTTAATATAATAATAGTCTATGGCTAACTGGGAAAAGTGGAGAAAACTCAATTTTGTTGCTTTTCAATTCTGTTTCTCCTCTCTCACGTGCCTTAACCCCGAACCATTTACCAGAGTTTGCAGTTTTCCCACTGATTACCCAACTAGCCGACCATGAACGACTAGACTTGATACGGAAAGGAGAATCTCCGCCTAACACATCAGACGACAGGAGTGTTGTAAGGGATAACCAGGAGCAGCAACAACAGTGGCAACAACAACAACAGCAACAAAAACCCAAAAAGGAGTCACTCTCTAGTATAGAAGTGGAAGGAGGACGGTTTAAAGCTGTAATGAACCAAAAGCAAATTTTTATCGTACAACATAAAAGAGGGGCGACAACGTCTTTTCATGTGGAGCATGGTACATATACCATAAAGGAAAAAGGGGTCCTTCCTCAACTGAACAGGCCAACCAACAAGCCATCCACACACAGAGAGGCATCCGGCATCCAAACAGATATCATCTCTCTCCTGCAGCATACCATACCCGAGCAAAGATCCATAGCCGGGGTGTACAGTACACATGGGATAGTGTGCGGTGGGGCGCCTTCAAATGCATGGTTATCCTTCCTGGGACTCCGATAACCACACAATAGAATGACACTGAAATATAAAACCGAATTCATAAAAATTTTAACATCTCTGGGACCAGGATTTTTGGTCCTGATAAAATGGGGTTTTTAAACTTTGTCTGACAGGGGAGAAAAGGATGTAATCTAACGCCCTAAAGGCCCCGATGATATGAATATGCACGAATACATCGACCGACCAGGCCAGCCAGCGCAAACACCCAACGGACGCCTTGATAAACACATTTATAAAATGTATGCGCCTTTTACAGGTGGGACTAATAAAACGAATACCTGCCAGGGTTATATTGGTAGTAAAAGCTCACTTCAATGGGGAATGAAGTCGGAAAGGACGTTCGACGTTATTTTATTTTTTTTTAACTTCAATTCCTCTGCGCTACCATAAATGGATTTAAGGACATTGTGAAATTTCAATAAAAATCCAATTTCGTATTGGTTTTGTTGTTAATAGAATGCTCTCGCTGATAACTCTGTGTTATAATTCGATATTGGCCGAGTCGAAAATATTTTAAAAACTGTCGCACATATGTCAAGCAGGTGATAATGAAAAGGCTGAACTTATAATGAAATCTGACAACCATTTCGGGAATTAAAAAAAAATATATGTGGAAACGAAAGTGTCGACTGCGTGAATGCCGCCAGAAGTATAACAGGGTGCCCCGGTGTTGACTTTCCATTCATTAAATTTAATAATGAAAAATAACTTTTATGCTACAGCGGCAGTGGTGTTGGGTGTGTTTCGGATAAAGTTTTTTGGGTGATAGTGTCAAGAGAATATCGCTAGAAGCGTTTTTATTTTATAATTCAAAAAATTCATCGCGTTTTTTGGAATAATAATAAACTATTCGCTTTCATGAAAAAAAAAACACTTAATTAAATATATGACGGTATTATTTTGTTTATATATAAGTTGTGAAATTTGATGAAGGCATACCAGTAGTATAGTTAACAGGGCTCTTGGCTCAGTGACGTCATCGGTTGTGGGCTTAGGTGTGATATTTATCCAAGGCAAGAACCTGTGTGGTGAGCTTTGGATGTGAACGCTGTTGTAAGCTAGTTGAACTTCGCTGGATTGGGTTAGTGTGTCTCGAATGGGCTTTCTTGGTGGCGGAGTCTTTGGTGGGAATCGTCTACTTTTGGTGGGATTCTATGAGAGAAATTGGTCCAAGTTTCAATTCCGGAATGTGTCTTGGATGAGGTTCACCCTGGGTAAAGTTTTAGAATGGGAAAGAACTTGTATATCGAGTTCACAGTGATAAGTCTTGGATTGGCTCTTGTTCTTGTGGGAATCTATAGTTGAAATTTACTGTGTCTTTGTTACCATCTTGTGGTAGCCTGCAGATAAACTACGCTGTCTTGGGATGTACATAGGTTAAAAGAAGCCAAGTTGTTTCCAAGATATAAGCAATTTTATGATTTTAAGCAATATTATTAAGTTAATAATATCAATTTACAGTGGCTATAGATTCAAGATGAAGTTCGTGCGAGTGCAAGTTCCAGACCAGGATCAGATCAGGATGAAACCAGGATCAGACCAGGAGCGGACCAGGACCAACTAAAAGTTGAATTATTAAAATATCTTATCCTCCCAAAAGGAGCAGTTTCGATTGGGTCCCTGGATGGAACAACGCCTCGATGTGATGGAATGGTGTGCGAACGAAGCGATCTGAGAGAATAAGGCGTGGTTTGAAGACGCTCACTGAGCATAAGACTGAGGTGCTGATCAGCAGAAGGGGATATGTTCGATCGTCAATGCAGGATTTAGCACGTGCTTGTTTTGAATTATTGAAGGCGTACGAGAAACGCAGACTACTGACATGATTGAAGTTGTGAAGTGGGTTGGAACAGATTGATAGTAGGCTATTTATAAAGATTAGAGTACGTGACAGAATTGACCTCTGGGGTACACCAGACGAGATGTGTTGAATATGAAAAAGGAGAGTTTTTTTTCTGAAAAATTGATTAGAAAGCATTTGAGGAGGAAAAACAAAACGAACTCTGGTTGTAGACAGTTTTTTATCGGGTGTTAAAATAGCATATTCCAATAAAAAGTTCTGAGTGTCGGCAAATATCTCGAGTTTTGGAAGGTGGGAGAAAACAAGACCACGGGATCCTATTTTTGAGTGGATGTGAGGAAGGACCCTCCGGGATTGGTGAAATCGGAGCTGTAAACCTACCTTAACTATATGAACAAACCGCAACTTCCCCGTGATTAGCATTTTCGGCTATAGGAGCCATTTACGACTGAAGGAACAAAGGATCTTGGGCATGAGTCTTACCCATTAGTAAGGACTATGAATCACCGGATTACAGGAACATTGTATATAAAATTATTATTAATTGTGGAGCAGCGGGAGAAGGAAAAACAAACGAAACCCTTGGGAGCTAGTCCCAATACACGGCATCGGAACTAGAAGCGCCTGAAGAGCCCCCGGTGTCACCATTAAATCGAGCCGCATACGCGGATTGGATTGCTGGGGGGGGGAAATGCTAGTAACCATTTAGAAGCCAATCAGCTGTAGATGTAGTATTAATTCATTACGACTATACACCAAACTGTAGTATTGTATTTACTCTTACTTGATTTTAATTTCTATGCAGACTTGATTTTGATTAATAAAAATTGAATTTAAAAAAAAGTTTTCTAGTTCAATTTTGTTAATTTATCGGTCTGTTTTTTTTCTTGCTAACATTGATTGTATTGATTAAATTTTGTTGTTGCTGTTTCATACGCCACTTATTCATATTGTCAACGCGTAGTAATAACTGGAGGTCGAACATGAAAGAAAAGAAATCGTCGTGGTACCAGGGCGGGGTTTTTTCAGACCTCAATTAAATTTTTTTTTCTCAAGTGCAATGTTGTGATTCCGACAATGTACTTGCTAAGGTCAATCAATATAAGAAACTAATAAAACGCGGAAATAAAGTCTGGATGAAGTGTGCTTAGTCAGATTTCGAAATATATACTGGAAAAGCAGGTGAGAAAGTACAAATTGATCTGGTCAGAAAGGTTGTTCGGCAATTCGGTTGTTCGGGGACAGCACGGTTACAGGATCAGTTTTCATTCTTACGAACTACTTAGATCCGCCTAAGATAGGTGCTGTTACTCGCCGGGAACGGAATGGAGACAGAAATGAAATTGCTTGTCCAGAAGCTGTGATGCGGTACAACAGTTACATGAACTTTTTCGACAAATGTGATCAATTGAAAAGTACTTCTGCCATCGTCAGATAAACCCACAAATGGTGCGCATAGAATTGTTTTCCCTTTTTTTTGGACTAGGATGTTATAAACTCATTTTCAGTATATAAAGAGCTCCAGAATGAACACCATCCAGAACTGGATCAATTGAATACAAAAGAATTTCGGAGAAGTGTTTAACAAAGGGATCTTAGCACCAGCTGATGCAAAGAACCTTAAACGCTGCTCTAAACACTCCCTCAATAGATTGACTACTAGGTTGAAAAGTTGAGTCGAGGTTGAGTTGAAATTTCGACCACCGTATATGATGTCGAGTAGAGCTAGCTCACTAGGTTGAAATAGAGTTGAACTGACATCAAAACTTAACCTCAAATTTTTGTGTGAAATTCTTATTTATTGATACGTAAACGTTTTTTAAAACATGAAAGGTAATTGAAATAAAAAAATACCGATCACAAAACTTACGCCGAAGGTAAACATGGTATGGTAAACAAACAACACAAATGCCACTTCAACCCAATTATTTTATTTATTTTATTTATTTATTTATTATACATTTATTGGGGCAGTACACAAGAACTACATCTTTTAAAGTACAGAACAAACGGCAAGAAAAAAAAAATTTAAATCTTAAAACAAAAAAACAAAAATAACTTAAACTAGCCTTAAATAAATAATGTTGAAGTGAAAAGAAAATTATAGGGGATAGATAAGAGGGTTAGATAGGGGAAAAAATAGAAAGGAAATAAAAAGAACTAAAGAAAAGGGGCGGAAGAGGAAGAGAGAAAACTGGATGCTTCTTTCTGCTTGTGCCTATCCTTTTTATTGCGTTAGGAAGGCAATTCCAAAGTCTAATTGTATGCACAAAGAAGGAGCGACTACCAATGGGGTGGCATACACGGATCGTAACGTCAAGACTAAAAAACCGGTTTCTAGGACAGAAGGGCAAAAGGAAGAGAGAAAGTTGTTGCAACTTTTTGAACAGAAATTTTTGGCGTGAAAACTAACACATGCACTAATGTTTCTTCTTATCTTCTTCTTCTTTGGGTCTGATACACTGACATATAATAATGGACTGCTCATCTGAAATTATTCCATACAAATCGATGGCACCCAAAAGTATAGTTGTCGCACTCATCCATAGACCCCCAAACTGACAGCAGCACTCGGAAGTAAAATGAGACCTGATTTTATATTTTCCCTTTTGCACTAGTGATGTTTATATCGTTTGCTCTTTTCCCCATAGACCCCCGGATTTTGACATACAGAATGTCAGTTGCTAAAACAGGCGTTAAGAACTTAAATCAGATACACATAAAATTTGGAAATTAATGAAAAAAAGGCATTTTAAAAGGTGAAAAAGTGAAAATAGTGTTTATTAATTTTTTTAAACAAAATATTTGTGTTATTTTAATGTTTTAAGTACGTATTTAAAAAAATGTAAATTTCAAAAGTGATTCCGGTGTTTACATGGAGTGAAAAAAGGTTTGTAGTCTATGGAACAAATTGGTGCCATGAAAAATTCCTCATGAGCTGTCCATTCTATATGTCTGTGGTCTGATATAGACATATCTCTTTGTTATTCGCGTTCGGGTTGTGCACACATAGATATTCCGTGTAGGGATAATAAAGTTACTCTCGGTGAAATAAATACCCATGTACGCCGAGAGTATCATAAAAAACCGGTTTTTTGGTGTTGATATTACGATCCGTGTATGCCAGCCCAATTAGGGACAAATGAGCAGGTATAAGGAATTTGATTGATCTCAGGGACTGTAAAGGAGCTAGGAAGTCGGAGAGGTATACAGGACTTTTAGCATAAAATGCTTTATGTAGGAGGACCAGTGCCATGATGTCAAGAAGACGAAAAATGTCGTGACCTAATAAAGAATGTTGTATGCCAGACACATGATCCGAGCGTCTCAAGTGGAAAATATACCTTAGAAAATCATTAAATGCTACCTTAAGACGTTGACGACAAGATGAGTCAAAAGAAATGTAAACAAGGGCACCATAAAGAAAATGTGGCACCACGAGAGTTTTAACTAGCTTGGCACGAATAGATTGTGGTAAGAGATTACCATAGAGCCAAAGTTTACGCAATGTGCCATAGATCTTGGAGAGCATAAGTGAGGCATGATCGCAGCAGGATAGTCTGTCATTAATAATAATACCGAGATTATTGACACATTCAACAAAGGGAAGAGGAATATTATCAAGGACGATATTTGGAATATTGTCCAGGGACCTATTGGGACGTTTAAGGATGAGCGCTTTGGACTTATTAGGATTTAATTTGAGAAAATTGGAAGAACTCCACTCATTTATTTGGGACAGAATATCATTAAGATTTGAGATGCAAGATCTGATTTTACTAGGAGGACACGAGGTGTACAACTGAAGATCATCAGCATATAGATGAAATGAGCAGCGTTGAATAACGGAGGTAACATCGTTCACATACAAGGAGAAAAGGAGAGGACCGAGAATTGAGCCTTGTGGAACCCCTACAAGTACTGGTAGAAATGAAGACGCGACCCCGTTATGACGAACACACTGTGACCTATTAGACAGAAGGGAGGAGAAAAGTCTGATGGCAGAAGAAGAAAAATTATAGAATGTCCTAAGTTTGGAAAGCAAACGCGAGTGAACTACAGAGTCAAACGCTTTGGAGAAATCAAGAAGAACCAGTAATCCTACATCACCCTGATCGAGGACTGAACGAAGATCTGAAGTTACCTTCAATACAGCAGTTTCGCAGCTATGGTTTTTACGGAAGCCAGATTGTAGTTTAGAAAGGAAATTGTTAGATTCAATATAGCGCGTGATCTGACCGAAGAGAAGGGAAGAGAAGAAAGGGAAGAATACTAATAGGACGATAATCTGTTAAATCGACTGGACATAATTTTTTTGGTAATGGAATCACAACAGACTTTTTTCCAAATCAGGGGCACTTGTGAAGTTGTCACGCAGTAATTAAAGACATGAGTGATGGTTTCCAGAATTAGTGGAGAGAGTAACTTAAGAAACCGCGGAGACAGCAATGTTTCAAGAACTTCACAGGAGTCTACACAACGAAAGTTGAAACCATCAGTACTGAGTGAGCTATATGAAGGGGAGTACGTGGGAGAGGAGAGTGTGTTATCAGGAGGAAATTGAATAAAGGAAGCATTGAGAAGATTTACATCTACATCAGAAGGTGAGGGTACAGAAGTATTAATACCTAAAGAACGAATATTGGACCAAAGTTGTTTGGAATTTAGAGCGGGATCAAGCTTGCGGGAGTAAAATTCCCGTTTAGCAGATTTGACTTTACAAGTGATTAGGTTGCGTAATTGTTTGTAAGCATTACGATACCTAGGAAACCTGGTCCTGCGATAGCGCCTATACATAAACTCACGCTGATTTATCAGATCGCGGATTTCCCGGGAATACCATGGACAATGGCGAGATACCTGGCGCCTTCTCGTTACTATAGGGACACACTGATCGAAAAGGTGATGAATAAAAGCAGTTAATAGATCAACTTTAGTGTCGATACAAGTGGTGTAATAGATATCATCCCACCGCATTGCCGCAGCGACTTCAGAAAGCTGATCTAAATTAATGTTGCTATAGTCACGATACGAAATGGAAGAGGATGAAGAGGGAGGAGAAAATGCAAACTTAGTTGAGAGAAATAGTAGGTCATGATCAAGAAAACTAGGCGGGGAGATTTGACTGTGTTTTAATACAGCATCCGTGGCAGTGGTAGCTAGAATATCGAGTAGGGAGGGATTCTGGCAGTTCAAAAATGTTGGCAGTTCATTCAAGATATGTAAATCCAGTGATACAAGGAATTGCTTAAGTGCAGTCGAACGATTATTGGCTTTCAAAAGGTTAACATTAAAATTACAATTACAACTCAAGCCGCGTAAAGGCCGGGACACACATATCCGCACCGTGTCCGCACCGCATCCGCACCGTGTGTCGGACAACACACGGAGAGAAAGTAAACAAGTTACAATTTTACCAGTAAGTCCCCACATTTCCGTGTCCGCACCGGGTCAAATTACTTGAGTTTTGTTTTTGCCCGGACACGGTGCGGATGCGGTGCGGACGCGGTGCGGATATGTGTGTCCCGGCCTTAATATGGGGCTAAATATCAACTCGACCCAGGTAGGAGAGCTAAGTTGAGTAGAATTGACCCAGTTTCAACTCAACCCCCGTTTATGACTGAGTTGAACCATAGTTGTCATAACCGGCGTATATAACGACGTCTATATGAAGTTGTGGCTGAAAGAGTTAAGAAGCAGCATATATTTCATCGTCCGAAAGATATTGTCCTCGACACCCGCTATGCGCCATCGAAGCTTTGAGATTGTATTTGTGTAGGAAGCAAATTTGTGTAGGCTTTTCATCAGTCGTCTGTGTTTTCCCTAAAATCTATTATTCCTTTAATGGGGGGGTCTACACAATAAGGACCTTTGATTACAGAGACTTTTTTTCTGTTAGACTTCTATTGAATTTCATCTGCGTATTTGCCTGTAAGACCACTAACCAAAACTTAATTAAGATTAAGTCTACGGATTTTCAAATGTACTAACGTCTGTATTAACTAAAAGTCCGCAGATGAATTCCGTCGACATGTCTGTACAAAAGTCTGTGCGTAAAAAAGCCGTACGAACCCACCACAGAGCTATATGTGAACTGAGACATAAATTTGGCACATTTCATGGCTTAATCCATTTTAAAAAAGAGAGACCAAACTCGTACTTGACATAACGCACCCACCTATCATAAACACTGATTAGAGCTATTTGTTGTATTCGCAATTTTATTATTTTGCTGAAAGGACTGGAAACATAATGACTACTCCACACCACAAACACCAATTTTTAATAATTTATTCAATTCATGAAACAATTCTGTACAGGGTGTCACTCTTAATAGCAATTTTTTTTTTGTAAATGTTAATCGGACAAAGTGGTAATCCCGCCTAAACTAATCTACTACGGAAATATTATAAATTACGCTCTAAAGCCGCAACAATTAGGGATGACGTTTTAATAATTTAAAATGCCACTAAATACCCGCAGAGATCCATAAATAATACACGGCGATAGATATGCGATAGAGCTCATTAAAATCCAAACATAGAGCCCACCATAGTGACGCACAATAGACTAGAGAGTTGACCCCGTAAGGTTGCGTCACCTGCAGCTGAACACCCTGTCATCCCTGTGCAGTCGTATACATTAGCAAAAGCGAGAATTTTGACATTAACCACATGACACCTAAAGCATCCAGTGCTGCCCCATCTAGCTGGTCCCTTTCGTCCTGTTAATTAATTTTGCTGATTGGCAACTGTAAACCGGAAAAAGAGGAAATGGAATTTGTGGCCATCATCAGGAAACCGACCAATTCCAAGGGTGATTAATGGCCCCAATTCGTCATGACAGTAAGTTTATGTCTATTTTGTGGATGCAGGATTTATTCTTGGAAAATTTAATTTATTTCGACATCCTTTTCTGCCCCCACCCGATGCTCGGATTGTTTGGTGTATTCCTAATATCTTTCTTTAAGGATAATTTGTCCTTGTGGAAAATCACCGCCAAAGCCGGGCGCCCCTGCCCCTACACGATCCTGCATTTCGTTTTCAAGTCAGACGCCATTTGGATTTGTAGTCCGGATACGCAAGACAATTTTTTTTCCTCCCTTCAAAGGATGCTTTTCCTGCCATTTGTCTGAAGATTGCTGCTGCCGCTCCTTCTGCCTGGCCTCCCTTCTGGATGATCCTTTATGGAAAGACCGGAGATTTAATTTTGTGGTCGCTCCGAGCTGCCCTACACTCTTTGGGCTTGGGATTATTGGAAACGGCTGTAATATGTGATGTGACAGGGGACGTTGGAAAATTTTCAATAGAAAGCAAATTACGGACAGGACGTCGTCATTTATTAGAATTAGCAAAATTATGAATTGTTTCTGTTACATGTGATCGATTGACGGATATCAGTCGTTCCATGTTTAAAGTGTTTTTTAGGCATTTACACTTACATACGTCGATTTTTACTCCCAAGATTTCTTCCACCATTATAGATTTCTCACCAAAATACTATAAATTGCAACATTTGTACCGACTCGCCAAGAGTCTCCACTGGTGTACGAGATTTAATTTAAATTCTGATGAGATTTTGTGCGATTTCCTCATCCGAATGCAATTAGAGCAATTTATGAGAAATTTCTGATCAAAGCAACAAGAATCAAACAGTGAAAGCATTTTAATGTTTAAGTACCATGCTAAATTATAGAGCTAATTCAGAGTCCTTAGAAGGCAAAAGATGCTTTTGGTGCAGTATTTTTCCTTGTAGAAAGTCAGCTATGATTATGCAAATTTTATCTTAAATGGGTTAAAGAAGCATTGAGAGAATCAGAAGAGGGTTGAGATTCTATACATTTGATGATTTCTTCTTCTATGACGGATGATCTATTTTGAGATACAATTTCCAGTAAAGATTTTATTACAGATTACATGTTAGTTGCGTCAAAGAGTCATGGTATTTTTGTTGAGTATTTGACATTTCATTACAAAAATCAGCGGTTTACGAGAAATGTGTTTTGTGGGCTTAGAGCAGCTTATGGTCTCATTATATTTACAGTTTTTTTCACATTAAATTCGCCCATTTGCAAATAAAATTCATCGTTTAACAATTAAGTACTTCTATATTCTATGTATTTTGCTAGCCTCACTGCACCCATAAGCCAATGGTGTGGCGCGCGCCAAAACAGCTAGGCTACCATTCCAGAGGTCCCAGGTTCGAATCCCGGCCAGCCTCACGGTCTTTCGCCTTTTCCACTTTCCCACCTACATAACTTTCCTTCTTTTTTCTTCCCCGCTCCACCAAAACGCATGTCATCGGTTGGTTGATGAGATTCAACTCGTTTTAGCAGGCATAACACTCCAGCGAGTTGTTTCTCGATACCCCGATGTGAAAGTCGCGATAGTAATGGTTGGGAGTAGGTGGACTAAAAATATCGCGGGTAGGTTGCGGCAGTTCCTTCCTCCTCGACTAAAGCTCCTGTTCGACATTGCACTCTACAGTAGTGTTGGGTAGGACATGCCCACTGGGGTATGGAAGCCTACTTTAAGACATGACGAAGCCTTCTTTTGAAGCTTAGGAGCCCTTCCTGTCCGTATCCCACGTCATATCTTTTTTATAATTGTATGTCATTAGAAACAAGCGTTGCATTTTCTTCCCGACAGCTTCTTGAGAAGCTCAATGGAATCTCTTTTGTAGGGGCTTTTTCGAAAGCTTTTAAAGAGCACACTGAACGTCCAAAATATGTGTCAAAGAAGTTTCCTGCATAAGATTTTTATTTACCTACTTGAAGAAAAATTTGTCTTTTGAACAGAAAACTAAAATCTTCCTAATACCTTCCAAAGGATACGATGTGGAAGCAATTCTTTACTGCTTATCGAGAATAGCTTCAATATTTTCCCGCTGGGTGATAATAAAATGAGTTTGTAAGAGGAGCCTCTTTTTCCTTTTGAATCAGTACAATGTCTCACTTCAAATGAGGCGAGGTGCCATTGTATTGCTAGCACGTCACGTAGTGAATGGCTCAAATGTTGCGATGCGGGTAGATCTATTGCGTTTGCGAAAGAGAGGATACGATAAATGATGAATGAATGAATGGAAATATTAATTATCGTGCCTATGAATGTTGATTACAAAAATATTCTTTAAAATTTTTGTTAACTGTATAAAGAAAAACATATTTACAAATTTAAAATGAAACTGCCTAAAATTGAAAATAACACGAAAATATTTTATTTGTTACAGATAGAGATTAAAAAATAAAAATAAAATTTTACCTCCCTCGAAAAATGTAAGAAATATATCCCCAACTTCACTCCCTCAAAAAATGTACGCATTGTCTCTTCGGTACAAAATTTGCCTCCCTCGAAAAATGTAAGAATGGTCTCTTCAGTACAAAATTCACCTCCCTCGAAAAATGTAAATCCCTCGAGCACAAAACTTCACTCCCACAAAAATGTAAGAATTGTCTCTTTAGTATAAAATTTCACTCCTTCAAAAATGTAAGAGATTTCTCTCCAGTTCGTATTTACAATCTCACCACGGCTCGGTTTAAATTGGATATTTGACTGCGGCAAAAACAGTAAGAAAATATCTCTGCAGGTCGTGTTTACAATCTCACCTCGCCGCAATTCGAATTGGATATTTTATTGTCGCAAAAGAAATAAGAAAATGTTCCAGTTCGTGTTTACAATCTCATCTCGGCGCAGTTCAGATTGGACATTTTGCTGCCACAAAAGAAGTAAGAAAAGTCTCTCCACTTCGTAATTTACAAACGCGCGATACACGCTCATATCCCAGTAGTAAATTATTTTTGAACCGGGACATTTTAAAAAGTTGAGGCCTCAGTACAATTAACTATCGTGTACGGGACAAATGAACTGCCTCTTGTAAGTCCGGCTCAACTCTACTCTACAGGAAGAAAATAGAATGTCAACAGTATAAAGGGCCTTTCCTGGGACTCCAGTATTTCTTATAAAAGGCCACCATGTACTTCGTTTTGCTTTCGTTAATATGCAGTCCCAGTTCAGGGTGAAAGCTGCTTGTACAGCTGCTGTTGTTTTTCTACCAATGATGCCAATGCAGAGCCGGCGCTTATTTTTTTGCTCCCGGTGCAGTATGCCGTATTGCGCCCCACAAGTTGTTTATTTTTTTGGTCACAATGAAGGACAATGGACAAAGACACAAACTCTTAAATATTTATTTTGGGTTTCCCTATTACATAAATATCCGATAAGACTATATCATGTACCTTCTTGCGCCCGCGGATGTTTTTAAATTAGCAAGTGCACCATTCGCACCTACGAAAGCGCCGTGCCTGTGCAAATGTCGTTTGCATTAGCCAGTAAATGTGGGTGGACTTGTAGTGGGTTGTGCCTCTTGATGTCTTGAATCATGGATTAATTTCTCCAACGTCAGGTTGAAAAGGACTCAGTTTGGTGTTTCGGATACCACTACTTGGCTAGTCATAATGGTCATGGTCAACCTATGTAGTCATGTAAGCTTATTGGGATGCCGAATTCTCTCATGGCTTTGTAGACTGGGAATCCTATCATAGTCGGCTATTAAGTCCATAAAGAAGTGTTGGATTGAACTTTGAAATTCTATCTTCATCTTTAACTCCATCGCCTATCGAAGATTAAAATTTGATCTTTTGTTGATTTGCCCCTTTGTCTGAAGACACACTGGTATTGGTGCTTACACTTGATTATACATATATAGGGTGTTCCGTGGATGGATGCAAAATTTGAAAATTTCTAAAACCGTTACACGGAGGAGCCTAAGAGGGATATAGCTCGGCCCAGAATTACAATTCCTTTTACGTCATTATTTCCTGAAATAAATTTATGTCAATTACAACAACCCGCGACAAACAAACATTAATAAACGTGCCAACAAAAATAAGTTTCCTTGAACTCTAAATATGAAATGAGTCAAAACAACAACTTCCTTATATAGTTATCACCCCCATTCCACCCTCACTCTAATAATTCATTTTTCTTATCAGAGAGTTCAAAATTGTTGGGTGTCATTCACTCTCAAACTGTCACCTACACAATTTATAACGGAGTTAAGATGCCAAAGAGCACAATATTCCGCTTGCATCACCTGTCAGGTGAAAGTTCCTTCGCATCCTTTTCACCGTCCTTTTAACTGACTTCTGCCAAAAACACCGTTGAGAACTTTCTTTCTCCCCCCACCCCCTTGTTCTACTAAAAATTTCTCCGCAAACGTGCATTGCATGTGTCGAAGTGAAGTTTGAAACCGATAAGAGGACAAACTTTGATTTAATTTCGTGAGATGAAACATGCAAAGTGTCTCTTATCGTGGGTGAATGTGACTCTTGGGGCGGGCACAGGGTGTATATTTCTATAGCACAGTTGTGGAAGACAACCGTATTTCAAAGTAGTTAAAATTGATACTAAGAAATCTATGAGAGACACACTCCCCGAAGCGGATGTTGAAAGTTTCATACTCTGGAGAAAGTCGAACAGATTGGGAATTTTTAAATACATACAGAAACAAATTTGACCCAGTTGGGAATTTTCGATGGTATTGAAAAAATAAATAGGGGAATACTATATAATTTAAACAAAGAGAAAGGCATTTTGGATTTTGTAGTAGCATTTCATGGATAAAGGGTTAACTGAGGATTGAGTATTGATTAAGGTTAAGCTTAACCCTAGATGACTACACTTAACTCAATGTGCACAAGTTGGAGCAAATTGGTGAACTGTACTTTAAAATAACCTCAGTTCGCATATAATTTCAACATATTTAACTGAGAAAAAATCGGACATCAGTTCGCCCAACTGAATTCGAACTGAAGTTAAACGTAAAAGCTCTCTTAAAAGAGAGTAATCAACTGGAATGGTGCATTCCACTGGATTTTTACATTTCTGACTTCTGATGAAAGAGCAACAACAACTTGAAGCACGAACTGAACATATCTGGGCTTCCACTGGTGAAGCCACTTATGTGGATTTAACTGAACATTATTGAACTGTGGTCGATGAAGTCGAGGTATTAGTTACGTTGGTAGCAACCTACTTTAGCCTGATAACAAGGAAGAGAACACATTTTCTTACATGTGTTAAAGCTAGTTTTACACGTTAGTCTCGGTCTAACCCACCGTCGTCTGGTCCCAAATCCAGGGTGTGAAAGGATGAGGTTGGTCGACCTGTATTCGTCCCGCTCGGACCGCCAGCTAACGGATCAAAGAAGAAGAAGAAGAAGACTCTCGGTCTACACGGCAAGGAGTTCAACAGGTGTAACTTTCTTGCCTTTACATGGAGATATGAAAGTGTATGTAATGCATCTTCTTCCCCTTTGTAAAATGGTTATTCATGTTTCTGCTTTTAGGTATGTATCTAAGTTTTCACGACGGAAATTTTTGTTGAGAAAGTTACAACATTTTCTTCTTGCCGTTTTGCCCCTCTCTTCTTAAAAATCCGTTTTACCACAGGTAACGAATAATCGTGGAGATATGGCCGTTATCTGCCCTCGATTAGACTTCGAAAGTTGACACAGTTTGATGACTTTCTCGATGGCGTGAAGGTGCCGATAAATGATTGAATAATCAAATCTAAGCTTCTCTCCGTAGTTCGCCAAGCTCTACGCTTCTTCCAGGTTTCATTAGCTTTGATTGCTGTTCCGCCTAGTTTTAGGTAGACTGAGAAATGAACAAACGCATATACGTTCGTATAATTTTGGTGGCACAGAGAGCGGCAGAATCCACATCGGCATTACGGAAACCCAAATCCCAGTCAGTGGCTTGGAAGAAGTGAATAAAGGTCCGTTTATGTTTTCAGACATCGAGCGTGCCAGACATCCGCCGTTTATTCACATCTAGCGTGCCGTATCAGACGACAGACATTAGTTATATTTTTGTTGAAAATGTTCAAACACTTCTCAGTGGGAAGGTTAGGTTAGAGTCAGGGCCGGATTGGCCTATGGCCCATGCGGGTAAATGCTCGAAGGGCCGGGCCGTCGAAGAAACTTAAAGTTGCGCAATAAATGTGATTACGCTCACGAATATCGGCTCGAATTTAGCCTTTCCTCGTCTTCGCTTCTCTTATAAATCTTATATATAAAATTGAGGCCGGTCACTAAAGGGAGTCGCTAAAGGGAGGCCAATCCGTCCCTGGTTAGGGTAGGCTGAAATGATTGCTCCTCCACTAGGGAGCCCACTTAGACATACCATTGTGATGCCATTCCAAGAAAAAATGTCTGTATTGTTCCGATTCTCTATTCATACTTCGCGGCAGACACCCACAGATACGTACAGACATACTGGTCGAGTACGACCCGTGTCTGTCCAAGTCCGTGCGTTCGTGTCACGGCAGATGTGAATACGTTTATGCACACTGTATAAAAGAGTATTATTTGGTCTGGTGCGGCGCATGTCTGGCACGCTCAATGTTTGTAGACAGGGGCGGCGCTTTCATAGGTGCAAATGGTGCACTTGCACCGGGCGCAATTTCAGAAATTAAGAATTTCGGCGAGGAACACCTGGATCGCCGCAATTCTGAAGTTGTTGAAAGCGTCCTCTATGCCCATGAAGGCTGTTAAGGGGTCTGTTTTATCCATGAAACATTCTACATTAGAAGCTCATACACTCAGTGCAGTGATCACCTATTCTTCTTCTTTAACGGCGCTACAACCAGGATCCCGTCCTGGCGTCTCGCAACTGTTCTCTCCACCGGTCCCGATTTTGAGTCGATGTCATCCAGTTTGGCATCCCTAAGCTCTGAGCGTCCTGGTCTACGCTATCCTTCCAGCGAACGTTGGGTCTCTCTCGCTGTCGAACCCCATAGGTCTTACCGCAGAGAGATTATCGCTTGAAATACGAAGGCTTAGGTAGACATAGGGATCTTTATTATGGAGATTTGAGTGTACACTAATATAGGTTATAGCTGTATTGTGCTGGAAATAGTTAGAGTAGTGCAGCTAGCACCCAAAAACATCCTTGAGTATTAAACAGTACTAGGGAGAGAGTTTGGTGAAGTTAAAGCGCAAGCAAACTCAGCACAAAAGCAAGATCGCGGATAAACGCTTTCATAGACGCAATTGGTGCATTTGTACCGGGCATAATCTCAGAAAAAAAGTGAAAAAGTGTTTCCTTGCCTTCATTTTCATATATTAAAGGAACTCCACAAAGTGTTTCGTCTTTTTTCATTCTCCTTCATTGCGATCAAAAAATGAACAGCTGATGGGGGCACAATATGGCATACTGCACCGGGCGCAAAAAAAAGCCAAACACCGGCCCTGTCTGTAGATGTGAACGGACCTTAAGACTTCAACCAGTTGGATTTCCCGTAGTGCAAGAAATTTCTGTTGAAAGCTGTGGTGCTTATGGTAGAGGACTGGAAATCGACACAATTGGTGTCTTTTCCATAATGATCAATCCCGCTTCTGCACCTTCTGTACACTTTCTTTCGAATTGATCCTTTGATCTGTTTAAGGTTAAATTTTTGAATTTTGTTGCAAAATCAATTAAGGAATTATTATTCGGTAATTAAAACAGACCTTTTATGGACTCAGTGTGAGGACTGAGAAACCAATTGATAAAAGAATCTATTTTCAGTTCGATTATGATTTTGGCGAGCTACATTCAGTTACCCATAACAAAATAACTCGGATTCTGGCTCATTTTCATCAGTTATTGTTGTTAATTGTGGTAGGGATCTCCAAAGAACACAGTCGAGTCGTTGAAAATATTTGTTTATTGAAAAAACGTTGACAAAAACAGAACAAAAAACAACATACCCTTTTGCACAACCGACTTATTATATGTTGCTGACCAAGATCCTCAGGGCCGGCGCTTGGGTTTTTTGCGCCCGGTGCACTTTGCCATATTGCGCCCTATAACCTGTTCGTTTTTGAATGCAGTTAAGGACAATGGAAAAAGACACAAACACTCGCTGAATGCGTGAAATATTTTTCATACTTTGCGTAAAATTTAAGATGGCACCATAATAATGGGTATAAGCTAAAAAAAGATTACATAGATAGGAAGTTTCACATGGGTCAACACCCAACCACCAAAATTCGACTGAAAACGTCGTTTGCGGCGAACCGGCGAGGACGATGAGGCGGGCAGATTATCTAAACCTCTGAATTCTTTCACGGAATTTTTGAATCAATTTTTTGACAACTGTGTGGTTGTTGTTGCCTCCCTTTTGCTAAGAAAAGAAAAGAAAGAAAATGGCAGAAGGAAGAATTAATATTAAAAGCAATAACAACAAGCTAAATACGGTAGAATGTATAGTTTGTTGGAAAGGTTGGCTCTTGTGAAAACCCATGCAACTCTTCATCAAATTTCAAAAGGGAATTGACGATTACAGCCAATTTTCGTTGGTTGGTCCGTGTGAAACTGGCCATATTCTTCTTCTTCTTCTTCTTTGATCCGTTAGCTGGCGGTCCGAGCGGGACGTCCCCGCAACGGATACGCTGCTGTCGGTGCCGCTGGGTCCCGAACTCTATTCACTGGCCATATTAATTTGTTAAACAGTAATACCCCGGCTTCACCGGCGTAACTACGCAAGTTCGAGCAAATTAGTGTACTGAGCTTAAGTTTTTGCCTGAGCCCATGCATGCCCATACATTTTCACATATTGAACTCAGGAAAAATAAAGCCTGAATTCACCCAACAGAACATGAAATTGGGTTCGAACGTAAAAGCTCGCTCAAAAAAGAGTAATCAGCTGAAATATCATTCCAGCGAGCTTTTTGCATTTCTAACTTCTGGCGAAACAGCAACTACAGTCGGCCATTCGCCAGCCAGCGAAGCTATTTGTTCAGATTGAATCGAACTATATTGAACTGAGGCCGGTGAAGCCAAGGTATAAAGGAACAAATAAAAAGGAGCAATTAAGAGGAGTTCTCGCCACAAGGAATTTTGTTCTCCTTATTTCGTTCATTTACCTCTTTTAACAATTCTTTAAACAGAATTTAAAAATGCAGCAACAGCGCCCTCATGTTTATATCAATCATGGTAAACAGAAATACACAATCCAAAGCCATCGGAAAAATTTTTCCTTTGTTTCAGTGGATATGGTGCTTTTTAAAGAATTTTCATATAGTGCTTCAAATAATCTTTAACTTAGGAGATTTTTTCCCTAATTTCTCGAATCTAGAAACTGAAATCTCTGGAACCTCTCCTGCACGAGAATAAGTGAAATTTCCTCGTTTTTGCTTGCATGAGAAAGTACAAAAACAAAAATTGGATAGATTTGAGTAATTTCTTGCACCCGTGAGAATAGTTTTCAATTTTTTTTCCAAAGTTTTAAATCTTATTTTTTAAAATTGCGCCCCCGACAAATTGCGCCCGGTGCAAGTGCACCATTGGCATCTATGAAAGCGCCGCCCCTGAAGATCCTGACAAAACTTTTCGTCGATTAACAATTTAAAAACAATTCTGTCTCAGATAACAATTGAAGCACAGTCAGTATTTGCTTTCTCTGCCTACTACATTTTACTTTCACTTTCAAATTTTGACAACTTTCATTGGTGAACAAGTTTATAATGAACAAATTTTGATTAAACTCAACAGTTATAATATGAATTTCTTTCTTTCCAGATATCTTCCTATTTTCAGCTTGATTGTATCTCAACCAGCTCTTCAATTATTTCATCCATTCAACTCATTCAAACTCTGCAAGTGGTGTGAGCACAGCAGGAACATTTCGACCTCGCAAAACCAGCAAGGGTCAGTCGGTAGTCTATTAGATGAATGTTTAGTTATCTAAGGCTTAAAATGGAAACCTCCAAAAGTTTCACCCCACGTGCCCCCCAGTCCTAGCTGCTTAAATCACAAGGGAGCTGTTTTTAGCGAAGATAGCAATCACCGCCGAGTCCCGAACTGTCTAGCAATTAATTTCCATTAGCGCTAAATCAATTTTCTCCGACCGAAACTGTTCAATCATTCAGGAGCTCATTACAACTTTAAAAGCCTTCATGGCAGTCCTTCTCCCATATTTTTCTCTCTCGTCGTCCTTAAACTCGAAAGCCGCAATTGCGGTCATGGCGTTACGACAAGCTCCCAAATAACGAAATGCTTAAACAACAAATGAGGGTACGACGTGTCTAAATATTTGCAGTGTGTTAGCCCATGTCAATATTTGTTCAAGGCAATCAGACCACAGGGACACAGAGGACAATTGAACTGATAGAGTAGAAGACAGAGGTGCGGGACGTTGCGAGGCACGAGCCCGGCTAAACAGGGAGTCCTGTGACCTGGCTGGAAGGAATTGGCCACTCCTGGTGGCATTCTCTTTGTCTACCTAGTTCGTACCTGTTCTCTCCCGCTCTCGCAAATTAGATATACGATAAGCCCCTTAATAGTGTTGTTCGTATTTGAAGCATTCCTAGACTAATTATGTCGTTATCAGCTTATTTGCATGGAACTCCTTCAATTATAGCTTACTGTGCGGCAGCGTGTTTTCTTACAAGGGATTCCAGCTCAACGGTAAGGGTATAGTATATACAGGAAGTCCTTTTGTCGTAATGATGCTATTAAATTTCCTGCTTGTAACAAGGATTTGCCTGGAGTTTGGAATTCTTTCCAGGAATCTAATACTTTATGGTATTAGTAGACAGTAACTGTTAATTAGTGTATAGCAACCTGTGTTATAGCAACTGGACTGGCAACTGGAAAGGTTCTTGATGTTCGGAATAGTCATAATTCCTAAGTTGATATTTTCTTTTTACTCCAAAGCAAAAAAAAAAAAAAACAATGAATTAATTTGAAAATACACTGTAAATGTTCGGGTCAATGGTGGATGTATTTAGGACTAGAAAAAAACATACATAGAACCATATATGTTGTGCGAGCGTGCATGAAAAAGGACTATAAAACAAATTAAATGTTCACTCTGAATAGGTCGAATGGTAAGAGGTTTATTGTTACTGAGGCAAGAAATCACTAAGATACAAGATCCTTTTTAATAATTCCTCATAGTTATATTATATGTAAGGCAAAACTGGAAGTCTTAGAGTCAGAGTACGAGCTTAATTCATATCTAAGCTTATGGAATGGGGTTGCACAGTGAAATTAAAGCTAAAGTGCATAACAAATTGTTAAATGTTTCGGTTCACCCTGGGCATTACGTTCTCGTACCTAGCGCACAGTCTCCCTTCCTTACGTTCCTTTCCTTGTTTTCAATCTGTAAACGCCAAAGACCTGTGGAGGAACCAAGCACCCACAGTCCAGTTCCGAAAAAGTCTCAGATGCACGGAACCAATGTTACCGTAAGATGAATTTTGAGAGTAGTAAAATCTACTACCTTTTTGAAAAAAAAAGTAGCAAACTTTTTTGATTTCAAATCAATTTTTCATTTTTTTGTCACCTGCTAGAACGAGCAAAGCGAATGGTTTGCCGACACGTGAACATGCTACGTATAACTTACCATCAGAGAAACATTCATTTTTTAGACTCAGGCCAAAAACACTCAAGGATTGGTCTTGTGATTTGTTGATCGTCATGATGAAAGAAATTGAATTGCAAAAATTCAGCGGAAACAAAATCAATCCGTTCGATTCGTCGACAGAGGAACACGGCCATTACCGACAGTCAGCAATTGCTTAGAGAAATCTTCGTTAGATGGATCGTTTAGCAAGGCAAGTCGCATGTTTGTCATCAGCTGTCGTTTCTTTATAAGGCTGCTTACACACCAAACTCGACATCGACACGACATTACAAAACGTCCATCGACAAAAAATTTTTTGTCGAATCTTCGTACACACCAAATTCAACACCTAATGAACAAGAAGTTCATGTCGTGTCATGTTGAATTCAGTGTGTACGGAGATTCGGCAAGAAGATGTCGTCGGATTCAGAAGATGAAATTTCCATTTCAACCAGAACCACTCGACACAACGAAAGTCACTGCATAAGTACTCGACGTGTCGAAAGTCGTCGTTCGACGTTTTTTCTCGTGTCGCCTTCAGTGGATATAAACTGATTTGAATGTGAAGCCCTTCGTCGGTAACGGTTTTTTTCCTTGTCGAGTTCTGTCGAGTTCTGTCGTGTCGTGTCGATGTCGAATTCAGTGTGAATAAACTCGCTTAATGATAAGAATAGATGTGTGTCGCGACAGAAAAATGTTGTCGAATTTCGTCGTGTCATGTCGATGTCGAGTTTGGTGTGTAAGCAGCCTAAAGCGTCACTGATTCGATGCTTTGAGGTAAGTGTTTATTTCATAGGCAGCGGTGGTTCATGGAATGATTGATAGTGTCATCTTGAGTCAATGCGCGTTTGTACGTTATTGTGTATTCATCCCAGACGATGATTTTACTTGCTACTTAAGCTTTGGCCAGTGCTAAGTGTTTTGCAAAGTTACATGTCGGGTTTTGAATCGTTTGAAGGTTTAACGGCAATTTCAACATCGGCATCCTTCTGGCAACGTGGCAACTATCCCAGAAGTAGCAACTGCTACAGCAATTTTGGATCTCGTACGAGCAATGGCCAAAATTAATGATATGACGAATACCTTGCAAACTCCACACGGGGCGCATAGGGAGGAAAAAGGCCATCATTTCCATAATTGATTGCCTTCATTAACGTATCGCACACTTCCTTCTGTTGGGTACTCAACAGTGGTACATTCGCTCGAGCCTATTGGTTCAAAGCATTTCGATCATGTTCACGTTCCAATTCTCAATTGAAAGCGTCGTTCATTCGATGATATGGAGTTGGTATTCCTAACTTGACTAACCAACTGCCGCATATGAGGTAACACATGTCTTCGATCAAAAGCAAAGCCTGGTTATGTATCTCGCTATTCACCTTGAGTTCGGGATTTACTGAACTGAACCGAATTCAGTGTAAAATGTTTTCGGATATGTCATCCTTGCATTTGTCCCACAATTCACGTGGATTCGATGAGAAGTATGTCAAAATAATGATAGCAAATAATGTACGTATTTGACATGGAGAAACAATTTCTTTACCGTTTTCAACCAAATTTAGCTGTTGCAGCACGAAATGTTGGGAACATCTCACTTTTAAGAGTTCGAAGTTATTCAAATGTTATCGGCCCACGAACAATCACCAGCAACAACCGCAAGTGGAAGCATTCGTCATTCTTCGTATGAACACTGCAAATGTAACCAAGAGCATCATCATAATGCACATCCGGATGATCAGGAACCGTATCGTCTTGCTTCCGACGACGTTAAAATTTCTTCGATGGGGAGTTCCAAGTGGAATAAGGTGACATATCGGAAAAACTGGTCAGTGTTATCGCTGTAGGTGTTTCAGCAAGTTGAGCATCGATCGATTCGATGCGTTGAAAGAAACTCGTTGACCATTCTCAAGATGTACCGCCAAATGTACAACAGTAAGATGACGCTTATTAATGGAGAATGATGATATACACAAAATCGCATCATTAAAACTAACATATCGTGATATCATCAAACGATGTTTTAGTAGTTATCCTGTTATTTGGGTCGGTCCCCAGATTTCACCACGCTCACGTACACGGATTTTATAAGCGAGGACCTTTCCTGTAGTGCTTCATACCAACGATGCGATCGATTTAGGCATAAATGAAATAAAATTAGAATTATCCAAAAAAGGTAGTAGAATGATAACTTGATGTAGTAGTGTAGTAGATTATCATTTTTTTCTAAAAAGGTAGTAAAACTACTACATATGTAGTAGAACGGTAACGCTGCACGGAACCAAAGCGATATCTTTCGCAGAAGTAGCGAAGGATCTCAAAATAATCGGCGTGACGAGAACGATGAAAATGGGAAGATCTCCAAACACCAATCGCCCCTTACGCCTCAATTCCTGGTGGTATCAAGGCAGCATAAAATGTACGGTCTGCGGCAACACCAGATCCGCAGAGCTACATATATAAAGCTGCGTTTACCAAAGTCGGAGAAGTTTACCCCGGCGCCCGGATTAAAGCAGTTAACGCAAGTAAGATACCATCACGTCCGAGGGCCAGAGCATTGCTCCATCAGAGCCTGAAGAGATCCTCTCTATGCTTAAAGCCTTCAACCCTTACATCAACACCGATAACTGGAGGGTTATCAAAACGGAGCAGACTAACAGGAGCAAGTTATTCTGCTCCTAAATGAAGAATGCCTGGACCGGTTGCCGAATGAAAAATACACGGTGAACTACGGTTTCCAAAAAAACGTACTGAAGGTCTATAAAACAGATGCGGAAGCCGTAGTAAACCAAGGGGCCTGCACCAAAGCCTCTGACGATGGAGACGATACATAGAAATCGATGGTGTAAGCGAAGTTGAATGTTGGATGTTGGAATTGAGGCTTCAAGCCAAAATCACTCCAAACAAATTCTTTCAGACAATCAAAGTGATTTTTGAGTGCTCCAATAGTAATTTTCTTGTTGCGAATTGAGAGTCCAGCCCAAAATCGCTCCTCAATTTTTTTTTGGGTATTTTGAGCGATTTATCCTCCTTTGCCGCCGTTTCTGTCCGACTTGGGGGCAACACTAAAATTGATAACATTCAATTTGTCAGCACTCAAAAATCACTCTGAGTACCTGAAAATTTTTTGGAGCGATTTTGGCTTGGAATCGCAACTTTTACGATTTGCTTTTTATTTATATGATGATACCTTAGAGCCGGTCTTATAGCCTGGCAAGTAGGAGTACAGGGACAGCCCTGTTTGAAGGTATGCCATTTTTACCAAAAAACTTTTTTTAATTTGTCCACCATCTTGTGCATCATTTTTTGTGTAGAATTGGAAAAACAATTATATTTTGTTACTGCTCAAGTCTTTAAAGAATATTGCCAACACCGTTGAACAGTATTTCCAAAGAGAAGTTCACTTGTATCAGCGCCATTTTCAAAACTAAAATAAAATTGTATAGAATCAAAAAACATCCTGTTCCAGTAAACATATACGCAAAATTTGCTAAATATTTATAAATTACAACGAATTTATCCCAGAGATGAGCAGTTTTATCTATAAAATCCTCCCGGGTGTACGTACTACCTACGTGTGCATATTATTTTATTTCCACACATCTATTCATCGAAGTTTCAATAGCTATAGAAACCCATATATCACATTAGATCTCTACATACATCACAGGTATTACAGGTTCCTTTATGACAGAATATAAATTTGGCCATAAATTTGTCAACCTCATAAAGCTTCCATAGATCGATTGTGTGATATTTTGGGGAACTGGGTTGTCAGTGGACAACGCTCAAGTTTCCTGACGTGTCCCCACTAGTTTAGATGGCAAAATGCATTCGAACATGAATAAAATATGAGAACATCTATTACCAAAGAAAATATACGATATGTACGAGTCCCTATACTTACATATATACATATATCAGTCAGTATATGGGTAAAGAGAGAACAGGACACGATACCAAAGAACAAAAAGCATCCGTCCTGCCATGAATACTAACTGGGATGCTCCAAGTGCTTTCCTGTTTGCTTTGGATATATTCTCGGGGTTTTTGTATTAAGGTAGGATCAAGGATTAGTGGATTAAAACTTTCGGGATAAACTATTTCGGCATCAAGAAGACTTTGTGGCTTGTGAACTTCAGTTGAGGGATATTTTCATAGTGTCGAATTATTTTCATTATGATAACAAAAACGAAAATATTCAACTTTAAAGAAAACATTCCACAGATTTATCTCGAAGTTTTCATGTAATAGTTTCAGTTGCGCTTTTTAGTGTTTTTATTTTGCCATTGTTGTGGCTTCGGAATATTATAAAGAAAACTTTCAAAGTGGTATAAAACAATTTATTTCATCAATTATTAACAAAAGCAATGGGAGAAGCTTGCTGGAAGACCCTGATGTTAACAAGTAATAATATTTTTGAAAGAGCTCTAAGCATTTTGTTGCCATTTCCTGACTATGGTACAGGAAATTATGAGTGACTACCAAAGAGAAAGTAATACAGCAAATAATCCTCGACAGTCCCTTGCATACCTAACAAAGAAGCCAACTAAACCTCACCGCTAATGTATGACGAACAATCCTTTTGCTTTCAATCACCTGTTATTACTTCTGTTACAGCGAAAAAGTAAGTCTTTGCAATTACGAGCATTATCGTTTGAGCCTGTTTTGGTACTATTGTAAAACCCTAAAGCTACCTGAGCACTATATTACTCGTTCGACGTAGCACAAAAAAAAGAGAAAAAAGAAGTCACCTATTAACAAAAATCCTTAGTATTTTTGTCGATGATATTGTTCCTAGTTCGCTACGTTTAGAACAATGATGAATTTCCCGTCATACTCCAGAAAATGCATTAGGCACTATCTGTGTCCCTTGCGATTTACAAATTTCGGTTTTCAAATAGTTTAATGGGTTTCGCTGGAAGTTTTTAGAAAACAGGTAGAGATGATAACGTTGCATTTGGTTACCTTTTCATGACAGGAAAAGCAAAACAAATTTTTAATGGATTTTATAAAGAACAAGATTGAGCAGTAAAATTGGGAAAATAGAGAAGTTATACTGAGAAAAAGAGATTGTCAACAACTCTAAGGACTCAGGACAGTAAAGATTAACTAGCGAAATCCGAATCCGTGAAAAGATAACGATTATAGACCCCATTCATCAACCAGCAAAAAGGAAGTCATCAACTCTAAATACTAAGAACCATAAACATTAACGAGGATAATCTTTGTCCGGGATTTTAACATAAACATCAAGCTATATTAGCTAAATTATCTATAAAATCGAGGTTTGGGAATAAGATAAGGGATAGCCCATTGTTTTGATTATTATTTCATCTCAGATGATTAAGTGCAATTTTTAAAATTGGGGGTGTCTCATTTTTGAACGCAATCCTCTTTGCTAGAATAGCCGAAATATGGTATTTTCGTATCCCACCGGTGCCACCATTATTTTGTAACGGATTTTTTTGAGCGCCAGTACTTCTTCTTCTTCTTCGATCTGTTAGCTGGCGGTCGTAGCAGGTCGTCCCCGCAACGGATACGCTGCTGTTGATGTCGCTGGATCTCGAACTCTATTCACGGTTCGTTTCCATTCTTGACGCATTTTGGCGACGAGTTGAGCCCCGATAAGTGATAATCGTCAATTCTTTAAGTCGCCCTCGATATTCTTTAGCCATTTATTTCTTCGATGCGGAAGTTGCAACCCTCTATCAGCCTTTCGGCAAACATGTCGGTAAAGGCGTATTTTCGTTTTGAGGGTAATATTTGTTCGTTTCCATGTACACCACTTGAGCGAAGTGAATATTGCTGTTGCCTGGCCGATGCGGCTGTGAACGTCGCCCGTCGATACCACTTTCTTTAACACGGTCCGTCCGTTGTGAGTCCTTTGTTGTTTTCCGCATTGATTTTTAACCTGTATGACCGGGTGATGCGGGAAATGTCGTACATGATGTCCGTTGCTTCAGCATACGTGTCAGCGAAGACATCGGCGCTATCATCGGCGAACATCAAGTCGGTTACGAAGTTGTTGTCGTCGTATCGAACTACGCGCTGTCCATCAAATGCTTCACGCATAATCGCGTCGATCACAATGTTGGATAAAAGTAGCCAAGCGTCGTCTCCTTGTCGGACACCTGTTTGAACGCTGTTTGTTGAGCAATATTACGACGCTTGGAGAAGTTGTTCGGTTTTCAAGGCTTTCCAAAGGCATCTCCAGTCTTTGCATTCGAAAGCGGATTTGAAATCGATGAAAATGACGACAATTCGTTTGCCGCAACGGATTCTTTCTTCCATTAGCTGACGGAGAGCGAATATTTGATTAATGCATCCCCGAAGTGGTCTAAATCGCGCTTGTTCTTTCCGGCTCGTTTGCTTTCGATGTTTCTGTAGCTTCGATTGTATGATTTTCGTAAATACTTTACCGACGATCGAAAGTAGGCTAATACCGCAATAATTCTTGCATTCCCGACTGTCACCTTTCTTTAAAATTGGCACTATGATCGTTTTCTTCCACGCCGACGGGGCACGAATGTCATATGTGTGTTATGAGGACGTGGAGTTGTTGTGATAAGACATCACCTCCGGATTTGATAATTTCGGCGGTTACTTGATCTATTCCCAGCGCTTTTATATTTTTCAACGATTTTATTGCCATCTCCACCTCGATAATTATCGGTTCGGTATCGAGAGATTGATTTGTCGGCTGTTCGATAAACGGCGGTTTGGGTGCTGGACCTTGTGGAGGATCGCTGCTGTACAGCTGGTGGAAGAATTCTCCCCACCGCTGCAGGTGCACATGGAAAGAGGGAACGAAATTTCCACCCGATTTTTTGATATTGTCGTTTGTGGATGTTGTTTTGGGGATTATCTGACAGAGCGTCCGGTATTCGTGGCTCAACGCCTCTTCTTGCATGTCGGCCGCAACGTTTTTTAAGTACTCTTTTCGTTCCGATTTCATTTTCTGTCGGCCTTCTTTGATCAATCTTCGGTATTGCTCGAAATCGACGTGTTTTATTCGTTTCCGCTGATCGACGAGGCCCAGACAGTTGTCCGAGATCCATGGCTGCGTCCGTTTACGGAAAGGTGGACACAACTCCTTTGCACACCCCCCAATGCACTCCGATAATTACCTTTATTCTACATCGATATCGCCTAGTATTGCGAGCGCCGGGAATTTATTGGATAATGCCAAGTTTTCGCCCAAATCTGAGTCTTTTGATATAATAATACTTTTTTTCTTTTCAAACGCGACAGTTTTTCTGAATTTATCTCGTCCGCTTGCCAATTATTGATACGTACTAAACCGCGGTTATTGTTTTACCTTTATCAAGACAGTCGATGAACACTATTCCTGAAAAAAACGTCACAATCACAGGTTCACTTTTTGCAGCCCACTGTTTTGTTTTGACATATTGCTTCGTCTCAGTTGATAAATATTTTGAAGTTTAGAGTACCAAGTTTTTCAGGACAACCCTTTTTGTGTATGGTAACTGAAACTGATTGTTTTATTTGGAGCCCACCGCTGCCACCATTTTTTGTAACCGATTTTTTTGAGGAATAGTACGGGAGTGTGTAGTACCCTATTCGAAGAGGATGAAACGATTTCTAAGCGCTTAACTGGCGACCAAAGTACGAAACCATGACCATGGCCGTAGGTACTTGGAGAGTTGAGGTAGGTCGGTACGCATATTCATCGGCGGTCAATCAACTTGGAAGTCTGTTATCCTTTAGAGAATTTTTTCTGTGTTTTACTTAGTGGTCGCAGTTCTTGGCAGATGCAAACGTTCATCATCACCTTAGCTAGTATGACATTTAAGCTCAAATGGCCATATTTTTATGGTAATAAAGAAAGGGACAGATAATGTTTCAACTTGGGTTTTAACTTTCGGAGGACTTACAAATGAAAGAATTTCATTACGATACGATATTCGATTTGTTCCATTTTTACAAAAACTCTGACATCGACTGACAAATACGACTGTCAAACAACAAATGAGTGTCTAAAATGGATGAACTTTTCATAGGCATGGGATGACCTAATAGCTTTTCAACTGACGAAGTCGTTTGCAGTTGACACTTTTTTCCTCTGAATGTGCTATTGAAACGATAGCATACTCACATATGTATGTACATACATATATACGACAGGAAGACTGCTTGACGTTGAATATTTGTGCAAAAATCAGTTTCGCTAGCGCTCCTTTAAAAAAAAAAAATCCATTCTGTTAGCATTTCCCTATACCGTCATCATGCATGGTGCTCGTAGAGACCTCTCACTTAATTTCACACTTGTCAAACTGCTTAAAATCAAACTTTCGAACAAAAAAAAAAGCGAAAGTTTATCCTGTCAGTTAAAACTTTGCCAATACTGTTGATGGCATGATGTTGAAAGCATTTGATAGACCACTTTTAGTTGGGCCAATAATTGTAGATTGAGCAGGAAAAAGGGGTTGCGCGGGGGGGGTTGATTTCCCCCCCTTGTACAAAAGGACGAAAAGAAAAATGAAATGCCATTGAGGAAATAAATGGCCAGGAAAGACGACACAAAAGATAAATGTCCCAACATAGAATGAGACGAAAGGAGCAGGGTAACGAAGGGTTTGTGCACTGTTCTAAAACCATTCCAAATCGTTCACCCTTGTTGCTATTTCTGTTGTCGTCAATAAATTTTTTTTATTTTTATTTCCTGGAGATTTTCTCTCCTATCCTTTCCCCAACAGAATAACACCGGTAACAGAGAAAAAATACAGGAATTGAAGCAATTTATAACCTCGAAACGGAAATCAAAAGTTTTTCATCTGGTCGACAATCTTTCGTGTTTTTCTATACACAAGGAAAAAAATAAAGGAGCGCTTCTTAAAGAGGAAATGCCACTTTAAAAATGAGAACGGAAAGAGTGAAAAATCAGGACTACCCTGCCACCAGTTGGTGGTGTATGACGAGGACGGAAAAACAATAGAGGCAAGATTGTGTGGAATGTGTATTGTTTAAACTTCAATGATCTAACTTCATTCAAGGATTTTGAGGAGGTTTCAATTCTTTCAAGTGAGGCTTCGCTTGTTAAGGCAACAATGGGATCTTCCACCGGAGAAGCTCTCATCATAAAAGTTGACAAGCAGGAATTCTGAGAAGGCAGCATTTTCTTTCATGCATTGGCTTTTGATTTATAATTATGGAACCAGAACTGATTTGCCTCCGAAATCGTATAAAGGCATCTCCGCGAGTTTATGGAAAACTTTTCGATACTTGATGCTAACCTAAAGTTTTCATTAAATCTTCGGATAACGTGGAAGAGAATGTCTTTTATTTAATTTAATTTATATAAATAGATTTTTTAATATTATTTTACCGAGAAAGGCTAATAGCGAAAAGTAATTTTGTCGTTGTAGGTATGTCATCTTTGGCAGAGAAGGTTTCCGAGCGCTCTTGGTTTCAATAAATTTGAATAAGCGAAGCCGTTGTTGCGTACAGATTCTGCAGAATTCTTCTACAATAATTGAAAAATTAAAATACTTAGAACTGAAGTCTTTCATGTAATTAGATTTCCAGGTATCACCTGTCTTAGCTTTGTTAAGTAAAAAAAAGTTGTACAAAGGCTCAGTCTGCCTGTTCGTCCATGACCCACTTTTGAGCCTACTGAAGCTGAAGGCACGTGATTCAACCTTGATCTTAATCAGTTCGACACGTCAGTGGTCATATCCAGGCAGTAGTAAACTTGGCGAAGGAAAGTATAGATTTTAAGATAATAAGGTCAGGAGGTTGTGTTGAAGAAGATGGCGATGAGCATACGCTTCTGATTTTTTGATCGTTGTGCGAGTACTAGAAATACTGGCTGCGGAATGAGGTTCCAAGATAGCCTATAAACAAAATTCTTGAAAAAGCCAAGGGATACCCCTTTTGTGTATAGTAGTCGATTATGATTGTGTTTTTGTATCTTACCGCTGCCACCATTATTTTGCTACGGGTTTTTTGCGCCCCATCACATTAATGTGTAATGCATTCCTCGAAGAGAGATGAAAACTAGCCTTTTTTAATTCGTGAGGAGCTGATTGCTGTAAGAATGAGCCGAGCCAGAGTCAATCTGGTCTTGGCGGTATGAAATTTCCGTGCAAGCAGAAGAGTACCAAAGTTACGCTTAGGTCGTGTTTCTACTTAGCGGACGATGCACCTCGCTGTTAACCTAGTGTTCTGATATTGCCGTCGTCACGTGCTTTGTTGGCTGAATAGCGGGATTCGCTTGTTGCAGGAGGCATATAGGCTCATAGAGTTCAAACGAGAGGCTCTACTGCCTCCTCCTCATGCATCCTCCACACTACTCTTAACCTATCATGTCCTTTTTCTCTCCTCGAGCTAAGCTTGCTACTGGACATTACACCATGACGTGAATGGCATGATAATTTGGTGGTGTAAAGGATGACACCTAAACTTCGACGCTTTCATATACATATGGAGATGTCTTGAAAATCCTTTGTTTTGAAATATTTGTTTAACAATCAGGCTTACGTATTCGTTTCAAGGCAAGGTAATGCACAGAATATTAAAATGTTGTTTAGCGATTATACTTCAGTAGTATAGCGATGGGGTGGGGTGCAGTGATGTCACCGGTTATTTATTTGGTGTGGATGTTGTTTTGGGTCAGCAAGAGCGCTCCCTGTATGAAATTAGTTAAACTTCGCTGCGTCTTGGATGAGCTTAATTGAGCTTCGCTCTGATTGGTTTATGCCTTGAATAAGCTTTTCGTGCGGAGTATGCTTTCGAGCTGGGAACGAATCTGTGGATGAGCTCTCCGCGCAGATTGAGCTTTCGAACTGGGGATCGAATCGGTAGTTGAACTTTAGGAGGAAGCTTTAGCTATGAAGAAACGGGGAGGAAGGAAATCAAGACTGGAAGATACCCTGAAGGCCATCCACAGAAAGTTAAGACTAGTAAGGAATAGAAAAAGGCGAAGAAGTTTTATGTATATAAAAATCCATGTATACATATGTTTCTGTATTTTTATGTGCGTATGCGTGCATAGTACATTGGGTTAGCGTCCAACATAGCAGCCATGCCGGATCGGCCAGTGCCGGCCACATAATCAGGATGGAGGATAATCGTATCCCAAAACGGCTTATGGCATCAGAAATTTCGGGAAGTAGGCCAGTAGGTAGATCCAGGAGGAGATGGATCGACTCTGTGACGGCTGACGCAGAGGCAATGCTCAACATCCGGAACTGGAGACATACTGCAAGGGACCGCCAAACTTGTAGAAATGCCCTAGAGGAAGCCAAGGTTCGATTTGGGCTGTAGCGCCATTGGATGGATGGATGGGATCGGCCAGTAATGGCGCAAGAGTCTTGACGGTAACACGAGTTTTTTAGAAAAAGGTAGGTAGGCAAGTAGACAGCTATACAGGTATGGGTCTGTCTGGTCTGGTCTGGCTAGTCTGCCTGGTCCATCTGGTCTGGTCTGCTTGGTCTATCTGGTCCGGTTTGCTTGGTGTATCTGGTCTGGTCTATCTAGTATATCTGGTTCGGTGTATTTCGATTGCTGTCTATCTGTACAGATATATTGCTGCATGAGCTGCTTATCGGAGCTTGGGAAGCGGATATAGGAGTTTAGAGAGGCAAGGAGTAAGCTATATGTAGTTGAGAACTACAGTGAGCATCAATATAAAGTTAACACAAGCAATTTTGAAAAGTTTCGTTCAATAGCATCTAGATAAGTGATTGAAGTTTGTTATTTTTGGATTATTTCGGTCCACCTTTAGGTACGCAATTCAAAAAATAAAATTTATTCACTTCAAAAATAATATTAACAAATTCATAGCAAAAAAGAAAAAAAAGGTCTAAATTCATGCGTCAAAATGAAGTTAACACGTTTCGAAAATATAATTTTAATATTTTGTTGCCCCCCACCATACCACCCGTATGCACGTAATTAGCTGATTTAATTGTAATAATTCATAATTTATCAAAAAAAAAAACTCATTACACCTCACCTGGGGGGCTAATTACATCAATTTGTAGGTGCATTATAAAATACACTAAAAAAACCCACATTTTTACTTCCCACGGCCATAAAAAAAATCGTAGGAGGCTCCACGACCCCTTTAAATCTTCGTAACAGTCCCTACTACAATTATAAAATAATATAAAAATCCGAATTTGCCTCTAAGCGGGTCCTAGAGCCTCCCCAAAAGGCTCAACAAAAAAAAAATACACTGGGCTGGCTGCTCTACATTAGCCCTGCCACGAATACAGCTAGTTTATCCGCGCGGGGGGCTTGTAGTATAAATGCTGAAGTAGGTATTAGGGCGGTTTAGCGTGGGAAAATATGAAATCTAGTTCAGGTCCCCGCTTTTGGAATCTAGGTTGGCGACCTGTAATTATGTTAAGTGGTTCCTTGAAATTTTCTCCTAAAAATGGGCCATACGGAGTATGTTGTCGAGTCCAGTATATTTGCTGTACGTCAAACTCTTCGAAGCACCTATGCACCTCACAACCGATAAAAAGCCTGGCCATTGATTTGGTAGAACACTTGGTGACAGGGGGTAACATAGCAGTATTGGACAGGGAAGTATTTATCCCAAGTAGAGATGCTAGTAATGCGGTATTGGGTGTGTAGTTTGTTACAGCATTAATGTAAATTGCAGATTTTTGAAAAGAGAATTAAGAGTTTTAGAACCACTTATATTCGTAAGTACAGCGCTGCTTTTATTTTGAATAACAAAAGCACTTGTAATACCTACATTGTTTATTTGCTCTACTACATTTTTATAATGATTTATTATATCCCCAAAAACTCGTAATACTCTCAGCTTTCCTGATATTAATAATTCACATACACAAGCACAACATAAAGCAAACAAAACACTCCAAGTTCCCTTAACAACCAATCAGACTCTAATCGGCTGAGACCATCAACCTTTCATCCACTGGAACATGACCATCAAGCACTTCACTTCAAATTTGGTCTACTTTTTCTCTCTCCGCCCGTATACAGTGATAGCCCACCATATTCAGTGAACCAAATAAACAGATCATCAATGGCTTATCCAACTTTAAAGTTACTTACAACATCTCCAGAATACAAAATTCGTCCTACGCCAATCTGCAGCAGAAAGATCGATTTATCTTGTCTGGGTGGGAAAAAAACCCAGGACTCCTCTTTCATCTACGAGTATATCTAAGTACATCTGCTAATCTCCGTCTTTTCGTCCTTACGGAATCGTTTAGGATACATGCTGCATAACACATGAGAAAGGCAAGATAAGAAATTTCCTGTGAGTAGATAAGCGAATGTTTTGATGTTGTACCACTTTTTTTCTCTGCCTCTCTCTCCCTTTTGGTCCTGCTGCTCCTGTGTTTTGGTGTCTCAAACTTTTCATGCCTTGTCATTCGCTTGCCGCTTTTTCAATTCACCATTCCCAGGGAAAAAGGAGGAAAATAATAAAAAAAAAAGGAGCCGAGGAGAATTTCGTCTCTCGTGAAAACTAAAAGGAAGTGAAAAGGCATGAAAAAGGCAATGTCAGGACTAGACTCCCTTTTTTGTAGCCGAGAGAAATTCTTTTTATCAAAGCGGAAAGATAACACGTCGAGCTGAAAACAGAGGAAAGGCACTTTGAAAGGAGTAATAAATGGCCCCCGAGAGAAGTGTTGACTATTAAGGTTTTAATTTGAGCTGACGTTCTTGTGTTAATCGATGGGATTTTAATCGGAGCTGATTCAGCTCGTGTAGGCCAGTTGCAAGTGTATGGGGGATTTTCAATACTTGCATGGAAATTGTAATAGAACATTATTGGTCATGACGTTACAAGAAACATTTGCACTGATGTTCTTGTAACTAATCTTCTGATGTTGAAGGTGATATTTTTAGACCCGGAACCCACCCAATGGTTAAAATAGTCCGGGAGGCAGCGTTGCATTTTGGCGGCTCATTTCTTCCCACTCGATTTTTTTGCAATAGATAGTTTAGATAAGACTAATAACAGAAACAACCGTCAGACGCCAGTATCGTGGTGGGGGTGGTCGTGGGAAAATGTGAAAGTGGTAAAAAAAAAATTCGTCGGCTTATTTCTTACCACTTGAGCATTTGCACAGTTATTGTTTAAGTGATAATAAAAATTATAAAAAAAGTCAGCTGCGTAATAGTAAGCTGTATAATGAGTCTACAGATTATATTAACAAAAACTGGCCGTCAGCTGTCAACATAACGGGGGAAAGATAGTCAGCTAGGTCATTTTTAGTAAAACCATGCTCACAATACAAAAAAATGGATTTAATCCATCATATTGTAGCCAAGCTGTTTTCCAGCCGCAAGAAATATTTTGAAATAATGTGTTTACAGATTATATTCACAAAAAATTGTCGATAGCTGCTGGCATAACGTTGTGAAGATAGTCAGTTTCTTTTTTGAATACATTATAAAATGCTAACGTTAAAAACCCAATCAGCACTTATTATCTGACAGCTGACGGTGTTACCCCCATTGTGCATACAGGTGATTGTGCTTTTTATTCTTCTAATTATAAAAGAAATTTTATGTATAAGTTTCATTGAATTTGAAATGATTTTATAAAATGTGTTTTTTTGACAGGTTTATACAAGCGACTGACGAATAATCCCCCACTAGGTACGCAGCTGACTTTTTTTATAATTTTTATTATCACTTAAACAATAACTGTGCAAATGCTCAAGTGGTAAGAAATAAGCCGACGAATTTTTTTTTTACCACTTTCACATTTTCCCACGACCACCCCCACCACGATACTGGCGTCTGACGGTTGTTTCTGTTATTAGTCTTATCTAAACTATCTATTGCAAAAAAATCAAGTGGGAAGAAATGAGCCGCCAAAATGCAACGCTGCCTCCCGGACTAAAAGTGTAGTTTGGGGTGACAGGAAAGCTCGAACGAGATGGCTAGGCATAATGCATTGAAAATTATATCAAGGGCAAGTCATCCGGACATCTGGGTAGTAGGCTTGTAATAGAGTAAACCCTTCTTTCACAGACGGCGCACTTCTCAGCTGGGCCAAGAAATAATAACCAACTCAGAGCAATCAAGCGCTGAGATGAGGCTCTCAACTAAGCATGCAACCATAAGTAAAAATTAAAGATTATAACAGCTTAACAGAAAGAGCGAAATCTGTGCCCCTAATTGGTCCGGAATAGAAAAGGATCCCTTCAATTATATAAATATTTAAAAAAAAAACTGGGTGTGAAAACTAACACATATGCAATATTCTTCTTAAGGAGATTTCCCAACGGAAAATGAAGCAATGCATTCGTTTATGGCGAGCCTTCTTTGTAAGCTGTCAAAGACGAAAAAGTAAGGGATACGAGGCAAAGGTTGATGGCTCAAAGGATGCTATGTGCATAGACATAAATGTTTTGACGTGCATTCATAGAGGAGGCGGAGGCAGAGGTAATTGAAAGATCAAAGGTTTGATGCACTAAAGATTTTTGATTCAAATAAAATGCAGTTCTTACCGATAAACAATGGATGAATAGATGATTGGAAAAGCTCGTCAAATCATCGGATGTATCGCGGGTTTGGTGGTGATTGAAGTAATAAAATTAATTTTGGATATTCACGGTTTTATAGTGTGTGGATGTTCTGCGGTTCAAACGGAAAGCTTGGTTTAACCTGCCGATAGATAGTACCGTCTAATTTGACATTTAGGGGCTTTAGTAATCTTTTGTTCATTTTGGAATTGGCCCTCGACGTGCGGAGTTTTTTAAACACTATCGGCACGAATCAAAACGTTGTCACAGTTTTACAGGGCTGTGGACATATAAATATCCTTTTAGAATGGTTGTCGAGGATGTGTTGCCGTCTTCTATTGGATTTTCATCAGTTAGAATGGAACCAATTTGGAGATTTCGATACGTAAATAGAGATTCCAGCTTTCTTATGTGTCTTATTATTTGCGGTTCTTTCCTCACGACCATCAGTGTATTGCGCATCTCGTCGGTTTCTTGTGAAGTTTGTCAAATCGTTTTGGGTTTCACCCCGAATCCTGAGATCTGCCTTCTACTGCTACCTGTTGATAGCCTCCTTCGTCTGGTTATTTACAGGCTCGTCGCCTTCTCAGCCAATATCACCTCGTTCTTTACTTAGTCTCTCGGACTGTAATCGAATATCAACTCGTGGAGTGATTGCTTTGTAGGAGCATTTGGAGACGTACTCAACGCGATGCACCGCACCATCCTCAGCTTTGATTCCCAACGTCGTTCATCCTCATTGGTCATAGCTGTCATGGCATTTCGGATAGTCTGATTCCCTGATTCTTACAGTAAGAGCGATATTCTAGTCACTAATAATAACTGCTGGCAGTCCGAAGTGACTGTTCATCTCCTTGAGCAAATTGATCATTGGCATGGTGGATGTATTCCTCACAGGTCTTTTAATTACATTAAAATCTACGGTTGAGTATGTGTTCGTTCTGGCGCTTGCTCTTTGGGTATGGCACTTGGTGGATCAGATAAACGCGTGTGAAAACGCATGGGCACACGTTCCATCGGATGTAGCTCTCCTTCAATGAACCGGCTTCGTTTATTGTGGTAACACTGCAAATCTGAGCTTTTAAAAGTGTTTTATTTCAAAACACTTAAAGTGTTTTATTGTGACGTCATCCATGTGATTAAAATTGTAGAGACTGTTAAAACACTTTAATGTGACAAATAGCACACAATTCTCTAGAACAATCTTTTTTTCCAAACTTAGGACAATAAGACAATAGTTTTTTTTTCAAGCGTTAGCTGCCCTAGTATTAACAGAACATATTCCCGATTTTACTCACACGTCGAGATCCGATGAGTGACTGAAAATGGTATTCCTGATATTCACCTCTACTCAATCACTCATATTCACCTCCACTTACAAGTTTAGAGGTTATTCGATTCGGGATTCGAACCCGGGACCTCTGTGATGGTAGCCAGGCGCCTTACCCCTGGACTATCGAGGCTGCTTTGGTAGCAGCGTCACTGATCAAAAAGATTCCAAGTTGATGCATTTCAAGCCAAGGTTAAACCTAAGGTAGGTTTCAATCGCAAGTGTCTCAGTCTGGAAAAGAGGGGCTAATTTCCTTTTGAAATCGAGACCCCTCGAGTTAAATAAATTTAGTTAGTTGGTAATTTTTTGAAAAGCATTTACGCGCCCGCAATTAGCACGCGTAGCAAACAAATGCGCCCAGAAATTGGCCTACTCCCGCTACAGTCATGAGCATCTATAAATGCACCCGCATCGGCATGGACCACAAGAAACGCGAATGCCATTTTACCAAGCGGTCCCCCAACTAAGTATTAACCACGTCTAATGCTGTTTGACCAACGCAATCTAACGAGTACCGGTTTTCTGAGTATGCTAATGGCATCCTTTATGGTTTTCGCGAGTTTTAGATTTTATAAAGTATTTGCGACTATACATGCGTGTATGGTTCTTTGACAATTTTGAACGCACTGACTGCAAAAGTTAGGGAAACTGGCTGGCTGACGTCAGGCTATTGCTTTACACCCCTAATACTACATTATTATCAAAATTTCCGATTTTATAAAACAGTTGCATTCTTTTGCCATTCAGCTCCCTGACTAAAGCGAGTACTGTTCAACCGCTGAAGAGGACTCTGCAGAAAGACGAAAATTGAACCCAAATCTTTACTGTATTCTTTAAGTTTAAGCTAATCTTACTACTACTACATAAGAGATTAGTATTAGCTTAGCTTAATATTTGCATGACAAAATATAAAAATAAATCAAATAAAGTTTCAAATAACGTTGGGAGACAATTTTATGAAAGGTGCTAATCCCTGTATAACGCGCGCCCAGTGAATTGTATTAAAATCGATAGTTCCTTTTTACTGGGTGGCATTAATGTTGTCTCTCTTGTCGGGTGTGCTGTAAGCTCTCTTTTTTGATAGCAATTCAATAATAAAATTGTTAGATTATGGATTTTAAACCAATTTAAACTAGAAACATGGATAATGCATTACAGACCATTTATGACAAGTCCTGGGACTATATGTGGTATATTTTCATAGTGGAGTGTATATATGAAAAATTCCGATATCTACCTATATGTATATGCACCTGGTTACCGATAATTGTTTTGGCAGACTACAAAATCCCTGGATCCTTCGATCCAAAACTGGACTTCATAATATGTGCATTAAAAATTCAACTCCATTGGCAGAGGCGAGCTGCAAAATAATTTTCATCAATGTCAAGTTTTCATCTGCCAAAATCCGCAAAAATGGCGGCATTTCAATTAAAAAGTTAACAAGAGCTCGCCACTGGCCCATGAACGGCCGAGGCGGGCGAAACAAAGAAATATGCCACAGCATTGTGTGGTCACCATTGGGGCTGGGGCGGCAGCCCCTCGGTTGGGTAGAATGCAATAATTGAAGTGATATCACTTCTTCCACTCTGTTTAGCATTTCAATTCCACTGGCCGTTTGGCGAAATGAACAGTGGGGAATATTTCCTTGTCCGTGGCCGATTTCAAATTAATTTAAATAATATCCTTATGGTGCGGGGCTAGCCACAGGACTCGTTGTTTATGGCACAGTGCCCATGTCCTAGTCCGTTCTTTGTACACAGTTTCTATTTCTTCTGGCTCCAAACACTCAAGGATGCCCTGTGGTCAAGCTGTTCCTTGTTGAGCTCTGAATGTCGGTCCTGGCTTTGATAATTTCCCTGGCGAGATATCTCCAGATTGGGATATCCTGAAGGGCACTTAGAGAGAAGGACGCGAATGTCGAAAAGTCATTGGGAGTTGTAATTGCTGTCATGATTTCAGCATTGTTATTACGCTCGCTTCAATTAACACCGCAATTTGGAATGTTCGGAACATGGGAATGGTTTCTTTGGGACGGTAGTAGACAGGGTTTATGTCCTGCCAGGACTTCTACTTTATGTATTTTATTTGGGGACTTTAAATGAGGTTATTAATTGCGGATAGCTAGCATAGCTCGCAAATCAGCTTTAGTAGTTTGTGAATGACTCCTTCTATTTTATTGGCCTGTCGGGAGACGTCTGAGAATTGAATATTGAAGCTAACCCTTTATAAGGGCTGAGGGAATTTTTTTATTAGCTTAAAGGCAGGACTTTTAGTTTCGATATTAAGTGTTTATATGAGCATGAGTAAAGTACGGTTAATGATGCCTTTGTTAATGAAACTACAATAACCAAAGGGAACTCTTCATTGTTTTGGTAATAGCCCTATCGTAAATTTATTTCTATTAGAGTCTGGATCTAATGAAAGTAGAAAAGAACTGACTGTTCGTTGCATCCCTTTTAACAAAAATCATCTGAATCGAGTGTTAGTTTTCATCAATCCTAGGCTTCGTAGTTGCTGGAATCTCAAAATGGCAATTAAGTAGGAAACAACCAGATCTTTACAACAGGACTTCTTCTTTTTGATGCTCGGATATGCGACTCTCAAAACGTTGGGTGAAACCAAAGACGATTGGACATATAATTATAAGTTGGCGTACTTACTAGAGACTAATAATCTACATCAATTCGTTAACTGCCCTACCAGCCTGCCCCATAGTTCCTGACGCCTTAGACCAAGAGGCCCATCTCCCTTATCTCTTTCTTACCTCCCACTCAACGCGGTACTCCATCGAAGTTGACCTGTAGGTAACTCAGACCACCTACGCCTAGTCAGCGCAATTTTCCCATACCAATCTTTTACCTCAATCATACCAGCTCCTAGATTGTGGCTAGAACTTATTCGCTTCTTCCAAGCTATACACTGGGATTTGTGTTTTAGAATCGCGATGCCCCTCTCTGCATTACAAAAATTGTATTGGAATGAATGCGTTTATTTATTCCATATTCTTCCAAATCTATCAGGCCTAGGCCGCAGGAATGGTGTAATCAAGAAAGTATGAACGCAATCAAAGCCAAAGAAACCACCTATAGAAAGTACAGGCATTCCCAAAGTGAATCACCCCGTTGCGAGTACATCAGGTTGAGAAACGCCTGCAAAACCACCATCAGGCAAACCAAAGCACCCTTTGGTGACAGATTAAGAGGCAAACTCATTAACACCACTACTGGCAGTAAAAACTTTCGGTCCTTTATAAACTGCATCAGGAAAACTTTCACCCCATCTTCGACTGCTTCTTTCATACACGATGGGAAGGTGCTAACAGAGCAAATCCACGGCCGACTTACTCGCATTTCTGTTTGACTCAAATTTTTCTTTGGCCCATACTGCTTTTCAACCTTTAATTGTCGAGTGTTCTTCCCACTCAATGGGCCGAGTTTGCTACAGGACTCGTGAAGTGTACAAGTGCCTCAAAGAGCACGACACCAATTCGTGGGTTAAGAACTAGAGAAGCGTAAGGGCAAAAATACAAAAAAAAAATTTTTTCGCCATTCGCTTTTTTAATCCCCATATTTTGATGTGCCAAAAAACTGGAACGATGTAGTGTGTAGATTGCTTAGTACAACAAAAACGTATAAAAACAAAAGATATTTGTTTATAACGGTAGGTAAATTTGAATTGTTTTTCGGCTCCCCTGAGAAGTTGTTATTTTGCCCTTACGCTTCTCTAGTTCTTAACCCACGAATTGGCCCCGATAATATTCCCCCTATGGTTCTTTAAGAATGTTCCTCACCTTTGGCTAAACCTCTGCGCAAACTCTACGCCGGAGTTATCCCTGACTCGTGAAAACTGACACATGATCATCCTATACCGAAAAAAGGTGACTATAGCGACCTATCTAACTACTGCACAATACATTCTCTCCAAAATCATGGAGACAATAATAAACAGAAAGCTTATGGAATGTCTTGAGATCTAAAAGATTTACTGGCGACCTACTTGTATGCCTAACTGCGCACCTCAACCAGAGCATTCATCGTTTTGGTGAATCCGTCCTAGTTGCTCTCGATATCTCCAAGGCCTTTGATGGAGTATGGCACTCCCTCTATTGACAAAACTCTAAGTTAAAGAATTGGATTGAGAGTTTCCTTTCTGACCGTTCAATCGAAACTCTGCAGGTGCTACCCAGGGCTCAACTCCAACCCGAGCTCTCTTTCTAGTTTTTATAAATGACCTATTCTCAATCCCATCCAACTCCCTTCACAACTTTGCTGATGACAGTACTCTGCGTTATTCGTATAGCTTCGATAATGCAAGACAGTCTGGACTGTGCCGGCTCCGGCGCTGCAGCCTTAATCGGTCAGCTGATAGGAGTCGTCTTGTTTTAGCAGGCATAACACTGCAACAGGGCTACTCCCGTTAGCTCCGATGGATGCATCGCCGGTGCGGCCGGCTACAAATGAGGTCATGGACCTCACGCAAAACAGTCCCCAATGTGACAATGATTTTATAATCAATTTTTGTAACATTCGGGGACTGAATGCGAACTTCCTGGCCGTTACGTGCGAGTTACTCCTCCATACCCCTGCTATTTTCGCACTGAGTGAAACCCAAGTGTTACCAGATCTTGATTTAGATCGATTTCAGGTGACAGGGTATAACTTAGTGCACAACTTTTCCGCCCATAGGGGATTAGCCATATATATTAGGAATGACGTGGCCTTTCAGAAGGTGTACAGTAGTACATTCTCTGATTTTAATCATCTTTGGATTAAAATAATTATCCATAGCCACGTCATATTTTTCTGTTTTTTATATAGGAGTCCTAATATTAGTAATGAGGCCACCACCTCAGCCTTCGATGCTATTTCCGAACAGATTTCCGGATTTTTATTTTCCCACCCGGAAAGCGAAATCATTGTTGCGGGTGATTTCAACGTTCACAATGTACATTGGCTAAATTACTCAAATGGCACCAGTGATCCTGGCGAAGACGCCGAGCTCTTTGCGAGCCTCAACAACTTGCACCAAATTGTCAAATGTCCGACGAGAGTCCCTGATATTCCAGGTCAAGGAGCCCATCTCCTTGACCTGTTTCTTACTTCCCATCCGACGCGGTACTCCGTCAAGATTAGCGCTTATTTCCCATATCCATCCTCGACCACAACCACCACAGCTCCTAAAAGAACTGTGTGGCACTATGGGAAAGCCAACTGGTTGGGTCTTATTAGCTTCTTCCAGGCCACTGACTGGGATTTGTGTTTCCGTAATGCCAATGCGAACTATGCGGCCCTCTGTGTCACCAAAATTATTCGAGCGGGTATGCGCTTGTTGATCCCTCACTCTACCAAATCTGTGAAGCCTAGGCCGAACAAATGGTTCAATGGGGAATGTATGAACGCAATCAAAGCTAAAGAAGCCGCCTATAGAGCATACAGACGTTCGCCTAATGAGCCACTTCGTCGTGAGTACGTCAAACTGAGAAACTCCTGTAACTCCATCATCAGGAAAGTCAAATCATCATTTGATGATAGATTGAGAAGTAAGATTCTTAACTCCACTACAGGCAGCAAAAACTTCTGGTCCTTGGTAACTGCCATCAAGAAGAATTTTACTTCCTCCTCAACACCTCCTTTTATTCACAACAAGGAAGTGATAACAGAAAGCAAACCCCAGGCCGACCTATTAGCTTCTCTGTTCGCCGCAAATTCTTCTTTACCCGATGCTGCTATGTCACCCCCCACTCTCGAGAATACCACCCACTCAATGGACGGAGTTCACTTCAGGACTCGCGAGGTGTTTAGGTGTCTCAAGGAACTCGACGCCAATAAATCCACTGGTCCCGACAAAATCCCCCCTATGGTACTTAAAAAATGTGCCTCACCTTTGGCTAAAACACTGCGCAAACTTTTTGCCCTGTCTTATAATACTTCTCCGGAGTGTATCCCGACTCTTGGAAACTAGCTCATGTTCAGCCAATCCCAAAAAAAGGTGAAGCCAGCGACCCCTTAAACTACCGCCCAATAGGAATTACTTCTGTTCTCTCCAAAATCATGGAGACAATAATCAATACAAAGCTGATGAAATATCTAGAATCCAACCAAATTATACACGACAGGCAATACGGCTTCAGATCTAAACGGTCTACTGGCGATCTGCTTGTGTGTTTAACCGAGCGTATCAACCAAAACATTCACAGCTTTGGTGAGTCTAGCCTAGTTGCTCTAGATATATCAAAGGCTTTTGACAGAGTATGGCACCCAGCTCTGTTGAATAAACTCCAAGCTATTGGTATACACTTAGTTCTAAGGAACTGGATTAAGAGCTTTCTTTCAGGCCGTTCAATCAAGGTAGTATTGGATGGCGTCGAATCCAACCCCCACGCCATTTCGGCCGGAGTTCCCCAGGGGTCAATTCTCTCACCCGCACTTTTTCTAATCTTCATTAATGATCTGCTCTCAATCCCCTCCAACCCACTTCACTGCTTCGCTGATGACGGTACTCTGAATTTCTCTTACTCCTTCGACAATATAAGACAAGCACGTGCCAGACCTTGTCTTTACCACCGTCAACTGACGTCGGCTTCGATCAACCGGGATATCGAATCGATTCTTCATTGGGGCGAAATGAACCGCGTCGAATTCAATGCCACAAAAACGAAGCACTGTCTGATCTCCAACAAAAATTGTACCGACCTTCCTCCTGTCTCGGTGGATGGAGAGAATCTAACGGCTGACTCAACTCTCAACATCCTAGGGGTAACTTTAACGGAGCATCTGCGATGGAACGATCACATATTCCAAATCGCCAAACAAGCCTCCCAATGCCTTGGATTTCTCAAGAGATGCAAGTTCCTCCTCCAGCCAGCCGCATTGGCTACAATATACAAATCCTACATTCGGCCGCGCCTCGAATACAACTCACATATCTGGGCAGGCGCCCCAAAAACCACCTTGGCTTGTCTCGACAAGTTGCAAAATCGTGCCCTCAAACTCATTGGTGATGGCCCCTTTCGCGCCTCCATAGACACCTTGAGCCACCGTAGGAATGTAGCAGCCCTCTCCATATTTTATCGCTATTACCATGGCGACTGTTCCACCGAAATTCAGGACCTCCTGCCTGCACGGCAATACTTTTCCCGCAACACAAGACTAGCCCGCTCGGCTCACCCCCATACCCTACAGCCCCCTCGTTCACGCACAATACGGTTTAGAAGTTCGTTTATGAATAGAACAACTCGACTGTGGAATAATCTCCCGCAGTCAGTATTTCCGAACTCGTACAACACCTTAAAGTTCAAACGTGAGGTTCATCGTCATTTTCTTCTACACCCTCCAGACCCCCTCTAACCTTTCCTATTCTCCTCTATTCTTCAAACCAAGCTTACTACTAGACATTGCACCATGAACTGAAGACATGACGGACTGGTAGTACAAAGGGTTACACCTAAGCTTGGTTTTTTCATATAAAAAAAAAAAAAAAAGACAAGCCCGTGCCAGACCTTGTCATTTCATGTCCATTTCAATCAACAGGGATACAAATCTGATTCTAGATTGGGGCCTAGGATTGGGAGGAATCTTGTCGAGTTCAACGCACAGAAAACGGCCCTTTCGGCCTATCATCACTGTTTGCAGCCTTTATTTTCAAGCACAGCAGCCTTTATTTTCAAGTTTAGAAACTCGTTCTTTTCGAGAACAACTCGTCTGTGGAACAGTCTCCCACAGTCAGTATTCCCGAACTCATAAAACATCGAAGAATTCAAACGCAAGATTCATCGCCGTCTCCTCATGCATCCCCCAGACTCACTTTGCTTTCTGTCTTAAGCTTTCTCTATCCTTCGAGCTAAGCTTGCTACCAGACATCTGGCCATGACGTGTACCACTTACCTAGCTAACTTGTTTAGACTTACACATAAAAAAAATGTATTAGCTGAAGGTCGGCGGGGAGGTATCAATCAAATTCGACCGGGTCCTTATTCTTGGTGCAAAGTTTGAAGTGTAGTTAGTAGTTTTCTCTCTTGTTACGAGGTGTTCAGTATACACTGTTAACATTTTTTTGCCCAGGTTACACTTTCTATCACCAGTCACAATTCGATCCAAGAAAGGTTCATTCCTGAAACGTGACAGCAAGGAAGAGCACGCATTCATTCTTTGCATATTAGTAGACTCCGAAAGTTGGTGTGACCTGTGTGACTGACTTAGAATTTTGACTTTCTCCATGTCATGAAGGTGTCGATTAACGGTTGAATGACCATTTCCAAACTGCTCCATTAGTTCGACAATGGTTCTTCTTCTTATTATTCTTTGGTAAGGTGGCCCAGAAGATCGATAAACGACAGTGCAAAAAGCTACCTACTGCCATGTATGCCACGACACGATCGTTAATAGTTACGATTAGGTTTTTTTTTACCACCAGGATTCGCTTACTACGCTTCAAGCTTCAGCCTTCTTTCCTTCTTCGACGTGTAAAACCTTTGTATCCATATATCCATAATGTCCACCTTATAATATACTCATACATATATTTTTGCACGGAATAGTAAAACGCCTTATTTTATTTCTGCGAATTCAGTCGTGTTCATCTCAATATAACTTAGAACGGACGAGGATTGGAACAAGGCGCCATAGTAATCCTTATTCTACATAAAAAATCCTTTCGGGTGATATAAACATTACTGCAAGTGGAGGGAAGGAAGAGGGGTATCAATTTGCTCATTGCTGTTCCTCATTTTTAATTTAGTACAGCTCTTAAAACATTTGCCAGCAAGTTCATTTTGTGATGAATTCTTTACAATACCCGTACAGCCATTGCTGTGTGAGTAAGACTGTGTCATTCGCTTTCAGTTACTAGGATTAATTCCAATTTCTTAAATTGAGCGAATTTAAATTCTAATTGAAATTGCACCAAGAAACAATCAATGAAAGCTTTTCCCAAAAACTACGAAAACTAGAGGCGGTATTGTGTCCTCTCGGATTTCACGGAGCACTTTTAATTATTTAAAAGTCCTTAAGTAATTTGTTATTTTAAAGTCGTAGTGTAGAAAATGTCGAAACTCTTATCAGTGTCATGCCGAGGTATCAGGCCTGTTGTAGAAATACTGCAAGTTCATGGTAAGATAAATGGGGCATAATATTTGTAATTAAACTCTTTCAAATTTTTTTGTTTTAAAAACTAATTTGCTTCAACTAATGCATCTCATTATTTAATGAGTAACCTGATATAGTCTTAGGGTCTGTTTATGTTGGAGCTGCGATAAACGAGTAGAGCGGCGATGCTAGCGGAGCGGAGATAATGCGAAAAAGGTTTTCAAATGGGGCTGTTTATATTGGAGCAAAGCGGTGTCTCACGCTTTGGTCGCGACCAACGACAAGAGCTGCGATAAAGCTTTGGTCAATTTTCTCCGCTAGTATCGTTAGTATGCAAGCAAGATTTAAGATGGATGTTGACCAAAGCCTTCTATATTTACAAGCCATGCACAAAGAAATCTCACACTCACAATCAAAGCATAATAGGACTTCAATTTAGCTGTCAAACTGTGTGGAGTGCGGTTATGTAGGTTTATTGGGAATAAATTAATCTTTTTTAACCAAATAAAAACAAAATTTTTGGACATTAATTGTAACATTTATTTACTACACATTACAAAGTTGTGTTAACAATGTAAATAATAAATGTAATTGCAGCCCTGACTTTCTCCCTTTATGAATATTAGTTCAAATATCATTCCGTGTTTGTCTTACCAAGCAAATACCGTACCTGGAGGTAGGAGACTACCGCTAAAATAATATGATATAAATATTTAGGAATTTTTAGCAAACTATTCGTTTGAACTTATCTTCATTTTCCCATTTTGCTTTAAAGCTGGAACTGGCTGCAACAGAAACTGGCTGGTCCTTCAGGTGACAACATGCCCCCAGAGAACAAATTCGGGCATTTAAGTAAGAATCGAAGCCCAAACGAAAATTTTGCTATTATATTTATAAAAAACTATTATTTTTAACAAAAAATCACGGCACTTTCATTAATAAAAGACTTTTCGCGGCACGAAACACTTGTTTTCCTCGTTATTAAAGGGATTTAGACATTTTGTTCCTCCATTACCAACATGATCCCGTAAATTCTATTAGTAACATATGTATATTTAAATTGCAAACTTATGTCACTTATTTTGGGCACTTTTTGCACTGTTACAGGTTTTTCATTTTGAGAAAATAATTTTTATTTTTAATAAAATCACACTCGTAACATCACTTTGCGCGGCACGAAAACTTTTTTCCCTTGTTTTTAATGGGATTTTGACATTTCACGAATTGAAGTTGGGACTTCATACAACGACATACTAACACCTACAGCATGGCTTGTAAATATAGAAGGCTTTGATGTTGACTCGTTAATAAGTCAAGTTTTTTTGAGGCCCTCATTGTGGGACAAACTCGACAACAACCATCATAACAGATATGTATGTATTGGACAAGCTATGGATTGAAGTAGCACAACAATTTGAAAGCAAACGTAAGATTATAAGTACTAAAACTTTTTATTTATTGTTGAAAAAGGCATATACTAATTTTATAATGGCATATACTAATCTAATAATTTTTGCCAAGTCTCTAGATATTTTATTGTGTGTGTGGTACAGGGTATTTTCATTTTATTTATTTTAATTTTTCCAGCAAGTATAGTGCGGAGTAAATGGAAAAATTTACGAGACAAATTTAGGACTACCTTAGCATCTCTTCCAAAGCATAAATCTGGTGATGCTGCAAAAGTCAGTGACTACAAAGGTGAATGGAGCCACTTCAAAGAGCTCTTTTTTTTAAAGGATCAATTCACCCCACGAAAATCTAGTGGAAATTTTTTGGAAATAAATACTGGACCAATTCTTGATGAGTCCGATGGAGATGATAATGCCAATCAGGAGCCACCGGATTTTTTCACTGAGCAAAATATTTGTGCATCTCCAGAAGATACAAATATTGTTACCTCACCACCTTTTCGAAGTTCTACTACTTCTTCTGTACCAAGTCGACAGTCTTCGAAACGAAGTGTGGGTAGTGAACTAGTACAACTAGAGAAAGAAAAACTACAATATTTACGAAGTAAGGTGGCAAAAAAAGAGGAGGATGATGAAGACCTTAGTTTCTTTAAAAGCTTACTACCGCACGTTAGAAAACTTTCGGCTTTTGATAAATTAGAATACCGTATGAAAGTTATGAATAACGCAAGAGTTCACGAAACCCAAGGAAAGGAACGCTTCCACATCCAAAAATGGACCTGATTACTATAGGTTAGTGTCCGGTACCCATGGAATACCCACGACAACATTTTATTATGAAAATGTTGAAGGGAATTTACAATAATTGTCCGAACAACAGTCATTTTGGAAATGCGGAATAGTAGATTTACTACGATCAACAACTTTTTTTTGTTGAAGTTTGCTGTCTGAAATGAAATGTTTTATATTTTTTTTTTATTATTATTTGATGAATTAAACTATTTTTTTTTTAAATTTCCATTTTATTTTTTTGTAGGCAAAATCATGTACAAATTTTATAATGGATTTTTGCAAAGATATATTTTAAATAGGTCTCGAATATTTTTCGCTGATTTGGTATGGCTCTGGGTAGTGAGGTTGTTACTTGGCTTAGGTTATGCTCCATACCTTCTCTGTCGATTATAATATTATGCAATAAGCAAATACACTTCACACTATGATCAGCTGCATCTACTGTCATTTGAATTGCTGTGCCCAAGATTCTCCACTTAGCATACATAATACCAAAAGCGCATTCTACCGTTCTTCGTGCTCTAGATAATCTAGAATTAAAGTATGCTTTGTCAGAATCTAAATTATTTCTTTTGTAAGGTGTCAACAAATTCGGTAGAAGTGGATAAGCTTCGTCACCTAACATAACATACGGTGATGTACCTAATATTAGAATTCGGCAAAGCACGGTCTTCAGGAATTCGTAGTTGGCCATTCATCAATTTAAAAAACAGACCTGAAGATCTAAATGTTCCCCCGTCACTCTGTTTTCCGTATCCGCCCACCTCAATGTTGATAAACTTATAATTTGCATCAACAAATCCTTGTAACACAATGGAAAAATACTGTTTGTAGTTAAAGAACATGGAACCGGAGTTAGGAGGACAAATGATTCTGATATGTTTGCCGTCTATACTGCCAATGCAGTTAGGAAAATTCCAAATTTTATAAAAATCGTCAGAAATTTTCTTAAAATCTTCTTCGTCTGGAATTTTCATGTGCAACGGTTGAAGTACTTCCCATATAACCGTCACGACTTCTCTAATAATTTTTGAAACTGTTGCAACCCCCATACGAAACGAAAATGCCAAGCTTCTAAATGACTGCCCTGTAGCTAAATACCTGAAAATAAAAGATATTTTATGGTGTGTGTATTACAGGGTATTTTAATTATATATTCTTCTTTTTCCAATCATACTCACAGTAAATGGAAAACTTTACGTGACAAGACAAGACAAGCGAAATATAATAATAAATAAAAACTACATATGTATAATGTATGTACCTACCGAAGTGTTACCATTAATCGTTCTTCCTGTAAAATTGGCCTTCCGTGACAATTGCACCACTTTTTCTGGAGTTTTTCAGAAATGCTCATTAGTATATAATCGAAGGTTGCTATTTTCATTCTCATATATTGTGCAAATTTTGTGGGATGCTGTCTTAAATCTTTATAAAGGTGATGGTATTCACCGAATATATTCCTTTCTTTATTGATAGGATGGACACTGTATTCGCGCTCCCCAATTTCAAGCAAATGATAATTTGTAGCACTTGAAAAAAGTAAGACTTCTTCGTCGGAATCATTCATATTTTCACCTTTCTGTTTGCGCTTTGGTCAGATACTGGTTAGAACTGCTTTATTCTCAGCTCCAACGTGAACACCCCATCTGCACAGCACTACTCACAGCTTTTGTCACAGCTCTTGTTGCAGCTCTCTACTCGTTTATCGTAGCTCCAACATAAACAGACCCTTAGACGAGGCACTGAAAACTATACGCAATTTTGTGCTGCTGCTTTAGGGTTTCAAAACGCAGTGTTGAAGCAAGATGTATGGTAATGCTTTTCTGCAAGGACTAATGGACCTATCTTTTGCATGCGACTGAACTTTCAATTCTCATAAATATGTATGTAAGGTGGGGATTTTCCATTAGTTTGTGCTTTAAGCTAAATACATTTTCTTTTATCTTTTTAAAGAATTCCCGAGTAATGTAGAATCCTTCTCAAAAGGTAGCTTTACGCAAAATTTTCCACTTTCGACCTTTCCATCGAATTGATCAATAATTGATTTTCTGAAGAATCATTACCTACGGCGGGCGCACTCTTAGAGTTCCAAGAATTTTCCAATTATGCTCTCAAGATTTCCTTCGCTACTGTCTGAGACTTCGAAAGTAACAAGATAATGTTAAAACGTTTTTGACCTGCTTTCTTCTACAACCCAGTCCATAAGTATCTTCTGTAGAGTGGCCATACTTAATAATACCTAATTTGTCATAGAAAAAGACTGGCATCAAAAAATAATTCCACCACATGAGGAGCTAGAAATTCAGAATAGGTTGTCGATTTTGGACCTTATGACTGTACATGGGGGTTGCTGTTTATTCTTGGAAGCAACGAACCAGCATCCAATAGAGCTTGACATGATTAAGAATTATCGAATTATTATCGTTTACCTCCTATTTTCACGACAGCTGTTACGAATACGAGGTCTTTTGTTTCGGAGTTGGCTCCAACCTCTATAGGGCTTAGAGAAGCAGTAACTTCGAAGAGGAGCATGTACCGGGTGATGGTCAATTGACTACCTTATCAACGTGACGAAAAAATACTCGAGTAAAAGTGAAACCAACCCGCACCTAGCATGCAGCAAGCAGGCACTAGCTCGCACGACAGCGCCCGCAGCTAGCGTGAACGCTGGAATAAAAATAAGACTCCAACGAACAGTGTCATCAATTGACACGGGCGAGTCTTATTTTTAATCAAACGCTCACAATTTGATCGATGACAACAGTATATTCCACCATCCACTTAAACACCAACTTACCCGCCGAAATTCGTCTGGCAAAAACTTGATGATGTCAGACTACGTTTTGATCAACGCAAGATTCCGCTCGCCGCTCAAAGACTTACGTACATTGCGTGGCTCCGGTTGCGGATCGGACCATTATCTTGTTCCAGAGAAATTACAGATGCGAAAAAACAGCGCCACTATCACCCCAGAAGAATTGGGCGGGACCTGACCATCCGGCGAGAGTTTCAAATGCGGCGCTTGCAATATCGGACGATATCGATATAGAACTAAGGCAATTATCGGCTCACCCCAAATGGATGCATTGGAGTGTGTCCACCTATCAGTAAAAGGACGCAGCCACGGATCTCGGACAGCTGTCTGGACCTCGTCGATCAGCGGAAACGAATGATACACGTCGATTTCGAGCAATACCGACAATTTAACAAAGCAGTTCGACAGAAAATATATTGGAACGGGAAGCGTACTGGAATAACCTTACGGCCGACATGGAAGAAGCAACGTTGAGGCACAAGTACTGGACGCTGTACCAGACAATCCGGCGGTTAGGCGGCAAAACTATATCAACAAACGACAACATTAAAAAATTTGATGTAGCTTTCGTGACCTCTCCCTGCAGCGGTGCAGAGAATTTTTTCACCAGCTACACAACCACGATCCGCCACAAGGACCAACCGCCGATTATCGAACAACCGTCGAATTAGTTTCTCGATACCGAATCGACAAAAGAATCACTGGAAAAATCAATGGAAAAGCGCCTGGGATAGATCAAGTAAGCGTCGAGAAGATCAAAGCCGGAGGTGCTGTCTTATCACAACAACACTCATCTGGCTCATAACACACAAATGGTATTCGGATCGCGTCCCGTCGGCGGGCAAGAAAGCGATCGGTGTGCCGATTTGAAGAAATGTGGCAGTCGAAAATGCAAGAATATTCGCGGCATTAGCTTCCTTTCGATCGTCGGCAAAGTATTTATGAAAATCCGAGGCTACAGAAACATCGAGAGCAAACGAGCCGGAAAGAACAAGTGGGATTTAGACCACAACGAGGATGTATTGATCAAATATTCGCATTCCGCCAGCTAATGGAAGAAAGAATTCGTGGCGGCAAACGAACTGTAGTCGTTTTCATCGATTTCAATTGCATCAATTGGAACAGCTTGTGGAGAGCCGTGGAAACCAAACACGTGCCATTGAAAATCAACCAACTGCTCCAAGCGTAGTACGATGGCTCAACCAGCAGCGTTTATATTCGAAGCGACTTATCCAAGGAGTTCCCGATCCAAAAGGATGTCCGAAAAGGAGACGTCCGTTCGCCGCTTCTATTCAAGGCTGTGATTGACGCGATTATACGTGAAGCATTCGATGAACGATGCGGAATTTGATACGACTTTGTAACCGATTTGATGCTCGTCAACGAGCATCGAACCCTGCCTTCGCCGATACCGATGCCGAAGCAACGCTCATTTGTACATTTCCCTCATCGCATGAATGTGGAAAAGACCAAAGTGCTCACATCGGACCAAAGCTGCTACGCTCGGTAGCGTCACCACCGCAGTGGTCTGAGGACTGTTCACCTTCATACGAAAGCCGTGTATTATATTCGTTTATGACAGTCGCTGTTGAAAGCGATTCGTCGGTCGTTTACAGCATTATGCTGTAAACATGCTAAGGGCGAAAATAGTTTCCACAGCGACTGGCAAAAACGAATAGAACATACAGCTTTTCTATGAGTATGAAGGGTGCAGCACAATGTGCAGACCACTCGACGACGAGGTTGCCGAGAGTGGCGACTCAATCAATCCAAGTTCTATTTCGTAGCCGTCGCCCCTCAAAGTTGCCTGGGCGGTGTGACATGGGATTGTGTTGCTATTCTCGTATGTTCCTGTGCGCGTGTGTAGCATTCGGATGTCGAAGTTGATTATTCTTGTGTGTGCTTTTTAATTTGTGTGCACCGTCGCCGTCGCCCTTAGCATGTTTACAGCATACAGCATTAAAGAATCAACGATTATCAGTTATCGATGCTTGAGGCGTCGCGTCGCCAAAAATGGAATGGGAGCGAATTGTGAATGAAGTTCGAAATCTAGCGGCACCGACAGCAGCGTATCCGTTGCTGGGATGTCCCGCTTGGACCCCAGTATTTTTCTAACTCGATTAAAGATAAAATCATTAATTTAAACAAAAAAAAAGGATAACTATTGGTAATAGCGTAGTAATCTATCAAATGTATTCCTGCTATAAATCAATTAAAAGGAAGGAAGAAACATGCTAAAACTTTTATGCAAAATACAAAATTAATAAACATTGTAACAAATATTCCAGAATTTTAATATCGTAACTGTTCCAATTTTACAGAAATTTCAATATTTTCCAGCATCAATTTACGACGTCCTTTGTGCAGGATTCCCCCGATAACTGATTGACTTTTTTTAATATATTGAGAGCGTTTGAAACTGGCCCGAAATTAATTTCCGATCATTGTCTATTCAATTGAACCGAATACCTATGTACGTTTAATCAATTCTTGAAATTTCGTCCTGCGAGAACAATAGAAATTAAATTACAATTTGCAGAGTAATCGTGAAAGTAAAGGATTCATCCATTGGTTGGGGCTGGGGGGCAGAGGGAGGGATTTACTAAAATAGCTTTGGACGTAGAGAAATTTGATTCGAAACTAATCTCTTATCCTTTTACTCTAAAAGCAAATTTTGTTCTAATTGCAATTTGTTGGGGGGGGGGGGGGGGGGGGGGGCAACGTTTTAACTAGATCCTATTCACATCCTGATGATCTGGCTGATTAGATATTGCTAACAGAGACCGTTTGTCATGGTTCTGTGGAATTTTAGATTTATTAGTGATTTAAACGAAAACCACGACCAACGGATGCACAGTATAATATTTGGTAATGAGTTATGGCGAAACGAAGAGTTTATCCCGCAACATTTTACTCCTCCAATTTCACCATGACTCCAGTGAAAAATGGCCGTCGTTAATTCACATATACAATAACATTTAATTATTTTTCCAATAAATTAATTTAATGTGTTAAAATATAACACTTTGGCGCCAAAAAAGAATTTACTTAATACAAAAATATCAAATAAGAGCTTAAACCGAAAATCATCAGACACTTTATATCTCCACTCGAGGATCTCCTTCTGAAATTGATAAACCCAAATTTATTATTCCACTTATTTTTTATGGGGTTACGGAAAACAAGAGGACCCAAATCTTGTTTTCTTTGTTTGCTTCGCGATAGAAGGAAAAAAATTCTGTGTTTTTTTCTCTCTAAAAAAAGGACCTTAAAAAATTGAAATAAATTTCCAGGTAATTGATTTCGAAGGAGATTAATAGAATTTCTACGTTTTATATTTTTGAAGATTGTTAAATAGGATAAAATTATTTTTGTGAATAAAAACTGATATAGTATACTTTTAGAGGTAATTGATATGACGATAAACATGTTTTATTTTTAAGCATGGCGTATTTAAGATAAATCCTGGATGAATTACATGGCCAGTGTTATAAATTTTGTAAACGGCAGCAGTAGTATTGAAAGTTCGTGCCGAAAAAGGTTGTCACAATTTTTGCAGTACATATACCTAAGATTTACAGATTCTCTTAATTAAAATAGAATTTACAGCTCATAAACATAAAAAGCTAGTGCTGGGTAGGACACGATTATAAAATGAGTTTGTAAGAGTTGCCTCATTTTTCTTTTGAGCCAGTACAATGGCATACTTCAAATGAGGCGAGGTTTATTGTAATGTCACAATGGCAAAAACAAGCAAATTAAAAAAAGAAAGAAAACAAATACCAATATGGAGCTTTTTTTACTAGTTTGTATCTAATATGCATTAAAAACGGCTTCAGAGCTATATCTCCACAATGTGTATTCTCTCCAGTACAAAATTTCACTCCCTCAAAAAAAAAAAAAAAAAAATAAGAAATTTCCTCATGCATGCTAAAAATCGAAAATCATTTCAATACGCGCTCATAAAAATAGTAGTAGTACCTACATTATTTTTGAACCGGGACATTTCAAAAACTTCAGGCCTCAGTTCAATGTAACATCGTGTAAGGGACAAATGTACTGCCTCGTGTAAATTCAGCTCAACTCTATTAAAAGCGGTGTTTTGATCTTGTGGTCCAGACCCCTTAAGCCTGAACCTAATATGACGTACCGTAACGTAACCGTTCGTAACTTTACGTGCGCAATGTTCCCTCTAATATTTTTGCTGAATGCGCGGTACAAAGTATATGGGAGCAAAATATTCAAAAAAAAAAAAAAAAAAAACGTATGTCAAAGTGTGAAGGGGGGATGCCCTACAAGCACAGGCTGAAGTCAATTTTTTTAATAAATATTCTTGAAAATTATTTGACATTATAGTTCACATCTTTGTTTACACGGGTGCGCCATCTAGACCTTCGATATTTCAAAATTGAATAACTTTCACATTTTTTTGCCGATTTCGACAAATGTACACGATTTAGAAACGTCATTGAGTACCATTTTGCCTATGAGTCAATACATACAGAAACCTCATTCAATACTCTTTGGCGAAGTCAATGAAAAAAACTGTCAAATTTGGGAACAGAATCGGTCAAAAGCAAAGAGAAGGGTAGGATGTTGCATTATGTCACGAAACTTAACTGAACCGTTTGTGTTAGGCTATGCCGCAAATGTCAAGAAAAGTAAAATAGCTTCATCGGGTTATGTTATATAAACGACATAGCATCATTGCTAATTGATAGAACCTTAATTGAACGACTTTGTGTTAAATGTCACATTATGTAACATTGTGCCATTATCTGCAAGCTGTTTGGGCCGGAGTGTGCTCAAATCCCATCATCGGCCCACTTTTCTTCAAAGTTGGAAAAACCGTAGAAGGCTCACGTTATCGTTGTATCTTATTGCACTTTGTGTGTTCGAAAATGCAAGATAATGGTTTGACGAACTTCTCTTTTCAACTAGACGGCGCACTTTGCCACATTACGGCCGCTAGGACGAAGTTCTTGCAGCACAAGTTTCCGAAACACTTTAGATGAAAAATGGTGTTTTGAAGTGGCCTCCTCGTTCTACGAATTCGACGGCACAAGACTTTTTCTAACCATTGACGACCTCAAAGAAATACTGGCCAATGTTATGCCAATGCCCGTTAAAGACATGATTTTTGCGTTTGGAATGGAAGTGGTCATTTAATCGAAATTGTATTCAAAAACTGATTTGAAATAAATGGTAGAGAATATCCTAACTATATCTTGCTCATTTGTCAAAATCGGCTTAAAAATTTCAGAGTTATTCAATGTTAAAATACCGAAGGTTTAGATGGCGCAACCCATATTCTCTCTTTATTAGGGGCAAGGTCTACTATGTTAGAACGGCAAGCTATAAAAAAAGAGGAGTATACAAACATAGGTTGGTCATATGCTACGCTCGATCAGGATTCCAGCTAGGTGACTGCAACCACTCAGAAAATGCCGTTGAACCATATACTGAAAGAAGAGGCTTCCCGAACATTTGGTGTTCTCCGTGAAAGACCCCGACTACCATCCCAGAGGGAATGGCGAATAGACCAATCTCTTCTTCTTTGGAGAAACCTCGAATGCCGAGGAATGAAGACTTACGACGGCCATCGACGCCTTTTCTTTGTCATCGCCTATAAACTAGATAACCGAGGACTCCATCTCTTATTGACTGAAGGCTACTCAATCGCCGATAAGAGTGAGTGGAGTAAAAACGCTTATCTTTCTCTCTGCTATACGACTAGCATCGGCGACAATGCAAAAGAGCTTACCTTTCATATTGTTACGACTTTTACAAAAATTATGGCACATTCACATTATGACATTACTTTCGCCCCACCTTGCATGAGAGCTATAGTTCACATCTCTTTCGTAATTAGGAACTCAGCATTACACTTGGACAGGGTATTGGGTAGGTGTTGTGCAGCTCAAACGTTGTATAGGGTGCGAAAGTTTCTATAAGATGACTTTAAACAACTTTTCGTTCTTGTTCCCAGAACCTCCCCCAACCTTCGAGAACAAGCCGGATTATATTCGCATACCCACTATTTTCAAATAGTTACCAGTCGTGGCCATATTTTAGTTGGTTGACTTCCTAATTGTAAACTTACAGACTGCAGAATCAATTAAATTTCATTTTACATAATCCTCCAAAGTTACATAAAATCTGCTTTCGTTATAAAGAGCTCTCCACTCTCCGTCATTGCTCTCGAGTACCTTCGAGCCAATTTATCATCGTTTCATATTTTCCTATTAAAAGGAAAGCCGCACAGACCCCATTAATAAGATCCATCAATTTCCAGCCACTACTTATTCAGAAGTGAACTAAACAAAAATTGCTCTCGTAAACGTCAGGAAAAAGTAACAATGCCGGAGCTATTTGCAGTCATTGGCCATTATTTCCTTAGACCCATCCTTTGTGAAACCCGTAAGTCACCTTGCCCGGACGTTCACTGTACAAACTGCTTCACCTTTATTTCTTCCATATATTTTTTTTTGCTAGTTCCGTTTTTAGTTCACTACTTGTTCTTCCTTCGTCCTTGTTAAGTAACCGTAATGCAATTACAACATGAAACGCAATAATGCAGTAAATTGCATTCTCTCAACACAACCATAAATTGGTTTCCCTTTATCCTGGGGCTAGCGACTCCCGATGAGAGAGGCCCTAGCCACAGTTTTCCCGGTAGAATAGTTTCGGTGTAGCAATGTAGTAGGGTTATTCATTGCAACGATAAAAGCAAAGAGAGCTAATTGCTCATCCTGATCCTGATCCCGTTCAGAGCACAGCCAGAGCGCCCATTCCGCTGTGCAAAATCATCCGCTAAAGGCTTAGCCAAGCATGTGCCCCGAGGGAAAACAGGGCCCAGAGGTTACGTGGGTCCTTAAGAGGACTTAATGGAAGCCTGTTTCAGTTATTTTCTCATTATTTTTACACACGGCTTTTAATTACTCAACTAATCCCCCCAAACCACCGCCGGGCATAGTGGCCATAATCAAGACCATCCCTAAACTCAGTGCCGGGGAAATGTTCTCAGTTTCGGGGAGAGTCCTGGAATTGTGTTTACTTGGATAATTTCGTGCAAAAATTCGGAGCTGGATATACTGCAGAGTGGCAAATTAAGCTATACTTAAACTCGCCTAAATCCGATGACCTGCGCTGCCGTTAACCTTTATGTAATTACACCTGGGTGTAATTATCGCACGGAATTGGAAATCGTTACAAAAGAAATCATTGCATATTGTGCGGAAATTCGGAGGACCTCATAGTAATTTCCTGCAATACCCTAAATAGAAAAATCCGATGCAGCGCCGCCATCGCCTGCACTCGGCCTTACGGATGGCACCGAATTGAAATGCAAACGGGCATAATCGCGTTGGCCGAATTAGAAATGGGGCTGGGGACTTCGTGACAACTGCATTCCAAATTGACGGCGCAAAATGTGCAGCTCTCAAAACGAGACCATAATTACAATTGAAATGTGAGGTTACTTTGTAATTTGGCCTGCATCAATGTATTTTAACAGCAATTCGCCAGTCGCCGGTTTGACACAATTTAATTAGTACATATTGGGGCATTTTCGAATTTACAATTCGGAATAGTCTTTAATTTAAATAATATTACTTTACACTAAATTCGAACTATTTCGAGAATTGCGTATTTATTGCGGCATGCATTGAAATTGTGATTAAATGTTTGCTGGAGAGACCCCGTATTTTTTAATTAAATCGATGTTGTAAAATTTAATAACTTTTTTATTTCTAAAAAAAAATGAACCCTCCAAATACATACAGATAAGCCGTTTGTTTGGCATTGGAAATTAACTTGTACTTTAATTTTAATTTTTTTTTTGCATTTATCGCATTACTATCTCAATTAGAATTAAGCTACTTCCGAATATCCATGGTCCTTAGCCGGATAGTACCTCTTCAACCAACGCAAGATTTAAAGATTATGTGTTGGTGGTAACCAGCGGGCATCACGTCAAAGCTAGTGCAACAATCACTTGACTTGATCTCAAGTCATGATTGATGGAAATCAAAATATTTAAATAACTACATCAGTCATCACCTTAGACGGTAGATTTTCCATCAGTCATAGCAGTGTCTGTGGCAAAACTGATATCAAAACGTCCATTAATTACCTGAGGCGTAAGGAGGGGGTCTAGCTGTATCTCATCCAATCTCACGTTGGGAGAGGGGGACGTCTCGGCAAATATCACGTATTTTTTTCCTCAAGAAACAGTGTAAAATTGCGAGACAACTTGGTTAAATTAAGTAAAACATATGAACACCCGTGAACACTCGCGAACAAGCGCGAACACGAATGTGGCTGAGACTAAATAGCAGGCAAGAACTGACAATAAATGCCCAAACACATAAACATTTTTGTCAGTTTTCTTGGACAGCAGACCCCATTCAGTTGGCGGCCGGTGTGTGTCCAGCGGGGAAGAGCAAATCCCCAGCGAACTGTCATGTATCTGCAAAAAACACAGTGACACCAAACCTACTTCCGATTAGTAATACTCTAGAAGCGCATCACTAAAGCTTCCAGTGGAAGTACTTGCTTTATTTCCCGCTTGGTGGTGATGTTTGTCCTTAAGGCGAAGACCTTTAGGCCACGGCCTGCCGGCGACTTGTGTGTAAATGGGGGTCTTAAGATATGGCTAAATCCTACACAAACATTTTTACGAGCTTACGCGAATGCCAGAAAGTAACCTAGTAATCCCTCGAATGTTAATGGAATAAGGAGGGCAAGAAGGAGTTCAAATTATCAGTTATCGAAAATAAAATCACTCCGTCACTCCGAATTCTAATCAGCTGATGGTATTTCACGTCACATTGGGTTACTTAGTGTTAACAAAGTATATATAATTTGGCAGTTACCCAATTTGACTTTCGACTGACCCAGATAACACTATGCACTTTTAACTAAGACGCAAGATCTTGAAACGGTGATAACTGCCTTGCTAAGAGCCCATTTAGGTTCCGTCCTCGTACCTAGGGCCCTTGCGAAAATCCAAATTTTCCTTCTTTAAAAAATCTAGAGGTTGCTTGTGGTTACCTCTTTAAATTTCGCTTCTTCTATTTTTTGGGGCATCTGAACAAGGGTGGTCTGCTTCTCCCGGTGTTAAAATTACGTTCTCTTTGAGGAAGTCTCTGAAATATTTCTCCTTCGTGTATGTCGATACTAGAGCCCGCGCCATCAAAGAAGGAAACATAAATATCCCTATTTTCATACGCAGTGAGAGTTTTAATTCCCCACAAGCGAGCAACGGCACTCTGTTTGCTAAAAAACGCAAATAACCGACTCATTTATGTTCTCAATAGGCCCCCATCCACAGAGCCGGCGCTTGGGTTTTTTGCGCCCGGTGCACTATACCATATTGCGCCCCATAAGCTGTTCATTTTTGAACGCAGTGAAGGACAATGGAAAAGGCATAAGCTCCCGCTGAATGGGAGAAAAATTTTCATAGTTTGCGCAAAAGTTTAAGATTGCACAGGAAGTTTCACAAGGGTCAGCATCCAACCAACAAAAATCTCCTAAAAACGTTGTTTGAGGAGACGAGAGTAGGCGAGAACGATTGGGCGGGCCGATTCTTGACAGATGTGTAGTTATTATGGTTGTCTCCCTTTTGCTAGGAAAAGAAAAGGAAATGTATAGCAGAAGGGAGAATTAATATTAAAAGCAACAACAACAATCTTAAGCACTCTATGCGCCCCCGACAGATTGCGCCCGGTGCAAGTACACCATTCCCACCTATGAAAGCGCCGCCACTGCCCATCCACGGTCACACATGTGTGATGAACATCTTTCGAAGAAGAACTGCCATTTACACACACATAGAATTTTTGACATTTCTAGGGCATCAACGAGCAAAAATTTCTTCACACTTGTGTGAGCGACAATAATAATAAAAATCTTGTGCTTTTTTAAAACCAATTTTTAAAAATTATTATATGCAATTGCCTAATCGTATCCGCCATGTTGATATTTTTAAATGAAAAAAAATTTCTTGAGTGTTAAAAAAAACCAAAACAAATCGTGTTTTACGTATTTTACACTCTCATTCGCCAAAATTCACCCATACAATGAAGCAGGTGTGAAGGAAAAATCCAACCCGACGAATATTAGCTTCATACGACGCGGCGGCCAACTTCGAAAATTTGTAGTTTACACACGCATACTATGAAATAATTTCGATGTTGGCCGTATGTCGCACACTTGTGTGACCGTGGATGTGGGCCTAATGACAATTCCATATGCGCACTCTCATTTCCCTTTTTTTAAGGCGCGGGCTCTATGAGCTATAGTACCAATTCAATACGTTGTTTTTTAGTTTTTTCTGCGCTGGGTCGAATAGCCATAATAATTATACATACATGGAAGAGGATGCAAAACACTCAGAAAACCCAGTTGAAATCGATGCATACGAATTGGCTGCAGCTGGGGTGTAATCCGTTACTGACTTCTCCATATTCATCAGATATCCTTCGAGCAGCTTATCATTTCCCTTCAGCATTCCTCGAGTGAAAAAATATTTAAATTCAATGCTGTTATCACACCTTGGGGATCAGGAGGGTGCTTGAGAAATTGCCAAAGGAATGAATGAAATTGGCCAACACTTTATTGGTTTTGTTGTTGTTGTTATTGATGCTAATTTGTTTAATTTAAATTTGAATTTCCTTAGCATAAAAAACGAGTTCCTTTCGAGAAAAATCCCCGCGTATATTGCCACATATTTTTCTCATCGTCGAAATCAGTGGGTATTGTTCCCTTTTGCCAACGTTCAATGGTGAAATTTTCTTGGTGAATTTATGTCTCCGGTTTGTGTCACCGTGTGATGAGATGGAAATGAAGCGGAGGGAACAAAACATAGTTTCTGGTACAACTACGCTACCAGATGTAAGTAAATGCGTACGAACACCGATCACACCATGTAACCCAGATGCTCATGCATACTAATCATCCGGAAGAACTACCCCGAACGTCAGTTTCAGAAGAAGATAAGGCATACACTATTATCCTCCTATACTCCTATGTACGGGTATATGCCATCCTCTATATACATATATACCCCACACCTCACTTTGGGTATATCCGCATATCATCAACTCTTTTCCGTTTTCCCAGGGGCTCCAACAGTGTTGGCATGAAAAGGAACGAATCTTTTGGCGGGAGGGGCGGGTGGCTTCGGGTGGAATAACAAATTTTACAGATTATTGCAAAACTTTCCCAATGCATAGAGAGATAGATAAAGGTAAAGATACGGATACAAAGTGGAAGAGGATACAGATTTGATAGTGCACAGTTGGGTACAGACCGACTCTTTCCTGATTTAATGCCACAGAAATTGAAGTGGAAGTTTCTTACACACGTGCAAGCATTTAAGTTCTGAAGTAGCTTTCCATTCTTTGAGGTTTTGTACCATGGTCTAGGATAATCTTAAGGATTTGTGAAAGATTGATGACATGTGATGGGTTCTATATAGATGTAATGTTTAAAATGGAAAATTGATTGTAATATTTTTTGGGATTGAGTTCCACGAGCGTTGTTCAAATAACTGCCGTCTTCATTCATAAGTTTTGCAACACTTTCAAGTCCGATGAGCCAGTGCCGGCGGATCGTGTTGGGACCCGGGTGGTTAGTTAGATAAACACAACCCCATTAAAAACTGTTATTTGGTCTGTTCCTTGAAAGGGGGAGGAGGCAGGCCACTTCATTGTGAATCGGTTGGATGGGTCAAAGGTGTACAGAAAAACATGTGGCGTTCCGCAAGGTTCCGTCCTGGGCTCCCTCCTATGGATCACAATGTGTAATATGTTGAGGCTCCGCCTCCAAAAAGGATGCGCACGTAGGACGACACCTCGATAAGAACGAATTTCTCGCGAACGATTTGATCGGCGAGATTAAGAGCTTGGCCTGAAAGGTGGTCTGGCACTTATTCCGCCCAAAACTGAAGTGGTGCAAAAGGAGAAAATCAGTATCCGAAAGAATTAAGCTATGGGAGCAGATCATTCACTCACACCCACCCTAACTTTGACAGGCGATGCCTACGAATTAGAAATTAAATTGCTTTGGTTGCCGTGCCCGGCCCATCTTCGTTATTGTAATGGTCTGTAGAATGTGCACCTTCATATAAAGCCGTGCATACTATTCATTTTTGACAGTCGTTGTGTAAACCGACTCGTCCGTCGTTTCCAGGATAACGTGTCTGCTATTCGTGCAGTACTCCCAAGAATGCTGCCCAATTTGCGGCCCTATATCGAGTCAACGACTCCTAATGGCGAGGGTGACAAGCTCAGTCGTGCAGTACAAAACGCGAGTGTAGGCAGCAACGTTGAACAGGACGGCTAGCGGTAGAAAATAATGCGCCGAATACAGACTAAGCGTTTTTTGCGAGTTCTGCACGTACAGGACCACGTGCAACGATATAGCGTGTGTGATAGTGGGGATGATCCAGAATGATGTGTTAGAGGAAGCAAAATACAGTGCGACGGCAGACCGTACTAGAATAGCAAGGTAAATGGGACAAGTTTGTTAAAGGTCGGTGGACTCACAGAGTTATCCCAAACGTGGAGAGATGGGTTACGAGGGAGTTTGAGCAAGTGAATTACGTCCTGACTTAGTTTTTGAGTGGAGATATAGAACATACCTTCATCGTTTCGACTAACCATACACTCATTAGGAGTTAACCGCGTGTTTTTCTGTCGAATTGCGCGTCTTACTACAAAAAGCTCTTTCCCCCACACTACACGATCTTTCATAGCGCGCAACTTTCCAAGGAGTTGAAAAAGTCAATAGGAATTGTTGCCCTTCGATACTTGGAGTGCGGCGTGTGGAATTTGTATGTTATGAACGTTCCATATGCCATTCCGATTTTTTTCGCCATGAATATCTGATGGTGGTTGATTTACACCGATTTAACCCAAATTTTATGATAAGTGATGATCATAAAGGGTTAAACCACCCATAAATCATGTAAAAAGGAAAACAGTTTAATTAGGGTTAGAAAGTTTAAGCCACTCCAAACCGACAGGATTGCGCGTGTGTACAATTTCTAGTGTGCCGAGGAAAACAGTCGGTTTAACACACATGATTTTCAGGGATAAGCGTGGCGTGTCATATCGTCCACACACTAACGCGCAATCATCTGAAAATTGGGAATGCAAAGAATTGCCGCCACGCTTTTCTCTCAGTGTATGGCGGCATATTGCTGTGTAAGAGAGAAAACATGCGTCGAAACAGATATTTTTTCCTGGTCATTCAGAGAGCATTAAGAGCTTTTGCCGTTCAGTTTCTATAGGCAAATCTAAGTTTCATTTTAAGCCTTAAAATTAAAAATAGCTTTCAATCATAAATAAGGATACGTAATCGGTCCTTGATTCTTTACTCATATGAGTATTTGGCTTTCGATTCTACTTATATCAGTACGCCATACTTTTGACCAGGAACTAAATTGCTGCAGCAATTATAATACTGTTGCTGTTGACTTTGCTTTGCTGCCAAGAAGACCACAGCAATTTAGTTTGCTTAGTCATATTTAAAAACTGTGAAAGCTTTTTTTATTTCATATTACTGTCAATGCTGTTGCATACAAATCCTAGGCTATGCTGGTCCGGCTGCGAATGCTTCTCATATACATAAAAAAAAGTTCTCACCCTTTTAAACCAAGTACTATATGAAGTTGGATCATGGAAAAAAAGCTGATAGAAGCAAACCTTTGAAAAACTGTGAGTAAACAGAAAGTATTTCACAGCAAAGTAGTTTTAAAACCGACTCATTTGCAGCCGAACCAGTATGCTACAGAAAGCTCCTAAGTAATTTCAAAGCAACAAAATCCGCAGCAATACGAAACAAAAAGCTTTCACAGTCTACAACAAAATAAGCTTAAAAATATGTGCTTTGCTTTAAGTTTACTTTGCTTTGAACTTCTGCTTTTGACCGCGTATTTTTATTTATATCATTACTTAAAGGTCGACTAATAAGTACTACTTGCATTCAAGGCTGAATTAAAGGTAACTGCAAGTTTATCTCAGTCGTGAATAATTTTCATATAAACGTTTTACACGTATGTATGTATGTGTTTTTCTGCCTCAATTATGTAAGGAGAGTTTAGGAACGTATAAGGCCCCATTTCTTTAAGCCAAAAAGTGATTTTTGATAACTTTGACCTGGAATAACTTTCAAAGGGTTAATCGGGTCAACATTTTTGTAAGAACTAAAATTTCATTGTCAACATTATGGGCCCTTGCACTTGGTTGTGCGACCTGTAGAAACCGAGATTCAAGGAAAACACGGGAAAAACGCGATACCTCCGGCGGCCATGTTTTTTTGTGATTCCGAAATTGTGTCCTTAAAAGTCCCAAGAAAGCTCGGGACTTTTTTTTTTACTCTCCTATAAGTTACCAAACTATTGACCTTCCGACAATCTCAGTCAGAAAAAACATGATAAGACAGGGCTTGATAAGGAACATTTGTTGGCTTGATAAGGAACATGATGGTGATACATCTGTACTACAGCAATCACTGTCACTAATTGCAAATATTGTGACTAAATTCGAATATTATTGGGAAATTTTGATTTAATTTGAAATCTAATTAAGTTTGTAATTGTACAAAGCAATTACAATAATTATAAATGAATTAGTCAAATCGACAGCATCTTGTGCTGCTCGTAATTGTATTATGCCAAATAATATTAATACTATGCCGGAATCCCCATAAACACAAGACAATATATTCACCAAAAATTTCCTACAGCCTTGGCATAAAACAATCCTAAATCTTTACTAAACTGAATTATTTGAATTGTCAAATAAATTCCCTTGATATAAAGTACTCTCCTCCATACCTTATGTGAATTGCCGTATAATACCATCTGGGATAGCTCTAAAATTTATGTTCGCATGACAGACTAACAATGGCATTATGTCTATATTCCTCTCTCAAGGACCCAATCAGGACATGTGAGCGAGTTGTTTGAACATAAATTTCAATTAAAAGGAACGCCCGACGTAAGACACCTAGACCTGGGCCATCTCCATTACAGTTGTCATCAGGTGTTGTTATGTCGTCTACTGAGAGGCTGTATATCAAACATATTGTCGCTGAGTACGTGCCATTAATGTATGAGAATTGTTGGTATAATTGGAATTATCCAGGTATAATGTTCTACTAAAAGAAAGTCTTTCTCGAATATATACATATATACTCGTATATACAAAGATTCGTGAATGGTGTTTCATATAAAATATGAGCGTACACAATAAAACGCAAGGAGTTCCTAGAAGGGATAGGGGGTAGGGGGTGTAGTTAAATTTAGTTATTTTTATGTTAGGAATTTTGGAGAAGGGAAATTATAGTAGGAATGATGAAAGTTGAGGAAATATGTCGTTTGTGAGATAATTTTATATTTTTCATTGCTTTGATATTTTTCATTGGTTATAACAAAATAATTTCACAAATTAGGATGAAACAAAGATTTGGTTCTACGAATTTTGCTTTAATTGTTTCGAGAAACGGTTTAATTTTTAAATAAATTGTCATAGGTATTTTAATTACAATTTGGCATTGTACTATTATCATTTAAGATGGATCTATTCTATTGATATATAAGTAGGATTTGTGAAATGATTGCAAATAAATAAAGAAATGACAATTCCACACTTTAACATTTAGTGTATGGATTAAATACAAGCGCACGTGCAGTGTAATTTCCCCTTCGAAATTCGTTTACTGGCAACAACACCCCCAAAGCATCTGACCATGACAAGAGTGACAGTGAGACCGTTAAATTGTGATTGGGATTATAAATGAGCTGGGGATTTCGTTTAACGGAGTGACACTTCTTTTCGAATGAACTTTCGTTGTAGGATTTGAAACTTTTACTGCCCATGCGAAAGCGATTTCGAAATTCCCAATTGTTTTGGCGCACGCCATACTATTGACTTATGGGTGCAGCGAGGCGCACCGGGCTCCAGCTAGTAAGTACATAATTGCAATTCTCCAGACTTTTGCAAACGAAAATTTACGGCTCAAAACGACAAAAAGGGTATTCATGCTATTTTACTTGATGGTGAAGATGACGAAATTATTATGGCTATCATACCATCTGATGCAAGTGCATTGACTGATGAAGCGGAAGGACCGAGGACGATACGGTATCGTCGTCCTTACTGTATGACGCTCCAGGTACCATTGAGATATTTACAAATCACGAGGGTGGTGATAGTGAAAGCAACGGTAATAATGATGAGCCGTGATATTACCCAAGATAGTCAAGTCAAGATATTACCCGTTGACTAAACTTAATCTGGAGCAAGAGTTCATACACTTCATACAACTCAACTTCTCAGCGTACTTCTAAAGTCAATGATAGGCAAAATACTATTCGTGAAGGACTAAGGGGGTAAAATCCCTATGCAAATATTTGAAAACCTTTTTAATGACGATATTGTATATATCCAATAGTAAATTTTTGCAACAAGCATGATTTTTAGATATATTGCTCTGATTTGAAAAAATTTCTAGGAGTATCGATATTGTTACCTCGAGAACCAATGTAATGATGAAAACATTGCCGTGGAATTGGTTGGCAAAACCATGTCGAGGCATAGGTTTCTATGTATGAAAAAACCTTCATCTTGTAGACAACAACTCAAAATAAGACCATTAGCCCACATCCTTATGCTGAAACATTCACAATGGCAACCAGCTATTGGACTACTAGGGACTATCAAGTTATAATAAAACCATGGTTGGTTCTGATGAACTGGATCAGTCTATCTCGACATAAAGGATAACAACCTGTAACAGGCACCATAATTGAAATGCAATTTCAGTTACAGTTGATCCTTAAGTCAGCAGGTTTCAATTTATGAAAATAGTGATCTAACCATCAACGTCTGCTACTGAATATCGCGAGTGAGAAACTAAGAGAACAACGTATTTTGACATATTATTCGATCCTATGGCATCTTTGCCATAGTTATCGTTTGGACGATAAAGCTTGATTGGCATGCAGCTTTACCACAAGAATACTAATTGTGACCAGACATGATGCTTATCCATACTCTTCAGGGCTAATTCCATACTCTTCCGGGCTTCCAGTCGGAGTAGTAAGTCCACCCACAAATTCTTTTACGACCCATTACAAATAGTGGTGTAGTGGTCCTTAGTAAATTAAGGATGATAAAGGCTGCTGGGGAAAACACGGATAAAAAGCGCCGCCCGTTCCTTCAAAGTCATTCTGCAAGGCCTCCAAGGAGCGAAGTTTTCTTCTTCTAACGCAGTGATTCCCAAAGTGGGTTCCGTGTCACCAGCGCCGAAACATTCGCAGACTCACTGACGCTGCGCCGGCCGTTTAACGCGTTCTTGCTAATCAGAAAGTGCGAGTGGCCCTTCTTCCTTGAAATTAGGTCTACGTCACGCCGCGTAACATTTTGGCCGCCATACCATATTCCCATATCGAAGAGGTTGTGGAGAAAATGGTAATCCGCCCTCTTGAGATGGACGCCATGGGCCAAACGATATATCGAGTATACTATACTTATGGTGTTCTACTTATTATACCGTTTCATTTGATACCCATGTCGAAGGGGTTGTGAAGAATATTTCAATCCGCCCTCCTGAGACTGCCGCCATGGATCTAAAGGTATATTGAGTATACCATTTTGCATTGTCATCGGAGCTAAAGCTGATAAAATTTCAGCATGATAGGATATCCGTAAGTATTTGAAAAATTGATTGCAAAATTTGTTCCATAAAGAAAGCAGTAATCCGTCCTCTTGAGACGGCCGCCATGGATCTAACGGTATAATGAGTATACCATTTTGCATTATGTCATCGGAGCGGAAGTTGTGTGCAAAATTTCAGGGTGATCGGGTAACCGGAAGTATTCAAAAAATCGATTGCAAGATATGTACCGGACAAACAGACAGACAAGAAAGCTTTCATCGTTGGGTTCCGCCAAATTTTATACATTGTAGAAAGGTTCCGAACGAAATAAAGTTTGGGAACCACTGCTCTAACGTAATAACCAATCTTTAAAAAAATGCTAGTAGCAAATTATTCCAGTTTTACTTCTATAAAAAATTAATGTAATTCCAACAAAACAACGAAGTCACTAAAGTTAAAAACATTAAGAAAGTAGCAGCCTGATTTAAATTGTAATTACGGAACTGAGTTCTGTAATGTCAAACAACGACATGTCTAACATTGTTTTGTTTTCCCCACACATAATTTAGGGAAGTGGAAAGATACTACGAGATGAAGGTTAAATAAGCAAAACAATTCCCAAACATCTTAAATATGCTTTAGAAACCAGAATTTATTATTTCGTAATATTGCCCAAAACCAAATCAAGATAAAACATCCCAAATGGTTTCCCATACATTCCGAGGGAGGGAGCTCGTTCAACAAAGTACTGATCCGAAATAATTTAATTTCTTCACCCCCGAAAAATATCCGATTCCTAATCCGAAACACAATGCGGTTCACCTTCCCAAGTACTTTTTCAAAGTAATTCCGAAACTTTTATATCCGCCTATAACCCTCACAGTTATGAGTTTCCACCATTATTCTCACGAGTCAATATTTCACCGGCCGCCCATTAAGCATTAGAAGAGCAAACCGAAGGAGCGGGCTCCGATCCCGATAGGGAACAGGAGTCATATCGATGTCTGTATCCCCTGGGCACAATAGGTCAAATGGTCTACTTAAAGTCCCGTTATCCATTTCAATGTTTTCTAGTCGATAAAAGCCTTCATCAAGGAAGATAGCCGACTGCCATTTACTATGCATTAAATTACCCATTGGGCAATCTGCTCCTCGAAGGCATCCTTGGCTAACTTTGGAATTGAAACAATTGAAGGAGTCGTTTGCGTTGAAATATGATGTTCCAGGCGCCAAAAAAGCTCACGTTCGGAGCTCCTGTCTGTAGCCCAGACCCGGAACCGGGGCGGGGAAAATCCCTGTCGCTAAATCCTGTTCGCAGGAACAACAGCGCAAAGGGAGCAGCCACCCAGAACCGGGGATGAACGGGCGACGACGGCGGTGCCTTAGGCTCACCAGACCGAAAGACAACAGAAGAAATCAATCCAAGTGTTGATCGGGCAAAAATTAATTTGAATCTGGCAAATGGCCAGAAGGGTTTATCCTCCGGGCAGCAGCCCCCCCAAGGATCTCGGACGAAGGTTCATCGTCCCGGAAGGCTAAGCCCCGAACAGAAGTTTCTCGTGCAGCCATAAAAAAGTTTTATTTTCACCAATAAGGAAAAATACGACGAGTCTTGACCAAAATATCGCCAGAATGATGTTGACAGCCAACCGAGGAGGAAACGTCAACATTTCACGTACGTATGTTCTGTGACATTGTAGACATGAATGCTCCCAGATAAGCCCTCCGAGAAGGGCAATTATTGCGGGAGACATTGTTTGATTGATTGGGGATTAATCAAAAGGATTTGGGATATATAGAATGTTTGCGTGTGCTGTTAAAAGGGAATTCGCTGTGGGAGCCTGGGATTAATAAGAAATGTCGGAAACTTTTACCTTTGCATGTCTTATTAGATTCTCGGGAAATGATTTTCGGTGTGAAAATCACGTGCGAAGTTTTCTTCGCCCAAGTATTAAAGACCGAAAGGGAAGCCTTTAAACGAAGATAGGTGTATATCCGGATGAGTGGATGCTCACTTCTTTCTTATTTCGTTACTAAACTTTGTATGATGCCATAAAGAAACTTTCGTTCTGGCAATGATTCAAATGCTTCGATCTAGGGGGCGTGATTTCTGGCATTCAGTGTATCAAGTCTAAACGCATCGCAGGGAATTTTGCCGAAGTTAAGTTCACCAGATTTAGTGCAAAATGTGCTGCTGGAAATTTTTCAATTATTTATTGTAGATTTGAGAGTGTAGAATAGAGCAAGAGGAATTGGTAAGAAGCGAGCAAATCTAGTCTGAACGACAACATTACTTTTTATTCACATTGGTGGGGTGTCATCAATAACACAACTGATAAATCACTGCAGTCGTTCTGAGAAAGCCGTAGGTTTAGTTTGTGATAGCACACCTGACTGTAAGTATTGATTGTGAACTGTAATTCTTATGCTTCTAGGCTATAAGAGGCAGTTGTCAAGGGAGAAGTGAAAAGATAAGGTTTTTAATTTGAACTTCATTAGTGGTGCATCGTTGGCGAAGGTAATTTGTGATTTAACATCCGTATTAACGCAATTACAAGAGTGTGGTGACTCTCAACTTGAGACAATTTGGTATTCTAATTTTGCAGTCACAATTTTGACAATCCGAGTCACAGCGATTATCAAAATTGTGACTGTACTCGTATAAAGAGGAGATCCCAAGGATGCGTTTTATGTTAGAGGCGAAGGTTTTAATTTAATAATTTCTAAATGAAACACATTTTTATAAATTATATTTTATTAATTGAATATGGTCTTTAGCATTATTTATTAAGATCACGATCAGCGATCATCATACATTTGAAAAGAACCCGCGCCAGTGACAGAGGGAAGATTATTGATGTACAGGGAAAAAAGGAGAGGGCCCATTATCGAGCCTTGAGGAATCCCCAAGCGCACATACAGAAGAGGGGATGTAATGTTATTGTGACGAAAACATTGAAATCTATCAGATAGAAGAGAGGAGAAAAGACGCCAAGCAGAGGAAGAGAATTTGGAAAGTTGATTAAGCTTGGACTACAAGAGAGGATGGACCACCGAGTCAAAAGGGCTAGAGAAGTCGAGTAGAACCAATAATGCAAGATTACCCTAATCAATGGCAACCCTATGGTTAGTTGTAAGCCTTAACCAGAATGATAGATAGAGAGAAATTTATACGCTCAATATAGCTCACTACTTCGGTAAAAATATATTTTTCAAAAGCTTTGGGGAGAAAGGGAAAGATGCTAATAGGACGAGAAAGTCCAATATGTCCGGTGGAGACAGTCTTTTGGGTAAAGGAATCACCATGCGACAAGAGAATAGTAGTTATAGGGTCAGTAATTAGGGAAGTTGGAATTTTGAAAAACGTGGATAAATTGCATCAAAGCCTTCAACTCTTCGAGGAGATAGAAAGTAAAAATTCAAGAATTTCTAAAGAATTCGCACAGCGGGAATAAAAGCCATCAGGACTAACCGTGTCAGAGGAGGGAGAATTAAAGAAAGAGAGGCGAAAATAGCCCGGGGAGAGAGGGTGAATGATGACTGATGACATCAAAGGCTCAGATATGGATGGTGCGTAGTAACACGCTGGGATTATCAGATCCCCAATCTCGCGTGAAAACTCTGGACAGTTTTGAGTCTACGCATGACTAGAGGTACACATAGTAGTCCGGGCAACGAAAACAAAGAACTGCCCAATAGAGGAAATTTTGGCACAGTGGAAGGGGAAGGTGCCCTTAACAATACGAGGTGTGACAATTAAGTAATGAGACTGATTATATTGCCGCGATTGTGGTAACCCTGCGACCTTGAAAATGCCTTTTCCTTCTCTCGGCATCCTTCCCCTCTCCATTGATATATTTGCCATTGCTCTAGCTTGTTTAGTTCGCCTGCTCTGTCGTGTTGAGTAAACGTGTGTTCGTGGTGCTCGTCACGAAAATGGAAAAACGAAATCAAGAACAACGCGTCGCGATAAAATTTTGCGTCAAATTGGGCGAAACAGCTTCGGAAACGTACGCTAAAATTGTAAAAGTGCATGGTGATAGTGCTCTTAGTCGTTCCCAGGTGTTTCGATGGCATAAAGAGTTTAAGGAGGGGCGTGAAAGCGTGGAAGACGAGGCGCGGAGCGGGAGACCAGTCGAGGTGCGGACTGACACGAATGCGCAGCGTGTGCGCGCCCTGATCCGTGAAGATCGGCGTTTAACAGTTCGAATGTTGCCGTCGGAACTGGGTATGAACCGTGAAACAGTCAGACAAATTTTAACCGACGATTTAGGGATGAGAAAGTTGTGCGCGAAGATGGTTCCAAGGAACCTTCCCGAGGAGCAAAAGCAGCATCGAATGACCGTCGCAGAGGACTGTTTGGAACAAGTGGAAAACGATCCCACGCTGCTTGATCGAGTTGTTACAGGCGATGAGAGCTGGTTTTTTCAATACGACTCGGAAACCAAACGCCAAAGCTCACAATGGTTCTCCGCGCGCCCCCGCCCGAAGAAAGAAGATCGAACGAGCACCACGAACACACGTTTACTCAACACGACAGAGCAGGCGAACTAAACAAGCTAGAGCGATGGCAAATATATCAATGGAGAGGGGAAGGATGCCGAGAGAAGGGAAAGGCAATTTCAAGGTCGCAGGGTTACCACAATCGCGGCAATATAATCAGTCTCATTACTTAATTGTCACACCTCATATACTAAAATATCAGGTGGTGTAGTGAAAGCTAACGATGGGGTATACAGATCCCTTTTTTCAGTTTTTAGTTAATACACTCTGCTGCAAATCCACTCAATAAATGGAGATTTTTCCTGTTTCTGAATGGATTTCGTTCACGTTCAATTGCAGTTCGAGTCCAGTTGGTTTGTTTTATCGTCAGTTGAATATGCGTAAATCGGCTGATCTGCGCAAGTTCGAGTAAATTGGTGAAATGAACTTTAAAATAACCTCAGTTCACATACAGTTTGCACATATTCAACTGAGGATAAACCAGAACTCAGTTCGCCCAACTGGACAGGAACTGAAGTTCATTAATTGGAATGCCGTTCCAGTAAGCTTTTGCATTTCTACGTCTGGCGAAAAGCAACAATAATTTCAAGCGAAGCCACTTATGTGGATGGAACTGAACATTATTGAACTGTGGTCGTTCTGTTTTGAAATATATGTTGCACCAAAATATTTCATAAGCGCAAAATTCTCAATGCTTAATGCTCATTAAGAGAGCTGTCTGAATAGGACATAAAATATCGTAGAGTTTTGAGTGACCTTCAATTCCTCCTCGTTTTCACTTTTTCAAACTCGTGACTTCATTGGTCTGGTCATTTTGTTGACCATATTTGAAGTTTCTTCCAATTTTTTTCCCGGTATTATCCTCCAGTTCCACTTCCTGTTTTCAATGGATAAATATTTTGGAAGGCTGCCCTCCAGCATGTTACTTACTATCTGGCATTTTTCCGATAAGGATTTCCCTGTTTTTCCTGGTATGCATACGTTTATTCTTGACTGGAATCCTTTTACTTGTGCATAAAGACGATTATAGGATTTTCCGCTTTCGTCGAATCCACTCCAGTAATTGGTAGTTGCATGCATTTCTACGTATCGTTAGTGGAACTTTCGTCCGTTCTATTCCGAGAATTTCGAGAATAACAAGTGCGATACGTTAAAGCTCTTTACGCGGGAATGTAGTTAGATCTTACCTCTTTAATGGCTATATTACACGGCTTGTAAGACACCCTTCTTAAGAATTCCTCCTCCTTAAATATTTCCCTATTACCAATGCACAATAACACTATCCTCGCAAATCCCGATAAAAAATCGCCCCTAAACGTAAATGAATGCAGTCAAATAACGTTAACTTTTATACTTCAACACATAAGCAGTTCCCTACTACACTAATTTAGGCAAACCTTTGTCTAACTTTATTTTTATCCGCAAAACGTGCAGCCCGCAATGACCGGAATGATCGGAAATTTCCCCCGGAATAAACGCACAATCTACGAACTTAAAATGCTCTTACGAGGTACACCCTTTAGCAGGGCCGGAACGCAAGGATTGTAACCTGGAACAAATAAAGCCTTACTATGGTCATATCAAATATTCTTACAAGGATCTGGATACGTGCAATTGATTCTATCTCGGCTGGCAGGCTTCCTTGCCAGGAATCGGTAGATCTCACCAACATATCCTCTTATTTTTATGGGACAATTTATTATTCCTTTTCTCCGGGGAAGAGTTTTCCGTTGTGAAAAGATAATCAGGAAAATTTTATTGCCCATGTATTTTCGGCTCCTGTCTGTTATTCTTTTATTCTGCTCCTGTATTACACTACGGCGATGTGGGAGCATGTCTCTGTGTGCACATGGGCATGGTGGATTTCTTTTGTGTAGTACCTTGATGCGTGCCTTCAGGTAATAAGGACACGTTCCTGAATGTGACATTCGAGACCAACTTGATGACACTCACTGTTAAGATGGGGATATATTTACCTAGTGATAGGCTGTTTCGGAGCATTTTTATAGAGGATGCAAATTGTTTTCCGATAGCTTTGATTTTAAATAGGGTCTTGTTTTTGATGTGAATTATTAAGGAAGGTGCCATTTGCGAGTGAGAGGAAAGCATTTTTGGTGTGAATAAACGACGTTCTTTAGTATTCGGGAAACATTTGTAATTTTTCGGCTCGGGAAATTTGTGCCTTTTGTAATTTGAAAGAGATTAGATGAAGATTATGTTGTAATGGATGCCTTTGGTGAAATATGTCGTGAAAGGAGGTTGTTTTTAAATTTTAGATTTATATTCTTAACGAACTTTTAAAAGAAGTCTGGAATATGGCGAAGGGCACTGAACTCTTATGGCTGCAATACGTCAAACTATCATATATTATCTCCGAATCAAGTTTCCATCATTATTATTGCTGCTGTAAGTTAAAGTGTGGCCAAAGATTTTTTCGATTTTCTTCGAACTCCGGAATCAGTCTCACTGCCAGCGAAAGATTAAAAGTTGATGTCATGTTACCGCTAAGAGTTTTCTTTGGAATTATTGTCCCTTATGTCGGATTCGCAGTTTATAGTGTATATTTCGGCAAAACTAACTGGTTTTTCATATTTTGAGGAAAACAAATTCATGCTATCCCACCGCTGCCACCAATATTTTATCGTATTAATGGCAATGTCTGAGTTCGATGATACTGATACTAGATAATCAAATAAACGAGAGGTACTCAAAGCAAACGCAACTAAATAAAGTGCAATCCCGAAGAAACAAACTGGTTGGAAACCATTCTAGTGGTAAGCTTCGTTACTTTGATGAACAATATGAATTAATTTTCATTGTTGCACTAACAAATTATATAGATTTCACTCACTGCTGAGGTGATTGATCTGCACATTACGCCTTTAGGACTCTTAAAGTCCTCTCTCTAAGACGAGGTATATACAAGTAAAAATTTCAGGTCCTTTGTGATATTATTAATTTATTTACTGTAATTATAAATTCGATTATTTAGTCGGATTTCTAAATCCTATCGATTCTTTGCGGCGAACAACTAACGGGTACAACGGTTGATATCACTAAGGAACTTTAATTGGATAATAGTTCACTTTTGACTCCATTTCTAAATTGTAGATTGGGGATAGTGCCATAGTCCATGGCCAGCTGGGTAATTAGCAATTAGCCGCGTCGGGTCTATGCGTTGGTGTCATGTGACGCTTTCAATCCTAGGACATTCTAAACCAGGCTTTTCGTCCGTAACGTGTTGTCGTCCCTCGTTCTTCGGGATTGTTGGCTGCTTTTCTCAGCTTCGGGAGGCTGATGTTTGGTTTTCAGTCGTTAGTTGATTGGTTTTCAGTAGTCTAGTACGCTAGTTTGAGCCGGTTCAGGGAAATCCTGACTCGGCGGCGTTTCGCCTCCACTTGGAAATATATGTCGTTTCGCTGTGTCACTTTGTAGGAGCCGTCGAATGGTGGCTGTAGTGGAGGTCGCACCGCGTAATTTCTGAGAAAGACATGTGTACAACTGCATAAAGCTACGATTCCGAACAAGGCGGCAGACTGCAAATCCTACCTTAAGTCTTCTTGGATGAACACGCTTTGGTTGCCATAATGGGACGTAGTTGTTAACTTAACGGTCTGAATGGCTCGACGCAGGTCCCTTTCGAACTTTGACTCCGGCTGTTTTTTGACGGCTCCGACAGAAATTCACCTGGAAGGCAGAGCATGGTCCGGTACACCATCTCTGCCGGTGTTGCGTTAAGGTAAGGCATAAAGGTGGACCTCCATCCTAGGAAGACTGTCAGCAAGACCTCTGTCCAATTCCCAACTTCCGGCGCATAATCGCCGTATTTTGAAGTCTAACCCGCAACGAAGTGTCGGACTGTGGTCGCAGCCGTTATGTCAGTTATTGGGATTGCCTCAGGCCACCTGGTAAAATGGTGGAGGCATGTCAAACAACATCGCTAATCTTTGGACGGTGGTAGGTGACCGACTATATATATATATATTCAGGTGAGCGAATTGCTCCGATTATGGGCGCTTTCGTATGCTTTTGGACCTTTGATCGTCGGAATGCAGGCTTTCACGAAAGCTGCACAATCTCTTCCAGGGCTGGGGCATACGAATCTCTCACCTATTAACTTGGTCGTGCCGCTAACGCCTGAGTGTGAGAGGTTGTTCATGGTCTGCAGGACTTGTTGTCACATTGTCTCCGGCACCAAAGGGCGTACGTGTCCCTGCGATATGTCGCAATATACCGCTACGACACGGTGTTCGCGTGTCTGTGACAATATTTTCTTTCAGGGAAATGTGGCAAATGTCCGTTGTGAACAGACCGATGTAGTCAACTTGCCTTGCCCGTCGAGTTGAGTTACTGTTCGAACCTTGATTGAAGGCGATCGTTAGTGGTTTATGATCTCGCTTACGTCTGACCGCTTTGTGTATCGCCAACAGTTCTCTGTCGTTCGCGCTGTATTTTTGTTCTGCTGCCTTGGAGAAGAAGGCAAGTGGTTTCAGCGTAGCTCTGTCTACTTGGTGCAGGGCTGTTGCCTTTGGGGTAATCTCTGACGCACATGCAGAACCAATTCTGGGAATGGATGCGTCAACAACCTAAGAACATACCAAATGCAAGGGGCTGGACTAATAGCTCTGGGATGGTTGGCATATTACCATTTTCAGAAAGTACTTAAACTCAGCCTTAGCGATCTTCAATTTGTCTGGTAGCAGTCTCCGGGGCTTTGAGAAGATTTGTGGTCGTTGTGGTTGTGTTATGAGTGACTGTAGTCGGAGACAATGTTTTCTGTGTTACAGCCGTCGGCGTCGTAGTATTGACGAATTCTTGCAATAGATCCGCGAAGGGTTTATCCATGTCTATCGTTGTAAAACGTTCACCTCTGACCTGTGATCTGTCGAATAAACCCGCGCCTCGACGACGACGACGGATCCGAAATAAAACGCAATTTTTTTTAAGTCGAAAGTTGTTGGTCACTATAAAACCCACTCTAGGGGGACCAGCTCCCTTAAATATTTCGTTCATTAAACTTCCTGGGAGGTGCTATAATAAATCTGAAGAACTGAGAGGTATCCTTCCTTATCTGTGTATGTGAATGAGCCATCAGGCAGTAGATCAATCTATTTACCAGTGGGTGTCAAAACAAAAAAAAAAAAAAATATCGAGAGAGAAAATATATATGATTGCTACACACTTCTGCAGGCGTCGATATAATAGGCATCAAGGCGATCGTTTACCATCCCAGAGGTCTGTGGTTCGATTCCACTACGATGCTTGGTCTTAAGTAGTTATATTTATCCCATTTAGATAACATTCCTTCTTTCTTATCTTTCTCGTTTACAGCAAGTGCCTGATGTAAGCATAATAATTGCCAGGAAGTCATTTTCTATCGATCACCAAAGTCTCCATTGTGGGGCTGTGTATTGGATGAGAGCCATTGAAATAAAATCAAGCATTGCTGTTGGTAGTTGTTTCAATCTTCGCTTTACTATCTTTACGACTATAGCTTATGGTCTGACTTTGCCTCTAACCATAGAACTGTCTACACTGTAGAGGAACGAGATTCAGTTTTTCCCAAAAAAAGAACATGGCGCCAAAACGTATAAAGAAATTGGTACAAACGCTAGTCACACTAGAGAGGATATTACAGAACCACTTGAGCTGGTTCTTTTCTCTTCTTAATTTCTCGAAGAATTTCTCGCCTTAAAGGAATATAGAAGACCATCATTTTTTTTTGTCTTAGCTACTCTGTTATGGCAGGAACCACTTTACTAGAAACACAAAAAAAAATTTACTCAAATATGTATTACCTTGGAAGTCCTGTGTTTTTAATTTAAGTACCCTTTTTTTACTATTAAATAATCACAAAAAATGTGTTACTTCATGTCCCGATATTTTTTAAACAACAATATAACATGATTTTTTGGATCGCCAATTCTATACAACTTAAGCGTTGCTAAGCCTCTTTCAGCTCGAAAACATCAGATGGAATTTTTTGGCAATACAATAGGATCTTTATGTATGAAAATTTGCATCCTTTACATAATTTCACCCCCTAAAAAAATATGATTGCCAACCTCAGCCACAAAAAACTAAAAAAATCCTTAAAAATATTAAAAATTCCCCTCACATTTGCCTCAATGTTTAAAAATTCAACTGCAATAAAAATAATTGAGAGATTTTGACCGTGAATGGACCTGCATATCAATTATTGACCACAGAAAGGACCCAACCTCTCGCCCATTGATTATTTCTGCAAAACAGGAAGAGGTCATCTGCACTTTTGAGAGCCTTCTGACATTTAGCTTGGTATGCAGATATCACAATCCTTGCTAGAAGGGACGATAACAAACAGCCACGAACATGGGCGCTGCGAGATGGTTTTTGCATAGATGCCGGCGCTCTTTCTATACCGATATGGGGCGCCACAGGAGCAGGAGCAGGAGCTCGCAAAATCTAAAACGTCAGCATTCGTAAAATAGCACGTATAAGGTCTATGTGTCATACGTGGTGTTGATGTATTCCACTAGAAATTCACTGGCGAATATGAGGAATATTTTCTAGAGAATGTTGTGCACCAAGGGAATGGTTTTTGGTGCCCCGATGGCATAGAGAGATGCGGGCGAAAGCACTTCATCAAAACTTAAATAACTTTTGCTTAAAATGCAAATTTGAGCTGGCATCAAGCATCCCCCACCCTTTCAGGGGGGGTTAGCCCTGGGTAAAGGCTTGAATTTCCATCTTTGCCTTCAGCTGGGTGCACTTAAACCGCAACTTAAGCTACTTCAAGTGTAAGTACTACTGTTGGAGCATTTAGAAAATTCACATGTTCACTCTACTTGGCGTAAATGTAACTCAAGCAATGTGGAAGCTTTCTCGAGAACACTTGGCCCTGCGGAGACGTATTTATGTACATCGCAGCGCAACTTTTTCCGTGGGCTGAGGAGGAGGCTGACGACGCCTAGATCTAGCCCTCTTTTCGGAGGCTATTATTTGCGCTCCATTCCTTAACCTCCATCTTAAACGAGAGACTTGGGCTAAAAGTTAAAGAAGTACGAAATTTTCCTCGAAATTTTCGTTGAAACGAAAATTAAAACGCGCATCTGCTTGCCTCGGATAAGTTCAATTCCAATGGCCCCAGACCATTCCTTCTGTCATCTTCGTCGGAAATCCGAATACTGAATGGAGATGGGTGCACACATCGTGTTCCTGGGAGATAGACTGCTTCCACATATATGCAAAAATTCGTTATAAGACTGTACAACTTTTCGTATTATGAGTTTAAAGGAATGACTGGTGTTTGTCACCAAGCCAAAGGGAATTCCCCGCAAAGAACAAGAGTGCACATACATGGGTTGGAAAGATGCAATCTGCAATTCTTCAGAGAGGCCTCTGTTCTTGTCTCCATAGCTGCACAATGGCTTTTGTCCCCTGACATCCTCATTAAAATTTCAAATTCGGCTGAGATTAAGTGCGACGAATTTCTGTGTATCCTCATGAGGTAATGAGTTTTGTTTGTCAGATTCGTTGATTAGAACAGTCAGGGATGAGACGAAGACGACTGCGAAGTCACATTTCAAATAATATGGTAGATGCCATCGTTCGGAGTTGACACTACATTCAAATTAAGCTCCTGCAGTTGAAACAAGGAGTTTCTATCATTCACAGCAAGGAGACTCTATCATTCATCATTGCAAGGACATTTTCATATCTGGTTACGAGAGCTCATTTCAAGAGAGATTTTGTTTTTAAAATGTGCATACGCCAATTGAATTGTAGTTTTGGACTTGTAACTTTTTTACATTTGCTCAATTTTATGAGTAGGTACTACAAAGAATAATCAGGTAATCAATTTCTGCATTATACATATGAAGGTCGGAACTAAGCTCCAAGCTTTTGGTCCATTTTTGAATAGGTTCGTTCCATAAGTATTTTTTGTATATTGATGTGAAATATTTGACGTTTTAAAAAAATTAATAAATTAGGGTCGATCTTGTTCTTATCAAAAATGTGGACCGAATTTATTAAGTGTAAAAGTTAGCGCAAATGGTAGTAATAGCCTCAGGGGTAGCAGCCTTTGGTGGCGTTGGTACACCAAAGAAAATTAGTCCTGTGGGTGACCCCTGGACACACTTATATCTATATGTATAAAAATGACAGATGCAGGGGATGAAAGGCGAGTGTTTCGCAACTGAAAACAAAGTAAACAGAGGATTGGTCCTACATATTGGGATGGTTGGGCACACACAAGAAAAAAACTGTGCTAAGCTTCTAGTTCACTGGCCTGTAATGATATTCGTATCGTTTAAACCTTGTTGCTTCCTTGGCGAATCTAAGAATGGTGCTATTCTCGTTTGCTTGAAGTTCAGGATGCTAAAAGATGCTCATCCCATTTCGGCCTGACTTTTCATAAGTGTTGGAATAATATTTTTGGCCTCATCAGAAAGGTCCTATACATCCCAAGGGTTCAAACAATTTTGCTTTTACCTGGTCGCTTGCTTCAAACATTGTTCAAAACTATCTTGACTGGTCCGATATCGAACAAAAGCTCATCAGTCTGGATATCCCACATGAGCTCAAGAGCCTTTTCCTCACTTGAGTTTCACTTACATAGAGCCATCGAATCATCTTTCAGGATCTTGGTAGCCTCATGTAATTTAAGTGTAGCTCCAGTATATTCGATTGCCAATTTTCATATCAAAACTACTATGAGAAAGCGCAAACAATATCAAAGTTTCTCCCATGAAAATTTTCCACCCAAAAAGCTTTCGTTCTAGCGAATACACGACCCCATTTTTAAAAGTCAAGACAAAACCCCACTTTGATCCTGCCAAAGCCAAAAAACAACCCCAAAAAAGCTTTCAACTAAACCGCAATTTTGCTTATACCGCTGAAACGAGCTTTTGATACAATTTGAGGTTGTTTCTGAGAGTATATGTAAAATCGCGTGTAAAATTAGCGCAGTACCCCCACACGTACTCTACTCATTTCCGATTCGAACACTGAGATCAGGGTCCTTTCGCAGTAGCAGGTACTGGATGCGATACTTTGGAATAAAACGGAGTGTTATTGTTGTCGGAGATTGCGCTGATGACTAATAGATGTCTAAAATTGTATGCACGGTTGCACAATTATCCCGCCTTCTACTGCTTTAATAATTTAGTTCTTGTAGTAATTTAGCATTTGTGGTTAGCTCGATGTATTTAGTTTTAAGCCAACACTATAACGAAAAGAACCTGAAGTAAACCCTAAAGACAATAATTTCAGTTTTTAATTTTGGTCCCTAACATCTAAAGGAACAAAACAAATGCTATGCAGTTCTTTCAATCTTCTCTCTGATATCTTTCCGACTGAATGATAAAACCGTCGACAGAACAAAAAGGCTTAGGCCATTCTTCCACGGGTCGACTCGTACCATACGCGACTGCGACTCTCCTTCGCGTCTACGACTAGTTTTCTACTACTTCACGACTAATTCTCGCATACGCACCGATTCTGTAATGACTTAAGTAGCACATGCTCGCGACGCCACTTCGACTCGTGTACCTAAAAATGTATGGCGGAAACTTCCGACCGACTCGTACTATATAGACCATACTCAAATCGCGTGCAAGTCTACCTGCGGAAGAAGGGCCTTACTCGAACTCTTTCGTATAAAAAAATTAGTGAAGCTATGAAGTAGGTTGAAGGGGTTAACAAGCGAATCATAAATGTAAATGCTAGAAAAAGATTGGACTGTAGAATTACTAGCTGGAAACATTGGCAGATATGATGTTGATTTAAGACAGAGGTCCAGCCGTCAGCAGGCCCACCACTTCACTTAGTGTGGCCTGTGGCTAAAATATTTTGGGGACCCTTACAGGATATTGAAATTCCAAAAAAATTTGACTAAAAAAATTTGCGGTAAGAATAAGTTCATTCAGAACATTGAATATACATACTGAAAAGTGAGTTTTTTATTCGCGGATGAACCTGAAGTTGGTTAGAGTAGCCTAGATTGAAACAGGTGTAAATAGAAGCGCTATTTAGAGGAACGAAATTGTAGCGCTGTTAACATGCTCCGAGTGGAGCTTCATAGAATTGTATGGTGCTAAGAAAGCGGACAAATGTAGACTTGTTCTCGTTCGATGCGGTGGTCAAGCAGCATATGCGACGTAGTTGGTACTTAGCTGGGGGACCCCTCGGTAAACCTGCTGCCGACACTCGCGTTTAGAAGGACGAAAAGGAAATTGCAACGGGTGAATTAAAATTAAAAAGATAAAAAAATATCTAAGATCATATATGGGTCAGTCACGTTTAAATCATTGATTACATGATATTATCAATAGAAAGAGACCTGGCAGAAAATATAGACTATGATGATGTCATCGACGACTTTGCGGAAACGAAAGCAAGAAATATATTGTTCACTATTTAAATATTATGAGTAGAAGAGTCAAATCCCTTCACAAACATAACATACATATATTTGCGTGCTGCGTGCTTGTGTTTCAGGCTCTAGATTACTGCTGGCTTAGCAATTAGGACGTAAGGATATGGCGGTTTTAATTTTTTGGGGTTCAAGCTAGTTTTGGGGCCCCTAAACCAAGGCCGGCGCTTGGGTTTTATGCGTCCGGTGCAGTATGCCAGTATGCTGCTCATTTTTTGATCCCAATAAAGGAAAATGGAAAAAATTGGATCCAAATCGAATTGCGCCCGGTGCACGTGCACCATTTGCCAATATAAAAGCGCCGCCCCTGTTTAAGTGCAATGATCTTCTTGTCGCATTGGAGAATAATTGATTGAATTGATTTCGAATAATCACAGTGCCTACAGGGAAGAAGCTCCCTGGAGAGTGGCCTTCCATCAGGACCTTCCTCTAACTTCTCTAGCGTCCTTCTCATTGTTTCGTGAATTTTAAGACTTTCCGATATATTCTGTATTCTGCAAAATTTCGCCGACCACGACAGTTTTTTTCTTCGACGTATTTTTTTTTCAAATTTTTCTGGCCTTGTAGTTCCTCCAGGAGGATGAGTTGAGGCCCTTCATTACCTAAGTTAAGGCCCTTCTAATATCGCTCTTCCGCACTACAAGAGTGTATGCTCGGGCCTCTCTACTGGCATTGAAGGCAGGACCCGCTTGGTTTTTTTGCGACCGGTGCAGAAAGAAAAGGACGGTGGAAGGACAAACACTTAAATATGCATTTTATTAGATATGAAACGTCTGCTACCGATTTAATTATATCGGGTAATTTCTTCCGCCCCGATGAGTCGGTTCGGGGAACAGACGTACAGAATATTTTATCGAAAAATGGATTCTGAATAAATAGATGAAAATGAAGTCACGGGAATTTTTTTTCTGAATTGCCTGCTTTAATTTCTGAAATTGCCTGTCCATTGCTCCCGGTGCAAGTGCACCATTTGCACCTACTAAAGCGCCGCCTCCTAGATGATTAGTATGGATGTGTGATTTTGGGTTTCACTGTATTCTCGGGGCCCCTTCTGGCAACTAGTCCATCTATGTCTCATATGAAACTATAGTTGAAACACATTGATTTCGGGGCATGAGCATGAAACGTAGGAGTCGAAATAATTTGATCCAGGATTAGAGCTGAATGCGTAGTCACCTGGGTAACCAATACCAACGTTTCCCGCCATTGATTTTTTATTTAAACCATCTCAATTTTTGGGAATTTTTGAAATGTATGTAAATTTGATTGGCAATTTTCGGCCCAAACTGCATTAATTTATAATTAAACATTTTTTTATTAAAAACTTGATCCAAAATTCATGTTTTTGAATTTTTGCAATTTTGTTACAAAACAAAAGCAATTAAATGGAGCAATTATATCGAAACTTCATAATAGTGTGGCTTTCATCGGGCTCAATACAGGATAAATAATTTCGTTTTCTACGAATCCTATTAATTGCAAACTAATAAGCTACACAATACCTATTGATTTTTAATTCTGGGTAATATTCGACCCCCAGTAAATGTTTTTCATTAAAATTTCCTCGGACATCAATAAATTAATTCAACAACTACACACGCAAATCTGTAAACGAGTCTCTAATGTTTGCCGTGGTGGTACGGGCAAAATGTAATAACATTCTATGCTTGGCCCCGGATTTGCAGCATAATCCGCATTCAGGATGCCTCATCTTCAGGATCTTCCATTCTGTCGCCTTGCAAAATCCTTATTTTCATTCCTTCCACACAATTTCATCGTATGCTGCTTCCTTATACGCCTGCACCCTTCAAAGGCATCAATTGACGGGAAATATGCAAATTCCGCCAACCTAACGCAAAACGTTATACTATTCATTCAGAGAACATACACACTGCCACCTATGAAAGGACTCTCTCGGGGTATGGCTTATATCAATACATCCATACATATGAAAATATAGAAAGGCGGGAATTTATGCATCCTGCAATACATGCAAACCTGGTTATGAAGCGCCAGGGAATTACACTTTTTTGCTACTAGCTCCTATTTCAACAATTTTTCTCCATTTTTTTTTTTCATAAATTCACCATTTTCCAGGAGACAAATTTGACACGAGCATGACGTCAATTTATTCTGCACTTTGTTTAATATGTTTACATGTGTTCACGATGGGAAAAAGGGTGCTTCAGTACTACTAACAAATTGATATTGGTGTTTGACATGAAGTAGAGCATTGAGGGGGATGATTGGAAGACAAGTGAAAAATTGTTTAGCTACAAATTGATCAACCAATTTGACAACTTTCATGATATGTTGAGTAGATTGGGTTATGTTTGGTGGAAATTAAGGTTATTTTTACATATGACAATATTTCAAGTGAGTTATTTATTTGTGATGCAGAAGACGAACACAATTCAATTAAAAGTTAGAAATGCATTGGAACTAACAAACTTAGAAGTGTGTTCTGAGAAAACTAACGTATAAAACATTGGAGAACATAGCATGGTGCAATATTACTTGCGGAATATCATAATGTGGTATGCAAAATATGGATATAAAAAGCCATGCGTAGTAACTGCAGAATAATTATTTCTATGCACGATATACAATAAAGAAATATGACTGTTATCAGCTGAGTTTCAGCATGAAACATTAAAAATAGCAATAACCATAAAAAAATATGTTATAGTGTCACACAGCTAATTAAAAATATACCAAAACAACAAACAAAGCACCTTCGCCATTTTTGTGCAACACACGGGCTATAAAAGCAGGGAAGTATAAGAGTAGTAAGACTATGGTGGTTCTGGGTCTGTGACGTCATCGGATGCGGGCTTGAGTGTGAGCTTTATTCGGGACAAAAACCTGTTTGGTGAGCTCTTTTCTGGCTTTGGGTGCAAGCGCCATCTGTGTATGAAATTATGATCATCACTAGAATAATCCCTAAGAGCGGTGCTAGTTGGCTCTAGCTTTAAATATTCGGCGTTATTCGTTAGCCTACTTTTTGTTTAAGTTTTTCTTCATCCCTTGGCACAAGTTTACTGATTCTATGCTCCGATTTAGGGTGCTGATTATTGGCTTAAAGCTTGTCTCCAATTGGGCCAAGTATCAGGTATTTTTCTAGTTTTTCATTCATGTTGCTACTACACCGACGGTTACATTTATACAAATAAATACTTATATTATATACTAGACAGCCCAGATAGATAGACAGACTATCGACCCTTTAAGCCACCGTAGGAATGTAGCTGCACTCAGCAAGTTTTATCGCTATTATTACAGCGAATGCTCCACTGAAATAAAGAACCTCCAACTTTTTTCCCGCAACAGAAGACTAGCCAACTCGGCTCACCCCTTCACCCTGCAGCCCTCCCCTTCACGCACATTACGGTTTAGCTGTTCGTTTATAAATAGAACAACTCGGTTGTGGAACTCTCTTCGGCAGTCGGTGTTTCCGAGCTCATATAACATCTCTGAGTTCAAACGCAAGGTTCATCGACACCTACTCATGCACCCTCCAGACCCTTAACCTATCCTTTCTATCCTATCCTTCAGATCAAGCTTACTACTATACATTGCACCATGCCTCGAACGACATGACGGACTAGTAGTACAGAGGGTGACTCCTAAGCTTCATCGTATCACAAAAAAAAAGACAGAGAAACAGGCAGACAGATAGATAGGCAACCATACAGACTGGCAGACCATGGCAAGTGAACATTGGCAAAATAAAAGCTCACAATATTTCCCATCAAATACCATAATACTTTATTGCGTAGGACTGGCGCACAATCAACGAAAAATCAATAACCCTAAAACTATGATTCTACTAAATCTATTATCCAAACTCCATCAACAGCTCTTGAAACTCTAACTAAATCTTCCACTGAATCGACCCTGTCCAAGACCCCCGATTCACATCAAAGACCCCCCAGTATAAAAGTCCACCCCAGACACACTAACCCACCACTGCACAAGCTTACTCGTCTCATACAGGTGGCGCTAACATTCAAAGCTCAACAAAAAAAAATCACCACGTAAGTTCTTGTCTCTAATAAAGCTCACACCGATGTCATCACTGACTCAGAGCCGCCGAAGCTGTACTACTTTCTGCCATCTTTCATTATTCGCTTAGGAGGTATCAACTGGAGATTGGTGAGTTTTTATCAACAATTTGTTTTTAGAGGTTATGGCTGCCGTAAACTAGCGCTTTTATTGAGTCCATTTTGCTAGATTCTATTGGCTTGAGCCTGAAATTAGGGATCCATCCACCATAGAGCCTGGAGTCATTCAGACTATTATAGTCGGTCTGGGTTATGTCAATGATTTTACATATAAATCCTATAGCCTTAATTTTGAAAGCTTGTATCTTAAAGCTTTCATGCTATAAGCTGGAAACAGATTTCAGCAGTAATAAGAGTCTATCTGCGCTGAAAAATGCCAAAATCAGTAAAATGCTTTATCGTTCAGCATGAACTGTGTGTATTCATAGTAGTTTTGAAACTTTTCAGCGCTCATGGACTCTTATGACCGCTGCAATATGTTTCCAGATTTTGGCCCGTGATTGCATATACACGGCGAGTTCAGTGCCGGATTTCCCGCACATAATAAATGATTCGATGGCTTGGCCTCGTCGATTTTGGAACGATTGAAGACTTGGTACTACCAATAGATTCATAGGAGACCGCTAATCCTTCCGAGTGGGTGGGGTTTTGGCTTGACTTGGGCCATTTAGACTTATGGATGACTCGTATATGGGTGCCTCTGATTTCCCTCTGAAATTCCATTCGGGTATGACTAAGTCAGATTTGACTTGGAGAAAGCATTGAAGTTTGGTTTTTTTAAACAGTGTGGTAGTTCATCATCATCATTTTTTTTTATTGCGCACCTTTAATCCCTCATGGGACATAGGGCGGAAACAGTTGCCCTCCAGCGGACTCTGTTTTGCGCAGTGTGGTAGTTATACTTTGTAAACTTTTTTTCTGTGGTCTTACTGACTGTTGCGGAACCAAGGAAGAGTGACAGAATTTTTTCGTCACTTACAACATTTTTCGAGAACAATAGGTGAATACCAATATTTGGGTTTTCGCCACTTAGATAGTAGATCCGAACCACGGACATCTTGGATAGCAGTCGGGCGCTGACCGCCTGGTCATAGATCGTCTGGTAGCGTCTTTACCAATCTCTTAGGGGTAGAATAGTCGGTTGGATGGTAATCAAACATCCTCGTCATGGCGTCTTCTTTTTCATTATTCACGAAGCTCTAAATAACACCGTTGACCGTGATGAAAAGCTCGAGCGAGCGAACTCAGAGCGTTAATAGTCAGAAATAAATTTGGCAAGGATAAAAACTTGCTTGTTAGCGTACTAAAGTTATACCTATATTAGGTCCTCAAGCTTATCCAAGGCCTGGGTTTTCCTCTTCGGCTTCCAACACCAATTCTTCTATCTTCGGGTGGTTCGTGTCCCATTTTCAAGCATCAGAATAATCTTTTGTATACGTTCAAGCGATACCTTTTCAGCAGGAATGCAACAGCTCTGACAAATTTTATCGCTGTTGGAATCCCTGAGCAACTGAAAAACAATGCTTCCTGTCAACAGCTGTTAAATTGTAATTGAACCAAATTGGTAACTAGTTGTTACTAAATTTTATCATCATCATTGTTAACGATTTGATAGACAATATGACAAATTAATCGAATCAAGATACGCTATCAAGTTAACGTCACAACTGCGGCGTATAACTTTATTTCACTCAGAGACGATTTCCACAAAACCCACCTCTACACTGCGGCAGCGGTGGTGGAGTAAAGTTATCTACTTCCAAGGAGTCCCGGATATGCAGCATCATCATCCGAACCCTCCCGGAAACATTTACACCAAACAAAATTTAATGCAACGAAATTAACTATCAGCCTGCATGCTGATTTCTGGTTTCAAGAGTGGGGATTGGAGGCAGTGCCAGCCAACTTTTCTCGCTTGACAATACAGCACTCTGGCGGTCTCTGGTGGAATGCTTCCGGTACATGAACGAGAACCGTATGTATTTTCTACGTGGGAAAACTTCCGCATAAACGTAATTAGCTGCAAGTCTATAAAGGATGTGAGAGTTCCTGTGGGCTTTCTTCCCCGTATAAGGTACACTACAGAGGTACCACCAGTAAGAGCTACCCCCGGCTTCATATAACAGTTGTATGGTAATGGGATTTGATAAGAAGATGACGCTTAAGACTTGGAACACCGGCAAAGTTGGATACCATGCAGAATGAAAACAAGCGGATCCCATGAGGTATTTTAAGGATGCAGTGACAACAATTAACGCGAATAACGTGTTAGTAACTTTTATGCTGAAGTTTCGCTGGCAAAATGTGTAAAGGATCTTTCGCGCTTTGTTAGGTTGTTGGCTGAGGTGGTTTAAGTATTTATGAGCATGGATTTATGTCTTTTAATAAGACATTTACGGTTGAAGGTATTCTATGTACGAAAATTTAATAGGATTGAAATCTCATGTTTGCCAGAAGAAGCGTACCAACTAATTGCAGAAACGAGTGTCACTAATTATCAAGAGACAAAAGTGAAAAAGTTTATTTGCATGCGGAATTTGAAATGTGGATTGTGAGAGTGCATTAATACGCGTTTTTACTGAGTGTTTATACAAATCCACGTATTGTAGTTATAGAGATTCTTGTTATTTTATAGGAAATTATTCCTGGAGGTTTCACCAAAAAAAAAACCAGTGTTTCTATAGTTCAATTAATTATGTTGCCACCGTTCGACGTGTTTCATTTAGGTCCGATTAGCAAGGGCTCTCTGGCCGTTGCTCGCCCCGTAGCTTGCTCGTGTCACTCCCAGCTAGTGATGAGCAAAAATGGTCGTGTTCTTGCAGTCTTGTCTTGTTCTTGCACATTTAGCAAGAACAAGACTTAGTTTTGCTTACTAGAACAAGAACAAGCCAGACTGAACAAGAACAAGACAAGAACAAGACTAGATTAGTCTTGTCTTGTTCTTGCTTTTGTTCATCACAATTCCCAGCGGCGAATTGAAGCGCTTTTGAACAGATTCTGAAGCGCTGAAAAGGAATGCCTTCTTACGCGCATATCTCAATTCCCTTCCTTTTAACACAGGCATGTCATCAGGGCGAAGCCCTTATATTTTGTTGTCGAAGAAGCGCAATCGAAGCTGGGAAACTGAAGCTCTTGGTAAATAGTATTTCACAATTGATGTCATTATTATAAAAACCACAAATTTCCCATATAAGGGGAATAAAAGAGAACTTGAGGAAAACAAAGAAAAAAATGGGAGTATAGAGGACGTGCTTCTAAAGAGCTTCCATAACATATGAATTGGAAGCGCTGCATTCTTGCTTCTTTTGGCAGCGCTTGATAAGTTTCCCGTTGGGCTGTCGGCAACGGCTACGATTGGTTGGAGCTAGGGCCTCTATGAAGCTAGCAACACTCCCTGTTATGGACCCCATATAGCTCTGTCCTATAAGGAGCGCAAAGGACATTTAACATCCTACTTCATTCGCGCATCCCGAGTGGAAAGAGTCCGAAATGGCTACCAAGCGGTCCCCCGACTGAGCACTAATCAAGTCCAAAGCTGCTTCACCTCCGTAATTAAACGAGAACCGGTCTATTGAGTATGCAATATGACATCCTTCACGGTTAATCAAAATAATTTTGAATGTAAAGTTTTTATCGCTCCAGCCAGTACATGGGATAAGCATACCTTTTGAAATGTAAAAAAGCGTGGGCGCCTGCGAAAATATCCGGTGTAAATAAAATAAGAATATAGTTGAAGAAGGTCGGCTTTTTCCATGTACTGGCTGGAACAATAAAAACTTTATATTCAAAATTATTTTTTTACGGCTTAGTTCATTTTAAAGTAAAAGCGTATTTTTTAGTTTTTTAAACTATGTTTTTAAATAGTCTTGTTGGGTGGTTATCTTTTTAAGGATAGTTCATGTATAACAGAAAGACCCATAGGCTTATTGTAGACAACGCCGTGCGTATGTTACTTGTTACTAGCTTCAAACAAAATTAATATCAAAATCAGCTGATAACGCTTGGCGCTGGATAAAAGCCCAAAAGGGAGCTTTTAACAATAATCAACGGACCTACAGATGTCACTCTAATTGAGTTTTCTTCGTAACGAAGTAAAATTTGCGTCGTTTGATTTCGTCGTTCCAATGATGAATATTCGTCGTAATATCGTCTGTGGGTCGGGAATAAGAACCGAAATATAGTGACGAAAGATGCCATCGAAGAGCCAGTAACAATTAAAAGAGAGCAATTTTCGACAGAACTACATATTAAGCCAAAGTTTTTTCGGACCATATATGTATTTTGGTAGAGGTAAAAGAGTTAGCCGAGATGGTGTAGAGTTTCCGAAGGACCTAAACGAACGAATAGCAGTGTCGCCAAAATGAAGCCACGGGCAGAGAACAACGATAGTGAGGTGCGTGATGAAACTGAAATTGATGTAATTGGAAGGAATAATCTGGTTGATGTTATAGGACAAGGGTCATCAGTTCTATGTTAGAAGCCGCCTTTTCATCAGGACATGGTATGGTATGTCAGTCTGGCAGCAAGCTTAAGCCAAAAGAATTTAGGAGGAAAATAATAAAAGATGGCAACGTCGTCATGCAGTTTTTCAATTGGCCGTATTATCTCTCTTAATCCTCTTGCTAGCAGTTGCTATTTTTTTTCGTAAGTGCATTGATTTTTAAACCTACAATTACCCTGAATGGATTATTCGCGAAACTTCAGTGTTATGATTGTTTTCATTTTTACAACGTCCTTTAAACTGTGTTTGTTTTAAATAGTGCCATGATATATATAGTGTCAAGATGTTTTCAAAATCAGGCAACGAAAACTTTTCCAACTAAAACGCCTTATCTGAATCATCGTTTTGTCCCGTCTAAGGACTTTGCTCAACAATACGGCTTTAGATCGAAAAGATCTACTGGCGACCTCCTTGTATGCCTAACGGAGCACCTCAGCCGAAGTATACACCGATTTGGTGAATCTGGTCTGGTTGCTCTGGATATCTCCAAGGCTTTTGACAGAGTATGGCATCCCGCTCTGTTGGCTAAACTCCAAGCTATTGGTATTGACTCTGTTCTGAAGAACTGGATTGAGAGCTTCCTTTCAGGCCGTTCAATCAAGGTAGTATTGGATGGCGTCGAATCCGACCCCCACCACATCTCCGCAGGTGTTCCCCAGGGCTCAATTCTATCACCAGTTCTCTTCCTAGTTTTTATAAATGACCTGCTCTCAGTCCCCTCTAACTCACTCCACAGCTTTGCTGATGACGGTACTCTACGTTACTCCTATGGTTTTGATAATGTAACACAAGCGCGTGCCAGACCTTGTCTACATCATCGCCAACTGTTGACCAATTCAATCAACAGGGACATCGAACGAATTCTTGAATGGGGCCGCAAGAACCGTGTCGAATTCAATGCATCTAAAACGAAGTACTGTCTCATCTCCAATAAAACTTGCACCGAACCGCTTTCTATTTCAGTGGACAACAAGACCGTAACGGCAGAACCCTCTCTAAACATCCTAGGCGTAACATTAGCTGAAGATCTGCGCTGGAATAACCACATATTCCAAAGTGCTAAACAAGCATCCCAGTGTCTAGGATTCCTCAAAAGGTGCAAATTTCTCCTTCAGCCGTCTGTCAGGGCTATAATTTACAAGTCCTACATTCATCCCCGTCTTGAATATAACTCGTATATCTGGGCCGGGGCCCCAAGAACCATCTTAGCTTGGCTGGACAAGGTGCAAAACCGTGCTCTCAAACTTATTGGTGACAGCGCCATTTGCTCTTCAATTGACTCATTAAGCCACCGTAGGAATGTTGCAGCTCTAGCAAAATTTTATCGTTTTTTTCATAATGATTGCTCCACTGAAATAAGTAACCTTATGCCTCCACGGCAACATTTTTCCCGCAACACAAGACTTGCCCGCTCGGCTCACCCCCTCAGTTTACAGCCCTTATCTTCGCGCACACTCCGATCTAGAAATTCGTTTATAACAAGAACCACTCGTCTGTGGAACAACCTTCCAAAGACGGTATTCCCGAACTCATACAACATCCAAGAGTTCAAACGCAAGGTTCATCGCCACTTTCTGCAACACCCCCTTGACTCCCCCTAACCTATTATGTCCTTCTCTCTATCTTTCGAGCTAAGCTTACTACTGGACATTGCACCATGACCTAAACGACATGACGTACTAGTAGTACAAAGGGTGACACCTGAGCTTAGACTATCACATAAAAAAAAAAAAAAAAAAAAAAATGGTAGTGTTCAATGTTAAAGTCCTTCTATCTTATCACATCACACAGATTCTATTCTTAAAAGAATGTTTCATTATTTCACACTTATATTGTGAGTATACATACACTTTCAAGCCTGCCTAACGTTGAAAGCAGAATGGGGTCAGCAAATTTACAAATTAATTATGTAATGGCATCTTAATAAATTACGATTTGGTGTAATTATCCAAAAAAAAAAAAATAATTCATAAAATTCTTGACAAACAAAATCTTATTAGTGTCAAAGCACAAAGCTGTCACACAGCCACTGGTGATGGTGTTTCCGCCGAAGGAACATAATAAAAATATCCACTTTCGGAAATAATTTAACCGAGAATCCGTTATTCAATATTAACTCCCAAGACGGTATTTGAATAATGGATTAAAGATTGACAGTTTGAATTCTACAAGAAAGCGCGGCATTTTTCCTGCTGCCTGTGTAAGAAGTTGTAATCAAGTCTTCGCAGCTAATTCGATAACTCATTACAAGAAATTCCGTCGTGGAAGAAGGAATTTTCCTAATTTTCCGTATAATTGAAAACTTTGTCAACTTCCATGAATCTTGGCCGGAGTGGCCTTAAAATTAGAGTAATTTACGAAAATTTTCCCTGTCAAGAGTAACCCTTCATCCGAGGAAATCATAAAACTTGGTCTGTGTAATTCGCCCCGTGACGACGGTCACGCTGCAATTGAATTAATGTCAAGTAAGGACTTGTGTTTTGTCAGAAGTTCCACCTCCGCGCCATGGCTGCGTCATTGTCGAAAAACTCCCGAATTCCCATTCACTCCATTTGGCAATTTTATAATTTTTATGTTTTTTTTCTGTTCGTGTAATCATCCCCCATGGCCCATCCCTGAACTGAATTAAAATTCTAGCGAATACACGCAGACGACGATGACAAGAGTGGAAATTTGCAATTTTACAGAAGATCCGAACAAAGGACAAGGACTGCGGCCGGGGCTTGAACTCCTTAAGTCTGTCGTGGAAGTTCAAGATTCACTCCTTCATCCTTTAGTGCCGGAGCTGAGGGGGTAATTAATTATCGAAACGGTTGTCCAAATTTAATTAATCATCCCCAAAGCCCGTTATTAAACTCACCCCCTGCCCCAGCAAACGTCCTGGCAACCTGTTTTTAGTCTCTGGTCTAAATCTGCTCCTTGTTTGTCCTTGGTACTATCATCTTTAATTTCTCCCGAAGATAATCGCGGCCTGCTGTCCTTGGCTCCCTCTTGATGGCCGGCTCCACCGACACTTTTGATTTCTGCTCGATTTAAGATTTGGTTGCTAGAGAGCGCCGCGCTGGGAAATCTGTCATCGGGATTAACTGAATTAAATGGGAAAATTATAAACATCAAGGATGACAATGATGACAATTGTAGCGACACTTCCAGGACCAGGATGTTCTCTGAAGAAGCCAATGAATAGCAGCAACCAAGGGCGATTTCTTGCTCTCCGTGGGGGTGGCAGGGTAGCGATGATTGGATGACAAACGAGTTCCTTCGGTGGGCGACAAATCTGTTGCTTTCATTTTCAGAGTGGATATTTTTTTTTGCTTGTCTGCCGGATGTTTGTGTTTAAGAAGCATTTTGGGGTAAACAAGGGTGTCATAGCTAAAGAAATATGGATTTATGTGCGAGATATTTCGAGTGATTATTTTAGTAAATTAAATTTTCAGTAGTTTCTTCGTTTTATTCACTGTCAACCTCCTCCTTAAAAACCGTCTTCGTATTTTTCTACGTACTGAGGTCAGCGTTTGGACATACATATTGCTCTTGTGAAAAACTCTATGCCCCAGATTTGCAGGCAAGACCAGTTGAACAGGCCTCGCTTAGACTCTTCGAATCAGGTCGCGCCTAACAGGCAGACGGCGCACCGCGCAATCGTAAGGCAGTAACAGAGAACGTGACGTACTTCTCAAGGCATAGTCTGAACGTAGAGTCTTTCGACTTCCGATCCAAGCCAACTAGTGTTCTGACATTCTTTCTATTGCGTAGAGAAACGACCAAATAAGTAACCCTTTGGAGTTCACCAGATCAGCTAAAGGCTTCCATCGCTCCGTATCATCAGGATTCAATCGTCTAGGGCTCTCTTCTCCAAACTTGTGTGTGACGGAACAACCGGCCTTAGTGGTGAATACTGTGGCAGAGTCCTGAATGGCCAATCTGTCCGCATTTTCCTTGCACTTGAGGCCCTGGGAAATCTGAAGCAAGTGTGACCAGAGTAAGAATATTTAACTGTTGAAGATTATTAATTTGGACTTGGTCCTAGGCATTTATATCCTTCTGATTTCCGCTTGACTGTCAAATTAGAAAAAAAATCAGGGACTTAGCATAGGGCTTCCTTACCTTTTCATAGTTGTATTCTCACGAGTGTACTAAAAGAGTTTGCTCTGTGGTGTTTTAAGAAAACCACAGTTAAAGCTTATCTTGTGTGGTCACAGAAAGAGTCTTCAAAATTGAGATTTTCGTGGGCATCCAATCTCTTCAGGTTTAAACCCCAAACTTTAATCTGGACTGAAATTGAGGCCCCTGTGTTGAAAGTCGAGTCGTGATCCGTGACAAGTCAGTGGGCCTTGCGTTTGAACTCTTGATTGTTGTATAAGTTAATTTTTATATCAGGCAGTTGAGCTACAACATTCAGTGTTAGCAGGAGACAACCTCGTCGGAGTGTTATACCTCCTGAAAAGGGGGCACCGCTAACTGGCCGACAAAGACTGTGACGAAGGCAGTACTAGACTACCAGGTGAAGAAAGAGGTGTACCGTCCGCTAGAGGAAGATCTGTCCTAAGCAGAACAATGGTACCCTGTTATTAACTGGTTAAGCCTGCAGGATGCCTTATTAGGGCTTCCCCTGGATGAACCACTAACGACCGTGGTAAGTAGCAGGGGTAGGGATTGCACCCTATTAAGTCAAGATGTAAAGGTCAATTTATTTGAGGCTGCCTGGCAATGGGTAGTACTTGCACTGTCGTGAACGATCACACCCAGTTGTATAATGCCTTCTCCTGATATCGAGCATCCGTCAGGATTTCCCTTTCCTTCCACAATCGTGGAACTTTCAATATGCTTCAGAAAAACCTGACAAAGAACCAGTGCTCCGTAGGATGGCGCTGACCTTTTGGCATGAGTGCATGTCATGCCAAAGCGTGGGCGCTAACGAAAAGTTCCAGTATTAATAAAATAAGAATATAGGCAAAGGGCGGCCACTCTTCTTTACATTTAAGTAAGTGGCAATAAGAACCTTACAATCAAAATTATTTTTTTACTTTTTGGTTTATTTTAAAATAAAAGCGTATTTTTTTTAGTTTTTTTTAAACTATTTATTTTTACTATGTGGAAGAGTCTAAGCATAGTTGTCACCAGGTGTCATGTGGTTCAGTGCCGGCGGATAGTGGTAGGCCCGGGTGGGTAGCTTGACCCCTAACCTGAAGCCGAACCCGAACCTGAAAACACTAAATTTCAATGTATTGAGTCCGAGCCCGTACCCGCACCAAAAATTTACAAGGTTACCCTGGTAACTTGGTAACAATCTTTCCTAAAAAGGAAAGAAGGTAAGTTATTTCATTGCGATTCGGAAGTTGGATGATGTGCTGAGGCTACGCTGAGAGATTAGAACTTGGACTGACAGTGCTCGTCTGCCCATATTAGTCCTTCAAATATTGCTTGATGATGAAAAGATAGAAAAGCTACTGCTACTGAAGGTTCCGAACTTAGATTACAACTGTTGTCGCTTCGCTGATCCATTACAATTCAGCATTTAACAGTGGTAGCACATGACAGGTATTTATTACTACCAAATAAACAAAGTTTCAATAGTTTTCCTTGATAGTTGAGCCCCTCAGCACCAATAAATATTTTAGAAACCCCTTCCCACAGAAAAAGTCTAAAAAGGCGTCAACGGGAAGTGCAAAACACAGACTATTAATAGGAGCCCTAGAGCCCATTGCCAGTATTGCTCTAATCAATTTATACCAGGAAAGGTGCCCTTAGGTCGCCCCAACTCGTCCGTAATAAAAATCACAAACAGGGCCGAAACTTCTTTTATGAGTGATCGTTTTACTTTTATTAACTGTAATATTCCCCTGCAAGTCTCCATTTCACCTCTTGTTAAATCGTCGGACGAAAATGCTCTGATTAAGATAAGTTGAAATCTGAGAAGTCCATAAATCTTTTCACGGCTAACAAAACTTTCATCCCTAGCATATTGAAAACGAAGCTTCTTCCAGAATAACGACGGCTTAGCCCATCCCGGGCACAGTGGAGGAAGCTGTGCTGTGTGTTGGCCCAACAGCTCACAACTAGGGCAACTCACTTCAATTGGAAACTTTTCGTGAAACTTCTTTCCGTATCAGGTCTGTCCGGCTAAGGAAGTTCCATCTTAATGGACACAAGAACCGATGTCAATGAAAGTCCTTCAAGGAAGAAGTGGTGATACGAAAATCTTCAAGTAATGTAGTCCCCCGCCGGCCCCTCGCTGGATGGATCCAGGTTCCAGGATTCTGGCTGGGTATTATAACTTTTGTATACTGTTTGCGGTTATATAAACTCTTGATGCCATTGTTGCCACCTTAAGGATGAGTGAGTTGAAATCTTGTGGAAGGAATAACTGCTAAGAAAGAATCTTTTCTAAGGGCAGAAATGGAATCGAAAGTTTTTTTTTCCGGTTTCTTGATGTTGTTGTATATGAGAGAAATTTAATTGAGCGTTGAGGAAAGTTTATATCAGGAAATTGTTTGGATGTTACGGTGAATGGATGAGGAGATGCTTTTTGATTTGATATTACATCATTTTTGAAGGGGGGAAATTGCTTGTTATTTTGGGAAATTAGTGATAAGAGCTTTTATTTCATACTTTTTGATAGTTATTAATGGTATGGAATTGTATCGTCATTAGGAGGTGACTATGTTCTAGGCATAAACCAAAAAAATGGAAAGAGTATGTTCCAAATACACTGGGATGATGAAGAGATGTTTTAGCAACACGGATAAGATAGCGAGGCTTCAGGTCGTACACTCGGGGTTTCTGCTTCTTTGGTTGGAGTGGAAATAGTCGAGGCAGCTCGTTATGTGCTGGCGGTCGCAGAGAGGACATTGTAAGTTTGGCTGTGGCAGCTTTGGTCAATGGCTTTTCTGCTGCCCTGATCGTAAGCAGTGATCAACGAAACTTGCAGCCTTGTAGTGATCTGGAGAGGAGCAATCAAATTGGCCTTGTATGTCGTGACATCAGGATGAAGAATAATAGGACGACCAAGCAATGGCGGATGGATGACGTGCTAGAAGGCAACGGAAGCTTGGTATAACAAATTGGAGAGAGTTAGAAAGACGTAGAGACGACTGGAAGAGGAAACTTCGAGAGGTTCGAGTCCTGCAAGGACTGTAGCGCTGTTTAAGAATAAGAAGTATATTCACACAGTATCTTGGGCTTCATCAAATTTGTTCTCTTGTAATAGCATAATGGCGCGATAAAATAGTGGGCGCCACTTATGCGAGGTATTACCCCCTTGGCCATAAGCCCGGAAAAGCATGACCAAGGAGCCAATACCATACATAAGAAAGGAAATAAAATTCCGGAACTCCTACGCCGGCCACACGGAGTTATCTAGCTCGCCGGAGGGGTCGTGGGGTGTGTGGCCGGGGCTTACCGCGGTTGGTTCACCACTTACCTGTGCCAGTGCAATCTTGAATTCCACCTTCATCCTTCGCCGGACATCACCTGAGCCTCGTCAAACCCTGAAAGGAAATGATCCCCCCTCAACCATTCCACTAAAGAAAGTTAATACATGGCCATAATAGTTATAATCATTTTAATACATTGCAATAACTTGTATCTTACAGGCGCAATCAAAATGCCAAACAACATAGAGAACAAGGAACAATTTCACTAAAGATTATAGGTCTCCTTGGCAGATATTAAAAATATTATTTTATCCTATTAAATGCTCAATTTCAAGGAACTTACAATGAAATTTTCTTAGATATACATTAGTCTGAGGATCAAGAAGGAAAAAAACGCGCAGTCTTGGCACCAACACTCCTCGTTTTGTACATTCGTTAACACAAACGTTTGGGTCAATCTACGGATGAACAAATTCCCGAAAAAAACAACACAGAAGTTAAGAAAGTAAGCAACACAAGATTAAAGCAAATAATTCTGACAAGGAGTCACCAGACACACGACTTCATAAAAACTTAATAAATTGCTTCACAAGTTGTCACCTAAGGCTAGCACAATGATTATTAACTCAATATATGTACTCAATATATGTACTAACTTAACCTGAAAAGTGTAGGTTATTACATAAAAAAACAAACCAAAATGTGTATATGTAAATGAAATCAAGACAAGAAGAATTATAAAAATTAACTATACAAGTTATGTGTCCAGAAGCAAAGACCATCCAAGCTGGAGGACTAGCCGCTAATCTTCCTGGTCTGGTAGCCGCAATTCTAATTGAGGGGTAACTTCTGGGAGGACCGGGCGGTGAGCAAAATTCTTCCTCTACCAAGCGAGTGGGCAGCGTCGGGCAGCGCTCTTTTAAATACGCCGCCGACCGTCACGATCAAGGCTTGCTACCACTCCTCCTGGTTCTGGCCCTCACGTTTTGCCTAGCAGCCTTCCGTCGGGAATCCTACGTACAAATTATACCCAAGAACTTACTCGCCAGTTACCAACTTGAACGGGAATACTCCCAATTACACCGGGAAGTAAAGAGAAGTGTCCGGCGTGATAAAAGGCAGCAGATAAATGAGCTCGCAGAAAAAGCGGAAAACGCGGCAAACACAGGCAACAGTAAGGTGCTGTACCAAATCACTAAACAGCTCTCGGGAAAGCACTCTACTAAAAAGCATGCCGTTAAGAGTGCGGATGGAAGGCTGCTGTGCAGCGACGAGGAGCAGCTCCAAAGATGGAGAGATTACTTCTTCGCCGCCCTGAATGGTTCATTTACACAGGAACCTCAGGAAACCAGCAACAATGCACAGCCAATTCGAATCACCACCCGGGCCCCATCCAAGACGGAAATAGTAACCGCAATTCATGCGATGGCCAATGGTAAAGCAGCTGGAAAAGATGGCATCCCGCCAGAATTGTTGAAAGCCGACTCAAGCCTCATAGCAGATGCGCTTCAGCCAATCCTACAAATAGCATGGAACACCTGTACCCTTCCGGAGGATTGGACGGAAGGTATCATAGTCAAAATACCAAAAAAGGGGGACCTAACAATATGCGACAACTGGAGAGGCATCTGTTTACTATCTACTGTGGGCAAAATTTTGTCCCACATATTACTATCTAGGATAAGTGAGGCAGTAGACCGAACGCTTAGGAGGCAGCAGGCCGGATTCAGGAAGGGCCGCTCATGTATTGATCATATCAACACCTTACGAATTATAGTGGAGCAGTCTACTGAATTCCGATCCCCCCTTTACCTTGCTTTCGTAGATTATGAGAAAGCGTTCGACTCGGTCAATAGGAGCTTTATATGGCAGGCACTACGGCGACGTGGACTGCCTGATAAAATAATAGAATTGATAAAAGCCCTATATAACAATTCCAAATGCAGAGTTCTCCATAATGGAAAATTATCCGACAGCTTCGAGGTGAGCTCAGGAGTACGACAAGGATGCCTACTCTCGCCTTTACTATTTCTTATAGTAATAAATGACATCCTTGTCGGCGCTCTAGATAGTAGAACAGGCGGCATACAATGGGGTTTATTAGACCGCCTTAAGGATCTCGACTACGCAGATGATATCTGTTTGCTGGCCCACAGACACCAGGACCTCAAAAACATGATTAACAATTTGGCAACAGAAAGTAGTCCAGCAGGCTTAAGGCTAAATCCGACTAAAACTAAAGAAATGCGGATAAATGCAAACACCATTGAACGGACTGCGCTGAATAACCGTGACGTGGAACTGGTCGATAAATTCTGCTACCTCGGTAGTATTATTACCGAAAATGGCGGTGCAGAAGAAGATGTCAGTTCCAGAATAAATAAAGCACGAGGCGCATATGCATGCCTGTTCCGCATATGGAGATCAACGGAGATCTCAACTAACACCAAATTGCGGCTGTTCAACTCCAACGTGAAGGCAGTACTTTTGTACGGTTGCGAAACATGGAAAGTCACCCAATTCATCACAGGGCGCCTACAAGTCTTCATCAACAGATGCCTTCGTCGTATCCTAAAAATTCGCTGGCAAGATAGAATCTCAAACGAAGAACTATGGCGCCGTGCCGGCCAAGAAAGGATAGACGACCAAATCAGGCGAAGGAAATGGAATTGGGTAGGCCACACCTTGCGACGCGAAAACGAAAATCTAGCCAAACAGGCCCTTGACTGGAATCCGCAAGGATCCCGTCGAGTAGGACGACCTAGAACAACGTGGAGGAGAACCCTACTAGCAGAAGCCGCAACAACTGGGAGATCCTGGTCGGAGCTGAAAGCTGTCGCGCAAAACAGAGTCCGCTGGAGGGCAACTGTTTCCGCCCTATGTCCCATGAGGGATTAAAGGAGCGCAATGATGATGATGATGACTTACTCGCAATCCGACCGGTTGGAATCCGGGGCTTCCGACACTGAAGTCAACAGATCCTGCAGGTGGGGATCTTCTAGTTCTTGTGGCCAGAGATTGGATTCGAAATCTGCATAACTGAGGAATTCTGCTGGCTCGTAATAGTCTTCATCGCTGTCTACATCCAGTATTTTTCTAATTAAACCTCGTAATTAATAGTTGACATTAAAACGGACATCGAATGGGGGCTATGGAATCCAGATCCAATGTTTTCTTTTTTTATTTAATTTTAAATTTTTTTAAACCAAAACTTTGTCAGTAAATTGATGCATCTCTCAAAATTCGAACTCCCATTTTATTTTTTCATTTCTCCCCGCCTATCTATTTGTTCCCAACCAACTACTCGATTTTCTTCCCCACAGTAATTTTTAGTCAAGTAGATATTTAGGCAAAACTGACCGTTACACTCTTCAGATCTTCTGCCGTGTTCAGCTTGTTCCAAGGAAAGTCAGTGACAGCTTGGTGTTCTGACCTAACCTGTGCATGGAGCAGTGCAGGTGCACCTCAGACAGGTTGTGCCCTAAGGCCGCGTAGAAACGATTTGGAGACATTGCTCCATGCATGTGCTGTGTTCAAGTCCGATTGATGAACACATACACTTGTCTTGCTACAAACAACCTAAGTATGCTCCACCGCCTGCTGCCCCCCCGCTGTGCAGCCCAAGTGATCCAAGAAGTATCCAAAATACTAAATACCAAGTATCCAAAGTACTAAGAGTACTCCAAGTACTCCAAGAAGTTCTCCAAGGAATACTCCAAGAAGTATTTAAGAAGTACTCCAAGTAGAAGTACTCCAAGAAATACTGCCAATTAGAAGTGGTACCAATTAGAAGTACTCCAAGAAGCACTAGCAATTAGTACTTCCATGTAGAAGTGGTCAAAGAAGTACTACCAATTAGAAGTACTTCCATGTGGACACAATAAAAGACGACGTGCGTTATCCTGGATATCTCGGACATTCTAGACACTAGCTGTGAATCACCGTACTCTATGTCCAATCAGTAACTGCGTGATGTCGTCACTCACTTCGTTACAGTCCCTCATAGCACATCTCTCCACGTTTCGGGTAATCTGTGTATCCACCGACCTTTAACAGGGTAGTCCCAATTCCCTTGCGGGCTTACAGTGCGTCATCTGCCGGCCCATGGTATTTGGTGGGTTCTGATATAGTCTTGGTCGTGGTCTTGCACAGTTAGTCTTGGGCTTGGTCTTGCACAATTAGTCTTGGTGTTTTGCGAGCATAGCTAAGTCTTGGACTTGGTCTTGATCTTGGTCTTGCTAAATATGCAAGACCAAGACAAGACGGCAAGCCCAAGACCATTTATGGTCATCATTATTATGCACGCCACAAAAGCTGGAAATGTTCCTGTAAGCGCAGCAAGCGCGGAGGCAGTTAGTCATATGCAGGCCTTCATTTTATGCTGTCAGCCAACATTCTAACATATGGTACTGCGTATAGTCGGACTGAGCTAACCACCCACGCCATCAGTAGGCTACAACTCGGCCTATGGCCGTCGCGTAGGGCAGCATTGTTTGGAGTGTTGCACAAGTGGCGAACGCTTTATCCGTCATGCCCTCCAAGTGCGCTTTAAAATTTAGCCTCCGATCGATCATCATTACGAGGTACCTTATGACGGGCTGCGAGTGAATAATTCGTTCTCAAACTTTGAGCCTTATGGACATTGGATTTCTCGGTTTGCTGATCAGCACAACTTTCAATTGACCAGCTTTCTCAGACCACGTTTTATTCTTCCAGATCGCTTCGATCGCGCACAATTCGATCTCATCGAGGCGACGTTCTACGACCTCGGGTTACTGGTAGGACCATTCACGAACCCGATCACGACTGCACCTTTTGGGAAACGTAGCCTCAACACATTTTTAGACATTGTGATTCACAGGGGCGGGCCCAGGTCGAATTCCTGCGAACTTTTCATGTTGTTCTGTACATTTACGACCTATCTTTCGAATCACAGTGAAGTGATCTACCTTCTTTCCTTTTAGTTACCTACCATCTCTGACTACCCACCCGGACCCAACACGATTCGCCGGCACTGCTTATTGCCCGATTGCCGCTTGTCTATCAGAGAAGACAATTGAGAATATGAGCTTGTAGTTCAATCAATCAGGTTCGCTTAAGAATCGGATCTGAGACAAGGAAACGCGAAGTTACCAATACTTTTTAACATTCTTTGGAAGTAATAATGATAAAAGAGTAAAAAGAAAACAAAACGAGAATAAATAATACAGTAGACTAACTTTCGAATTCAGCTCTCTTTTCTCTTTTGCTAGAGCTCCTATGAATCTGCTGGACTAAATGTGATGTAAATGGGTTAAGCAGAGATTTATAAAAAAAATTAAGCCACTTATCGGCAGCAAGAAAATCAATTCCGATAACAATACACTCCTCCAAAGTGTACTCCAAAATAACGAGAACGTATGACCAATGATTCCAATTTCTAAAAAAACAAACACACACACAGTTTATAGAACACAAAAACTACTTTAAAGTTTCCTTTCAAAATCAATGCACCACACTGGAGTAAGAAATTTGCATCTGGGTTTCAGTTTATGCGTTCTTTTTTTTTTCTTTATTATATATTTTTTTTTTTATTCTAAAATGCTCAGAAATTTTATACCATTCTAAAAGGACGAGAAACTTTTCAATAAAACGACTTTCATTCAGGATGAATGGATTCCTATCCGACTACTGGTGTTTTCCAATCTATTTTACCATTTATACAAATATACTTTACCCTCGGTCGTGCATGACTCATTTCTATGGATTTCGCTCGGATTTAAAAGGACCAAGAGTATCCTGAGATTCTGAGGTGAATACATACAAAACGAATGACTTTTGTTTGTCGAAGGAATTGATTGTGAAAATCAAAGTTTTAAAGTTTGCTTTGTGCTTCCATGAATTAAGTTTTCGAGCAATTTTCTGTCATTATTGAAGTGGTTTCAAATTAAAAGTTAGTTTTCGTAACTTAATGAATGAATGAATGGACTTCTTCTATTTGATTTTGAATTTATTGAGATTTTGAATAACAGTAGAAGGAATTCGATTTTTATTATGGTTTAAGTTATCCACTTAAGTTTTTTCTTTATTCAAGTTTGTAGGACGATATAAAAGGAAATTGATTTTGATATTAATTTGTTTGTCACTTAAGAGATTGAAATTCTCGCGATTTTTTAACGTCGGTCTACATTGAACAAAAATTAAATTGCAAAATTTATGCTTTTCTAGACATACAATCAAGCTACATACCAGTTAAAGACAGAACTGTTTAAAATCGACCCAAAAACAAGATGAATTTAAATCCATATAATATCATAAGAAACCAAATGACAAGGGCCCTCTGAATACAGTGTTTGGCCAGAACGTTTGCTTTTTTATTGCCTTTTAAACCCTGATGATCTGGCATCCAAAAGGAGTGCGACCCTACCCATCTAGGACACATTGGCCTTCTCAAACTAATGTGGAATTGGTCCTAAGGAACTTAATCGTTCTTACTGCCACTTGATTATCACGAAGGAAACAATACGCTTGTTGGCTTCGACTTTTCTCATAGGTGAACTCCCATTTTGCAATGGTGTTTCGTTCGATGGTTCTCTAAACCTAATTTTTTAAGGGGGGGTTGCCTAGAACTCTTGTCTTGTGAGAACAAACACCTTGAAAGGTGAAACCGAACGAGAGCATCCGAGAATATATTACCGCCATGCAAACTCTAAGCAGACGGGTAGGGATAGTTAATCCTGAGGACCAGCTAGCACAACAACCTGAGGCCAGAGTATCGATCCGGCGGAATGATGTTCAAACTATAACCGAACTACAAATTCAAGGCGCAGAGTACGAAGCGTTCAGAAGGGACCAATCTGATCAACCGGCCTACCGAAACCGAATGATTGGCTGCCTCCACACCGAACCTAATACATCCCAGCATACAACAGAAATAATCACTGCTGGAAATGTGGTCGACCACCGCGTGAACCTCAATAGAAACCCAGAACACCAATACCAGTAAAGACAACCGAACATTCATATCCAACGAAATATACAACCAGACCCTTAAGCTTTAATAGATACCGGAGCAAGCCTCTCCTACATAGGACAAGACATAGCTGACAAAGAAAACCTTACAGCCAGTACCACAGTACCTTGCTTTCGTAGATTATGAGAAAGCGTTCGACTCGGTCAATAGGAGCTTTATATGGCAGGCACTACGGCGACGTGGACTGCCTGATAAAATAATAGAATTGATAAAAGCCCTATATAACAATTCCAAATGCAGAGTTCTCCATAATGGAAAATTATCCGACAGCTTTGAGGTGAGCTCAGGAGTACGACAATGATGCCTACTCTCGCCATTACTATTTCTTATAGTAATAAATGACATCCTTGTCGGCGCTCTAGATAGTAGAACAGGCGGCATACAATGGGGTTTGTTAGACCGCCTTAAGGATCTCGACTACGCAGATGATATCTGTTTGCTGGCCCACAGACACCAGGACCTCAAAAACATGATTAACAATTTGGCAACAGAAAGTAGTCCAGCAGGCTTAAGGCTAAATCCGACTAAAACTAAAGAAATGCGGATAAATGCAAACACCATTGAACGGACTGCGCTGAATAACCGTGACGTGGAACTGGTCGATAAATTCTGCTACCTCGGTAGTATTATTACCGAAAATGGCGGTGCAGAAGAAGATGTCAGTTCCAGAATAAATAAAGCACGAGGCGCATATGCATGCCTGTTCCGCATATGGCGATCAACGGAGATCTCAACTAACACCAAATTGCGGCTGTTCAACTCCAACGTAAAGGCAGTACTTTTGTACGGTTGCGAAACATGGAAAGTCACCCAATTCATCACAAGGCGCCTACATGTCTTCATCAACAGATGCCTTCGTCGTATCCAAAAAATCCGCTGGCAAGATAGAATTTCAAACGAAGAACTATGGCGCCGTGCCGGCCAAGAAAGGATAGACAACCAAATCAGACGAAGGAAATGGAATTGGGTTGGCCACACCTTGCGACGCGAAAACGAAAATCTAGCCAAACAGGCCCTCGACTGGAATCCGCAAGGATCCCGTCGAGTCGGAAGACCTAGAACAACTTGGAGGAGAGCCCTACTAGCAGAAGCCGCAACAACTGTGAGATCCTGGTCGGAGCTGAGAGCTGTCGCGCAAAACAGAGTCCGCTGGAGGGCAACTGTTTCCGCCCTATGTCCCATGAGGGATTAAAGGAGTTTAAAGAAGAAGAAGAAGAAGAAGTACCACAGAAAGTGCAACTTGCCAATGGCATCACTGATAATGCAACCGAAGTCATCAACTCATGTTCAGACTCAATAACGAACAAGTTGAACACCTATTGCACATAATTCCCAGTTTAAAGCCAAATATCGTTATAGGCATGGACCTAATAAAACGATTTGGACTAGAAATGAAGTAAACAAGCCAAGCACAGGTAGGTTACCCTAATAGGGCATCCCGCCAGCTTAACCGGTTAATAATATGGTCGCCCGATTAGGTCGTGCCTTTACCTAGCGGACGGTGCACCTTCTTGTACCCCTGGTGGTCTGGTACTGTCTACGTCATAACATTTGTCGGCTGGTTACCTAAAAAATGATCACATACAACATCTAAGAGCTCAAACGCAAGGCCCACGGCCTCCTCCGCATGCATCCACCAGACTACCCTTAACCTATCATATCCTTTTTCTATCTCCAGATAAGGCTTATAACTAGACATTCTACTATCACTAGACAGGACGGACTAGTGGTACTAAGGGTGATTCCTCTGCTTGATCATGCCCCATAAAAAAAGCAGAGGTAATCAGTACTAATACCCCTAAAACCGACCCTGTCCTAACCTCACCACACACTAAATTCCTACAAAAGGAGCTAGCCAAATTCCACAGACTAGGAAAAACTACCACTCGTGCCGAACATAAGATAAGGCTCAAAACCGACCAGCCAATAAAACACCGATACTTCCCTAGAAATTCAACAATTCAACAAGTAAAAGTTGGCAACAAGTTGGCTGAAAAAATAATTGATCCGTACAGCAGCCCATACAGTTGACCCGTAGTTCTGGAAAGGAAAACGAATGGGAAATACCCACTCTGCACCGATTTCCGGAAGATCAATGAGATCTTAATAAAAGATGCTTACGCGTTGCCTCCACGCAATCATATTCTAGACCGATAAAGAGAGGTAAAATATATAACCATACTCGACCTATACCAGGGTTATTGACCAGTGCCATTACCAGTCACCGCATTTACTGTCCCAGGTCGGGGTTATACCACTTTACCGTCCACTCCGCGCCAGCAACATGCGGTTACAAGGAGCAAATCTCCGACTAAAACCCGACAAATGTAAGTTCTGCCAGCAGGGGCTGCAATACTGGGTCACCCGAGAACAGCAGAAGGTATAAAAACAGATCCAGAAAAGACTACCAATGGCCTGGTGAAACCGTTTCCTTTATAGCTGGAAAGACCCAGGATGAGAGGGATAGACTCTGTGATGGCTGACGCTGAGGCAATGCTTAACATCCGGATCTGGAGACATGCTGAAAGGGACCCTCAAACGTGGAGAAATGCCCTAGAGGAGCCAAAGCTCAATTTGGGCTGTAGCGCCCTTGGATGAATGGATACAATCTAGGAGGCAGTCACGGACATGTCAGGATTTTGGGCAATGAAATAGGCAACGTTTAACGAAAAAAAAGAAAAGAAATTTTAGTAGCAGACTTCAACCCAAAAGAAGGGAAGAAACCCTTATGACGCTGGTATGTTAGTGAACTGATGTTTCGGGCTCTACATAAGCGTCAGCTTGGATCAGAATGGTTTCAAGCTCTAATGCTATCAATGGCAGGGACGTTTTTACATTGATGTTATCGACTTCAACAATTTAACATCCCCTTGATTACTAAACATCTATACATTTCTCTTGGCAGACCATTACTCAAATATGCGTACCAGGTTTGGTCTCCTCACTACAATTTGCATGTTAGAACTATTGAATCGGTTCAACGAAGGTTCGTTCGATTCGCACTGAATCACCTTCATTGGGAAAACCCATTAGTTCTTCCATCATATGAACCCCGGGTTAAGTTACTCGACTTAAGCTCTCTTCGCAAACGTCGTGAGGTGGCCGATGTTATACTATTTGCTCATCAGCTCCAGGTATATCAGGTTTTCTAAGTTGACGAGCGTCGTTTAGAGAGAGCCGTTATAATCTGAGAGCACCACCTCTTTTACAAATCAACTCCTCTAACACGAATTTCGACAGATTTGAACCTGTCAATCGCATGTTCATTAACATGAACCACAATATTAATGTATTTAGCGTGAGTATTAGTAAAGATGTCCTTAAAAGGAGTCTTTTTAATCTCACGTTACCGGTTACGTTTTCTGTCGTTTGCGTGGGTAACATTTTAAGCTGTGCTTACTGAAAAAAATATATAGGAGAAGTTCGGCGCCTTCAGACAACACAGTTGGTAGTTTGGCGAAGAACGGGTTCGTAGCCCCGCGTCAGCGGCCCTTTCGACGCTCCATTGAAGTTGTTAAAGCGGTAAGACAGAATGTTGCCGATAATCCAAATGTATCAGTCATATCGCCGCCGATCTCAGGCGTTAAGTTCCGTTTATATCTACCTACAGACATCGTGCGTGCCGGACACTCTTAGCGCCAAACATCGACAGACGCCTTTTATTCACATCTAGTGTGCCGTATCAGACGACAGACACTAGTTATATTTTTCTTGCAAATATTCACATACTTCTAAGTGGAAGGTATCCAACGAAAAATATCTGCACGATTCCGAGACTCTATTTATACTTCCCGGCAGACCCCCACAGACATGAAGAGACATGAACCGCGCAGACAAAATATTCTTTTCTCCGTGAATACTGGCCGGGTACGTTCCGTGTCTGTCGACGTCTGCGCGACCGTGTCACAGTAGATGTTAATATGTTCATGCACACTGTGTGGAAGAATATTATTTTGTCTGGGGTGGAGTGTGTCTAGTACGCTCCAGGTCTGTAGATATGAACGGACCTTTAATCGTGGGTGGGACGACTCTATGGAGAATTATGAAGCAAGATCTCCATCTTCTTCTATAGAAAGTGCAACTTACTCAAAGTTTGTTGTCAAAGGACAAGCCGCGTCTGATGAACCTATTCTCAACGAGACGACGCATCTTGTAACACCGCAGCGATTACGGTGAAGTTCTTGCAAAAGTGAAGTTTATGCCAGCAAGATGAAGACCCTTGACGAACTCAAAGCTAACATACGAGCCAAAGTAGCTGCTATAACAGCAGCCAATGCTTTCCAATAATAAGGTAATCGTTAAATATCAAAACTTGAAAGAAAGAGGCGTGGACCGATGGACGGCATAAGAGATGCTATATATGCAAAGTGTATATTAGAAATTGCCGAGATATTGGAATTAGAAACAGGAGGAGGAATTCATACTGGATGCCGGAGTTATTCAAGAACTGTAATGCAATCTAAACAGGGAAAAAGACTGATGTGCTCTTTAATTATTATTAATGCAGTTATCCGTCAGAACTTATTTCTAACTTATCTCCCTCGAAATAAATTTTCAATCTTCATATAGCTAGACGGCACAAACTTTAGCTTAGTTCCTTAGTGTGGTATTACATTTAAAAGGCTTAATCCTCATATATTGCAGCACTCGCAACACTTTAAAGCCCAATACAAAATCACTTTGCTCACAACTAGTTTAAGCCCCACACAAAATCCACAAATCTGTGACTTAAGTGTTTTTCATCCACAAATCGTGTGTATACCCACGATAGAATGGTTTATGATTCAGCTCCCCCCCGCCTCCCCGGCATGCTTAAAAGAGGGGCAGGCATTTGGAGTATGAAAACTGTTTAACGTTTCATTAGAAAACTTCTAACCAATTTATCAAACACTCAATTTACAGAACGGAAACTTTTGACCAACTAACGACTAAAAGGTAGCTTCCCCCCTCAAAAACTAGCTCCCCCCGGCCGTACCTTGTGAAGTCCACCCACATCACACAAACTAAACCCCCAAATATGTTGGGGTAACGTTAAAATAAATATTTTATGAAATATGGGAAATAGTAGGGCAATAAATCTCCAGTAGCAGTGGCCCACCCATTGGTTGCCAGATGACTCCCCTGACCAGCTCTAGCTCCTCTCCCTTCGGTGTTTGTTTTCCCAGATTCTGAACATTGGCCAAACATAAGGGCTATGAATCTGTTGACTTCTTTGTTGGTAACGTCCACTTCGCCAGCATGCAAATGTTGCTCAATGCGGTCGGCGTAGACGTTCTGGCGGCTAGACAAAGTGGGTGGTGGCAGAGCAGGGCTGGCAGCAGGATGAGGTACCGGTGTTTGGGGCAACATTTGGAGCTAAGAAGGGTTCAACCCTTAAAGTGATTTGAATTAGGATGCTATGAACCTGTGAATTATGAGTTTTGAACTTTGAAGGTTTTCTCATCAGTGTTTGGTCTGTGTCTTTTGCCGAGCAGCAACGTTGTTGAATGTTGCAACTTTAAGGAATTTATTTTAACTGAAATTTGATATGTTTTGTTGGGAAATTTATTTTTACAAAATGTGATCGTTTGCATTTATTTTTTAAGTGCTCGCAATTTGTTGCTTCTTCTATATCATGTTTGGATGGGTTAGAAGTAACACTATTTTGGGCGTGGTTATGTGTCAGAGGTCATTAACCAACTTGGAAGGACAACTCTAATAACTATTGGGTCTTTAGAAACATATCCTTGGAGTTTTTGAAATATATTTATGAAGTAGAAGTTTTTATAAATAAGTTAAACTTTTGTATGCAAATTTTTCCTAGAAAGTGGGTTGCATAGAGAATGCAGGTATTTACGTATGCTCTTTAAAGTGTTCCGCGATGGAAGTTAGCCATAAATTTTGTGACTTAAACTTGGTTGGTAGTCTGGGATAGAAGTCTGGCTCGTTAGCCCTTCGGATATCAAATAGCTGAATAGCTGAAAATTCTGCAAACACCTAGTAAATCCCGCATGTCAAGATGACATGGCTGTCAATGATACAAAATCTTCTAAGAGAGCAAGTGGGTAGTATAGAATCGTAACATACGTTTAAAAGAGTTGGCTTAAAATGTGAAAATAGCTTTTTTTAATTATGTTCGAACCATAATATATGGTATTTTGGACATACGACACATCCTTATACGACTTTTTTTTATGTAAAAGACTAGAGTCTCAGGAAAGGCCCTTTATCTGCCGACTAGTTCTGAAAGAGCTATTTTTTTAATGTCATTGTAAACAGATTGCTGAAGGAACATGAATTTACTAGTTTCTTCGGACCCCGTCTTTATTAAACGCTACATAGCTGATGACGATCCAAGAGTCTTTGGAATGGCCTCTGAAAAACGAGCTGAAACCGATTCGCAATGTAGATCATGCTGACAGATTTGTTTGATTATGCTGGTACTGTTCACTTCCGAATTCTTTACAAACTCAAACCGCCGATGATTTTGCAGCCCATTAATGCACCATAACATAAAGCCATCGTTATATTATAGTTTTTGATCAATAATTGTACAAAAGAATATCAGAGACTAAGCACCATAGTACCCTGATATAATTTGTGTGTTCCTGTTCCTGAAGCTGTTGATTCTGAGTCATTTAACCACAACACTTTTAAAGGTTATCGTTTGTATGAGGCAAGGAAACGGAAGAAATTTCCAATTCTTTAAGCACTTAGTAGTCTTAATTTATCAGTGCTATAGAGTCGACTTCAAAATTTGCGACTCCAACTGCAAAAAGTTTCACTCAGGTAAAAAAAAAATGGGATGCAGGTAACTTAGCTTACAGGGCATACTGACCGCATTGTAATTAATTTTGTAGAAATCCGGGTTTATGTTATGAGATCATCTTTTACGAATTGTTCTTAGAAATAATGTACAATGTGTTAAAAATGGGAGAAAACCGGCGTGTCTCATACCTCCACATTATAGAAAACCTTTGGGGTTGGCGCACGAGGAGATATGTTGAACTGCTGAACATATTTTTGCTCATCGCAAAATCGATAACTATTTGCTGCTTATAGTTCATTGTCAATGTGGGGCCGTGTCATATGCGTGTTCAAGCTAATAAGAGAAAGTGTCCTTTGTCATGTTGAAGGATTAAAGAATTTCGTTCGGAGTCGTATTGAACATAATCGTTCACTTATTGGCTTGAATTCTATGACATTATCTAAAATTGACTTGTGTATTGCTAAGCCTACTCCTAAGTGATGCTCCCTTCCGCAGCTGTAGAATATCCTGTAGTTGCCGAGGTTCATTGTCCCAACTCCTATACTCACTTCGTCTAATAGTGACTTTACTGCTGCAGTTCCGAACATACTTCGCTTGTACCATGTTCTGAAAATCATTTTCAGGTGTTGTTGTTGCAGTCTTCCCGTTTTCCCGGTGGTTACGAGGCTTTGCTTCGGGTTTGTTAACTGATATGTTCTTACGGTCCGGTAGTTAGCTGAACGACCAACCCAACTACCAGGAGGATTGGATAGGTGAATTATACTATATCGGATAGAGTGGCCCGGCGATACCTTTAAACTTCTTTTAGTCAATTTTGGATGTCTTGAGGCCATATGTGCTCCCATTAAAAATGGTTAAAAATTCTACGGCCATCATATGCCCCTTAAAAAGCCAAGCGGCCGGTATTCGCCCGTTGTATGGCAATTTTTTATTTTTACTGAAATAAGAAGTTGTAGGAAAATAGTACATAACGAGTAGAAAATTAAATTAAAAAATTATTAAAAAAAATCTAAAATAAAGATTAAGCAGGTTTATGTCCTCCTATATAGCAGACTATGCAGGCGATACAACTATCGCGGTTAACGGGAAGCAGCCTTTGTTGGAGTGTTATGTCTCCTTAAAGACAACGATTCCCATAAACTGACCGATATAGTCGCTGCGGCGTCAGCCTCCCAACCTGCCTACCCTATTTCAACTGCCCTATACGACCAGAATCAACCTGGGTTTAACCGTATGTTAAACTTAGTCGTATACGCGGTATACCTTTTGCCATTACTTTATCTTTTGCCGAGTTATTGTTTTTAATCTTCAATGCTATAAGTTAATCTAATGGCATAATAAATCAATAAAAGTTTGGCATACTGCTAATATAAATTGATTTGAAGTGAAGAAATCAATAAGCATTATCAAACTTGAAATATACAAAAAATTCGAAAGCCATAAATTTCAACAAGGAAAATTCCTTCATTTTTTATCATAAAAAAAAATTTGTAATTTCGTAAAACCACCCTCACCGCACTTTTATTAGAAAAACTCATCCTTTGACGATCCAATGTTATAATAATTCACCACATATCCTTTTTCCCTGAAGCCAAAGTTAAAAAGCTTTCCGCCAGAGTTTCGCCCCCGTTCATCTCCCTTTAAGACCTCCTGATTTATTCATCTTGTTAAAGATGGTAAAAATTTTTAAGAGAATCCTTGAGAACATCTTAAAACCTCAAGAATCATTTCCACCGACAGTATTAGCTCAACAGGAAAAACGACGGCCAGGACCGGGGTTGTCGTATAGTTGACTCTACCTTAACCTCCGCACCGCAGCATCGCAACATCAAACATGAAAGAAAGAACAACAAAAAAACCCCAGGACTTTCTTCGTTGCGCAAAAAAGGAATAGTCAAGGCAAAAATTAGATAACAGCAAGACAAACAAAGTTCCTTCCTTCAAATTAGGTAGCAAGGATGCGGCGTGGCACAAGATGTATACACGAGGAAATCTTGCCGAGAGAGAGAGAGTAAGTAACCCATACAGATACACCGGTGATCCTGTGCGGTGAGGCAAGAGACTGCCAGCTCCATAAAAAGATTCGCCAAACCATAAAAGATGGCAGCTAAGTTAATAACGACGGGAAATCTCTTTAAAAGATTTATCGAACGACAGACGTAGACCGAGAATGCTCGGAAATGAGGGTTAGCATCTTGCCAGGTTCCATGTCGATACCTTTTGCACCATGCTACACGTGCTGCTTCCGTATAAAATGGACATGGATACCCATTAAAGGTAGGTCGGTGTTGATAGCCCAATTTCCCAACGCTCTCAAGGCTGTGAAGTCGATCCCCGGCAGACTGTTTTTGGTCAAAGCGATTTATCAGCTTACACTCAAAAAAGTCCTTTTATGAGCGAATTTCGGTGCTTGGGGGTGGGTCCTGGGCCGCATGCTGCTCTACACACCAATCCAGGGGAGTGTTCAGGTGATGTTTACTTAAGCCGGGGTAACACTGTGATGGACAGCAAACATTTTACTCGATTTATAACATTTTATGATGCCATAACCGTATGCAAGATATGATGGGATTAGGATTACAGATTTCGATGCTGGAGTTACATAAAATAGAATTATTGATGCTTTCGAACACAAAGGATAAGTTTCCAAGTGCTTGAGATCGTTTTCGGCTGAAAAAGGACGATTACATAAAAAAGGTTCAGTTGATTTAGCCCGACAGCGATATCTTTCGCTCCTGCACCTGCAGAGAGAGAGCTGGTTATCGCTCGGCCCAATAATGGCCAATCTAGAATCACGGCACTTGTGTTAAAGTATAAAGTAACACAATTCGTGCCTATAAAACATAAATGTCCAACCTTGTTTTTTTAAAGATGGCTTCTAGTACTAAAATTTTGTTACCTTTAATTATTGCAGACATTTTTTCATTCAAACTCTCCACTCTCCTCGTTTAGTGATTAAATGATTTCTCTTACCTTTACTACAGGACATTAGTTTTCACTTCCAATCTAAACTCAAGCACTCCACTCACGTTCTACGGGGACAGTTTTGGTCACTTGCCAAAATTTACGAGATCAAGAGAGAATGAGTATGAATTGGTTGGTTGAGTCTATTGAAAGGATTCTTTTCATCGCCCACTACTTGCTCTAGTTTTTGGATGGAAAATTATTTTGTTGTTGAATTGTAGAAAAAAAAGAGTGCTCTTCAAATTTAAGAAAAGATAATCCTTAAGTAGCTCAATTTTCTATTTTTGCTTCTTTGTGTTTTATTTAAGTGAAAACTTTGTGTTGTTTGGCAAAGTATCAACAGAAAGTATCAACCTTTCATATGAGTATGCCGGTTCCGTGTATGTCCGAGTTTTCCGGATATCTATGAATCTAATACCCTAATGTCTCCAATATTCACGTATAATTTTAATTTTTCGTTAATTCTTGACAATGGTGGAAATTTGATGTAATTCATATAGATGCATCTGTGAAATATAACATATTGACATGGCTTTGCTGAGCCCTTTGAGTCATCTGGCGTATTTCTACAGAAGAACTTTCAATTTGTCTTAATTCTGCCGGCGAATTTATTGAGAGGTCGCATCCTGCATTCAAACAAGGTGTTCTGTTATAATTACCTAGGATCCGTTCGAATTTTTAATCCCAGTTATTTGTCATACCGAAACTTCTTTTTCAAAATGCTTGAAAGGAAAAACTAGATTGGGATGAGAATTTTCCAGACCATCTGGCTAAAGAAATGGAACAAACGCTGATCTCTCCTACAAGGCACTATCCTTCCTAGATGTGTTTTACATTCGATGTCACAATTACATTCGACGTCGTTGCTTATATTAGGAGTCAAACGGGTCGAGGAATTTACTTTGAGTTTTTATAAACCGAAAGACGAATTGCACAAAAGCTGCAAGAGTCATTCCAAGAGCTGTTCAATTAGCGCAATGACCTAATGCCACTAAGTACAGGTGTTGCCGCAGATGAGATTGCCACTAGGTCAGGGCGATGGGCTTGAAGGGTAGGGCATTTTCATAAACGCAGAACTGCCGCCACACTGCACTGCCCTGCTACAGACTTGCAATTGCTGAATTCTACAGTGTTGCGGCAGTTCTGGGTTTACGAAAATGCCGTATATGCTGTAAAACCAAGCGAAACACGACTAGAATATGACGTCATTTTGAATCCAATATGGCGGCCCCACAAAATGATGGATTAGCGTTTTCTTTACAGCCCCCTGACATAGGAATCAAATGAGTATGACGAAAAGAAAACAGTAAGATATGTGGCGGCAGTGGCGGATCTAGAAATTCATTTTGGGGGGGGGGGGGCATCCTCATCCATTGGCGAATTTTTTAAGCTTTTGACGAAGGGTTGTAGAGCTTCACAAATATAAATAAAAACACAAAGATTTTGTTTTTAGTTATTGAAATAACTTAACTTAACTTTTATTTATTTAAATAATAAAATTAAGTCTTCTTGCTTTTTGTTTAGCAAATCTTTCGATAATATTATCAATATTCATATGGATATCATGGTGAATATTTAGCAGGGCTAGACCCGTAAGCCTGTCTTCACCCATGCAGGTCCTCAGCCATGTTTTAATACGACGTAATGTTGAAAAGGACCGTTCAGCTGTCGCAACACTTGATGGAAGCGTAAGCAATATCTGTATCATTGTGCTGATGATAGGATACTGATCCTTGTTACAATAACTGAATGTCGCAACAGCAGTTTCGGGTAAGGAACTTCCCTTTTCCTTCTCTCGGTTACATTTTTGTCTCCAGGCTTCATACTCCTTTTTCATTTTAAAGGATTGTTCAGAATTACCAGTATAAATTCCGAATATAAAGAGGAGGTGCCGGAAGGATGTGACTCAATAAAAATAAACCTTTCACTAATAGATTATTCTTTATTTTCTTAACACGAATAGCTTAATTTCTAATTATAATTCAAGATTATTAATTTATATTGTAAGGAATTACTTCACGTCTCCTTTGGATTCCGCGCTTTCTCTGGCTGCTTGCTGCGTCGCTCAGTTTTGTATGTCGAACTGCTGCGGCGAGTGGTGTATGCACACGGCGTCTCGTGGATTGATGGCTGCCAATAGATTTGTTTATGTTGGACCACAACCGCTGTGGTGGAGATGCTGACTCAAAGCTCGTCAGTGGATCTCGTCTTGGCTGAGAACGAAAAACCTTCAACTCGGTTTTTCCTCTGATGCACTGACTCACTCTCGTCAGTGTGGATTCTGGATGTGATAAAAGGATTTCAAGCTCAATCCCTTTAATGATGATTGAAATTCTGGATGCAATAAAAGGATTTCAAGCTCAATCCCTTTAATGATGATTGAAATCACTCTTAGCATAAATCTCAAAGCTCGATTTTGCTGATTATCTCCAAGCTCAAAGCGCACTTGAAGATCTGAAGTGATCTGGCCTGATGTTGGCCGTCTGTCGGTATTTATTTGCAATTTTGACAATGAAAATTGGTGGGGAACCTTGGTTTGGCGAATATTTTCGGTTTATGTAATCGCTTGAACAGCTGGTCGTCTCTCTCTAACACATAGGTTTGTTGGCAACTGGTATTTGTTGTCCTTTCCTTTGATAACCGATTCCTATTTATCCCAGTGATGGCAACTTGTCTGATGTCGGAAGGCGTTTTTGGGAGGAGGAGTCCATTTCTTAGTGTTGAGAGATACGTGTTCTTTGTGGAATGTGTTTCTCATTGTATTGATGCCTCTGTTGGTTTTCCGATTCGTGAATTTGCCGACGGGATTTTGCCATTTTTAGACTTTGTGTATTTTCGATTTTTTTACGGGAATATTTTTGGCTCGTGGCTGTCCTTGTGACGGACGGAACAGGATACTCCCCTTACATCTTCAAGGAAATCCTTATATTGGATTGCCAATGACAATGCTTTATTGACATCTTCGCTGCTATCAGTTATACGGCTCGGAATGAATATGGCCAGATTAAAAGAATTTAAGGTATCTTTAGGTAAACGTTCTTTCAAATCACGTAACGTAGTCTAAGACCGGGATATAAACTGACCTCAAGTAGTACTCTTCCACGTTATCTGCCGGTGGATTAGATCGATGTTCTTGTCGGGCTTTTGAGGAATTGCGTGGAGTGGTAATTTGAATACCTCTTTCTTCTGTAATCATTTTCGTCTCGACGAATAGGTTTTTAAAGCATTCAGATGCTTTTTCTCGATGTGACTGTAGAATAGCCAACACATCTTGAAGAGCATCATTTGCACAAACCAAGTCTAACGACTCAGACTGCAGAAGAGTACTTAGTTGTTGTGTAGTTCCCAGGACATCGCATAGAACAATTACTGAAACCAAGAAGTCGCTGTTTTCAAGGACACTGCGAAGACAAAAAGCTTCCGATGATGTTGACTTGTCCTGGCAATTCTCGATTTTGTCAAGTGCTTTCATGATTCCTGGCAAATTTGTACGAAATTGCAAAACGCCATCGTGTCTTTCCGCCCATCTAGTTTCGCAAAGCCCTCTGAAAGCTATACCGAGTTCTTGTTGAAATAATTGAGCCCGTTTGGCTGAAGCATTAGCGAACTGAATCACTTTTTTAATTGTTCCCATAGCATTTCTGCAGGACGCCACACTGCAAGTCTTTGCAAGAGAATTATTCAAAGAATGGTTGTAGCATGGGCATCTTTTGGCATTCGTTGCTTCAAGCTGGATTGTTGCAACAGCTCCCAGATTCTTTTGGTTTCCAGAAATCATTACGCTGCAGTTGTCCGTTCCGATCCTGACACATTTTGAGGTATCCAAAGTAAAAGACTTGACAATATCCAGCACTATATGACCTAGAGCCTCGCCAGAAAGTCGTTTCTCTCCGTGCTCAGCAACGTACTCCTTGCGAATAGATTCGTAACAATCGACAAAAGATAAGAAATCTTTTCTGATTTGGCCCTCGTAAAAATACCGTAAAGAAAGGCTAAGTTGTTGATATTTGTTAAACGTTGTAACTTATTTAAATTATTTAAAATGATATGTATTTTGAATTCAGCGCCACCATGCAACAATACCTGAACAATTTTTTTTTAATTTAATTTTTTTTAGAACAATAGTGATACTTGTTGGTTTGGGGGGGGGGCCATGGCCCCCATGGCCCCCCTGAATCCGCCTGTGTGGCGGAAATTTAAATCCAATATGGCGGCCTTGCGAAATGGCGCATTATCTTTTTCTGTAGAACCCCTCGATATGGGTGGAATTATCTTCAGTTGAAAGCCGGTTCGGTAATTATCATGCTGCGGAACATCAAACTACTAAGACTTTGCAAGGGCACCAAAATGTCTAGGAACAATGTAATCGAAGCTACCATTATCAAGGAAAACTACTAAGGATTACGAATGATTTGCCTTTTGAATCATCAGATTTGTAATTGATGAACAACCGAATTATTCGTTACATTTAAGTCAATTGGTGCAGAGATTTTCACCACTTAGAGTAGTCCTTAGATCTGCCCCTAGCTTGCCTATCAGCGTAAGGAACACATTTATAACACTCATAAATTATATGGTATTAACATATGGTCCCAATGTAGAACAACATTACAACCTGGAATAAAAACACTTATGTCGAAAGCAATCAAAGCCTCCACACACCTCAACGACAGACGTGTACAACCTCACGAATCAATTAGCACTGGAAAAGTTACTTTTTCTTGATTAAGTTAAGGTGCATTTTTAGATTTGCATGCCTGTTGGGGGAGCGTGCATACCCGTGTGGTATTCTTATTTATACGCTATGCATGCTAGTTGAAGCGCGTATGTGCTTTTGAAATAAATTACTATTTAAATTATTTTTACTTGAGCTCATGCTAAAATTGTTGAGTTCATCAAGTAACAATTTTTGACCCTTCGTCAAATTTACAAGTATTCCAATTACTTCAATCATCATTGAAAAGTTGCATTTTATCGTCAAGCAGAATTGCCATTTCCTTCATCCTTTTAAAACTTTCCGAAAATTATTATAATTATAATCGAATGAAAGGAGGAGGAAACAAACTCAATTTTCCACTTGAAGCTCTCTCCCAGGAAGGGAAAATATTTTCCCCAAGTATCCTTGACAGATTGCAAGGAAAATTTACTGCATATCCATTCCTTGACTTTATCCTTTTACTTAAAAACTTGCGCCTCGCTCCTTAAGTGTCCCTCACAGCTAATGGACTACTAATGATGTCAGGGCACCACTACAGGCACATAGTATGTATATGTAAGTATGTATATAAGGACGAAGGAGAGAAGCTTTCCCTGTCGCATTTATCATAATGTCAGGAGTTTTATTAAAAGCACGTCATCCTCGTAAGTTTAATTAATTACCGATGTCATAAAAGGCAGGAATTATGCGACCGAGCCACTTTTCCAGAAAATTACGCAAAATGTTTTGCTACCACCTTTCAGGTGATAAGAACTTTCGCTTAAAAAGAAAAATTATTCTATGTTGTAAACAAATGTTTTAATTTCATGCGATATTTTAGTTGCGGTGATTTTAATTTGCATGAAATTACACAAGGAGCTTAGTTGGTTGTGCATTCGGTGTAAAGGATCCTTTTTCCAGGACTCATCGTTATCTTTTATACCCTAAACTAAATTGTAAAGTAACTAGATTAGATTTAGATATCTCTAGTCTACTAACTACCTAATTAGGAAAATCCAGGAACTGATCGGAAAAACATCTTAAATCAAGGCATCTTGAGGGAGTTAAAGCTCCTCAATGAATAACCGAGTACGTATACAATCACAGAGCTGGACGTGCCGATTTGCCCCACTCACTGGGTGCCCCACTGCTCCAAGTCGACATTAATTGGCATGTCCAAAAAGTTCGTGTACGTAAAAGTTTTCTGGGTCACACCGGAACACAGTTTTTAAACACTAACCAGGGCAGCTTTATTCAATGTAGTAATCACACTTTTTCTATTACTTTAAGCCAACTTTCTTGCAGCTTTAAAAAGGAACTTGATTCATACCTGAGGAATTTGCCATTTACGTGCGATTTTGTAAATTGTAATAAAAACAAAATTGAGTATTTCCGTTTTATAGAACTTGGCAGAATTGAAACTTTGATTATCAAATCCAAAAGTTACCTAAAGGTGGGACGATAATGGTAAATATGAGGGAGGGGACAGGGCTCCTCTTCCTTATCTATTAAAACACATTATAAAAATCTGCGCTCGCTTTGGTTCAGGTAATTTTGATATGAAAGCTTTGGTCGTCCAATTACTGAAAAAATTGATGAAATTCTTGAAAAAGTGCAGCAAGATTCACATGCCAGCAGTTTTCGATATTGATATGCAGCGAGATATTGACCGCAGAACTATTATAAACCGTTTACACAAAATTTGATACAAAAAGGAGATCGATGTATTACTTCCTCTTCGAAATACACGATAGATTGAAATTTCATTCGCGATGCGCTGCCACAAAATCCAGCCATTTCAGAGGCCGGTGTTGCAAAGTGGATAATGTAAGACAATCAGAAGTTCCAAAAATCGTGGACCAGGGATGATGAGCCATCACAAGCGATCGCGATCACGAAGCCAGAATTGTTGTCGCGAAAGAAGATGCTGTGGGTATGGTACCTGACCCATAACCTTGTTCTATCAAGAATTAATACATCTATTGGGGTTGGCGTTGGCGGGAACCCGTTGCCCATATAATCAGGACACTCTGGCCTAAATCCACCTTCAAGCTGTGTAAAGCTCCGCAGATCCAAGAATTACGCAGGCTATGGATTCTCAACTCGAAACGATCCCCGCTTATTTCTTTCATTGGAATCGTGTGTTACGCCTCACTAGCTACGGCTTGCAATTCATTTGATATTGCCGAAAGGCCCACAACTGGTTCTATAGCCTCGTTTTGTCAACCACCGAGCTTGATCACACCATACAATTATTCTTATATCTCTTTGTAGATGGCAAAAGTCTTATCCGTGTAGGTGGCCGCCGCTTAGCATATTCTAATTTACTCTGAGAAGAGCGCCACCCTGTCTTATTACCCTACCTTAATTTCTCGAAAATCATGCTCACCTCCGCACTTGGAGATCCTCAATTCATGTTATCCTTCTTGCCACGCCGATACTGGATTTTTTTCGGGTCCGTAACTATGTAATAATTTGCTTCCATGATTGTGTGACAAGTCTTAGGTTATTCAACAGTCCCAATCAGAGCTAATGGACCAATTATGACCTGCTCCAAAACTATTGGAAATCTTAAAATCGATTTTTCCACGGGCAGTTAGGGTTTCAAATCCCCACCAAGAAAGTATATCCCAAAAGAAAGGCGCGCAACGTCACTCTATTCATTTAAAAACCCAAATCACCAGCTCATTTATATTAACAATCAGTCTCACTGCGCCCCTTGTCGTGGTTGGTGCTAAGGGGGAGTGTCGTTGCTGCTAAATGAATTTCGAAAGGGAAATTTCAATGCACCTGCGCTTGTATTTTATCTATACTCGAAATGTTAATGTGTGTGGAATTGTCATTTCACCTCCTGCCCGTAAAATTCCCAATAGTTTCAGCGCAGGCCATACCACCTGAACACGTCCTCGCAAGTCGAGCTGGACATGCTGGACCAAACAATGTATAGAAGTTTTCAAACGCCGTGACACAAATAATTTGAAAGGATCTGCGCACCTCGTTGCCCAATTTCATAAAATTTGTTCTATCATTTCCCCTCTTTTAACTTAAAAAGGCAACAAACGCAGAAAAAACTCAACAAAATAATTTGGGAAGGGATGTGCGCATGCCGGATGAATAAAGTTAAGTAATCTTTATATGTATTGAGCAGAGCTTTTAAATACATGTAAAACTCCTGCTCAACCCAGCGGGAAAAATAAGGCTTCAACTTGCGTTCTGTAAGTACTCCTGGTAATCCGTGGAAGCATTACTTTAGGAAACCCACTTCATTTCTTTTTTTACATTGATGTCCTAGGGAGGTAAGGTATAAGCCAGCTTTATCTTACCACTGCATTACTGGTAAGGCAAAAATATGCACTAGCTTTGCTTACCTCTACATTACTGGTAAGGTAAGGCAGAGGGCAATTGCTTACTTTCAGCTTACCCTTGCCTTCCTTAACACTAAACGTACCGGCATTTTTCTATACCTAATCTTACCATAGGGGGTCATTTGACCCCTTATGAAATAAACGTAAATTTTTCGGGAAAAATTCTTTATTTATTAAAGGAAATAAGCTGCATCATCATTTCTGATTTCGTATAAAATTACATTATCACCCTCAGTTTCCTCATTGTCTCGAAAATCATTTTGACTTTCGCTTTGATCATCTTCAGAAATTGTATCTTCTTCACCTGAATTCACTTCACTTATTTGTCGAATTCTCTTCAACTTTATCAATGTCCGTGCGGACATATGTATTCAGGGTTGCAGAGAAACACAAGTCCAATTGAATGTAACAGAAATTGTCAAAATGCAACTAAAACTGTCGTGTATTGTAACTGCTTTTCGAAATTTATTTCTTGTAGGCTCTGATCTTTACTCTCCGACTCTCAATATACGATTGCATTTTTTTAGCTACAGAGAACTCATTGGAGGGAGTGTCGCTTGTGAATCTCCGACAAGAGTCGGGTTTGTTTCTGCGTCAAGCTGGTGACATATCCAAGCCGTACATGCATTGCATTCAGAGGCTCCATGATATCCGGCGAATTTCCTCTGACGTATAATTACATGGTTTGCGTTCCGTGCCGGCTTTCACCCATAGCCCGAAAATCTAAGTAACGTGTTCATGTGTTTGTGTGCTTATGCTTGTGTGTGCTATCTCGAATGCGGCAATGCAGAAAAAGTTGAAAGTAGCCCGACCTTTGCGTGGCATGCCTTCCATTCACGGGATATTCCGTCAGCTCGCATATGAATACACACACTTCTATATTATCTGTCAACGAATGCAATGCATGTACGGCTTGGATATGTCACCAGCTTTAGGTCATATGGACCCGGTTGGGTCACCCAAGTGCTTACGCCTGAAAGAGTAACTTGAGAAGCGTATCTGAATTTAGAACTAAGGTTTCAGTTGGAAAGCTGCTAAAAAATACGTAAACTTCGTACGGGGTCAAATGACCCTCCGTGGTACGTAAGGTAGGTAAAGAATTTTTGTCGGTAAAAAATAAGCGACGAGAAAAACGGAAAGTGGGAAATTGAATAATCGGATGATATAAGAATTTACAGAAAGTCAAATGACCGACAGATATAACAACAAATGTACGAATTTAAAGTAAATTTTCAAAAGGGGTCATTTGACCCCGCTTGGTACGTTTAGTGAAGCAGACCTCAAGTTTGTTGCCTACTGCTTACTTTTGCATTACAGATTACTTTCAAGGAAGGCTTACCCTATACCTTTCTACCGGAAGCATTACCTAATTTCCCGCTGGGAACCAAGTCAGTTTATCCATCGTAATAAGCATAATTTTACTATAATTATGATAAATATTTCTCATCCCTAAATTTAAAATAAATTAAAAGAATTGCTGGAAAAATTTCTTTTAAAGATATGAGCATTTTCATTCATAAATTGAGAGTTCTCCGCAGCCGCAAGCAACACAACCTCCCCAGGCAGAAGCGCGCTTGCGACTGGCGGAAAATGTCAAAAATCTAGTAATCAAAGTGATAAAAACACAAATATCGTATTTTTTAGTAGAAATTACTACAAATTATTTCTGTGGCATATGTGTAAAATATAAAAACCTTAAAATGAAAAAATATATAAAAACGGGTGTTTTTCAGTCATAATTTGTAAATTTTTTAAATAATCATTGAAGTCCTAGAAAGATACACCTCCCGGTAGCAATACGCAGTCGCGACTGATTACATGGCAACAAGTGATTTGATAGGAGGAGTTAACTGAAGCTTTTGTCTGAACTTTTAAACATTTTTAAGAGCTTAGCTGGGGAATATGCGCGGGATGTCACGAGGTTTGAAAACAACTATACCTCCTGGGTTACGAATGAAGTTAGCTAAGATAGTCGTGCTACCTCACTTTGTGTATGGTAGCCTTATCTTTCCCAAGTTGGATTCTGTATGTGCGGGGAAAATAATGGCATTTAATGATGTCATTAGGTATATCTACAACCTATCCAGAGAGAGAGTCGCATTTCCATATACGTCAATTCCATTGCTGGTCAGCCATGGTCTAATTGAATTCCCGAAGCAAGCCGTTCAAAAGAACAACAGGGAACCAAGTACAACTCGACCAGCAATTGTGCAACCAAAGAATGATTCAGTTTTAATGTAAACTAAAAAAATACAAAATTGTTACTGTTAATTAATTTGATCGCGAGTTGTTGAATTCGGAATATCTACGGCCATAACCATAACACATAGGTTTTTCCATTTGATTAGACGATTGGTTCTCAACTGTTGCAAACTAGAGAGATTGCGCTATCCAATTGACCGAAAACGGCCTGAATTGAATATTAGACATGGTGTTGTCGTCTGCCATTACGAAAACGCCCGTCCATACACTTCTTTGATGACCCTTCAGAAATTGGGAGAGTTTGGTTGGGAAGTTTTGAGGCATCCACCGTAAGAAGCAGACATTGCTACACCATAGAAGCTATACTCCAATTTCCATATGACCCTCTGGGCGAAGCATTATAGATAATGGCTGTGCTACGAAATACATATAACCCAGTATACAGGGCAGTGATAATGACGTCACTAATTGATGCTATATTTTACTTATGCGGTGTGACGTTCTGGTAATCAAAAAAATATAAGAGACTGCAGGCTGAAAGAGTTTAAAGCTCAAAGGAGCGAACGAATATCCAAACTACACTTGTTCAAAATCTATATCGAATGTATAACTACACGAAATTGAAACTGGTGCTTATTGATAATTTGATTTAGATCCCACGCCATAAAAGAAGAGAATCTCAAAATCCCTGTTTCCATACGTAATTAGAATCTCAAGTCCTGAGCAACCTCACTCTGTTTCATTAAAAACGGAAAAAACCCAGCTTATTTACATTCATAATCCCGATTCCGCAATCGCCCTCATTTCCCTTCTTTTATAGCGCGGGCTTTATCGAGAATACGCCACGATTTTCTATCCAAATATTTTAAATAATTTCAGAAAATGATGAAAATAAGCTATGTCAGTTCAATGTGCCTTAAATGACAAAATACCGGATTAAGCAACACCTACCACTACCACCTCTGCCTTACCGAGCAGGGAGCAAAAACGTTAATCTTTAATTATTCGCCCTTTCAAAGCGTCTTACTGCTACCCCCCCCAAAAATGATAATAAATTTCGTTCGGAATTTCCTTATACAATATTTTTGTTATTTTTTCTTGTGTCGAAGAAAGAAAAATCCTCTTAGTTGTTTTTCCTGTTGGTGAACTAAACTCAAATCTCTTTTACACATCATTAGCGAGGTGGGCGAATACTGCTCTGCTGGTGAATGCTGTCTCTATGTTAACAATGTTTCACCAGAAAAGATATATTAATCACAAAATCCACCCCTCCTGAAAGCGGCTTTATGTTTCTTTTTCTCCTTTTATATGTGTATTTATCCTTCGGGAAACACATGGGTCGATCATTATTTTCCCCTGGGGGATGAAGGAGAGAGTGAGACACGGCAAAGGGGGGAAATACATAAATGCGAGTCTCTCGGTTATAACTATCGTACACAACAACTCAAAAAATCTGTAGAGATTTCAAACGAAGTAGAAGATTTTTACCCTACTATATGTATATAGAAAAAAAAAATATGAAGATTTCCCAGAATGAGGAAATCCGAATGTCGCAATCTACACACAGAGCCAAAAGCATATCGCCTTGTCGCTAGTAGCAGAGAGCCCAGTGAACTGCAGGAAAGTTTGTTGAACCAAAACTTTTTAATTATTCTTCGAAGATTTTCCAGACCAAAAAGTTTTCCATTTCTCATTTTTTTTTGTTATTTTGTGTGGGGAAAGAATTTCCCTTTCCGCCCCCGAAATATAACAACAAAAAAATTCAAAAAAAAATATACGCAGTTACAAGTTTATATTGTGGCTTATGCTGAAACTTCGGGACAACCTTTTGACATTTTCGTTTGGGGCACAACAGCCCTGCTTAGTCTAAAAAAAAAATATACGGCAGAAGGCTCTGCCTGGAAGTTTAGACGCCATCAACGAAGGAAACTGTTTTTTAGTTTACCACCCCCGGGGTGTAGGGGATTCCTTTTTATGGAAATCTGCATCCGCAACGTGTGTTCCAAAAGCCACCACAAGGCCTGGGGTTAATCACTTATTGAAATTAAAATTCCAAACTGTATAATAAATAAGGCACCAGCAAAGCCCCGCGCAAAGTCTCTCTATATAGGGGCTCAAATCCTCTCTTCCAGAAAAAAGCACCAGATTCTGTGTGGCATTAGTGCAAAGAACCCCTAAATGGATGTTATGCCACATATATCCCCCCCGAAAAAAAAATCCCCGAAAAACCTCGGATGGTTTAAATCTTGTTCATTTAATTTAGTAGCAAGGATATCTCGCTGAACACGCATCATCATTTCGGTGAATATCCTTTAATATTACATCACAGCAGAAGCCACAACGATTCACCGAACACGGGGGAATCGTTCCTTTTTTGCGCTCCGCCACCAGGCATAGGAGGGTTTCCGGTGAAATGACATAATCCTTGGCATTCTGCTCGAGAGTATGATGGTGGAAAAATTGCAAGTAATACCCCTTAGATTCGGCAAACAACAGACTGGATTCAAATAGACGCAACAACCTGAACACCAAAAGACATTTATCAAGCTGCGGAAAGCTTTTCAGCCATTGTCACCAGCTTTTTGTCGCTCCCGGGCATTGTCACATGTGTAGGTGTGCGGCGGCGGTGTGGCTCTTCCTTTTTACGTTAGGGTGCAGGCTTTTGTCATTTGACGACAACATGTGTCAGCCATCAAGGGGGTTACCAAATCGAGTTTATCTCGAAAAATTCCCACACCCACCGCCCGCACCCCGATGGGATTATGCTTAGTTATGAGGTATCACCATATGCAGGAGGAAATAAACATCCTGCCTTGAGAGGCAGGATAAGTTGCCGCAAGCGAGAATTTAATAAGCGCAGCTTTATTGATTTTAACGCGTACTATGAGCGCTTTAACAACATTGAAAAAGGACTGCAGGATGTCATGTTACTGATCGTATTTGAAACGAAGAACGAACTTCTGGCCTCACCCAATATGAACTCTTCTATTTCTCCTCCAATTTCACCTCATGCAAAAACAAGTAATCCTTTTTGCTTTAAGTTCTCTTTCACTTCAAGTACTGTTTACAAGGACTTTAAGGCTCAAAATACTTTTATTAAGGAGATTTTCAAAGGGCAATCCTTGATATCCTTGTAACTTTTAAGTGCTGTAAGAGTGTGTAATTTCAGTTGTTTTCAAAATTATTAAGAAAGCTTGATTGTAACTTGTATAATAATAAGACGCAAAATACAATTTTTGAGAGGGTCAATACTCGGACTCAGATTGGAGCTCAAACCTTCGAGAAGGATGTTTCTGAAGGAAACGCTCACTTTTGACGAGGGAATCGCGGGAGGTGCAAAAGGTCGAGAGTTTTTTATTTATTTATTTATTTATTTATTTACTGGTCTACAGAGTAAATCTCCAACAGACAGAATGCAGAAATTAATAATAAAAATTAAAATACATAAAAAAAAATATAAGAAAAAATATAAGTTAGAAACAATAAGATTATAAAGACAAATTAATTTAAAGCAAACGACAAGCTAGGAATTAATATATAAAATTTCAAAGAATATAATAATTTTACCTACTAAGATGGCTTAAGACCGACTTGAATGCTATTCTCTCAGCAGATAAATCAATCACGCCATAAACTTCATTAAATAGGCGAGAGCAATACGTTATTGGTTCATGCTGGCCATAAACGGTCCTATGCGGAGGAACAAACAATAGAGGCCTAGATCTCAAGGATATGCCAGGCGCATAAATGTTAAATAGAGTAAGTAATGAAGCAGATTTGATACGAAAACATAACACATCTCTGACAAACATAATACAGGCAATGTTTCGCCTAGTCTCTAACTTCTGCAGTCCTAGAAGCAAGCATCTGGAATTGTAAGAGGGCATACTATTACGCCAATTGATCTTACGAAGAGAAAACCGAGTAAAGGACTTCTGCACGGATTCAATCCGAGAACGGTGGAGAGAGGTATAAGGATTCCACACAACAGATGCGTATTCTAAGTGAGACCGAACAAGGGACATGTAAAGGGCTTTTAATGTAAATGGGTCCCGAAAGTCAGTAGAATTTCGCTTTATGAAACCCAGCATTCTAAAAGCTTTGGAGCATGCAAAGTCAACCTGGCAAGATGAGTTGAACGAATGATCAAAGGTAACGCCAAGATCACAAATAGTAACTGGAGAGTCAACAATCACACCATTAATATTATAGGAATAAGAAAAAGGGACAACAAGACGATAAAACGAATATTTTTTACATTTATTGGGATTTAACTCTAGTCTGTTTGCCTTGCACCACGAACAAAGGGTGTCAAGTTCCTTCTGAAGAATAATGCAGTCGGATAGTGAAAAAATTGATGTAAAGATCTTCAAATCATCTGCGAACAATAAAGTACTGGCACGCGAAAAAATGTTACAAACATCATTAATAAAAATATTGAATAACAATGGACCAAGATGACTACCTTGCGGCACACCTGACTTTACAGCAAAAGTTTTAGACAGATATGTATCGATTGAAACGGACTGTTTACGACCAGTAAGATAAGAACTTAGCCAGTTGAGAAGTGAGGAATGAAGACCAAACGCACGTAGTTTCATAATTAACAGAGCAGTGTCAATGCGATCAAAGGCTTTTACAAAGTCTGTATAAATAACATCAACCTGTTCACCACGTTCAATAGCATTAATAGCATAGTTTTTAAAAACCACTAGATTTGTGGTAGTTGATTTGCCGCTCATAAAACCATGTTGCGCCTCACAAATACATTTATTAACAACAAATTGTAGTCTGTCAGTAACTAGACTTTCAAAACATTTAGGAACAGGTAATAGCTTCGCAATTCCTCTATAATTAGTAATTTTGCTCCGACAACCTGATTTATAAAGAGGTTTAATAACCGAATATTTCCAAGAATCAAGGAAAGAGCCGAACATTAAGGACATATTAAATATTTTTGTAAGAGGATACGAAAGACTAGAGATACAATTCTTTAATAATAAATTACACAACAAATCTGGTCCATGAAACACGTCACTGTTTAATTTTTTAAAGCATGATTCAACTTCACTCTGTTCAAGTTGAATAATGCCAACATCAACAGTTGAAATTAAATCATCAAAATCAGGGATAGGATCACTATTATTATTCGAGGCATAAATAGATCCAAAGTATTCAGCGAAAAGATCACAACTTCCTTGCAAACAATTAGAGTAAATACCATTATATTCCATAGAAGCAGGCATAGAGGACGAAGAACGTTTGGCGTTAATATACGCCCAAAAGGCCCTGCAATCATTTTTGATATTCTTCTCAACAGATGAAACATACTGATTGAATAAAAAGCGATGAAGAAAGTGATATTCTCTATGAAGTCTTTTAAATTTACATAAATTATAGGTATTACAATGAAACCTTAAAGCTTTGTGAGCTTTATTTTTAGCATTTTTAAGTCTTAATAAACCTCTATTAAACCAAGGAGGATGATTGGAAGAAGAACGAGTAACAATTGGGATAAAACGATTAATACCAACATGAACCAATTCAAGGAACCTTGAATAGCAACTTTCTAAATTAGAACAATAGCATTGAAGTTCACAGTCCCAGTGTACAGATTGCAAGTAATTATTCAAGCCATCATAATCACCTTTAGAAAAACTGTATTTATAAGTACAAAAATTAGAAATTGAAGCAAATTTATAAGTACAAATTTCAAGAACAAAAGGATAGTGAAAAATGTCTATCTTAGCTAGAGGCAAAAGTACTTCAGCTACATTACAAATTAAATCAGAACTAATAAAAGCTAAATCCAAAAATCTACCAATACAATTTCTAAACCGGTTAACCTGAACTAAATTTAAACCAAATGCAGTGTCAATAATTAAACATTCACTCCGAGATGTAAAATTCGTTGGCAAAAGAGTATCATTATCAACCGTGCCAGACCACAAGATGTTGGGGAGATTAAAATCACCCAAAACGCACAAGAATTCCTTAGGTTGGGCGACATCAAACAAGGTGTTAATGTTTCTAGCATGAGCCTCATAAATCGTCACAGGAGACGCTGGAGGAATATAGCTGACACAAACTTTCAAAGTACCAAGACCTGGAATTTGAACACAAACTGCAAGTTGCTCAATCACAGCATCCACAACTTCAAGTGTCAGCAACGTAGAACTGAATTCGACCTTTACTGCAATTAGCACTCCACCTCCACGAGAACATCCAGTCGAAACAGGGCAACGGTCCTTTCGATAAACTAAGTATATTTTTTCATCAAAAAACTCCGAAGTTAAATGTCCAGGAGTTAGCCAAGTTTCTGTAAGAACAATAATATTGAAGTCATTGATGATGGCATTTAAATAAATATCACGGGATTTAGAACTCATTCCTCTGATATTTTGGTAATATAAGGATGTAAAATTATTGCTGGAAGGTAGTACTGATTCTAAGTTGCGACTTCGTCCACCTTCGGCGCTAGAAAGTTTTTTGGATGATTAATAAACTTGCGAACCACAACTCCAGTAGGCCACAATTCAGGATTAAGGATTTTGTCATAAACATTTTCAGGAACACCCAGTTTAAAAGTAGTATACCTTAGCACTGAAATATCAACATCAGCCTTAACCAAGCGCCTACATTTTACTTCAGCGGAGTCAATAGTCAAGGATGATGAAATAAAGTTTATAATATTTTCTTCAGTCGTCGTCGGATGTAATCGAGACAAATGAAGCCATCTTAGCTTGAGAACAGCAGAAATATCCGCGCAATCTGCTGCAGTACCAACAACACGAATTTGGTTGTGTTTCCTACGGTGCACTTTAATCCACCCAGTACCTTCCGCCGACGCATTAACGCTAGGATTAGCACCAGATGAACCAACGTCCACCCTAACAACAGCAGCAGCAGGATCGCTAGTAGATCGCCTAACAGTCGAATCTTCACTCACGCCAGCAGAAGCATCGCTCTCGGTTCCAGCTACAGCAGCAGCAGAAACGCCAGCATCACGCCCAACAGCTGATTCCCTGTCTGTAGAGCCAGCATCGACGGCAGCAAGCGCATAATCAGCAGCAGATTCAGGCTGCAATGGTTTAACGGATGAAACCGCTGCACCCCCATCGGAAGAGCCAGATGTGCGAGCACCAACTTTGAGCGCCGAGGATGAATTTTTTTTCGACGACAAGATCGTTGGGGAATTTTTTGGGGCAACGGACGCAGCGGTTCTCTTAAGCACAGCTTTCCGCACTGTGCCTCCTGAAGAAAGAGACACTGAGCGGCGATTATTATTATTATGATTAGATGCATTCACATTCACAGCAGAGCCATCATCATTCTTTTTATTAAATTTAAGAAATTCGTTCTTCAGAACAGCAATATCACTCGCAAGTTCACCGATTTTAGAAATTAGTTCACTGATGGGCAGGAAATTACAATTTGCACACTTCCAGCTTAATGAATCATGCGATTCGATAACTTTTAGAGTCTCATCATCGAGCCGAGAGCAACGTTTGTGAAAAAAGCGGCCGCAAATAAGGCACGAAACATTTTTTTTGTCAAACAATAACTCAAAACATTTGGCACAAGCACCAACAACCCGATTATCGGTCATAATTTTTTGTTGCAGTAAAGGTTTTTATGCTTCTGATTTTATTTCGAGACCATTTACTACGTTTACAAGCGGAGTTTCCCTCCGGATGGAAGTTTCGATCCGGAGTGAAACACCGCTTATAAACCAGGAGTGAAAATCCAGAACTTGGATTTTCGCTCCCGAAGAAAAAGCTGGAGTGAAACTTCGATCCCGGTTTATGTTGTGCTTATAAACGCTGACTGGGAGTGAGAATTTTTTCCAAAGGGGAAGACTTTGTTAAAAAGAAGCTGGGTGTTTTATTTTGCAACAATAGATTTTTTTCTTTGTTTATTGATATTTTTAAATACATTAAATTAAACATTGGGTTTATATTTGTCTTTGCTATGATTTTGAATTTGTGCTTGGAGCTGTCATCTCAAACCAAAAAGTATTTTGGATTTACACTCCCATTGCTTATAAACGCATCGGGAGTTTTACTTTGGATTGAAGATCCAGGAGTGAAACTCCGCTTATAAACGTAGTAATAGAAACTTTGTAGTCACAATAATAAGATATATGTTTGAAGTGAAAAAAGATATATGAACAATTAGAGAGACTCCGGAGGTCCTACCTTAAATTCGTGCATCGCCACTTACCTGTACGGGTGAGCCCCTCTACTGGAAGAGGACTCAGAGGCCTTGGAGAGAACGATGAGGGTAACTAAACACGAAGTTTAAGCTGACCGGGGATCATCTTCAGCTGCTATAAAAATTGGTCTGAAAAAAAACCCGCCCTGGTACCACGACGTTTTCTTTTTTACAATGACCTTTCAGGATTCACAATACGTACATCAGATAAAAGGGTGAGGTGAGGAGCAAGAATCAATTTTGGTCACACTCAAAAGTTAGTTAATAAAATCTGTGTGGAAAATAGGAAGGGCACTGTACCTACACTGTAGGTACTCTAGAAAAGTACAACTGGAGATTTTCAGCTGGATTCTTTTTATTTTGGGGTCATAAATAATTTCCCAAAATTCCATAAGGCCAATGGGCTAATGAGCGAAATAGTGAAGGACCACCTTTTAGTGGAACTAATCCTTGCCAATTCTAATGTCGGCAGACTCTTGGACCTTCTATGGGTCGACATCGAGGCCAAAATATCAGAGATGGTCGTGGAGTTCGTGATGGGGCAATTTGCTCGAGTATCTTCGGCGCCACAACAGGGACATCCCTATGGACAACTGGAAGGTGTTCAAGGCCGAGGAACCCCAGCGAAGTAGTATAACCCTGGTACTGATAATCAACGTCGAGTGCCTAGAGGGGCTCGAAAAAGTTGACTATAAACTCCATTTTGGACTAATGCAGTCATGGATAAAAGTTTTCAAACCACTTCATCTGACGAAGAGGCTGACTCTGGTGAAGAGTTAAGTGAGAGCGGTGAGACAGTCATCGAAGTTGAGAGTTAGTTAGCATCTACAAGCCCAGAAGCAGTGGTTGATAATGTAATATATAGATGGCAGCAGGCGATCTGTAGCACCCTCCGGCTGCGTGATGTGAGTTGCTTTGTCGAGAAGACCTATGAGCACAGTACTATACCACGCTCTCTACCACAAGAAATGGTATCACGACCTACTGACTGCATAGTCGCAAAATTAAATTTTGGCAGTGTCCTTAATATCTGGAGGAGAAAGGAACGGGAAGTTTTACAACCTAACAAGGGCCATGAGACCATACGGATCCAAATCAATATCGGTTATTCTGGAGTCCATCAATTTACTTACAAATCGCTTCCGCTTGCCTAATTTCGCTAGTGTTTTCCAGGCAGAACTTTTGACAATTTTTCATGCTTGCCTAGCAATGCAGTCAAATCCAAGGCTGGGAGCCAGGGGGAGAGAGGGGAACCACGTACTGGATATACGCCACCATCATTAGGCCCATGATGACTGATGGAGCTTTAATTTAGTAGCAAAGAATGGCGCTTAGGAGTTTCATAACCAATTTAAGCTAAATTCAAAGAATGGCCTTCCTTTCCATCACTGGGGCCATCCGCACTTCCCTCAGAGATGGAGAATCTCCTCAATCTGGTACCCCTCCACCTTGAGGTAGAGAAGTCCGCCATAAACGCGGTGCTGCGGCTGAAAGCGAATGGTTACCTGGGCACTTGTTTTGGACGAGGACATTCTATAATAATCAACATCATAGAAGAGATTTTGGAAGCGACAATGCTATCGGAATGCATACCCTTTAAAACCTCACAATTTGAGCAAAATAGAGACACATCTGGAGTGAAAGCCCCAGATTCAGCAGGGCGATAAGCCTAGGCACCCTAGCAACTGTCTTTCAAGCAAGGGTGTACACTATACTGGCATGATCTCATAAAAATTTAAGAAGGGCCTGGCGTTCTCAATCAAGTTACCCTTGTCTAGATCCCGGGGCACCGTGGCTTCAAAGGCAACGAAATTGCGGATACCATGGCTAAAAGGTGCTCTGATATCGCATTGATTGGTCAACAGCCGGATATTTTTTTTTTATGTGAAAGTCTAAGCTCAGATGTCACCCTTTGTACTACCAGTCCGTCATGTCTTACACGTCAACGTCAGGTGTCTGGTAGTAAGCTTAGCTCGAAGGATAGAGAAAGAATAAAACAGATTAAAGGGAGTCTGGGGGGTACATGAGGAGGTGGAGATGAACCTTGCGTTTAAACTCTTGGGTGTTATATGAGTTTGGGAAAACTGACTGTGGAAGGTTGTTCCACAGTCGAGTTCTTCTCGAAAAGAACGAATTACTAAACTGGTGTGTGCGCGAAAATAAGGGCTGTAGATAGTGAGGATGAGCCGAATGGGCAAGTCTTGTGTTGCGGGAAAAACATCGCCGTGAAGGCAGGAGATTATATATTTCGGTGGAACAGTCGTTATGGTAGATGCGGTAGAATCTTACCAGAGCTGCTACATTCCTGCGTTGACTAAGTGAATCAATTTTGGAGCAAATGACGGCGTCGCCAATGAGTTGGAGAGCGCGGTTCTGCACCTTGTCCAGCCACGCTAAGGTGGTACTCGGTGCCCCTGCCCAGAGATATGAGTTGAATTCGAGGCGGGCCGAATGTAGGATTTGTATATTATAGCCCTGGCCGACGGCGCGGCGGAAGGAGGAATTTGCATCTTTTAAGGAATCCCAAGCATTGTGATGCTTGTTTAGCGATTTGGAATATGTGATTACTCCATCGCAGATCTTCAGTTAAAGTTATGCCCAGGATATTGAGGGATGGTTCAGCCATCAGTTCTAGACTGTCCACTTTAATGGGAGGGATTGGGGAGCGCGTTTTCATAGAGAAGAGACAGAATTTTGTTTTCTGTGCGTTGAAATCGACTTGATTCATGAGGCCCCAATCAAGAATCAATCTTATGTCCCTGTTGATTGAAGTGGACATAAGTTCACGATCAAGCAGACAAGGTCTGGAGCGTGCTTGTCTTGCTTTATCAAAGCTATACGAGTAACGCAAAGTACTGTCATCAGCGAAGCTGTGAAGTGAGTTGGATGGAATTGAGAGCAGGTCATTTATAAAAAACTAGGAAGAGAGCTGGATATAGAATAGAGCCTTGGGGAACGCCTGCAGAGATGGAGTGGGGATTAGATTCAACGCCGTCCAATACTACCTTGATTGAACGGTCGGAAAGGAAACTCTCAATCCAATTCTTTAGAAGAAAATCGATGCCAATAGCATGGAGTTTACTCAATAGAGCGGGGTGCCATACTCTATCAAAGGCCTTGGAGATATCGAGAGCAACCAGGCCGAATTCACCAAAGCGATGAATGTTTTGGTAGAGGTGTTCAGTTAGGCATACAAGGAGGTCGCCAGTAGATCTTTTCGATCTAAAGCCGTACTGCTTGTCATCCAATATTTGGTTGCGTTCAAGATATTCCATAAGCCTTCTGTTTATTAATGTCTCCATGATTTTGGAGAGGATAGAAGTGATTGCTATTGGGCGGTAGTTAGGAGGGGTCGCTGGAATCACCTTTTTTCGGTATAGGCTGAACATGAGCCAGTTTCCAGGAGTCAGGGAAAACTCCGGAGAAGTAAGAACGGGCGAAGAGTTTGCGCAGAGGTTTAGGCAAAGGTGAAGCGCATTTTTTAAGAACCATAGGGGGAATTTTATCAGGGCCAGTGGATTTTTTGGGATCGAGCTCCTTGAGACACTTGAAAACTTCACGAGTTCTGAAGAAAACTCTGCCCATTGAGTGAGCAGAACCCTCTACAATGGGGGGTTGCATGGGGTATTGGGTACTCACGAGCTTGCTGCAAAGGGCCCTGGCCGATCGGACTTTGATGAAACATTCCGGCTCTTAATCCAGCTCCTTATATATGGCCATGAACCGAAAGGATCAAGGCTAAGCACTAAAAGAAAAACTTTTCCCGCCTTAAAAAAACAGGACGACTTCAATAAAATATAATGACATTCAATAAACACTTATGCAAATGTAAATGAACGAAAAAGTATGAAAAGTAATTAAAATTTTATTCTTGTGAAAATTCCTCGGGAAATTTTTCCTAACACTCCACTCTGCTCCTAAGCCGGAAATATACTCCAGGACGAAATTGTTTCAACAACTACAACCTCAAAAATTAAAGCGCTTTCATGAAATGTACGGCAACAATACGCCGAATAATATGTAATTTCGAAAGAAAAACATGTAAATTACAAGGAAGGCATCCTGCTACCCTCCTCGACTGCTTCCGTTGCCGGCGTCCATTTGAGTAAAAAATAAAAATTTCAGCATTGTTTCAAGGGTGGCTCGAGAGCAGCGCATTCTGTCTGTGCGCTGTTTTCGTTCAACAGTTGATTTAATTTAGAGAGTTAAGCAAATTTTAATTAAAAGCAAAACTTCTTAAAAGTTACACTAAAATAATTCCTGTGCAACTATAGTTTATTGCAGAAAAACGAGCATGAATGGGCGAACAGACACCGGAGGTAAAAATAAATACACAGCCAATCCTGCACTATATAGAAGGCGGATGAGTTGATGCCAGCTTAAAGTCCCCGGCGCCTCTTCAAAAGGTGGAATTTTATTAAAAAATTTGCATATTTAATCAAAAGGCCTGGCTCAGTGCCATCTGGTTCTGTTCTACTTCTGCAAACGATAAATTAATTGTTGTCTTTCGGATTCCGTCAGGTATAAGGAGGTATCTCGATCCTGGCAGGACTGCGCCGAGCCAGCCACTCTCTCTCTCCCGTTCTTCAGGTAAGAGGAGACACCGGTAAACAACAGTACTTTTCTGGGGATCTAGCAGCGGGCGCACGGGGGCCGGAATAAATTATTCATGAGAGATAAGAGAGCGGTGCGGAAAATTAATCGAAATTAATTAACTCCTAACAGATGGAGATGAGGGCGAGAACACGGAGGAGCTTGAACGAGTGTCGAGTCCTTGCCTCGGTTACAGGATGTTCAAGGGCCTCGAAAGCACTTATTTTATAATTCACACAAATTGCCACATCGTCGTGATAGTTGTCTTGTTGAAATATTGATTGTGATTTGATTTGCGTGAGAGCGGGCTTAGCAGGGTTATTGGTGGCCTCTCGACCTCCCCCAGCTCTATTCATTTTGTCCCGACAGTTTTGTTCGACTAAACGGGGGTTGGGGTGTAGTAAAGTAATTTATATACGACCAAAACGAATAAATCCTAACAAGCCTTAAATAATAGAGCTGTGTTGACTTAAGAAATTTTTGCTTAGCCCGCAATATCCCCATCCATGGTTCCATGCTTCCATGCTTCTATGCCGCCATGCTTCCCACCCCCAAATTACTAATGTACATCCTTGATCCTGGCAAGTTCTCAGCCACACATAGACAAACTACCAGGTTCCGCCCCCGAAAGGTACAAGACGAATGGTTCGTTTTCATGTCGCATTCAGTATCCAAATATGTTATTAATCAATTTGACCTCCTGTTGCGTACAGGGGGCATAAAAATTAGCTGAAATATGCAAATTTCTTCCTGTTTACAACTACATCATTAGTCAGCGAGGAAAGATTGCTTATGTTCACCCAGTGATATATGGTAAATGTGCGTGCTGTCACGTAACAAATGAATTGGAAGCTTATGAAAGCGGAGGACGACTAATTACATGTATAAAATCGCTCTAAGGATAACCTTTGTTCTTATCATTTTTGCATTTTTTTCTATTCGTTGGGTTTCTTCTCGAATAACGCTGGGTCAGGATATTTAAGTGGTGAAAGTTCGGCTTTATTGCCAGGGAAAAAGTTGCCAGGGAAAAATATCAGATAAATTTTTATATGGTTATTAATGAATGAGAAGGAGTTAAAACAATTTTCTTCCTTTTTTTGTGGGTATCAAGTCAAGGGTTCAAGTCAGTCAGTCATACCTAAAAATAGCTGTTATTATATAATGGACTTGTAACTAGGTGGTTTTTTTGAGAATCTGTAAATCAATCTAAACATTTATTAAAGTTATCAAAATTATAGTGTGAAAATATAACGTCCATCATTGCTATAAATATTATTTCTCTTAAGGCGGTTCCTAAGGCGGCTAAATTCATGAATAAAGTAAAATATTAATTTGTATAAGAGAACTCAAGAAAATATATGAGACCTTAGGTAATAACGTAATAATAATAACGCCTGAACATCAGCGAAGAGAAAACAAAGATGATGCAACAGTCAACGAAATGCTGATAACTCTAAGGGAGTCTAGGTGGACCATATATTGTGCTGGTGGTGACCGGCAAGTACATCTCAACAATAAGAGATATAATGCAACAAGCATTGGACCCTCTTGCTCATTGGGCTTCTACAAAGGGTATAGGCGTTAACCCAGCCAGGGCTGAAGTAGTGCTCTTTAGGTCTCGTACTCGATAGGAAACTAACGTGGAGGCCGAATCTTTTAGAACGATCCAATAAGGCCAAAACAGCTCTCTTTTTATGCTAGTGAACGATAGGAGTCAATTGGGGCCTTAAACCCCGCATCGTCCACTGGCTGTATACAGCCGTAATTAGCCCTATAATTATGCATGGCATATTGGTATGGTGGACTACGTTACAGAAGATTACAAACCGTAAGATACTGGAAAGGGTTCAAAGAACAGCTGAGCTGTGTATCAAGCGCTCCAGCAGCTGCGCTGGATGTCTTATTGCATCTTACTCCTTTGGACATACCCGCCGAGCAAATGGCAGCCTGGACGACCGCCAGGACAAGATGGACTCCATATTCATATGGTCACTCATCCATCCTTAGGAGGCTCGCCACCGCTGCGGACAGCCTAGACTGCACTTCATCTTCGTGGACCTTGGAGAAAGGTTTCAATACCATTATTCCGGCCAGAGATGACTGGACAGATGGTGTTATCCCACTCTTCACGCAAAGCGTTCAAAATCTCTTGTTCAATTTTTTTGAAGTAAAACTTCTTTAGGGACGTTTGCTTAAAAAAATTTACATGAGAGTGAATCAATTTCATTCGCGTAACGCTCTCACACATGAAAAATCGTCAGAACTTTCGTATAACGATGGGAAATGGGGCGGACGGGGTACAAGAGACGAAGAAACTCGGGGCTGTGTGTGCAACAGTTAAAATACACTCTGCCTTACGTTGCCGCACAGGTTTTGCTTTATCTCATTATAGGAATACAAATTCACCATTATGTAGAGGTGAATTATTTGAGTTTTTTCTTGTGGTTTGGTCACTGGCCGGGCTTATGCCGCGGACACTTTGGAGCTGACTGACATGTTGGAAGCGGCATATACGACTAAAATTTTCGGCGCAGCCTGAGTAAGTGGATCTGGTTTTTGGCGTGGTCAAACATGTAGCACTGCCGGGAAGTTACGGTATAAACGCTTGAGACTTTCTTAAAATACCAAACGATGTAAACAAATATGAAAAAATGAAAGAAGAAATGAACAATACATCTTTCTTACGTTTATTTTGTTATTGTCTCCAATATAAAATACTTTTTGCACGCTTCAATTGATGAAACCGAAGCTGTTAAAACCGTATGTCCAGTGGTTTGGGTGCTTAGAATACCAAAAGGGAGTGGTGAATTAAATGTGTGAGGTGCTCTTGTTGGCACCCACTTCCCCTTTGGTTAGATGTGCTGGACCTTTCCCTTTTTTAAATTACAATTTTTTTAACTTCCACAAATCGACGAATCGTTTATGTCAAAACATTACACTGTTGTGAAAATCTTTCCTGATATGTTTTTTGGGTCGCTGATTACGAAAATCGGGGTCCCACAGTCTTAAAATATGCATGTCACCTTTAAATATGCTTAAAAACTCCCTTTTTTAAGGATTTTCGCGATAATTTTAATTATAATCAAAAACAATCCAATGAAATACATTTTTTGCAATATTTATATTCAAAAGTGGTTGATCTATAACAAAGCAAATTTTATGATAAGGGAATAGTAAAGGGCTGAAACTATCCCTACATCGTCTGAAAATATAAAGGTTTGAAAAAAATGTTTTTTCAACTTTATGCTTCAAATTCGGTTTAATCAGCTAAAATAAATTATTTTCAACTACGCCTAGAAAGAAGAATTTGAAAAAAGGTTGATTGTTTTTTGCATTTCTTTTTGCTCCCTTTAAAATTAATTCGCTCCCTAAAAGATTGTATGGGACGAAGAAATCAGGTAATTGGCTAGGTGGCCATAAAGGGTGCCAATACCATACTCAAGTAGACTGGCTCTCGTTCGCGTAGGTAAAGCGGCTCGCGTAGGTAAAGCTTCATTGGATGTGGTTGGCGGACTGCTTGGTAAAACTATACTTGGGTTTGGAATAGTCTATGCCGATGCGGTTGCAATTATTAATGATCATGAATGTAGCGGGAGCGGGCGGAGCATGCATTGAATTTTCTCAAGCGTACTATAGATCCGACAGACTTTCCACTATATCTATTGCATATCTATTACTAGCCGTTGGGCACAAGAGTTTTACTTCTAAAGTGTGGTCTTAAGCACACTCATATTTGAAAGCTTCCAACCATTACTATCGCAACCTGACATCGGGGCATTGAGAAACAACTCGCTAGAGTGTAAGGCATAACACGAAACGAACTGAATCTCATCAACGAACCGATGACATGCGCTTTGGTGGAGTGGGGATGGGCTAAGGAAGGCTTTGACAAGAGGAATCAGGAATGTAAAGAGGGGGGAAGAAAGAAGGAAAGTTATGTAAGTGGGAAAGTGGAAAAGGCGAAGGACTGTGGGGCTGGCCGGGATTCGAACCCGGGACCTCTGGGATAGTAACCGGATTCCTTACTCCCTAGGCTACCGAGGCCCCCTCATTACCATTGAGCTTCAGGACAAGTCCCTGGTGCTCAAAGAAGATTGTACCGATTATCAGCGTTTTTTTTTTAGTGTTTGAAACACTTGTTATGTGCACTTTCCGTTATGGCCCTCAGCTCCTTCAGGCAATTTTCGTTTTTTCCAGTTTCTGCTCCTTTTTTGTCCTTCATTTGGTTGACTGCTGACTTGTTTGCATGTGAATGTAGTTGTTTAGTGGTACATTTCGATAGGATGGGATCACAATTGAATTTGGAGAAAATTCAGCTCTTTTGGAACAAACCAACCTCCAACGAGTTCGGGGCGATCTAGCAAATTTACAACATTTAACCGTATTTGACGCACTTTCCTTCGCGATTGAGCCACCTTCACGGCACGGCCAGGCGTGAAACTAAAAAAAACCGTTTAAGGACATCTTTACGCTGAAAACAGTAATATTTTTATTCACATTAATGGACATGCGCTTTACAGGTTCAAATCTGCCGTAAATGACTTTAGAGGAGTTGATGTGTAAGAGAGGTGGCCCTCTGAAATTATAACTGCTCTCTCTCTAAACGACGCATGGCATCTTAGAAAACATCGGTCACCCTTCCTTTAACGAATTGTTTTAAAAGGGTGGGGAAGAACCCTTTATTCTAGGATTTTTTAAAACGGTTTTCAGAGGAGAATGCAGAACCTCCGAACAGGACTTAAGGACCGCAGGCGGAATACCGTCATTAATATATCAATTTCAATCACATCAATTTCATAATTTAAAAATGAATTTTCTGTTTCCCAACCTAAAATTAATTTAATATCAGTTGAGAGTGCCTAAAAATTTAAATGTTCATTATATGCCCGAGCTGAGAGTATACCAAAAATTCATTTAAATAAAGTCCTTTGAGATAGAATAATTCCATCCAAGCACACACAGAAAATCCTTTTAAACCTTCGAACAAAACGAAATGAAGAATGGATTGTGGCGAAAGGATAATTTAAATTTCATGAAAAAGTGCCTTCATTATGCAGATCCATGCATACGTGTACTTAACCGAAAATTTTCTTATTTAAATGCAGTAGAAACGAGACTCCGTCGACAGCTCTAAACGTTACGAAAATATTCGTTTCTAAAAATTTGATATTGAACTCAATTAATTATTTGGGTGAGAGGAACAATATTTTTTTGGAGCCTTTGGGACTAGGGCCATGGAAAATCTAGGGAGATGAAAGAATTTTTGCTGAAGTTTCCCATTGAACACACTACAACAACAACTATTATAAAATTACAAACCGAGGAGGCAATGATGCTGTTGGGGTATCTGAGGGGTATAACTCCTTAACTAACGAAGTTTAAGAAGACGTCTTTCGTTCCTTCGAGCTAAGCTTACTACTAGACATTGTACCATGGCGTGTACGACATGACGGACTAGTAGTACAAAGGCACCTAAGCTTAGACTATCACATAAAATTATTCAAATAAAATTGGGACCAGCGACGTCAAATATGCTAATATGATTGCTATCTGGAGAGTCTATTGATTTTCATTTCCGCCAGGGTTGGTTATGGCACAGTCCACGTCGTTGTCGAATTAAGGAGTTAGTGCTGCGTGTACAGGTTACCGACGGCTCTGCCCAACTCGGAGTCTGTCGATGCATCAACTTCGATCTGGGCTGCGCCTTCGCCATCGGTTTCCATGTTGCCCTATTCGTCAAAACCGTTGGTGCTGGCTCCTTGGTTCACTACGGCTTCCATGTCTGTTTTGTAGACCTTCAACTCGATCTGTTGCAAGCCATAGTTCACGGCGTATTTTCCTTAGCCCAGGGTTCAGGCATTATTCATTTAGGAGCAGAATAACTTCCAATGTGGCCCTGTTAGTCTGCTCCGTTTTGATAACCTTCCAGTTATCTGTGTTGATTTTAGGGTTGACCCCGACTCTAGCTACCGCCACTTTGTACAACTCTGCGGATCTTGTGCTGTCCCAGGCCGTTAATTTTAGGCTGTCGTTATACCAGCCGACATCAAGGCCTAAGGGGAGAGGTCCTGAGGGCCATAGTCCCTTTAGCAAGTGCGACTTGCACCGACCGCCATTGGTACTTGGGGATCTTCCCATTTTCCTCATTATCGTCCAGGGACGCCGATTATTTTACAATCCTTCGCTACTTTTGCGAAGGATATCGTTTTTGTATCGTGCGCCTTGGACTTTTTCTGAACTGGATTTTGGGTGTTGGTTTCCTCCACCGATTGTTGGCGTTTAAAGGCTGGTGCACCTCTAAACTGCTGTAGCGTGAAGTTTGGGATGACTTGCTTGCCCAAACAATGTCATCCTGGACTTTGATGTAGCCCTCCTCCGACACTTGGTCTTCCCTGATCGGGCTGGTGGCCAAGCGGCGAAGGATTCTGCTGGTTAAGCGGATTTCTACCTTTGTTGGGTCAGGGGGGCAAATCTGGTTCGGTGCAGTGAAAACGTGAAAACACTTTACACGTTTACACCTTTGTTTGCGATTCTTATACCGTGCAAACCACTGCCAAAAACTTTGCACGTATAAAATATTTTTACACCGTGAAATTTAGAGTGAAGTCGTGAAAAGATTTGCTAGTGGACATTTGAGGAGCCTTCTTTCTACCCGATTAAAAATAATTTCATGGTTAATTTCCTTACTAGCACGCACGCGCCCGCAGCTAGCACGCATAGCGAACAAACAGGCACGCCACAAAAGTACGTACTCTCCCGCCACAGGTACGCACGCTCCCGCCACAGGGATACACGCTCCCGCCACTGGCACGAAAATCTAAAAATTTGTTCGCTAGAGGGATGCACTCTCCCGCCACACGCACGAAAATCTCAAAATGTGCATGATGACGACTTTACATACATATATAATACTCTTCTCCATCTTTTTTAAGAGGCGTAGAATTTTTATTCTACGAAAAAAAAATTTTTTCTTTCATTTTAAATTTGAGTTTCGCGCGTACCAGCTGCATGCTAGCTGCGGGCTAGTGTTATTTTCACTCAGGCGTGCATGCTAGCTGCGGGCTAGTGCATTCCAGCTGCGGGCGAATTTCATTTTTACTCGTGATTTATAATATTCGTGCGTGCCAGCTGCATGCTAGCTGCGGGCTAGTCTTCAGGCGTGCATGCTAGCTGCGTGCTAGCTGCGGGCAAATTTCATTTTTAATCGGGTAGGGGTGGAGGTTGTGGCTCCACTCTTTTTGGGCTGGCCCGGGGGTACCGCAGCCCTGTATTTACCGGGATTTATAGCCCCTACCGGTTTTTGTCTAGATGAACTGGACCCCTTTTTTGTTTTCATGTGTTTTATTATTCATAATTTAATTTACTCCCACGAGTAGCGGAGAAATGAGATCCACCAGGGCAGAGATCCGCAGTATCCGGATAAGGCTGGTTAGAACCTAAGATCGGCAGGTATCCGGAGCACGCCGTTCACGACTGACCTTTTTTTAACCTGAGCCAACAGTTAAGCTTACCATCGGCACGGTGCGTATGACAGCTTGATCAGACCCAGAGGAATGGGGGTTGGGGATAGGAAGGAAAGGAAGCAGGGAGAGAAAAGGAGATGGGCATACGGTTATGGAGGACGACTGCGTGCTACATTCGAGCTAGAACGCATTGCCCAGGGTGAACCAGCGTGATGGACGTGTCACGCGTCGTTGTCAACTCAGCCCATAATGAATCAATCTGATTAAACAGATATCAAGAGATTTCAGAACATCGAATCAAACCTCATCGTAAAGTTAATGTTTGATTTCAAAGTGGACATCGCAACTTTTGGTATTGCACCCCTAGTTTACTCAGTACAGTTATATTATGAATGATTTAAATCCATCCCAAATTTCCTGTTGCACAAAAAAAAATTTCCTCGAACCCCCCAAAAAAAATCATTTAGCAGTAACTCTTTATTCATTCCATCATAACTAATGGAGGCGATAAATCTTTCACAACTTACTAAGAGCCTTCTAATTTGGCAAATTTATTCTCCCAGCAAAATTGATTATTCCTCCAGTTACTATTACTCTTTGACATTCCGCCACCATACCAACAATTTATGCCCATCTCATGGTCATTTCATAAGATAAATGCTGGAGAAATTCCCTCCTTAATAGTTGCCCACAAGAATAATAATTTCTTTGCCATGTTTGTGGACATTTTTTGTTGGCCCTGGCAAACTCCTCACAGGCCCTGGCCTTTATAAAAAAAGGAAAAGCAGGAAAAACTTGGCCAATCTTCATTGTGCTCCACATAACGAACTCGTATAGAACTTTGCAATTAGGCCAATATTGATTTCGCCTTGTCTTGAATCCCAATGCCGCCTGCCAAAATGAGGAAAAACATTGCAAACAAGAAAAACAAAACTGGCAATGGCTTCCCTGCCGATCTGATATGACGTGCTTTATTTTAAGTAGGCAATAGAAAATAGTCAAATAAAGATTTCCCCCGTGCGGGGGAGTTTAAAGCACCTGCAAGGAGGCGCGGCGGAACGGGAAATAAAACGATGGAAAAATAAATAACAGGATATTGGGCACGTTTGGAAAACTCGTTGCTATCTGATACCGAACACGAGGCAGCCTGGCGATCATTAAAGGAAGCGCTTCAATATCAGGACCATATGCGCCCCCCATAACAGTGTTAAGCCCTCGACTCGCCCCGGCCGATACTGTCAACCCCCGACCCGGTGGGCCCGGGATGTTCGTTTATGGCCGCCCCCGTGAACCCATACTTGACACTTAACCTCAACTTTTACAGGCAATTAATGTGCAGAGGTACACAGCAGCCGCCCGGGCGCTCTTTTGATGTAATAATAAAAATCAGAAGCCCTCGTGAAATGGGCAGATAATGTCCGTCGGAATGATGGCCTCGGCGAAGGTGGACCGAGTGCGCTTGATGGCCGACGCAATCGTTCGCATTCCTTAATGGTCTGCTACTGGTCGACTAAATGAAATCTTCATAATTGCCTTGATGCCTGCGTAATTTGTATGGATGGAGTTTTTGATAATGGACTTCGCTTTAATCTGCACTGATTGGAGGTGTATGATGATGGTACACAGGTATATTTACTGCGCTGTGGTATCATTTTTATTCGAATAAAATTCCGTAAGGTTGGTACAACATGTCCGAGACGTCGTAGACTGTCCAGCTCTCTGTTCGAAACTATATTTCGTTCGTCATACCTTTCTTCAGTTTGCCGTTCATTTTGGCTATCCCTTTAATGCCTAATTTTTAAGCTATTCTTTTCGAAGGTTTTGAGCTCTGCTGTTCAAGCTTTAGACCTGTAGTTTATGGTGTTAATGTCCAAGCTTCGGAGTCGTAACATAGAACAGGGCGGATTAACATTGCTTGAGATTACCTAGATCTTAAGAATTGGGACTAGTGCAAAATAGAATTTTTGGTGGCGACGATGCGTCCCGTTCGCTCCGATCTGTCCGACCCTTTGCTCAAAGTTATTGTGCCTGCAAGGCAATTCGCTTTCTTATCCTCTAAGGCAGTGTTTCTAAACTAGATACTGCGGCCCCCTGCTATAAAAAAAACCCTTGTCCTGGTCTTCGGCTTGCTGGCATAAGCTTCACTTTTGCAAGAACTTCATTGTAGTGGCCACAGTGTGGTAAGGTGCGCCGTCTTATTGAAAACAGAAGTTCGTCAGACCTTTTCACGCGTTTTCGGATACACAGTGATATCTTGCGCCGTCGCGGGTTTCTCGAACTTTGAAGAAAAATGGTCCGATGGTGGTTTTTGAGCACACTGCAGTCTAAACACTGTTTCATCGTGCAGTGGTGTTTTGTGAATGACGGTGGATTCTCAGCTCCCCAAATTCGACAGTTTTGTTTATTGATTCCGCCAGAGAGTGTAAAGTGACCTGTTGGCAACAGTCTTTGAGTAAGTTGCACTTTGTATGAGAAGAGATGAAGTTGGTACCACTCACGTTTTACCCCTGAGATCGGCGGCGAAATCGGTGTCGAAATCGTCATAAAAATGTCAGAGTTATTCCTTTTTGAATTACCGACGGTCTAGATGGCGATGAGATGTAAATAAAAAAATCAAGTTGAAATTAAAAAGTGAATCAAAAAAAAAAAAAAAAAAGAAATGAAAACGTCGCCCCCCCTTCCCCTTTAAGCTATAACTGCCCCCTCTCTTCCAGTTTGGAAACCGCTGCTTTAGTGAGTTGCACCTTTTTCCCAGCATACCTTATGCTCTGCAAGCCCACTGGAGTAAGATAGACCCAGGGAAACACGAACCATAAAAGGAGCAAAAGGCAAAGAAGGAAGGAAAGGTCTCTCATGTCGGGACAAGCTACAGATTTGCTGACGATTGTACTCTGCGTAACTCGAGCACGTGTCAGAGCTTGTCTGCTTGATCGTGAACTTATGTCCATTCCAATCAAAGGGGATCTGATTATAGATTGGGGCCTCAAGAATCGTGTCGAATTCACCCTACGGAAAACAAAATACTGTCTTTATTCTAACAAAATGCACTCCGCAATTTCTCCGTTTCAGTGGACGGTCTAGAACCGACGGCAGAACCATGTCGAAGATCTGCATTCGAGTAATCACATATTCCAAATCGCTAAACAAACATCACAATATTTGGGATTCCTTAAACGATGCAATATCCTCCTTCAGCCGTCGGAGGGCTATAATCTACAAATCCTACTATGGGTCCGGCCTCGAATTCAACTCGTATCTCTGGGCATGGGCCCCGAGGTGCCAAACCGCGCCCTCCAACTCATTGGCGATGGCGCCATTTGCTCCGCAATTGATTCATTAGGCGATCGCAGGAAGGTAGCGTGAAATTTTACCGTATCTATCATAACGACTGTTCCTCCGAAACATAGGGTGTATTGCTGAAACTGTCGACTTTATTTGGACCGGCGACTTTATTTGGAATATCATAGTCGAATACGATACTCTCAACCAATCCGTTCATTCCCTTGATGTCGTTATGTCTGGCTTCTGGCATACAAACACTTTTCTATGGTAGTACTACTTCTTTAACATCTCCATCTAATTCTGTCCTCATCAATAAAGATCTTCTGTACGCAGGCCCGGCGGATCGTGATAGACTCAACTTTTGGTAAAAAGAAAAGAAGGTAGGTCATTTCATTGTGAATCGGGGGTCGACTGTGTACAGAACATGTGGTGCTCTGGGACCTCTCCTCGTTAAGGCACCTGGGAGTGATGCTCCGGATGACCGGAGACTTAATTTCTTAACATACTTGGAGTGCATGGCGGAAAAGCTTATGGTATTTGTGCACAATTTCCATGAATGTCCAACCAGCTCCATTCGATCCGTCGCCTCTTGATAGCGATGGTGGCGCAGTATCAGTGTGGCCAGCAGCATTGAGCAAGAGGGCTAATTGCAGAAAATGCAGGACCGCAGGCAGATGGAAAAAGATACGGTAGGTGTTTACAATGCGTGCGGTGTATGCGACGAATTTTCACTGACAAAAACTTGCGTGCTGGGGTCCGTTCTAGTTTTTTACAAATAACCAAAAATTTAAGCGACGAGTGCAAGTATCTTATGTGTGTGCTTGTGTTTGGGTATTTGAGACTATAACGAATGCGGCAATGCGGAAAAGTTGGAAACAAACCAACTTTTGCTCTGCGTGCGTTCTGTTTACGTAACTATATGTCAGTTTACATTTGAGGAGTGTAGAATCAAAGCCCGCTATTCGCATGTTAAGTGGTTTTGAGTAAAACACGAAAAACTTGTAATTTTTTTCACTTTGAAGATTTTTCAAAAAGACCAATTATATTCGATTGCCTATAGATATAGCAGTTTAATCACAAAAAATTTTTCCTAAAACACGTCATTTACCTATATTTTTTTAAACTGTAAAGTTAAAAAGAAAGTGTTTTGCAACTAAACACTAAAAATAACGGGTTTTGAAACTACCATTGTTAAAAGAAACGGATTTTGAAACCAAACTATTTATTTATAAAACAAACATTTATTATAACAAAACATAAAATTCTTTCAGAATAACATAACAAAATATAAAAATATAATAAAAAATGAAACAGTCTCTTCTTGACGAAAATGGCGTGATTATAATTATATTTTTAATGTTGAATCTTCTTCGAAGACACAAATTTCTTCGGACGAATTTTCTTCAACTTCAAATAATTCATTTTTTCTTATATATATAATATTAATTCCTCTTGTAGTCCGAGAGCCGACTGCAGAAAACCCTATGTTATCGGGAAGAAGAAAACGAAACCTATAGTAAGTAACATTAGAGATAGGAGAATATTTTAGGCTTGGTGTGCCTGAACTAAAGTGTGGCCTAAGGTGAGAAATTAGGTAATATTAGTGGTGGATTTTTAGTCCAACCCTATGTTATCGGCAAGAAGGATAATTTTTGTTTTAAAATGAAGTATATACCTAATAATTACTAAAACTCATGGTGTGCCGCGCCCTGCCTGTGGCCGGACCTTTGGCAGACCACTATTTGTACCACATATTTTTGGGTCGATGCCTATGTTATCGACAAGAAGGATAATTTTTTTTTAAATTGAAGATTAGACGTCATACTAACTAAAATTCATGGTGTGCCGCGCCCTGCCTGTGGCCGGACCTTTGGCAGACCACTATTTGTGTAACGTTTTTGGGGTCCATCCCTATGTTATCGGCAAGAAGGATAATTTTTGATTTAAAATGAAGTATATACCTAATAATTACTAAAACTCATGGTGTGCCGCGCCCTGCCTGTGGCCGGACCTTTGGCAGACCACTATTTGTATAACGTTTTTTGTATGGATTTTTTTTTATATCGCGATATCTCCAAAACGGTCACTCGTAGAGAAAAAAGTGTAAAGACCTTTTTTGTAGACAATCACATAATCTACAATCCTGGAACAAGGCAGTTCTTTTGTACGGTTGCGAAACATGGAAAGTCACCCAATTTATCACAGGGCGCCTACAAGTCTTCGTCAACATATGCCTTCGTCGTATCCTAAAAATCCGCTGGCAAGATAGAATTTCAAACGAAGAACTATGGCGCCGTGCCGGCCAAGAAAGGATAGACGACCAAATCAGGCGAAGGAAATGGAATTGGGTTGGCCACACCTTGCGACGCGAAAACGAAAATCTAGCCAAACAGGCCCTTGACTGGAATCCGCAAGGTTCCCGCCGAGTAGGAAGACCTAGAACAACTTGGAGGAGAACCCTACTAGAAGAAGCCGCAACAACTGGGAGATCCTGGTCGGAGCTAAGAGCTGTCGCGCAAAACAGAGTCCGCTGGAGGGCAACTGTTTCCGCCCTATGTCCCATGAGGGATTAAAGGAGTTTAAAGAAGAAGAAGAAGATGATGATGATTAAAAACTATAGATGTAATTATAATTTAAGATTTCAAAAGTAGTTCTATATGTATACACATTTTTTTCGTTGAATACAATACATAAAAATATTTTTGTTTTCGTATTTTTATTTTTTTCCGTTCCACACACTATCTACTTGTGATATAAATTGTTGATCCTTTTTAGCTTTTTCAAGAAGAAGCTCGTACAACGGTTCTGTCTGTCCGGGCCCAATTTCATCTCTAAAACTACTATAGCTATATCTGAAATTGTAGCTGGCGGCGAGGAGACCTGGAACGTAGAAAATGCCTCTTGGGTTGGAAATAAAGTACTTCAGATTATTAAACACGTTCACCGATCAGTCGAATTGGTGGCGAGTCTCCCGAAACAAAAAGGCACTTGTTTCAATAAATGAAATATAGTACAGTATAGTAGGTAATACAATATTTACTCTCGACATTATGTACCAAAAAGCGCAATCTGCGAAAATAATGCAAGTAATGGTTTCTTAACGGAATTATCTTTATATTGGTTCCAGACATACTGTGTCAAACGCCCATTGCGAAATCGTGTGCACAAAAAAAGGTTTTCAATGTCAAAGGTTGCGAAAATAGTTTTTTACAAATATCTCGTAAACGGTAAGTGTGACCACAGAAGAGGTAATGCCAGGATTGTAGATTATGTGATTCTCTACAAAAAAGGTCTTTACACTTTTTTCTCTACGAGTGACCGTTTTGGAGATATCGCGATATAAAAAAAAATCCATACAAAAAACGTTATACAAATAGTGGTCTGCCAAAGGTCCGGCCACAGGCAGGGCGCGGCACACCATGAGTTTTAGTAATTATTAGGTATATACTTCATTTTAAATCAAAAATTATCCTTCTTGCCGATAACATAGGGATGGACCCCAAAAACGTTATACAAATAGTGGTCTGCCAAAGGTCCGGCATAGGCAGGGCGCGGCACACCATGAATTTTAGTTAGTATGACGTCTAATCTTCAATTTAAAAAAAAAATTATCCTTCTTGTCGATAACATAGGGTTCGACCCCAAAAACGTTATACAAATAGTGGTCTGCCAAAGGTCCGGCCACAGGCAGGGCGCGGCACACCATGAGTTTTAGTAATTATTAGGTATATACTTCATTTTAAAACAAAAATTATCCTTCTTGCCGATAACATAGGGTTGGACTAAAAATCCACCACTAATATTACCTAATTTCTCACCTTAGGCCACACTTTAGTTCAGGCACACCAAGCCTAAAATATTCTCCTATCTCTAATGTTACTTACTATAGGTTTCGTTTTCTTCTTCCCGATAACATAGGGTTTTCTGCAGTCGGCTCTCGGACTATTGGTTTCTCCATTCACGAGACTTTAAATATGTGTTACAAGTTTGAACAGAGAATTGCACCTTGCCATGCGGATCGGCAAAGCGCACATGCAAGTGTTCAAAGTTGAAATCTACCAGCATACTGGGGAGAAAAATGTTTGCAAAACATGTCTTACTAAATACAAAAACAAAGGAGTCGGGAGAGGGTCAGAATTATTTGCTCACATCTTGCATTTTAGGGAAAAAATAAGATAGTCAGTATTTGTGGGAGAAATTGAATGTATGATGTTAAGCGAACTGAGAAAATGCAAAAGTGCGGACTTTGCAGACTCAACAAAAGTTTAAAAAGAGCCTTTTGAAACTACACTTATTTTTTGACATTAAAAATCTATATAAATTTAAACGATATTGCGACATATTTTGGATGCAAAGGCTCCCTAAATACCATATGAAATAAATGGCATTGCCAGCTGAAATTTTTTAATTTTTGCAAATAGCGGACTTTGATTCTACACTCCTCATTTAAATGCACGCACTTCTGTTATATCAGCATGTATCTGTATCCAACTTAAGCGTTCTTCGCGTCTGCTGTGTTTCGTCAACAACTAGTGAAGGTGGACGAGGAGTCTGAGGTGAGTATCCCGTTCTATGAGCTTGTAATAGGTGTTATCGAAGCCACCCTCTATATCTATGAAAGTATATAGAGCCACTTTAAATCTTCCGCAATCAGTATTTCCGTATTTGTACAACATTCGAAACTTCAACATACTTCTCGAACATCCCAAACCCCTAATGCCTTATTCCTATCTATAGCCTTCAAGCTATTACTGCTAGGATCTGTAAGTACAAAGCCAAAGAGAAATTCTTAGTTCATCACATAAAAAGATATAAAAAAAGAGAGTTCAATAGATATTCAAGCAAACTAAATTCTTTGTTATAAGGAGACATTATAGTGTGTCTACTATATTTAATAATTTTCCATTTTCCCCAAAGTAAATATCACCCACAAAATATTCTCGCGCTGCATTTGGCATTCCTTTGAATAAATTGTAAATTATTTTCGGAATTTTATGCGGATCCGAGCCATGCCCCCAAAATGGAATTTCACATTCCGCACAAAACAATCAAAACAATTCGTTCAGGTGCTAATGGAAAATGATAAAATTGTGTTGTTCGCGTCCCCGCTGCACCCTGTGGCACCCTTTGAGGGCGAGAGCTCCATAAAATTCCGAAGGATATACTCTCGTGCAATATGAAAAGGGGATTATGTCACCTGGGAGCACACGTTCGTTCCTTCATCCTTTAACTGATGTCGCTTCACATAACGCAGATGCCAGGCTAGCTGCAAGCCAAATAGTGTGTTCCAGGCATTAACACAAATTCCACTTAGCACGTCTTCAGTGTATGAAGTAAAAATGCTGGGGGCGTAATATATCCAGTTTCGTATATGAAAACTATTTCCACTTACCCCCATTCGAGCACCTCAATTGGGGCTGGATAGCACACTCTCTGTGAGGGGCTGAACACCCGTGGATGGGTGAATGCGGAGCATCCAGAGGCGACACTGGGCTAGCGATGATAGCATGGAATTCGCTCGCTATGTTGCTCGGTGCATTTGGGGAATGCAAATATGTAAATCATTACGAAACGTAAACATGGTGACAGATGATGACAAATGTCTTGTTTATCATTCCGGAAATACGTCAATATGCACTGGGGATAGAAAAGAAAATTAATTCATGATGTCAGAATGCGAGCGGAGCTATTCCTTGGGCTAAAGGGCATTTGCAGGAGTTGTGAATGCATTCTATAGATGCGGTTGCTCGATTTAAATGGGAACTTTTCCTCCAGTATTTTTACTGTCAGTTAGATGTCATGGGAAGTAGGTACTACTAGTTTAACAAAAAGAAAAAAATCTTTCATAAATATAAAATAATGATGTGCTACAAAACCATAAAAGCATCGACATTGCCTTGCACAATTTGGTTGTCCAAGTTACTAAATCAGAAATCAGACCTCTCGCACCTACCCTCAACATTGGCCTCTCCTTCTAACCAAAAATAAGAAAAGTTTTGTCGAGGCTAATTGATAAATAAAAAAATAAGTTCTACCTTATATATTAACTATCTGGAACCCGGTGGTCCTCGCTGCACCCATTAGCAAATAGTATGGCGTACGCCAAAACAATTGGGAATCTCAAAATCGCTCTTCCCATGGGCAGTGAGAGCCTCAAATCCCACCACGAAAGCACAACTGAAGAGAGAAGTGTCACTTCGTTCCTTTAAAAACCCAAAAAACGAACTTCTGGACCGTATTGTGCGCGAACGTGGGAGTTGTAAGGGGGTGAGCTGAACGGGCTTGGAGAAAAATATTGTCATCACCTCTTGCCTGGTTCTGAATTTCAGTGAAACAGTCGCTGTGGTAATAGCGATAAAGTATAGGTAGGTAATAGCGATTAGAGGGCTGCTACATTCCTACGGTGAATTAAGGTGTCTATGGAGGCGCGAAAAGGGCCATCACCAATGAGTTTGAGGGCATGATTTTGCACTTTGTCGAGGCAAGCCAAGGTGGGTTTTGGGGCGCCTGCTCATATACGAGTTTTATTCGAGGCGGGACCGAATGGGTTTGTAGAGTGTAGCCAGGACGACTGGCTGGACGAGGAACTTGCATCTTTTGAGAAAGGCATTGGGACGCTTGTTTGGCGATTTGGAATATGCGTTCAATCGCAGATCCACCGTTAAAGTTACACCTTCACCTGACTTCAACACGATCCATGCCGCCTCAACCGAGAATCGATTCAATATTCCGGTGGATCGAAGTGGGCCTCAGTTCACGGTGGTAAAGACAAGGTTTGGTACGTGCTTGTCTTATGCTGTCGAAGGAGTAAGGGAAATGCAAAGTACCGTCATCAGCGAAGCGGTGCAGTGGGTTGGAGGGGATTGAGAGCCGATCGTTAATGAAAATTGGGAAAGTGCGGGCCATAGGACTGACCCCTGGGGAACTCCGTCCGAAATGGCACGGAGGTTGGATTCGACGCCATCCAATATTATCTTCATTGAACGGCCTCAAAGAAAGCTCTTAATCCAGTTCCTTAAGTGGCCCCTAGCCTATCAATAATATTGACGATAATATTGAGCAAAATACTGACGGCTTCCTTTTTTGCAAAAGATAATCTTTCAATATCACCCACAGACCGTCAATAGTAGTGAGTATAACTGAATTTTGCACAATATTATTGATAGTCTAGGGACCCCATTAGAACTAAATTTATACCAATAGCTTGGAGTTTGGTCATCAGAGCAGGGTGCCATACTCTGTCAAAAGCCTTTAAGATATCTAGAGCACCTACAGCAGACTCACCAAAGCTGTGAATTCTTTGGTTGGTAGGCTCTATTAAACACACAGCAGATCACCTGTAGAGCGTTTTGGTGTAAAGCCGTATTGCCTGTCGTGCATAATTTGGTTGAATTCTAGATATTTCATCAGCTTTCCATGATTTTGGAGAGAGCAGAAGTAATTGCTATTTAACGGTAGTTTAAGGTGTCGCTGGCTTCACCTTTTTTTGATGGGCTGAGCCTAAGGTAGTTTAGAGTCAGGATACACTCCGGAGGACCCCTTTTGCGATTCCGTAGGGTTCGGTTACTTCTTCCACTAGTTCTAAATCCGTATAGATTATTCTTTCCGTCAAAGAATGTGCCCCATCTTCGGATTCTGTCCATGATATATCTGTGTTTAGACTCGGGTTTTCGGTGACTGGGGCGGATGCTCTTACTGGTATCTGGCCCCGCTGGAGTTCTCGGAGTGGTGTGGGGTAATTATGGATTTTCCTCTGGTGTGCTTTAGACATAGAGTAGGCGTTCCCTTAGCGGATACAGTCTCCGATGGTGGATAGTACGTGGAATCTTAATTCGGTTCTAGCTCCGTCTTCTTCATTTCGAGGATTTCTTGGTGACGGTTATCCATAGCGAAACTTTGCCAGGACACCGCGACAATACCTGGGCGACATTCCACCGGTATTCCGTAGTGGTCGATATATGGTCTGTATGAGGTGTGTGTTCTTACCGTGCCGGATCATACCCCTCGACAAAATGCCACAGGTATACGATATGTGGTATGTGTGTGTGTTCCTACCATGCCAGATCGCACCCCTGAACACCGTATAGGACCAGAGTAGATGACATCTCCGGAACGAGTCTGGTAAAAGACTGACTTTGGCCTGGCGAAACGGTTTCTTTTATAGCTGGAAAGCTCGTCGGGTAGGAAGCTTTAAAGCTTCTAAGTAAAGCTTTCAATGGGAGAATCATCTAGCCTGCTGTGGGAGTATTAATTTTTTTAAAGCTTTGTTTGGAGAGGAATTATTAGTAATGAATCACGGTTCGTTACAAGAGTCATAGATCGTGTACAAGTGATAGTAAGTCGAAGCCAGGATTTAAGTCAAAAAAGGTGATGCTGTGTGTGTGTGGTATCGTGGAAATCTTTCACTGTAAGGTACTTCAACTTGGTCAGACGATTGATTCCGAACTCTACTGTGGTCAACTAAAGATTACGCCAGGCAATTGAATGTAAACGGCCGGAATGGAGTTGTTTTGGCCACACAAGTCTCATCAAGAATTTAGAGAGTTTGGTTGGAAAGTTTTGATGCATCCACCGTAAAATCCAGACACAGTACATTCTGTCTATCACTTGTCTCGATCGCCACAGAACTCTGTCAGCTGTTTCCAAAAGAAGCGAAACTAGTTGATTCAGTTTTTGAGCCAGAAACCACATAAGTTATTTCTCGATGTCTTCATGATATTGTCGATAACAATGTAGCATATTCAGTTTAAATAAATTCATTTTCTCACTATATGAAACCCAGACCTTATACCTTGGTTGACGAAAAAAAACTAAAGCAATTAAAGCATAATCTGATTATGCTATTCTTTCGCCACCTTCACTAATTAAATCCTGCATCGCCCAAGTAATTGCAACATCATCAGCATAACAAGGGCTTTAAAACTTGGGAAATATCGAACCACGGCGCTTGTTAAAAAAAAGGCATCCAACATATTTTCCAAAGTCTCTATACGTGTTTACCACTCAAACTCTATTGAACTGGGATTCAATATTGAACTTTCATTGTATCCCGGAAATTTTCCTAGCACAAGGGCAGTTTTTCTCCCCCCCCCTGAAATCCTTTTTTTATTCACTAACCATACGGAAGGGTGTATTTGAATTGGTGCACGAAAAAAGGGAAAAATGTCAGTAGAATTGCTGTCGGTAAAGTAATTTTCACGTAAGTCTTCCATAAAGGAATTGAAAGGAGAGAATTTTTCCATCCATTGTCTGAGAAAAAATTGAAGCAATTTGCTACACAATTGGCTATTACAGCTGCCCCTTCTTGGTTATGATGTTTTCTGTGCTGCCATCGACGACAATTGTAAAATATTAAAGCGTCCTTAATATTGCACAATAAAACGTGATTTCACTGCGGATTACTTTTAACTGGGGAACAAAGGGAATTCTCAAATATGTTTTTGGCAATAAATTAAATATTGCTTCCTTGGTAATAAATCCGATTCACATTGTGCCAGGGGAGTGCTTAGGAGAAATCAAAGTTGTAAGTCCTTCATTAATTAATAATCACCAGTCTACGAAGGTTGGGTAAAGTCTATATTAAATCTTGAAGTAAAGGAAATTGCCGTCAGGTCCAGGACCATATCAGTTACATGAAAAAAAGTAGGAGACTTTTAAAGCAATGTTGTAAAGTATCCTTGTTCCTTCGATTAGGTAATCCTTCCCAGCAATCCCTTCGTATGATAAGTAGAGAAACAATTAGCCTAATTGTCCTGGATTAAATTTCCAGTGATGACAGGCACATTGTATGGGGAATTGGAACAGTCCAGATTGAACAAATCGATGAAGCAATCCTGTTCTGCTTTTTATTTAGTATTGATTGTTCTGTTCCATGCTTTATTTTTAGCATTGCATTAGTTCGTTTAGCACAACAACAGCATTGTAAGCTGGGAGCATTTTCAATTTTCCGACATGCATTTAACAGCTTTCAACCAGAAACGAGCTGACGTCACAAGCTATACATATCTAAATATGTATGTATATCCTCGTATGAGTCTGGAATAATTCGGTGGAATTTTAAAACTTAAAACAATTTCATTTGTAGTTAATTAATGGTGGAATGCAATTAAAAACAGAATTCTGGTAAATACAGAGAGATTTATTTCGTGGTGTTCAGTCTTTAGCAGAATGCGGGGGATTAATCGGTAGTATATGAAAATGTACACGTGTCGTAACTATTTCAGATTCATGGAAGTGCAGTTATTATTTTCAAACGATGGCCATTGGGAAATGTCCTAGAAAAGTGGGCTGACTAATATAATCGGGGTTAGATGCTCCATGATAAATTGAAGAGCGATATTCCAAAACGTACTAAGTCAATTTTTGTTTAATTTTAATATTGTATTGCTTTCCAATCTATGACGTAGTAGTTATGCATTCACATAAACATTTATCACAAATCATACTCATTCCGATGTATAATGGGTCATACAAATGAATTTTCCATCAATTTCAATAGCTAGTATTCATATTGAATTTTTTAATGTTTTTTTTATATTAAAAATAAAGATTTGAAAAATACTATTCTTTCTTTTGCTGGGCTGAACTTTCTGAGGACTGAAAACATTTACCATAGTATCATAATTTTACTATGAAATTTTATTTCAAAATGTACTAAGTAATTGACTTAGTACATTATGAAAATGTACCACCATAAATAAAACCATTTTTTTCATATAAAATGTAGCAAATTTATTTACATTTTTATAAATAATAGTTTCTTTTATCGGTTTTTTGAGAAAGGAAATAATATTACAGCCCTTTAGGCGAGAGTGAAAGTGATATTCAGTTTTTTTTTATTTCCCACTAATTACATCATAAGAACTTAGCACGTTTTGGAATATCGCTCTTCAATTGTTATCGACTACTATCTATACCTGCCAATTATAAACTGACAAATGACAGCCAAACCACAATGGCCGCCAAATGAAATCATACATGAAAAATAAAGTGCACCCTATGTCGTCTAGCTGTACAAAATAGACCCTTAAATATCCGATGACCTTCAATGAAACTCTCTATCCTCCTATCCTCAAACTTTAGGCTTAGAAAAACGGAAAATTTTGTTGCGGGCGAATGCCAAGAGTAGTTAACCTAACTGAAGTGCATTTCACGAATTTAAGACCATGACGACCAACAAAGTGTGAGCAGGTGCATTGTCTTGATGGATCAACACTTTTTTCTTCATCAAATGCTCTTGTTTCTTTCGTAACTTCTGCTTTCAGCTGGCCAAATAATATTACATAGTATACCACTGTTATTGTTTCACCTGTTTCAAGATAGTTGACGAATAAAATTTAATGACTTTCTCAAAAAAGAGCCTTCGTCACTTTACCACCGACGCCACCGTCTTCAGCTTTTCCTTCTGGAGCACTTTAACCGTTTCCATTCCAATTTTTATCTTTAGTTGCATCAAAAAATCGAGCTCATTTTACTTAAATTGCTCCATCAGAATTTTTGAATTGCTATTTCAATTCGTTTCTGCTTTAAAGTGGCATGCCCTTTGCTTAAAATTTTCAGGGACGTGACCTTGAACTAGTTTGGTCTAGTTCCCATTCTCAAGTGCCCCATAACCTACAGTCGAATCACTGAAAAAACTATAAATTCTTGAAAAAGTCTATAAAGGTTGACATATCAGCATTATCGCTATTATATGCATACCTATCTATTGACCAGAAAAATGTTTTGACCCATTTACAAATAGTAAATCCGAAAAAGGGAGAGATTTCTTGTGAGTTTAACGCGAAAACACGATAGTACGAATTTAAATATGATGGATAATAAATAAACTACGACAGTCGTAGCGTGAAAGATGTTCGATAAGGCTTGGTGAGCGAAGCTGCTGGGAGTGCTTATGATTAGACTAGAAGAATCGTTCACTATGAGGTACTTCCAGTTGGTCAACGATTTATTCTCAATTTTACTGTGAACAATAATAATTAGAAAGACTACTGTAGCAAATTGAACGAAAATAGCACGAATTGAATACGAGTAATACGAAATATTCAGTCAATAGTTGAACAAAAACTTTTGTTATGCTCATAGTCTCCGCTATCTCTCTAATCTTATTTTAACGGCCATTTAGGAGTCAATTGGTGATCATTTGATATTAACATTGATCGTCGTAGATCTTGACCATCCCAAACACTTACCATCATCCAAACTGGTACGACCACTTTACCTTGTACATTTTTTAATGGTGTCAAATGATGAGCCGAGACCTCGAACACATTCCAGGATTTTTTTACGAGAAAGTGATGATAATCTGCAAAATCCAGGGAATGTATGTGACCGCCGATCTAAGGCTTCCATGCCCATACAGGAGACTCCGTTGGATCAGACGAGACGATAGTCAGATTCCTAGTGACTAAGCTCACCCTCCCTTTTTTGCATATCGATTTAGTTCAGACCGGTACGAGCTGTTAAGCCTTACCAGAGCCGAAACAGTCTAGCCACCTACCTACCTAGATGCTATCTCTACTTGCATCTCTTTACCTGCCTCTATTTCTTTTGGCTTCGCAATGCTTACGTTCTGGTGGATGGACTTTAGCGCCACTTCCACCATTCTCCACACATCTTCCGACCTTATATTATGGTCCAAAATGTTCTCAGGAGTTGATTGCATGTCGGTAACTGTATCCAACGCAGTCCTGGACCTGCTCCGCGTCCTCTTTATCATCCCAACAATCTGGGCAGAATGTTGAATCGTTCAACCTGAAGCGGTGAAGGTATACCCTATAACCTTCATGCCCATACGGGAACTGTTTGAGGTAATAACTCGTACACCTTGAGGGGCTCCGCAAGTTATTTTATACTTCCTTCGAGACCAAGAGATGATGACAGAAGTTCAAGAACGATTTTTTCCCTCATGCCTCTTGGAGTACCGAAAATTACATCATAGATAGGTGGAATCATCAAAATTGTGCGGTCCCCGCGGTACCAAGACTTTTTAAATAAATTTTTCTTTTGTGAAAAATTTTTGCTTTCGTAAACATTTTCCTCAGTTCTGCCAATGTTATAAAACGACAGTTAGGCACCGACTTTATGATTGATGAGCTAGGCATAAGTATAGAGAAAATTCTAGAGCCCACACTACATCGTGCAGATCAGCGTACACCAATTTCTTCTTATAATATTCATGCTGCGAAGAGAAGACCTACCAGAAATTTTTTGAGGTATTTGTCTTACACACGACACACTTTTAGTTTAACTGCGAACTTTATCACGTGTGACGTCATGTCTAAGCAATAAACTATGTGAATTGTGCAATTTTGAACTATTTTCATGCAGTCCTCAGGCATGAGCCTGTGGCCCCTTTTTTGCTCCGATAAACTGCGCAGGTCAGACAGTTTATCATTAAGTTCTCTCAGTTCCGTCCATTTGTTATTATTAAAAAGATGTACTACTCATATCAACAAAACTGACGAGACTGAACAAAAGAACCGTACAACGAGCTGATGACCCACATACATTCACTTCAGTTTATCGCACAGTTTTTTAACACAGTTTAAATGTGGGAGTGCGGTCCACCTTACAATCCTTCGCTTTGGTAAATATTTTGGTGGGCTGATGTTTTTAGTTGACCATACGCTGGAGTACGTAGGAGAAACCATTACAGCAGTTCTCGGAAGTCGGCCAGGTGTGTCCCCAGACTTTATATTAATAGAGCTCCAAATAGCTATAGCATTGTTACTTTCTCGAGAAGTCAAGCTGCTCTGCTGGCCATTAAGTCCTACAAGAACGTTCTGGATTGTCTTCTTTCTCTGAAATTACAGGAAGATTTGGGATATGAAGCCCAAATCAATTTTAAGCCATATCAAAAGCCATAACCTTGAAGATTTTTAACAACGGAGTTGGCACAATAGGCCAAATAAAACAGGTCTCAGTGCCCGGTTAGAGTGCAAAGACGCCCGTCTTCGTTTTAACATCTAAAAAGGTTTACTTACTACTGGAATTGACAGTATGATGCAGTATTTAGAGCACACTCTAGACTAGTGAACATTTCATCAAGTTGACGCTAGCCTTGACTCAGCGTTACCGTTCTACTACATATGTAGTAGTTTTACTACCTTTTTAGAAAAAAATGATAGTCTACTACACTACTACATCAAGCTATCATTCTACTACCTTTTTTCGATAATTCTAATTTTACTTTATTTATGTCTAAATCGATCGCAGCCTTAGTATAAAGTACTACAGGAAAGGTGCTCGCCTATAAAATCCGTGTATGTGAGCGTGGTGAAATCTGGGGACCGTCCCAAATAACAGAGTAACTACTGCTCCTGATCATCCCGATGTGCATTCTAATGATGTTCTTGGTCACATTTGCAGTGTTCATACGAAGAATGACGAATGCTTCTAATTGCGGTTGTTGGTGGTGATTGTTCGTGGGCCGATAACATTTGAATAACTTCGAACTCTCAAAAGTGAGATGTTCCCAACATTTCGTGCTGCAACAGTCAATTTGGTTGAAAATTATACTCATTGGGACATGATAATCGTTGAAGAAATTGTTTCCCCGTGTCAGATACGTACATTATTTGCTATCAATATTTTGACATACTTCCAATCGAATCCACGTGAATTTTGGAACAAATACAAGGATGACATATCCGAAAACATTTTACACCGAATTCGGTTCAGTTCAGTAAATCCCGATCTCAAGGTGAATGGCGAGAAACATATGTGGCGACTGCGTACAAACTTAATTATTAAGTTTCACACAAAGTCGCACAACATATTCCGAAAACGATAAACACGATCAATCGGAACACTATCTCGATCACCGAACTCAAAGTTCAGTGATCTTCCCGTGTCCCGTTCCGTCCCGATCGTGTTTATCGAGACAGCCAATTTCCGGCATCTCCGTTTTACACTTCACTGTCCGAAGGTCCCTGGTGAAACACACATAGTCCGCTCGTGCTCTAAAACCGTGTAATATTTATCAAGCGCTTCATAATCAATATATATATCTATATATATCTATATATATCAACCAATGTAAAAACTGCAGTGTTAAGGAATTATTATAAAAGAACTGTGATAATAAAGTGAATTACGAATAAAAATAAAATACCTTTTGTTTTATAAAAAACCGCATGGAGCGGTAACAACAATGGTGACCCTGAACGTTACACGCGGAGTGTTATAATACCTTTACATACAAAATATAAGTTTAAAAAAAAGTGGTTCATTTGCGGACAATTACGCAGCAATAGGGAAATAAAGGAAGCAATTTTAATTTTATGCCACTAACATTTTTTTAGATTAATTTTCAGGCAATTGTAATCAATTTTTTTCTTTGCTTTACAATAAAATGTGTTCAAGTTTCACACTAGGATATTTTTGAAAATCAAAAAGAAATTATTCTCTACCGACATCCACACATTAAACTAAGTGCGTGTTATTAACGAAGCTATTAGTATTCAGTCTGGAAGTATTCAGTCAAATATTTAAAAAAAAATATAAATCTCAATGCAAAAAAAAAATATAATTTTGGCATGCTGAAGTGACAAAAGGTTTTAGTGGACCAAACAAAGAAGGCGATTGAACAAAAGAACTGAGGCACATCGAGGGAACAAATACAAGATAGCATTTATCAAATATTTAAAATTAAAATTTTTAGTGATTTACAACACTAACATTAACCTAATTTTAATAATTGGTGCGGGGATTAATATTAATTTTTTTCTTAGTTGTTTTATATACATAAAATATCTTAAACTATATTTCTTTTTAATAACTATATTTTTACCAATACATATTTACAGACATATTTTTTAATATACATACATACATATATACAAATATTTTGATTTTTTATATAACTATTTCTATAACGAACTATTGTCATTCTTTTGGTTGGTGATTTATTTTTGGGACACATGTTTAAATTTCAACCTTGATATTTTGAATTTTAAAAAATATATTTTTGTTTTGCGTTTTTCCCATTTTAAAAAAAAACAGTCGATTCATTTACACGAATTCAGATTTTAGGTTGTTTTGATATAAATTTAAGACATTTCTACTTTTTTTTGTACAAAATTCACTTTCGTGCTTTATATAACACATATACATATATATACATATATATAATTTTATTATAACCCCGAGAGAGAAATCAGGTGTTTTTCGAGTCATTTTCGATTTTCTTTTTAATTTGCTATTTTTTTATTGGGCGATAATTAATATTTGGTCGTTCTTCTGATACGGAGTCTAAGTTTCTATTATCCTGATTTGTTTTGGTACTTTATTTGCTTTTAGATTTTTTTTTGCTTTACAATATGTCAAGGACAGAGGGCCAATCCATTGAACAAGACGTTCAAATGGAAACACCAGACATAGATGGACCAAAGCCCGGAACTTCGGGTGTCGACGCCGTTAAAGTGTCAAAATACGACATCCCGAAATTCTGGGTACAGCAGCCCGCCTCCTGGTTCTATCAGGCTGACATTATGTTTCAACTGGCGGGCTGCAAATCGGACAGGATCAAGGTATACAACGTCATGGCAGCACTGCCGGAAGAGGCGGTGACGGCAGTGCGCCATGGCACAGTAGACTTTGCCACCGCCACATACGAAGAAGTGAAGGAGCATCTGCTCGAGAAATACGGCACTTCTGAGAAGCGCCGGCTCGAGCAGTTGCTGTCAGTGCAAGAGCCTGGAGACCGGAAACCTTCCGAGTTTCTCCAGGCTCTGAAGGCACTAGCTGGCGGGTCATCGGCGGTCAACGATGATCTGATCCGGAACCTGTGGGAGCGGAGGCTTCCACAGGCCATCCAGATCACGTTGGCCACCTCCGCTGACCAGACACTAGCCGGGCTGGCTGCAACGGCGGACAAAGTATGGGAGGTGCTTCCACACGGAGGCGCCTCATACGCTTCCGCCGTCCGCGCAACATCTGCCACAGCGGAACCCACATTGGTGGCGCTGCAAAGCGCCATCAATAAACTGACGGCCCGGCTAGATAAGCTTGACCGCAGCCAGCGGAACCAGAGAAGCCGAACACCTGCCAATCGGCAGGGCGGCCCTCGACAGCCCTCGGCCAATCGGCCACAAGGGACGAACCAAGCCAGGGGTAGCTTGTGCTATTTCCACTACCGTTTCGGTAGTGAAGCACGCAGCTGCAAAGCCCCCTGCAGTTTCAACGGTGGCCAAGCCGAGCCGGCGAAAAAAAAGGCCACCTCCACCCCTAAAAAAAACTAAAGGGGCAGGGGATCGACATGAGCGAGCATATAACCGGCCGCTCATATCGTTTATTCGTCAGAGACACCAACAATCGGATGGACTTTCTGATTGATTCGGGCTCTGACGTTTCAATTGTTCCCGCCAAGGCGTTCCCGGCCCATAACGGTAGCCCGAACGTCCTTCTGTACGCGGCCAACGGATCACTGATCCGAACTTTCGGCACTAAGTTGCTAGAACTCGAACTCGGCTTACGCCGACGATACGTTTACAACTTCATTATAGCCGACACCACTAAAGCCATTATCGGGGCGGACTTCTTAACGAAGTTCAAATTGTCAGTCGATTTTGAATATCGGCATTTAGTCGACAAGCGCACGAAGTTTCGCATTAACGTGTGCGCTACCGTCGACTACAACCCCGAAACATTTCCATGCCGAGTTATTGGCATATACAAAGAGCTATTAACGAAGTACGCTTCGTTAACAAAACCACCCAATTTTAACCTTCCGGTTAAACACAATGTGCAACACCACATTGTAACTAAAGGGCAATTACCATTTGTCACCGCTCGGCGACTCCATCCGGAGAAACTGAAGGTGGCAAAATTGGAATTCGACCATATGGTCCAATTGGGGATTTGTCGACCTTCGTCGTCCCCCGCAGCATCTCCGCTTCATCTGGTCCCTAAACGGGACTCACATGATTGGAGGCCATGCGGCGACTACCGTCGCCTTAATGCTGTCACTGTGCCGGATAGATATCCAATCCCGCATATACAGAATTTCTCCGTGAATCTTCACGGCTGCACAATTTTTTCGAAGGTTGACTTGGTACGTGCATAGCATCACATACCAATCGCCCCAGAAGACGTGCATAAGACTGCACTCATTACGCCATTCGGCCTATATGAGTTTACACGTATGCCATTCGGCTTACGAAATGCAGCCCAAACCTTTCAAAGGTTCATAAATGAAGTTACGAGGGATCTCGACTTCGTTTATGTATACTTGGACGATATACTTATCGCCAGTAAAACCGAGGATGAGCATATCGTTCACCTCGAAGAGCTCTTTAAACGCCTCGATAGCTTCGGTTTAACCATTAAGCTAGAGAAATGCGTTTTTGGTGCAACAGAGATTAAGTTTCTAAGCCACCGCATCACAAAGGATGGAATACTTCCATCCTCCGATCGGGTTCAGGCTATCGTTGATCTCGCACCTCCAACTTCTGTCAAATCGATCCAGAAGTTTTTGGGAATGGTGAATTTCTATCACCGATTTATCCCAAAATTGGCTGAACAGTTGGTGCCTATAAACGAGCATTTGAGAGACCTTCTCAACCGCTCACGTGCCAATAAAGTTTTTGACTGGCCAGCAGAATGTCAGGCGGCATTCCTCAAGGTGAAAACCTCGATGGCTGAAGCAACTCTGCTGAACCATCCAATCGAGGATGCAAAATACAGTCTTACGACTGACGCCTCTGATTATGCAATCGGAGGCGTTTTGGAACAATTCAACGGTCATCGGTGGCAACCTCTAGCTTTTTATTCCAAAAAGCTGTCACCAACAGAACGGAAGTACTCTGCATTCGATCGCGAACTTCTCGCAATCTATGCAGCGATCAAACACTTCCGTTACTTCGTTGAAGGACGCAATTTCGTGGTCTATACTGATCACAAACCACTGGTTCGCGCCCTTCACACAAAGACCGAACGATCCCCTCGACAGACCAGACATTTGGGTCTAATCTCTCAGTTTACCACAGACATCAGACATGTGTCTGGTAAACAAAACGTTGTCGCAGACTACTTGTCGCGCTCACTAGCAACCGACAACGTCGACTCGGTCACTTTCGACCTGCCTACACTGGCTCAGGCTCAACAAGGTGACACAGAGCTAAAGTCTCTACAAGAGCACCCCAGCAACGGCTCACAGGTAAAACTAGTCCTCACACCAATACCATTTACCGCCCATCAGGTGTGGTGTGAAAATAGTATAGGCATTCCAAGGCCTTACATACCCACTTCCTTACGGAGACTAGCGTTCAACTCCGAACATAGTCTCTCTCATCCTGGTATTCGTGCTACAAGACGAGCCGTTACCAAGAAATACTTCTGGCCATCGATCAATAAAGACTGCAATGAGTGGTCTCGATCATGCCTAGGTTGCCAAAAGTCCAAAGTTTCACGGCATACCAAATCTCCATTGGAAGCTTTCAAACTTCCAAATAATAGATTTGACCATATCCATATGGATATAGTGGGACCCCTACCCCCATCTCGTGGATACTCTTATATCTTAACGATAGTCGATAGATTCACGCGATGGCCTGAAGCATACCCAATTCGGGATATCTCAGCTTCAACAGTGGCAAAGAAATTCGTCACTGAATTTGTCCCACGATTCGGCGTACCACTCGAGATCACAACCGATCAAGGTACGCAGTTCGAATCGAAACTATTCAATGAAGTTGCCAAATTACTCGGCACTCATAGAATCCGGACCACCGCCTACCATCCACAAGCAAACGGGATGGTTGAACGGTTCCACAGGCAACTAAAAGCAGCCTTAATGGCAAGGGACAACACTACTCATTGGAGTGAAGACTTGCCCTTTGTCATGTTAGGCATACGCACGGCAATTAAGACCGACTTACAATGCTCACCAGCCGAGCTCGTATACGGTCAGAATCTGAGACTTCCCAATTCGATTTTTATCCCAACGGAGGAGAATCCAATTGAAGAATCAGAATTCCTCTCTCGCCTTCGTTCTCATATGCAGAACATTAAGGCAGCACATCCTCGGCAACCCGTCCAAAAGGATGTCTACGTGCCAGAAGCCCTGGAGAACGCCGACTACGTTTTCATACGAGTCGACAGAGTTCGAAAACCTTTCGAACCTCCATACGAAGGCCCATATGAAGTAATCAAACGATTACGAAAACACTTCGTTGTCAAATTGAACGGCACAACCAAGTCAATATCCATTGACAGGCTAAAGCCAGCCTTCGGTTGCGACCGCGACAACGAAGCTAAGCCGTCTAAAACGGTAACATTCCGTTAACGCTACGCTGGGGGGGGAGTATGTGGCGACTGCGTACAAACTTAATTATTAAGTTTCACACAAAGTCGCACAACATATTCCGAAAACGATAAACACGATCAATCGGAACACTATCTCGATCACCGAACTCAAAGTTCAGTGATCTTCCCGTGTCCCGTTCCGTCCCGATCGTGTTTATCGAGACAGCCAATTTCCGGCATCTCCGTTTTACACTTCACTGTCCGAAGGTCCCTGGTGAAACACACATAGTCCGCTCGTGCTCTAAAACCGTGTAATATTTATCAAGCGCTTCATAATCAATATATATATCTATATATATCTATATATATCAACCAATGTAAAAACTGCAGTGTTAAGGAATTATTATAAAAGAACTGTGATAATAAAGTGAATTACGAATAAAAATAAAATACCTTTTGTTTTATAAAAAACCGCATGGAGCGGTAACAACACATAACCAAGCTTTGCTTTTGATCGAAGACATGTGTTACCTCATGTTCGGTAGTTGGTTAGTCAAGTTAGGAATACCAACGCCATATCGTCGAATGAACGACGTTTTCAATTGAGAATTGGAACGTGAACATGATCGAAATGCTTTCAACCAATAGGCTCGAACGAATATACCACTGTTGAGTACCCAACAGAAGGATGTGTGCGATACGTTAATGGAAATGGTGGCCTTTTTTCCCCGATGCGCCCCGTGTGGAGTTTGCAAGGTATTCGTCATATCATTAATTTTGGCCATTGTTCGTACAAGATCCGAAATTGCTGTAGCAGTTGCTTCTTCTGGGATAGTTGCCACGTTGCCAGAAAGATGCCGATGTTGAAATTGCCGTTTAAACTTTCAAACGATTCAAAACCCGACATGTAACTTTGCGAAAAACTCAGCAATGGCCAAAGCTTTGGTAGCAAGTAAAATCATCGTCTGGGATGAATTCACAATGACGTACAAACGCGCATTGGAAGCACTCAGTCGAACTATGAAAGATCTGCGCATTGACTCAAGATGACACTATCAATCATTCCATGAACCACCGCTGCCCATGAAATAAAGGATTACCTCAAAGCATCGAAGCAGTGACGCTTTATAAAGAAACGACAACTGATGACAAACATGCGACTTGCCTTCATCATGACGCTCAACAAATCACAAGGCCAATCCTTCAGTGTTTTTGGGGTGAATCTAAAAAATGAATGTTTCTCTGACGGAAAGTTAAGGCCCCCATACACGGTCAAATTGGATTTACATCCAGATTTTCATCAAACCCATAAGCCCAACGTATTTTGATCGGCCGACCGGCCCACAATCGATACTTTTGGTTGTACATCCGCGCTTCGATGTACATCCAATTTGACCGTGTATGGGGGCCTTTATACGCAAGTGACAAAAAAACGAAAAATTGATTTGAAATCAAAAAAGTTTGCTACCTTTTTTTTTTTCAAAAAGTTAGTCGATTTTACTACTCTCAAAATTCATCTTACGGTAACATTGCCTTGACTCTATTCCTAGGTGCATATGAGAATCTCGTCTCGGTAATTTTTCTTAGCTTGCCCTGTTCGATTTTCTATAAGGATCTGTCTTACCTCCACCAGATTTATATCGAAGGGTATAAATATAATTGTAAAATGAGAAGAATCTTGCGTCTAATAGCGTCCACAATAAATAATTAACAAGTGAAAATCGATTTTCATATATTATATAAAGACCTTCTCACTGCAAAAAATTGGCCCTTGTGAAACGAGTCGATCAAAAGTTAATTCCCCGGCAAGGAAGATAATAAGATACTTTCGGGCGCTCATTTACCTCATGCCTGTTCACCATCGGCACACAACTTTAGGGATAAGCCAGTGAGATTAATCCAGCGATTTCAACCTAAGATATTAAAGGACATTGTAGGTGCTCCTTGGTATATCATAAATATCTACACCGAGATCTGGGGGTAGATATTGCTGTAAGCAAACCCAGATAAGATGATAAAGTGCGGCCATACCCTAGTTTGTTATCTAAAGCCATTAATTCCCTGCCGATTCCTGTGACATTGTTTCACCTTCAGTCTTCAATCACTTACAAGGTTACAAGGTTTCTGCATAATACAAAAAATTGAGAGCAAAAAAAAAATTATTTTAAAGAAAAATATTTTAACAAGAAAAACTTGTAACCGTACTTGATTAACACATTGGGTGGGTAACTTGAAATGTCAACATCTTCGCCAAATGTTGAACCGACTTGAAACAAGCAAAACTCCCCCCACTCCACGGCACTTTTGTCAACATTTTCGAAATTCCCCCGCGATGATGGTAGTCTGCTGCCGTATCAAAGATCCATTTTGAGTTACATTTTGGGCTAAAATTCTTATGAAATGTTTGTATTCCTGTCAGTCATACGCAAACTTGAGCCAAAGTTGGGAATGCGGCCTTTCACCTGGAAAAACCTTAGTACCCGATGTCACCACCCGCGATGTATAGCCCTTAGATATGTCGCCGTGTTTGCACGACCCCAGGCCCAGGCAGGTGGCAGGCGGGGGGCAGGGGGTAGGAGGAAAATAAAAATTTTGAGAGGTAAAAAATAAAAATTTTAGCATAGAGCGAAGAGGAACGTCGAAGTGTATAAGCCCACAGCAGCAGCAAGTCGTCAGTCAATTGTTCCAGGACGTACTTTGCTCTACCTCAACCCAGAAGCTTTTAGGGTCTATCTTGTAGCCCCGAGACAGCCTGGCACAAAACCCTAGAAAAGTGAAAGTGAAAAGTTGGGGCGGGGTTGTTGTGGCGCCCCATCCATCCCGTTCTGGTGTGCTGGTTCGTTCGGGAAACATGGTTTTTACTTTAGGGCCAAAATGTCAAACTTTCGCGTAGGTATATTAAATCAAAACATTATAACAGTCAGCGGGCATATGGCGCCAATGGGGGAAATGGCTCAGGAGGAAAACGGAAGTTAATTGCTTAATACTCTCTCTCCCACGATAGAAGGCCCGGGTAGAAGAAAAAAAACTTTCAGAAGAGTTGCATGAAACATTCTGTCGCGCAGTTCCCTTTATGGAGAGAGAGAGTCTGCCGGCGGGCGTACTACACCCGCACTTGATTCTTAGCCTAAATCAGCGGGGAACATCTGCTGCGAATTGTTATTAATTTAACTTTAAAAAGCTATTGACAGTGGGGCCCGGCAGCAGCACCGGGCCATTCGCCCGGGTCCGGCCATTATCCCAGGTAACTTTCAGCCTGTTGGCTGCGGCTTTTGAACAAGGGCATAAAAGGGCCATTTTAAATTTTAATTATGCATCTATTAATTTATTTGCGAGTTAATTACTGACCCATTAATGTAAGCAAAATTAGGCATTTTAAATGAACTTTTTGTGGGCCGCCTTTTGCCAGGAAATGCATTATGGAAAATATTTTAATAAATTTTCAAATGTCCGCTCTTTTAGTTAATTGATTATAAACGAGAAAAGCTTTGCATATATGAAATATTCATGGTGATAGCCAGAATTTCGTTTCATAATAATGCCGCGAGTATCAAATAATTAACGTTTTATTTTTGTGTAGTTCCTAGAACTTATTTTAATTTGCTAATTATGTATTTACGACCATAACTGGTAGTTGTCATATAAACAGGGATACTATAGCCATGTTCACCATCCTTTTTAATCACCTACCAGGCGTATTGGTATGTTTTCATATACTACCTCAATCTCCAACAGAGGGTTAACATAATTGGTATCGAAATTGGCCTCTCTTCTATAGATTTGTTACAAGATACAATTCAGAGATAACTCTAGATTTTTGGAAATGAGATGTAACCGTTTCAAGCATCTCCGATAAGATTTCCAATGACTAAACTTACTAACCATTTTTCATGACGTTTTTGTCCAGACCGGTGCAAGCAGTAGAGGCACTACTTAGACCGTCATCAACGTTTTTTGTTCTTTTTGATAAAACCAAGCTTAGGAGTCACCCCATGGTGCAATGTTTAGTAGCAAGCTTGGTTTGAAGAATAGAGGAGAATAGGACCGGTTAGGGTCGTCTGGGATGTGCTCAAGAAAGTGTTGATGTACTTTACGTTTGAACTCCAAAGTGTTGTACGAGTTCAGAAAAACTGACTGTCGGAGATTATTCCACAGTCGAGTTGTTCTATTCATAAATGAACTTCTACACCGTATTGTGCACGCAAGGGGGTGCTGTAGGATATGGGGGTGAGTCGAAAGGGCTAGTATTGTTTTGCGGGAGAAATATTGCCGTGGAAGTCCTGAATTTCAGTGGAACAGTCGCTATGGTAATATCGATAAAGAATAGAGAATGCTCCTATAATCCCACTGATTCCCACGGTGGCTTGACGGGTCTTTGCGTAGGGTGCCATCACCAACGAGATTGATGGCACGATGGTGCCCCTTGTCGAGGCAATCCAATGTGGTTTTTGGAACGAATTGTATTCAAGGCGGGGCCGAATGTAGGATTTAGAGATTGAAGCCAGCGCGGCTTGCATCTCTTTGTAATGATTCGGCCGAGTGTTACTTCAACCTCCTTTTTTTAAGGAGGTATCGCAGGAGCTCTTGAGTTGTCAAGGGTTTTGTGAGAACAAACACCTTCTTACAAAAATAATATATCTTTATTCATTCCAAAATCCTTATTTACTAAAGATCTGAGAAGATGGCCTTTCTTGAACGAGTCTGGTGAAATACTGAATTCGGCCTGATGAATCGGTTTCTTTTATAACTGGAAAGCTTGTCGCGGTAGAAAGCTTTAAAGCTTCGAAGTGAAGCTTTCAAAGGGAGAATCAAATGGCTTGCTGGGTGAATCTTTATTTTTCTAAAGCTTTATTGGGAAAGAGCTTATTGGCAATGAGTCGCAGTTCGTTACATCTTCAGAAAACCAAGGTATTTTGAGGCTTGTTTAGCGATTTGGAATATGTGATCCTTCTACCGCAGATCTTCCGCAAAAGTTATCCCCAAGATGTTAAGATTTGAGGCAGTCATTACATTCTCTTCTCCCACTGAGATTGGAGAAATATCAGTTAGCTTTGGTGGAGATGAGGCAGTACTTCGTTTAATGAGGCGTTAAATTCAACGTGATATGTGCGGCCCCTAGTAAGAATCGTTTTGATATTCCGGTTGATCGAAGTGGATATCAGCTTTTCTTCTTCTTTGATCCGTTAGCTGGCGGTCCGAGCGGGACGTGACCACAACGGATACGCCGCTGGATGCGGTTTGTTGCCTAGTTTCTTCGGTCAATTCGGCAAGTCGACCACCCTCCTCCTTTCACACACTGGACTTGGGACCAGACGATGGCGGAGTTGAACATCAGCTCACGGTGGTGAAGACAAGGTCTGACACGTGCTCGTTTTATGTTGTCGAACGAGCTCTTACTCAAAGTATCGTCAACAGCGAAGCAGTGAAGTGAATTGGAGGGGTGCCGTTTCAGAGGTTACCCCGGACAAACAGGCATACATACAGACAGACTTGAATTTGTTTTAATATCATGTAAAATAACGGTAAGAGCTTCAAAACGACAATTATTTTAAAATCACAGACCTGATCTTTCAATTATATTAAAATAGAAGATAGCGTTTCAGAAGGAGCACAGTAGTACATCCTACGAGTTAGTTTAATCATCTTTGGATTAACTGAAGAGAATTCGTAAAAGGTAGAGACGACTGTAAGAAAAGATTTCAAGAGACCCAAGTCCTACAAAAACTGTAGCCATGCTTAAGAAACCCATTTTGTGGAATTTTTCGCACAACACTATGGCGATTTTATACATTTTTATTTTTATCCAGCAAAAGCATCCTAGATATTGTTGTCTCGTTGCCATAACTTTCAAATCTACTAAACACTTCGTTTTCCCATTTTTCCATTTTATTTCCAGTGTATTCCGTCCACAAAGACAAAGCTCCAACTTGCGCTCTCATGGTTCCTCAGCTGAAGCTAACGTCAACTACCGATTTTTTAAGTGCCATAGAAAATTGTCATATTTATATCAACTCCACGGAGAGTTAAGGCCCCCATACACGGTCAAATTGGCTGTACAACCAGATTTTCATCAAACCTATAAGCGCAATGAATTTTGATCGGCCGACCGGCCCACAATCGATAGTTTTGGTTGTACAACCGCACTTCGCTGTACAACCAATTGGACCGTGTATGGGGGCCTTTAGAGAGAAATACATACTCTGTCAGTCGGATAGCACACAAAAAGGATGAAATACAAAGAACGCCATTTTTTTAATAACTGTAAGTTCCACGTTAAGCTCCGACATTTCTGCTGCAGCTTGTTTGAAATTATTGCGGCACGTGCATCAGCCGACCCAATTCCTCATCCAAAGGACACAAATGTTCCTTTGCCCTTCTGGGCGGACTCCGCTCCGCGCGTAGTGTTCATTTTGTCAACTCAGAATACGATGCACTTTCCTTATCATGAAATAATAATGAAGTTTGTTATGCAATCTTTTTCTATATCAATTTTGCGGAAATTCCACATTAAGTAGTTGAATGCGCATTCCATTTTCTTCATTGAAATATTGCAAAATGCACGTACCTTTGATGCACATTTTAATTTGAAAAATCTCTGCTGTTACTTACATCCATGCATAAGGGGAGGAATACGTGAATTTTATTTGATACAAAGTTATTGTGGAGCTGTGGGCGATGTTTTTCTGGGAATTCATTTGTGGTTTCTCCGTAAAACTTAACAGATTATCGTAGAAAACGAAATACATGCAGCGAAAGAGTTTTAAAAATAGTACGATAAACGACTCCTAGAAATAGTTTTAGTATGTTTATATACCCAGTAGGAATTCTAGGAAGGCCGGCAACAAACGCAGAAAAAACTCAACAAAATAATTTGGGAAGGGATGTGCGCATGCCGGATGAATAAAGTTAAGTAATCTTTATATGTATTGAGCAGAGCTTTGAAATACATGTAAAACTCATGCTCAACAAAGGCAGTTTATCCATCGTAATAAGCATAATTTTACTATAATTATGCTAAATATTTCCCATCCCTAAATTTAAAATAAATTAAAAGAATTGCTGGAAAAAATTCTTTTAAAGATATGAGCATTTTCATTCATAAATTGAGAGTTCTCCGCAGCCGCAAGCAACACAACCTCCCCGGGCAGAAGCGCGCTTGCGACTGGCGGAAAATGTCAAAAATCTAGTAATCAAAGTGATAAAAACACAAATATCGTATTTTTTAGTAGAAATTACTACAAATTATTTCTGTGGCATTTGTGTAAAATATAAAAACCTTAAAATAAAAAAAATATATAAAAACGGGTGTTTTTCAGTCATAATTTGTAATTTTTTTAAATAATCATCGAAGTCCCAGAAAAATACACCTCCCTTTAGCAATACGCAGTCGCGACTGATTACATGGCAGCAAGTGATTTGATAGGAGGAGTTAAGTGAAGCTTTTGTCTGAACTTTTTAACATTTTTAAGAGCTTAGCTGGGGAAGATGCGCGGGATGTCACGAGGTTTGAAAACGTCTATACTCATATCTGGTAAGGGGTACCCCTTATTTTCTTGGTGCTAGATGAGCCCTTACAAACCCCATTACAAGAGAAGGCAGATGGTAAGGTGTAGTCCAGAATTATACCCAAACAAGTGAGAATCTGCCCGGACTCAAGGGAGCTTTCCTGGAGCTTTCATAAATTTTATAGAAAGAAAGAAAACGGGCAATTATATTCGTCGACATAAAATGCGACGTTAGCATACTCAATAGCGCGGCTCTCATTCGATACGGAGGACAAGCAGCTTTGGAGAAGTGGAGAATTTAGTTGGGGGACTGCTTAGGTAAAGCCACTCTCGGGCTTGGAAAAAAAGGCATTTGTAAAAGATGAAAAAAATAAAAGCATTTCTACACCGGATCACATATCCACAGGCGCCCATGAATATCTCTTTTCGCAATGTTCCATTTGCTGCCTTACTATACCCCTTACAGATGAGCAGTTCTATAAGTACTCTAAGGTAAGTACCATAGTAAGGCCTTACCCCCTATGACATCGTGTGTAAAAGTAAGCACTTCTGTAAAAGGGAGTGGTAAGGCCTACCCCTTACCAGTAAGTGCTGATTTCAGTACTTCTGTAAGCTTACCGGTCCTACTGGGACAGTACTTTAATACAATCGTACTTAATTAATATTTTCTCAAGATAAGGTGTAATTGGCTCTACAACCGTAGTTCGTATTCGTAACATCGCACTTGCTCTTTCCATTGGTCCAGATTCCAAGCCGATGTCATCCAATGTCGAATGATCAAGTTCTGATCATCTTTGTCTACACTTTCCTTCCATTGAAGGCTTAGTCGCGCTCAAAGATCAAAAACAAAAAGCTTTTCAAGGAACAAACTCAACATCAAAAAGCTTTCTAAATAAAAGCTCCAAAAGCTTTTTAATAAAAAGCTCAAAAACAGACAAGAAGCGTTTCAAAATAAAGCTCAAAATTAAAAAGCGCAAAAAACTAACGCACTTAGACAAAAGGCACGGCCTTCAAACGCGATTTGAGGTATTGAATCGAACTTCACATGCATTTCATGAAAATGGAATTGTAGAGCAACTCTTCCCGAATAAATAAAGCTTTGCAATCATTCTGGGACCGCAAGGTACTGTTTTTGTCAACTTTTGGATGAAATGGCATTGCTTAGATAACTTCTTTGGTTTCTTGCTAGATTAGGAAAGCTACACTGGGCACAAAAATTAGCGGGCCCCCTAAATTTTTTCCGAAATTAACGATTTTTCAAAGTGCCATAACTTCGTCAATTTTCAACCAAAAATGCTGAATTTTTTTTCAAATTGAACCTTGAAGACTCAGCTTTCAGAATCTTGAGTCGAATTTTTTTTGACATAACACAGATTGCGCTGTGATCAAATGTTGCGAATGAACAAATTTGGGCAAAATTTTTTTTGGACTCAAACCGCAATAAAAATGTTGCATGCCTACAATCTCCCAGTTTTTTTTTCAAGATTCACAAAATTCAACTTTTTCTGAACAATTTGAAAAAAAAAAAAACGTTGAAAAGTATTGGAAATTGACAAATTTATGGCCGTTTGAAAAAAAAAAAAGACATTTTTTTTGTTTTTTAACAATAACTGAACACGCGTGAACATGCGTAAACACGCGAGATATGTTTTTTCACTAGTGTTGTGAATAAGAAAATCGATTAAAAGAAAATAAAACAACCGACAGAAAATAACCGGCGAAACACTGTAAACAATATGTCCCAATCTTTGAAAACTATCTACAATAATTAAAACACAACTTTAATTTAAAAATATATAAAAAAAAGCTTTATTATCGAGAACGGATTTTAAGGTACCTTCCGAGTTGGTGGTTTATTCCTAACTAACTGTTACATTCATTTTAAAACACATTTCTTACCTCTAATTTCTAAGTGAATCTTAGATGCTAAAAGTGCATTAAAGCATTTTATTAAAACCTTGAGATCCATTCTCATTTAACGAAAATGTTTCTCACGGTTTTCATGCAGCTTAAGCTTATCAGAAAATGACGGTGTCATTTTCCTTCTGGGGAAAATTCCTAATGCCTTTACCAGGCCATAGGTTTTGGTCGGGATGGTATTTCATACACATCCGGTGGATCTTTGTTATAGCAAATTGTCTTATCTATAACTTCTCCCCTCTTTAAGTCTGAAGTCTCCGACTTCAAATTTATTACATTAATCCTTTCTTTTTTATTTTTCCAAAGGATGTATAAAATAATACATAATATAAACAATGTTAACAAAATAATGGTACTTACACTAGTTCCATATACCATATTCTTATGAAACTTAATTTCAGATATCTCCTTTAGATTATCTATATTTTCAAAAATAATTTTATTAAAATTTATTGGTTTTATTAAAGTTAAATTAATTTCTTTAGCTGGATAATAGTATTTATCTAGAAATGACACTTTTTTATTATAAAATATATTATTACTTACTTTTAACGAGCAATTATTAAAATTGATCAAATAGTTACCAGTTAATTTGAGCAATCTCTGATCGCAATTATGAGCTATGGTTTCATTATAAGCATTTTTTATAAAAATGGTCTCTTCATCTAATTCTTCAATACTGGTAATATTGTTATATGCTAAATTACATGAGCTTTTGAAAATACAGTGTTGACTCAATTTTAAGTCCTTAAATAAAGTGTCTTTTTCGTATTTGAAGGAATTATTGTTTATTTCGACTATTAATTCATCTGGATTGTTGATTTCTAAATATTCTGAGTTAGTAACAGATTTAATTAGTTGTAATTCTGTCAAAATATAAGTTTTTGGTATTTTGATTGCAAAGATTAAAAATCGATTTTTATGTTCCATAACTCCAGCTTTTAAAAGTTTTAATTTATGAAAATCTACATGATATGTTTCTAACTCTTCAAGCGTTAATATGCTAGGATGTATAATATTGTTTTTTATTGCCATTATATTATCTAAGATTTGGTTTATTCTATTCTCAAAATATCTAAGTTTGGTTTCCTGGTCCAAAAACATAATTCTGTAACTCAATTGTTGTATATTATTATTGGTAACGTTAATTTCGTTCATAACTTTATGTCTGTCATTCTCAATCAATGTCTTCAAGTCCGTCATGGTTTTGTTGTAATGTTCGTTTATTCTTATTTGTTGGTTTAAGTTAGTAATAGCCTTATGGTTATTGTTTTCGACCGTCTGTAAATGTTGTGTTATCTCTTCTCTGTCTGTATCGTCCATGGTCCCGAATAACCAATTTGAAGTTCTACCTATTATGTTTATTAGTCCTCTTCTTTTTCGAATTGGAACTGGATTTCTAATTGTTTTAAGTTTACTTTTTATAATCCTTATCTCATTGTATAATGCTCTTCTATCTTCTAAATTTAGATAAGCTATATTGTTTTGCAATTGTTGTAATATTCCTTCCATTTCTACTGGATCTATTATATGTAAAATTGTATCTGTGTTATTAGCTATTTCTACCTGTTGGATTCGTATTTTAACGTAACCAGTTTCCTCATTTATGCGATGAACCTGCAACCGCCCTTGTACTGTTGCAATCATCAGTATTAATAACGTTGTTACCTGAAAATTTTGTCTTTCGTTTAATATTGCAAGGATGTACATTTCGTAACGGGTATTTTCTAAAATATGGTTCATTTTTGTGCCTAACTCTTTTATAATTCTTTATAAAACCCTCGTTTCTACTTTCTATATAATTTTCCCTGTTCTTATTTAATTTAGTAATATACTTACTCTTTTTCTTATTAATCTTTTCTACTAGTAAGGAAGTATCAGTTAATTTGCTCGCTTCTCTCGGAGTCATTTCTATGGTTGTATGATATCTATCGTTATAATTACCTATAGATCTCTGGATTTTTTGTTCTGTGGAAATATCTTCATCGATTGCTTGGATTTTCTCTATAAGTGTAGAATGCAATCTTTCTACGTCAGCATTTCCAGTATGGCTATTTGGTTTTGTCCAATGAACCTCTATTTCCTTTTCTTGTAAGTACCTCTTAATTTGTTCGGATTTGAACTCGTTGTCCATTATAATTTTTCTAGGTTTCCCAAAAGTAGCTAAATATGCCTCCAATATCGCTATCTTCTTTACCCAGTTTCTATCGTTAATTAGATAGGCTACCGCAAATTTTGTTAATTTATCTATAATAGTGATAAACGTTTGCTTTGTATAATGAAAAGTATCTAGATGAATGATATCATTTCCTTTAGTTGGTGTTTCGGTTATAGCTAAGGTAGGTTTGATGGGATTTCGGTCATACTTACTCCCTTGACACTTTTCGCAATTATTGATAATTAATTGTATGTGCTCTTGAAGTTTTGGATAATAGATCTTATCTTTTAAGGTTTTGTAAGATTCATTAATGCCACTATGTAAAGATTCTCTAGTATGGTATAAAGAAATTTGTTTGTGACACTGCTGTTCATTTTCTATTTCCTGTGCCCTTTTTGTAGCTTTTATAAATTTTACTCTTCTATCTCCTGAAAAAAGTCTAATGATAATTTGTTGTATTTTATTATAGTCTCCGTCTTCTACATCTGAATAGATCCCTATATGTCCAGAATTTATAAATCGCTTTAATATATCTACGATTACCGCTTCTTCATTTTGCGGGTTAATTTGAATAATTCTCCTCCCATATTTTATCTCCATTTCTTTATTTGGATGATAAGTCAAAATTAATTGCGTTTTATATTTATTTACAATTTCTTCTTTTATACCGATATGGTCAAGTAGTTGTTCCTCAGAAGAATGAGCTGTTTCAGATTGGTCCATATTAGATTCACAACTATTTTGCTCATTAATTCGGGGACTGTTTTCGATCCTACTTAGGAAATCTGCAACCTTGTTGTCTTTTCCTTGAAGGTATTCTATATCAAAGTTATACTCTTGCAATTTTAGTATCCACCTTTGATTTCGCTGAGAAAATTCCTTTCCTTTATACTTGGCGTTCATATATTTTATAGGTGCATGATCCGTTATTATTTTAAATTTTTGCCCATATAAGTATGGTCTAAAATAAGTTACAGAGTACACAATAGCGAGAAATTCCTTATCCGTTACGCTATAATTTCTCTCATGATTATTTAGCGTTCGGGATACATAGCATACTGGATGACCGTCTTGTGAAAGAACTGCTCCAATAGCGTAGTCGCTAGCATCGGTAATGACTGTAAATTTTTTTTCATAATTCGGAAATTTCAAAATTGGATGAGATGATATGAGAAGTTTTAGTTTCTCAAAAGCAGCAATATATTGCGGATCATTAATATTTATTTTTATATCTTTTTTCAAGTATTTTATGAGTGGATGTGCCACTTTGGCATAATCCTTAACGAATTTTCTGTAAAATCCTGTCATACCTAAAAACTTTTTAATTGTTTTTCCGTTTTAGGTAATTCTACTCTTAATATATCGTTTACTTTATTGGGGTTGGGCTTCATTCCGTCCCTTGTCAATATGTGTCCTAGAAACTCCGTTTCATGCTTCATAAAGCTGCATTTGTCAGCTTGTATTTTCAAGTTATGTTCAACTAATCGTTGGAAAATTTTATTTAGAGAGTCAAGGTGCTCGTCTAGTGTCGTCGAGAAAATGAGGATATCGTCGAGATATACCACGCAAATTTTATTGATGTATTCTCTTAGTATGTTATTAATTAGCCGCTGAAAAGTGGCGGGGGCATTTTTTAATCCAAACGGCATTCTTATGAATTCGTACAGCCCGGATGGAGTTATGAAAGCCGTTTTGTCCCTATCATTTTGAGCTATTAGTATTTGATGGTAGCCCTTTGCGAGATCTAATGAACTGAAGTATTGCGCTTTCCCCAACTTGTCTAATATACTGTCTATATTGGGAAGTGGGTACTTATCATCTATCGTTATCTCATTCAACTTCCGATAGTCAACTACAATACGGTATTTTTGAACTCCGGAATTGTCTATTTTCTTTGGGATAACGATTATTGGTGAACAATACCTACTATTACTTTTTCGAATTATTCCGTTTCTTTCCATTTCTTCCATCTGAGTCCTCACTTCGGCTTCATGCTGAGGTGGGTAACGGTATAATTTCGAATTGATCTGTTCACTAGTCGTTGTTCTAATTTCGTGTACTATGCTTGTTGTATTTGTAAGTTTATCCCCTTCTTTGTATATTAATTTTTTATATTTGTCTAAAAGTTTCATTATTCCCGATTTTTCTTCTACGTTTAAATGGTTTAAATCTATGTTCCCTAAATCACCCTCTTCTAAAGCATTTACTTGGGTTTCCACGATTTTATTAAGAAATGGTATAATCGTGTTGTCACTAAGTATCAACTCTTTATTTAATAAATCAATAAAAGCAACATATGGTTCAATAAAATCCATACCTATCAAAAAATGAAAACTTTTATTTGTATCCATTTTTATCCATCTCATTTTGGCGTTAGGAGGTTGTTTGAACTCTTCCGGACACTTGGTTTTTACATATTCCGTATTTATTTGAACCTGTCTTTCTATAGTATTTAATCGACATTCCCCTCCCTCTATTTTTTCATAAAATTCCTCTGTTACCTTTTGGGAATTTAATATACTTACGGTGGATCCTGTATCCACAAAGGCAATAAATTTTTTATTGTTTATCGTTATCATAATATAAATTTTTCTTTTTTCCGAGGCTAGTTTATAAAAAACTCGTCTGTTATTAAATGATTTACTTCATTTTTGTTACTAAGCGAATCGACCTCCATCGGTTGTACATGATTATTATTATTATTTCTATTAAAGGGATATTTATTAAATTGCCTACTACTAGAAGGATTAAAACGAGATTGCCCAGAGTAATTAAAATTATGTCGAGTCTGCCCATTATTGTGGTTAAAACCGTTTTGTCTTAATTGTCCCGAGTCGTTAACGTTATAATTATTATTTTGTTTAATTTGACCAAAACTATTATTGTTACTTTTAAAATTATGGTTTTGTCTTTGGATATTATGCTTTGGATGTCTTTCTTTAAATACATTGCTACTATGTCGACACCATTTTAAATTAAATTGATCTTCACCGACATATTTATTAATAATAATTCTAATTTCTTCCAAAGTAAACTTATCTCTTATTTCTGCGGCCAATGAACCTGCCGTCAATTCTTTAATTTTTAAAATCAACATACTACTCAAATTATTTATAAGTTGGCTTTGGAATTCACTAAAAATAGCACATTCTGATATATAATCTACAATCACTCTAATTTTGTCCATTAATTCTGTAATGGTACTTACTTTGAGTAAACTTATTTCCTGCATAATTTGACCTTGGTCCCTCGATGGTTTGTACTGCAACTTCAATTTTGTTTTGCATTCTGTCCAAGTTAGAGGTGGTGACGATTCCAGGTAATTTTTTGCTGGTCCTAATATTTTTTCGTTGTAGATGATGGTATAAGCCTGATGAGCTTGACTTCCAAAGTCTGTCAAAGCTCGGTCCACTGATGCTATGAACGCTGGTAGGGTTCCAGGTCTTCCTTCAAATGTTTGTAGATGTTTAAGGTCCTTTTCAATCCTTCTCCTTGGAGTTAGTTGTTGTTGCTGTCGATTTAAAATATCGGTTAGAGCAACAATGCATTGCTCCATAATATTTAGCTCTGGTTGATGTGGTTGCTGTGGTTGGGCCATTCTATGTTGGTCAATAATCCGGTTTCGCTGATTCCTTCTTTCCAGGGTTTAGCTGTCGTTTCTTCGTGATTCACTAAATTTTTGTTTAAATCACTTTGTCTCAAACTTTTTTCACCCTTTATTTTTGGTTTTAAAACTTTCGATTAAAACACTTATTTGGTTATATATTTTTTTTTCTTTTAACTCGTTCGAATCACTGGATCCTAATTCTTCTGAACAGGATCCTACCGACTGCGCCAGATATGTTTTTTCACTAGTGTTGTGAATAAGAAAATCGATTAAAAGAAAATAAAACAACCGACAGAAAATAACCGGCGAAACACTGTAAACAATATGTCCCAATCTTTGAAAACTATCTACAATAATTAAAACACAACTTTAATTTAAAAATATATAAAAAAAAGCTTTATTATCGAGAACGGATTTTAAGGTACCTTCCGAGTTGGTGGTTTATTCCTAACTAACTGTTACATTCATTTTAAAACACATTTCTTACCTCTAATTTCTAAGTGAATCTTAGATGCTAAAAGTGCATTAAAGCATTTTATTAAAACCTTGAGATCCATTCTCATTTAACGAAAATGTTTCTCACGGTTTTCATGCAGCTTAAGCTTATCAGAAAATGACGGTGTCATTTTCCTTCTGGGGAAAATTCCTAATGCCTTTACCAGGCCATAGGTTTTGGTCGGGATGGTATTTCATACACATCCGGTGGATCTTTGTTATAGCAAATTGTCTTATCTATAACTCGCGTGAATATGCGAGAAAACGCGTGAATAAGAGTAAACAAGCTTGAATATGCGTGAACACGCGTGACTATGCGTGAACAGACGTGAACTTTCGTGAACATGCGTAAACACGCCTGAACACGCGTGACAATGTGTAAACTCATGATAAACGAGTGAATAAGCATGAACACTCGTGAATTTGCATGAAAATGCGTGAACATACGTGAGCACGCGTAAACACGCTTTAATATGCGTGAACACGCGTTAACACGCTTGAACGTGCGTGAACACGCGTGTATATGGGTAAACACACCTGAACTTTCGTGAAAATGCGTGAACACGCGTGAATACCGGTGACAATGTGTAAACTCATGATGAACGCGTGACTAAGCATGAACACGCGTGAATTTGCATGAAAATGCGTGAACATACGTGAGCACGTGTAAACACGCTTGAAGACCCGTGAACACGCTTGAACGTGCGTGAATACGTGTGAATTAGCGTGAACACACGTGAACTTTGGTGAACGTTTCGTGAACACGCGTGAATACGCGCGAACACGAAGAACAATGTGTTCACTCGTGATAAACGTTGCAAACATGTCGTTCCGATTCTTTCTTTTCATTCCAGTTTTGATGTGTGACGTGAAAAAAAATATCCAATGGAAGGTTTGGAAAGCTGGTTTTATGATGGAACTGACATATAACGATTACAAAAATGAACGTATGAGTGTAGTTAAGAAAATATATGAAACACTTCAAAAAGGCAAAATTGAAATAATTCAAAATTAAAAGTTTAATGCACATATTGTAACCATTATGTCCGGAATAAAAGCTATACATTTTGGCAACATCAAATTTCCGACATTCTCTCTCTCTGTCTGTCTGCCTGCCTGTCCCTATGTCCGTTTATGCGTTTCTGCGTTTCTGCGTTTTTGCGTTTTTGCGTTTTTGCGTTTCTGCGTTTTTACGTTTTTACGTTTTTGCGTTTTTGCGTTTTTGCCTTTTTAGCGTTTTTGCGTTTCTGCGTTTTTGCGTTTTTGCGTTTATGCGTTTTTGCGTTTTGCCTTTTGTTTTTGCGTTTTTGCGTTTTTGGGTTTTTGCGTTTATGCGTTTATGCGTTTTTGCGTTTTTGCGTTTTTGCGTTTTTGGGTTTTTGCGTTTATGCGTTTATGCGTGTATGCGTTTATGCGTTTTTTCGTTTTTGCGTTTCTGCGTTTTTGCGTTTTTGCGTTTTTGCGTTTTTGCGTTTATGCGATTTTGCGTTTTTGCGTTTTTGCGTTTTTGCGTTTTTGCGTTTATGCGTTTTTGCGTTTTTGCGTTTTTGGGTTTTTGCGTTTATGCGTTTATGCGTGTATGCGTTTTTGCGTTTTTGCGTTTTTGCGTTTTTGAGTTTATGCGTTTATGCGTTTGTCCGTTTGTCCGTCTGTGCGTCTGTGCTTCAGCTTTAATTTGATAAAAAATTTGGCTTTTTTCAATGGTTATTGTCAAGTTATTGTCAAAAAACCAAAAAAATGTCTTTTTTTTCAAACGGCCATAATTTTGTCAATTTCCAATACTTTTGAACGTTTTTTTTTTTCAAATTGTTCAGAAAAAGTTGAATTTTGCGAATCTTGAAAAACTAGTATGATGTTGTGCCTAGAGACTAGCCACTAATTACGCTTTTTCATGGTATTCTTTCTGTTGAATAACACTTCAGACTGAATGACCATAAAAAATCAAGAAAATGATATTTTTTCACTTTTAATTAAGTAAATTTTTATGTTCTCCTGAGTATCATTATTAAATAATATAATTTAGTAATAGATTCAAAATATGTTCCACCGAAGTAAAAAAAAGATCTTTCACGATTGCGCGGCCGAGGATTGAACTTGGTTCCCCGGGATAGGATTTCAGCGCCTTAGCTCTAGGCTACCGTACTTTATTAGAAATCTCTATACTTCCGGTTGGAATTTCCAGACCATTTTCTCAGTTTTAGGTCTCTTGATCAAAAGCTACAATTTGAGATATGGCCCAAGTCTGTAGCGACAGTACTTTCAGAGATGAAAGAAGGTCACAGACGGACAGACAGACGGACAGAGCCTCTGTATAAGCTTTTTTTTTGAAAAAGCTAAAAACTGGGAGATTGTAGGCATGCAACATTTTTATTGCGGTTTGAATCAAAAAAAATGTTTGCCCAAATTTGTTCATTCGCAACATTTGATTACAGCGCCATCTGTGTTATGTCAAAAAAAAATTCGACTCAAGATTCTGAAAGCTGAGTCTTCAAGGTTCAATTTGAAAAAAATTCAGCATTTTTGGTTGAAAATTGACGAAGTTATGGCACTTTGAAAAATCGTTAATTTCGAAAAAAATTTAGGGGGCCCGCTAATTTTTGTGCCCAGTGTACATTTCCCATGACTCTCTATTTGTATCGTCCTTTTGCTTCATATGACATTTTCTTTTATTAGGTTAGGCTAGACTCATTCAAGGACATGCTTTGGGTACACGAGTAGTACACTATCAACATTTTTGACATTAATTGAGCAAAAGGTGGGGCCTTTAATTCACCCACGTGTAGGAAATTCAGAAGATCGTCAAATTTTGTATCGCCTTGTTGTCGCATGTTCTCCATCAACTCCACTAGGCTGAAGAGTCTCCCCAAATGTAGTGCTGAAATAAATCTTGTAGGCTGGTGGAATGCCTGAGCTCTTCGGATAGGTGGCAACTAAAAGAAGTTCAATGTATTTCCGAGTTCGATTTACTTCCTCTAATTTCGCAAGGCCTTCAAATAATTACTAGTAAGCGGTGTCAAATTTCCTACTATTTTTCCATCTTTCTCAACTGGTAATTTTGTTCAATTGTTCAAACAACAAGCAGAAAGTGGCAAGAGGTCCAACACTTTGAGCCTGGCCGTGTATGGTGGTAGGCTTAGAAAGTCACGTGGGTCGTGTAGACTTCTCAGAGCAAAGAGGATAAATTTCCTTAGACAAGTCAGAGATAAATATATTGAACAGAAGAGGGCCAAGATGACTGATCTGAGGAACACCGGAAGTTACTTCGATTTCATTTGAAAGGAACCCTTGAAATCTGATAACCTGTGTTCTTCCGTTGAGCTATGATCTTAACCATTCAAGGGCAGAACCTGTTATTCCAAATATTGAGAGTTTAACAAGTAAAATATGGTGGTCTAACTTATTAGAGGCCTTGCTGAAGTCAGAATAAATAGCATTGATTTGATGGCCCTTCTCCATACTACAGAGGAGTTCGGAGATTAGGACCATGAGGTTTGAAGTGGTCGAACGCCCTTTTCGGATGCCGTGCTGATGTTCATCTAAGTGTGAGTCGATTAGAAGGAAATCTTATCGCGGACGAGTTGTTCAAATATTTTGGGGATTGATGATAAAATGGCAATACCTCATTGAATGCTTATCAGATGCCTTATGGATTGGTATGACATTTCCTAACGATAATGATCTGTCAAAGATGAGATTCAGAGCGACTGAGATATGATTTGAGCATCGTTGCAAAAAAACTAGGGGGTAGGTTGTCAGGTACATGATCTTTTTTCGAGTCAAGCCAGTTTAAACCAGCTAGTATATCTTCAATTGACGGGGATAGATCATCTATGAGAACTGAAGTGTGCGCCTCAGTGCCTTGCAACAGAGTTGGGGCAATAAATTTCGCTGAATCAATCAGCAAATATGTTACAAATTACTTGGGGCATGAGGAGTGTATTCTACCATTTGTCATTGTTGAGCGATAGCCTGAGATCTTTCGTTTTAATTAAAGAAATAGAAAAATTCAAGAACACGCACTTTCTTGAACTAGAATGAATTGGTAGGCGCGGAAACCTTCGCGCCTTCAAAATCCGCATTCATGATTTAAAGGACTCCTCCATTTCGAGTGAACTCGTCTAATAACTTATTGTATTCTACATGGCATGTCCTTTCATTTGATACCCCAGGCTATTGTAAAGAATTAGGTACTCCGCCAATTTGTGTTGACCACCATGATTTAGAATGACGCCGCATAGCTTATTGAATTCTACTTATCGCACCCTTTCATTTGATATCCATGTTGCTGGTGTTGTGTAAAAAAAGGGTGATCCGCCTTCCTGAAATTGCCGCCATGGATCTAACAGTATATTGAGTATACTTTATAACATTGTCCTCAGAGCTAGAGCTGTGTGCAAAATTTCAGCATGATCGGATAAGCGGATGTACGTATGTATTCAAAAAATCTAGAAATCCAGTACCGGACAAACAGACAGACAAGAAAGGGCTCTGCTTAATAAAGAGAAATCTTTGTTAAAGACTTTGTTTTTTAGTCTTGGTTTTGCTAGTGCAATTGCCATTGTAGTCTCTGCCGAATCGTTGTGTGGGTGAATCATCTGTAGTAGCTTGGTTGTTTGTTTTTCTATTAGGGTAACGCTTTCTTTAACAAAGTTTCTACAGTACCTGTAGTGCCTTTTTTTTATAGAAGATTTGTTTAAACGCACAAATTCTCTTTTTGAAGTAGTATCATTTTTTCATTTACGTGTCCATTCGGGACGCAGCATACTTTTCATGATTACCTGATCTTTCCTGTTGTTTAACGATTCCTTTACATTAATGATCACACGATTCACTTCTTCTGTTGTACCTCATAAAAAAATCTAAATAAGCAATTAAACTAATTCAATTTCACTATTGGAACATCTCACCTAAATAACCACCACAATTTAAAAAGCGGTTAAACCTTTAGTCTTTCAGTTAATCAGCTTATAATATATGACAGAGACACATGGGAATTTACTTAACATTTATATAAAGCTCCCCGAAACAGGATTATTGTGCACATATCCCCCCCGAAAAACCTTCAATTTTGTCTTATACTTAATCAAGCCCGGAATCTACCCCAGACCCGTAAAATTCCAGCTCTATACCCTCCCATTCAATGTAAGGCAGTTGCCTCATTCACAGACAAATTCTTAAATATGTTCACAAGGAAGCAATACATTTCCGAAATTCTACCACAGCCAATCTACATTTGTCATTTTGTACTATCTTTACAAGATACTGACAGGAACAAGATATCATCTCCTCAGGCATTTATCACTTAATTCTTATCAATGTTCAGCCTGAGAGTTCAATTGGGTCACGCATTTATTAAATTACACACTCTCACTGGTACAAAGCCTTAAATCTTAAGAAACCTAGTCTCTTGTTCAATCAGCCATAGCCAATTTGTCTAAACTTAAGCCATCGTTGCCTTTGATTGATTGTCACCCTTAACTGAACTGCCAAAAAGTGCCTAAGCCTATGCACAGCCGCTCCTTGGGCGAATCCCAAATTCCAGTGACACACATTGAGGCCAGTAAATCAGTGCCAAACGATGTCCAAAGTTAGTCTTTAAGCCCCAAGTTAATGCTGGTCCATTGTAAGAGTCGCCGCCCCCCAGCTACCCACCTACCCTCAAGGTTCATCAGCTAAAAAAGAGACATTATCCCCATCCCCCTACGCTGCTCAATGCCAGAGAACAAAACACCTCGGCGTTGATAAGGAGTTCGCTCTAGGTCAGTACTTTATAGCCAAGGATACGCAACCAACCCCTATGCCGAAGTCACACTCCACTTGCTGTTTCTGTTGCTGGTACTGGGGAGCTCTCGCCAGGGGGATGTTGGAGAAAAAATACTGGGGGTGAAAACGGATTTCTTGCGATGGAGGGGAAATTTCGTTTTATGTCATCGTAAAGTGAAGGAAGGGCGTTGGTGTAGGTTGGGGTTATTTTTTTCGAGTCATAAGAATGAGATGCAATTTTTGTTTAGTGCCAAAGAGAATATTTTGGCGTTTTTACTGGCGGCTTTATCCCCTAGTAATGAGTACGCGCGGGCTTATGTACGAAGTAAAGCTGTAATGTAACTACTTTATCAAGGTTGGATTTAATTAAAAATAACTTTGAACCCGGCATTACCTTTATAATTTTACCTGGTTTTATTGCCAATGGGCAGAGTGCACAGTAGATGCTCGTCGATTGGACGCACTTTAAAAATTTAAGGATTCTTATAACAAAACCTTCATATGTAAGGGGGAAACGCCAAGGTTGCCAAGTTGACCTAGCATTGTTCTTATGAAAATGGAACGAGTGAAGGACACACAAAATTTTAAAACGGACAACCACACTGTTCGCAAAACCGCAGAGCTGCAGGTCCGGCCTTGTTGGGAGAGTTAAGCCAACAGGCTTAGGGCTCAAGGCTACAGGACTACCATCCCAAAGGTCTGTGGTTTGAATCCATTCCGGCCTTCAAATTTTCCGACCAAGATAACTTTCCTTCTTTGTTGTCCTCTGTCTTTACAAAGTATTCCTTGGCCTGACTGACCAAGCGCGAGGAAGCCACCCCTGTTCGATCACCGAAGGCAGCATTTTGTCACGGAAGTATTGAATGGATAGTTGCTGGAATAAAAACACGTGTTTTCGTTGTTAGTTGTTTCAATGTTCTCTCTACTATCTTTCCGACTGGAGCTTGCTGTCCGACACTGCACTTAAGGATAGAACCCGCAACAGTACAAAAGGTTATCATATACACCTTACATGTGATGACTGGAAACAGGTAAATAACAATTCTTGTGTTTAAATCATTCATTTTTAATATTTTCATGATTTCTTAATAATATAACAAAACTTTCATGGACTGAACTTGATTTTGCGCATGCCCGCGCGTATTTGATACTTGATGACTAGAAAAAGCTGCGCAAAGTTTCGTGGAATCATTACCTTTTTTTACGTTTTCTTTTGAACTGATTTCCAAGATGCGTCATTTACACACGGCTGACTGACTGCATGACTGTACTGTTAGCCCTCATTTTCAGTAATGAAACTTTATAGAACTGGTGAGTAAGTATATAATTTTCTGCTCAGTAAATTCGTCAGATTTAAATGATGGGAAATTGCATGTTTAGTATGAAGACTGATAGATGTGGGGCTAGAATAGGTTGAAAGAATTAAATCAATTTTATTTTTTCAAAATAAATTAAATAAGCGAATATTTGGTTAACTTTTGTTTTTCATTTGTAGCTTATAAATCTTTTTGCCAAAATTGAGTGAAAACACAAACATACATAGGTAGTATGTACAATAATTGTTAGTAAATATCTGAAGCAACATGGAGGAATTTGTATAGCTGGTGGACAGTCTTCATCGGAATAGGGGAATAACATGTAGCACATGCACATGCCGTAACTGTTTCGGACTGATGGACGTGCGATCATAACCTCCTAGCGGTGGCCACTGGTAAATATCCTATGAGAAAAAATATAGGCTAATTTGACCGGGCTAGTCCCTTCCAAGGAAGGTTGGCGTGAAGCTAATAACCTCACCCGGTAAAAATAATTATTAGGAAAGAGCAACATCCCTCGGATACTGGAATAAACGACGACGACCACGTCAACGAAAAAGGCAAAACAGAACTCGAGCTACACAACATCTGGCCGATACCCTGTCGAAGTATAAAGTATAAAGCGGATGACATTACCACCATTCAGGAGATGAGATGGACAGGGAATGGTGTTTTGACAAAAACCTGAGTATGACGTATATTACAGCTGTCATACAAAACACCATGTGCTCAGAGTAGGTTTTATGATCAGCAAAATTATGAAGCCTACCGGCTTTAAAGCAATAAACGAAAGGCTATGCACCATTCATGTGCGAGGTAGATTTAAAAACATCAGCCTCATTAACGTTCACGCACCTACAGAAGAGTCCTCGGATGATAATAAAGAAGAATTCTTCGAATTAACTGAACGGGAACTTAATGTAAAAATCATACTGGGAGATCTGAACGCCAAAGTAGGCCGGGAGCCCATATACGGGCAATATGTCGACACCCACAGCTTGCATGAAAACACAATGAGTTGTAGAGATGGAGAAAGTTAGAACTTGGTCGTTTGCAAGTACTAGATTTGCGCGTAAACATATCCACAAAGCCAGCTGGGTATCTCCTGATGGAGCCTTTCGCAATCAACAGACCATGTGTTAATAAACCGCCGCCACCTTTCGTGCCTGATGACGATGATCGAGGTGCCAACTTCGACTGGGATCACTATCTTGTTGGTATGAGCGCATTACAACGCTGAAAAGCTTTGAATACGCTGATCAAGCTCGAATCAACATAGCTGCACTACGCAATGAAATGGCCAGAAACAACTCATGTGTTAGAACTCGCGCTCAGAAGAGTAAGTCCTCGGTATGAGATGCCGGGCGTTGACGAAAGCTGGACCCGTCTTAAAAATATTGTCATTAGTACTGCTGATTCAATCTTAGGCAGAACTCGTAGAGATCGGAACGACTGGTTCGATAATGAATGCAAGCTGGCAATATCTAGAATTTCAAAACTGAATTCAACACCTCTTCCTAGACTTTAAAGCCGCCTATGATAGCAAGCCAGAGTAGAACTCCACAAAGCCATGAGAGAAATCGGCATCCCCAACAAACTTACAAGACTATGTAGGCTAACCATCACCAACGTGACAAGCCCAGTAAAAGTATGCGGAACACTGTCCAGAGCAATGAACATCAATATGGACTCCGACAAGTGGACGGTCTGGCCTGCCTTCATTTCACCTGGCGTTGGCGAATAAAAGAGGCTGTTTAGAGAAATCAAACCACACTTATCGATTCGAGGGATATTTTGTTTGCTCTATTTGACACACATGAAGGTCAGTTACTCCAGAGGTAACGAGGACTAATAAGGCCAAAGAAAACGCGAATGAGGGTCGCCACCAGATACGCAATAGCTCTAGGATTAAATGTGGGCACAACACGGGATGGAATTTCGTGCCAATTTAGAGCTAGGAGAACGCTAAACAAAAGTGCGGGCCCCATCAACGCCGCGCCTATTACGCTCGCCTTGACATATCGCAACAGCCGCGGCAAGCCCGCGAACCCGGGTCCAAAGAAAGCTTTGACATCTAAATTTCTTCAATTGTCAGGATAATTTCAATGAGAGTAAACAATCGTTAAACATAAAACAGCTGTGAATTGACAACTGTGAAGGCGAACCGGGGCGCCGTTGAATATGAACATTTGCCAAATCGATGCTACGTTTGACGGTTAACGCCGTGCTTGCCCTTTTCATCTGGCGGCTCGGCGTTCATTGGGCCCACACCTTTAAGGTGCGATTGCGAACGAGGCGACAGACTGCAAAACGTAGGCGACACTTGGTGATTTCATCATACAAACCAGTAGTGTCACCTGCGGTTTGCAGTCTGCCGCCTTGTTCGGAATCTTCCCTTAAGACTAGCATGAAGCAGAAGAGCATGAAAGAGCCACACGCCCCACGTTTTTTCGTTTTATTCTATTATTTCGTTCTATTACAAATTCACAATCACAAATTTCCTGAAAAATTAAATGAAGAAGTAAGCTAAATTTATTTTATATGATTTTTATTTCAATATTAGACACGCATTCTGATCATTTTTATTACTTTATGAGTACTTGCAATTACTCTGGCTCTTACATATGAGTAAATGTTCCTGTAGTACCTGTAGTTACTGTGCTGTCCAAATTGAACACAATTGCCAATTAACGCCATCAATGTTGTCGCCAAAGAAGGAGAAATTGCTTATTTTATTCTGCATGGCATGACCTTTCATTTCATACCCACGTCGAGGTTGTTGTAAAGAATTAGGTAATAAACCAGTGTGTGTTGGCCGCCATGTTGAATTTACAATAACCGATAGCTTATTGTATTCTACTTATTACACCCCTTCCTTTGGAACCCATGTCGCGGGTGTTGTGAAGATAATGGTAATCCGCCCTCTTGAGACAGCCGCCATGGATCTAGCGGTATATTAAGTATACCATATTGCTGTGTCATCAGATAGTGTACCAAATTTCGGCATGATCGGATAACCGGCAGTATTCAAAAAATTGATAGCAAAATTTGCACCGGACAAACAGATAGACAAGAAAGCGAGCTAATAAAAACGTTTTAAAAGAGGACATACTATAAGGTCTAATCATTTCATAAGGTATAATCATTTTCCTAGCATGTGGTGTGTAATTTTCAATTTTAATTTTGCTCTGATCATCAAAAATGAATGTAAACTGTACGAATATGCCAATTAATTGCACCCATTGAAACACGCACCTTGTCACACATTCTTCGCTTCCACGGACTGCACAAGTCATTAGCCTGCATAGCCTACTGCATTGGGGGTCAATCTACGCAGATATTAAAGACCAGCAGAAATGTGAAAACTCCCTCATTTCTTTCAACACGATATAAACTAACCTTGAAGCCATCACGCCACTAAAACTAAAACCGATGAATCTAGAAAGTAAGGTAACATACTAATCACCCAACTATACTTTCCCAAAACCATTATATCACCGGGTTAGCAGGATCCACCAGCAGGAATCCTTCCCAACCTCCGAAGAAGCACAGCTGCTCCGCCAAAGGCGTTGGCTATTAAATTATTTTTGGGTTAAAAAAAACTATCAAAAAGTTAACTACTCCTGAAACTAGAAGTTCATCTAATGCTTCCCTTATTCTGGGTTATACTTCGTCAAGTTTAGCTAAATTTCGCCCAAAGCCAAGCTTCCACGGAACTCAACCGTTGTTTTAATAGCTGTAGGAAAGAATCTCGGTTATCATTACACACACCACTACAGCTGCGAGTGCTTCAGGTATATCACCACCTGATGTGAAACTTCCTTTTGGTTGAAATGAAACTCTTTTCGCCGCTGTTATCAGAGGTGGCCCAAAAAAGTTCCGAGCTGACACATTCCTCGGCACATTTGCCAACGTTAGGGGAGTCCTTCATGTGGAACGCATTCGCTAGCAGTTTCAACGATGATGGGGGAAATTCACCACTTCGGAATCTATCTACATAGGTTGTGGAGACTTATGGTAACGTGGAAACTCGAATCACGGCGATTCCCCGCTGTTGAGAGCAGGCGATGCGCACTGGACCTGCACCAACCTCGTGCAAGATCCGCCGAACCGTGAAGTCTGGCCCCGCTCTGGGTGGGTTTTTGTGCACTGTTCGAGCACCGAACCCTGCGGAAACTCACCATCTCGAGTGTAACTCAGTCACGGACAATGTAATTCGGTGCTACTCCCCCGCTTGCATGTGTGGTGAGAATGCATTCTACGGGGAAGAGTCTCCAGTGAGCCAAAAAAAAAAACGGGGGCTCCTCTGGGGGAGCAGCGCTAAGAAGCAGGAATTTTGCGCAACTTGAAAGCATGCACAAAAACTCGGTTGTTGGTGTTTTTTTTTTGTTGGTTTATTTTTTGTTGGTGTTGTGCAAACTTTTGGTGAATGCTGAGCGCACAGAGATCTTCTAGTGAACGGCTTTTAACGGCCGCAAAAAGGAACGCAACTCACCAGCGAGACTGCGTTGAAGATTGGTGAATTTCGGATTTTCGAATTATAGAGAAGGCCCGACCTTAAAGATTCTGACATACTGGACTGAAATTCAGTTCATGTCCGGATCTCGTTGTGTGCGGTAGCAAAGTAAAACTCTTGTCCTTACATATACACACAGATATAGATATATTATGTATATTCGGGTCTAAAACGTTGTTGTAATAACAAAAAAAAAAGCGTTAAGGAAAGTTTGTTTTTTTGTGTGTGGAGTATTCGTTTGAAAAGTAAACACAACCCTGAAATCCTGTTGTCGTCCTTCGCCGTGTGTACTATATATGCATAGCAGTGTTGAGAGTACGGTTTCAGGTGATACACTGTGTGTGGATATGATTTGTTTATCTTTTTGATTTTTCCCAGTTGTCCTTTTTTTGGTTGTTAACAAAAAAATTTTTTGTTTGTTTTTTGATGAAAAATTTAAGTTGGTCCTTTTTTCTTACCTGCATCTTAATAAACTTAGTTCGGCTGGGGATTTTTTTTTGGGATAATAAGGACGCTATTAGGGTGGGTTATAAATAGCTCCAATTCCTCACTGATGAAAAAAGAAATCCTTCGTCATTCGTCAGATTCCACTTAGTTTGAAAAATCCTTGAAGTGGTGTGTATTTCGTTTCGCAATAAAATAACAAAAACAATAAATATAAAAATAATTAAAAATAAAAATCGTGAAATAATTATAAATGTAATCGTGCACAAGGAATGGTCATGATTGTAGTAATCATCCGCAAAAGAGTGAGCCTTTTTAAAGAAGTGTCAATGCTGGTGTTAACTTAATCCTTGGATCAATATGATTACTAATGAATACTACTCAAAAAAGGATAAAAATTGATTTGAAAAATAAAAATTAAGTGCTTAAAAAAAAGGGATTTAATCTGTGTATTTAATTTTAAAAAATTTGTAATTAATGCACAATTAACGCTGTGCTTGAAAGATATGATTTAAGAGTGTTTATTAATTTAATGTGAAGTAGTATTGTTGATTTTTTGGTTTGTTTGTACTTCGTTAAATTGTGAAAGTTTTTTTAATGAATTTATTAAAGAATTATTGCCGAATTTAAAGTGATTATTCGTTTTTTTCTGTTGTTGTTTGCAGTAAAGAAAGAGCATACTTAAGGTTTCCTCCTTGTTGATTGTTAGCAGTTTTAAAGATAAAAATAAATAAAAAGGAAATTGCTTTTTGTTTTGATCTCTTGTTCGTGCAAACTTATGTAAGTTTTATGCTTCGTTGAGAATCAGATTGTATGTTTTTTGTTTTTAAATAATACATTTATATCACAGTACAATTTATTTACTTGTTGATTAAATTTAACTACATATAAAGATTAAAATTTAAAGTTAAACCAATTTAATTGAATTAAATCTTGGCCAATCTATGAGTAGCAGATCAAATAATTTTTAAACTTGAAATGAATGAATGGAAGACTTTGAGATATTAATATAATAATTTTTCATATGCGTGAGAAATCACTCACATATTATTCATATCATTGGAATATAATTAAATTTTTTTTAACAAGAAATAAGTTGTCTTCCGTAAATATTTTATCAATGCACAAAAATGAGGATTAATTCTTGTTAAAATAACATGGCAGGGAAATTCCCTTTAAAATTTTTCTGTTCATTTGTTATTACTTGCATTCTCGATTTAATTAAAATTTTTTATGCATTTTTTCATAAGTAAATTTTTTTTTCTCCTGAAATTTAATTAAGGATAAAGAAAATTATAGATATGATAGGGCTATGGCTAAATATTTGGCCTGGCGAAAATTTTTTCCATGTCGTGGCTTTCCCGCCAGATTATCCATGATCGAAAAAAAGTTAATTTTCCAAGAGAAAGATTTTTTGTATTTTTTGTTTTTATTTTACGTAATAGTCTGTTTTTTTCGTACATTATAGTTATTTAGGCCAACCGTTTTTTGGAGTTTTAAATTATGCAGAGGCAAATTTTGGCGGTTGCGATGTACGTAATTGCCATTACTCTAGTTGGATTGTAAAAACTTAAAATCGAGGATGTGGTAGAAAAGAAAGGTCGAAACAACGACTCATATTTAAAATTTAAAAAAAAAAGTAGTAGGTACATTAATCCCAAAATAAATTTTTACACGGAAATTAAAGAAAATGTATTTTAAAGTAAGATATTAATTAAAACCGAAAGAAAGAATTACAAGGAATATAGTCTTATGATGTTATATATTGTTTTATAGTTGGTTCAATGTCTGGTAGTTCGTCGTTATTGCATTTTATATATTGAAGTTTTTCTCAGCAATGCTAATTTTCTATTGTAGTACGTGTATTTAATTCGTTTGTACTTTACAGGCGATATTTTTAAAATATTGTCAAGTAATTGTAGTAGACCATTATTTAGAAAAGACTATTTTTTTCAGAATGTCTTAAATAATATTTTTTATTTGTCTCAGCACCCGCGAAAAGATTTCCCAAAATCCGAATTGTTTATAAGAATGCATTCATAAGAGCCAGGATTTGCTCACATCGTTTAATTTTATATAAATCTTTCAATACCTTTTTGTGCAAAAATATGACAAATATACTGTTTTAAGCCGCGCCAGATACATACTTACATCTTCAAAGATTTGATCACTTGCTTGATTACTATGTGTGGCACGAGACTTTTATATGTGTTCAAAGTTGGAACGAAGAATTGCACTTTGTTATGCGGATCGGCAAAGTGCACATGAAAGTGTTCAAAGTTGAAATCTACCAACAAACTGTGGAAAAAAATGTTTGCAAAACATGTCTGGTAGACTGCGAGAATGTATTTTCAAAGCTTTGAAAAGTGTCCAAAAAAGCGTTCAAATCTTTTGAAGCTGCATCTGGCGCCGGCTTAAGTCACACTACTGTAAATAGCCTTTCCGAGAAAATATGGGTGTGCTTCAAGTTTCACCTGAATCAGTAATAAAAAATCAGTGATGGAAATTAACCCTAATCATTGATGGATGGATATTCGAATCTGACAAATAAATAATGGAATATGGGGCATAAGTAATGTTGACAATATAGAGCGATCGCAATAATTGATGGAATTCGAAACACACCGATGTAACAATTGCTCACATACATAGCTTGGCTTCGATTCTGCCAGGAACTCAAAGCGTGAACATTGTTTTTTCATCTAGACTACTTCTTTGCTTTTATTCCACAAGCACTACAGTCCATTATGAACCTTGGACATGACAACAATATTTTTCCATTCAAATCTGTCTTTTATAGTCACTTTGTAGAAATAGACTTTCTCCAATCCGATATCTTCAATCAAAAGCATTCTTGATAAGTACTTGACTTACCACGAGGCAATTATGAAGATTTGGTCTAGTTTGCGAGAAGTTTCAATTTTTTTCATAAAACATTCATACTAAGATCCAAAAGTGTCTATCAACAATTTTTATCAAGTGACGAACCGATTCAGAAGCGCAGTATATAATAAATTTATCAGCCGCATAATGATATGAAATTCATTGATTTTCTTTACCCTCGCCCGATGAACGATACAACTGTCGATTAAAGTGTATCGCTTTGTAACCGCGTTCGTGAAAACGTAAATCTAAGGCTGTTTACTTGAAATGACTTCAGATTCACTACTGCGCCTAGTATCCTGTGAACTTTTTCTATGCAGGGCCAGGTGGTGTTGTCGTCGGTCTTCCCCTATTCATGGCCCTATAGGATCAGCCTCTAATAGTGATGAGCAAGACTGGTCTTGCAATTTTGCTTTTGCTTGCACATTTAGCAAAACCAAAGCTAGACCAAGACAAGACAAGACTACAGAAGAGTGAGAAATCAAGATAGCAAGACTTTTGGTTCATCACTAAGTGCCAAAAGTCTTGCAGTGATGAGCAAAAGGTCCTACAAAAAGTCTTGCAAGAATTCTTGCAAAAAGTCTTGCAGAAAGTCTTGCAGTCTTGTCTTGGTCTTGCTGAATGTGCAAGACAAGACTTTTCGCTCATCACTGTAAGCTTTTTGGCACTTAATGATTAGCAAAAAGTCTTGCTATCTTCATTCTGCAGTCTTCTCTTGCCCTTGTCCTGTATTGTCTTGGTCTTGCTTTTCTTGCTAAATGTGCAAGAGTCTTGCTGCTCATCACTAGCCTCTAATAAATCGTTTCCGCGCTTATCCTGGTGGCATCCTAGCTACATCTCCTGCCCATCCTATACGTTGTGCTTTAAAAAAAATAGTTATCGTTTCGCCTTTCATAAGATGATTCAACTCTCTGTTAGATCTGTAAACGAATTGTCCATTTTCATTTCTTATGGGTCTCTATATTTTTTCTCATTATCTTTCGTTCGAATATTTTTTAGGCTCAGCATCCACGTCTCAGCGCAATACACCACTACAGGCCTGATAAGACTCTTATACATAATTAGTTTGCAGTTTCTTGATATTAGTCTTGATTTAAAGATCTTGTATTTTTCCCATTATACTCCCGTGCATATCGTTTTTATTATTGCCTTGAAAGTTATATTCTACTATAGTTATATTCTGAGGTGATCTTCTCGCATCTGATCTCGTCATTCTTATATACTTGGTTTTGTCCTGGTCTGCTTTTAGTCCTATTCTTATTCTTCTATCTTGCATTTTCCTCTACTTTAACAAATGCTTCTACATAACTTCTATAGTTACTGGCCACTATTGCAATATAATTTGCCTATGCATACATTTGGTATGATTTTACGAATATGTACCTATGTCTTTACGTCTTTACATCTTAAATGCTCAACAGACCAAAATTCAAGCAGGATTTTTTTCTCAGCAATTTATTGTAAACACAAGAAAAACTGTTTTCGCCGTAAATTATACCATAATATTGACGTTGAAGCTCTGTATCTGAATAATACTCAAACTTGTTCAAAAAATAGTAGAATCTACATAAATTAATTTTCTAGGCAATGTCATTGAGAAATGAGTACCTACAGCAACACACACCTGCTATTGTATACGATAAGATTGGTCCAGTGGAATGTGCTGATAATGCTTAACCTTTTCAAAACGAAGCATTTTCTTGGACTTTGTTTTTGTTTATATTAAATGTATTCCAGAGATAAAGTGCTCACTGTAGCAAGCCTCGCTAGGCAAATATTTTTCACTCAAAGTTAATGTTAATAAATTGTTGCATCCTGAGTATTATTTTTACGACAAAAAACGTTCATTATAGTCTTGGTCTAATAATGTCTTATTGATTATGAATTGATTATATAGCTCAGGGTGAACGGTTTTAACCAAGTTACCGTAGGTTTTCTTTAACATAAACATGCCAACGAAATCTCGGTCTTTATCTGTTTGTTGTAATTATGGGTTGTCATAACTTGCCCATCAAATTTTCTTAATCATATTTTTTTAACAGATGCATAATCCTCGTTGAGCCTTGAACTGTAATTTTACAATCCTACATACATTAGACTCCTTTTGAATACAACCTAATTTATTTTGGAGGGGACCCTGAAACTGCCTAGCGGCTACACAAAATTGCACCACTTACTCTTCCATTGACTTGTTGAGATACCACAGGAAGGTAGCCGGTAATCGCTATCGCTTTTTCCTTTGAAATAAGCTATCAATTGAAAAGGACCGTTTCATATGGAGATATGCCATAGAAGAGGCCAAGGCTCGATTTGGGCTGTAGCGCCATTGAATGGTTGGAAGCTATAAATTGCATATGCGGCAAAATTATTACCTCAACATTGCACTGGGCTCACTCCCACATTACATATAGCTCCGGTTTCATAGTCACCACTTGCAGCAACAACCAGACTCTGTCTAACTCATTTGCTTACTCATTGACTAGTAGACAATTCTGTATGTAACATATTAATCTTAGGTTAGTTTCAAAAAATCTTTGGGTCCTAAACCAAATTTCAAAAGTGATTCAGAAAAAAGATCTTCATCCTGAATGACATCGCGTACGTTCATCAAACCCATCTCCTTTGCTTTGCTCTTTGGAAAGGAATAATTGGATTGGCCCCATAGAGGGCATAGCCCAGGTAACCATATGTATAATTATAGCAGTTATATCTCTTACGAATTGTTTGTTGCTGTCCACCTGCCGGTCTGTCAATTAGCTAAGCGAAAAACATCAGGTTTTCCGACAAAAATGACAAACAGGGCACCAGGTAGGCTATTGCAGCAGCTGCCTGGTATGCCATAGCAAGTATCGAATTAGTAGGCTAGCCTATAAAAGGCAAACTTTTGTCTTGTAAATTTAGTCTTAAGCAAACTCACATGTACATACATATATAGGTTGTATATAAAAATATATAAATAGAATGTACATACATATATACATAAATAAATGCATACAATTTTAGGATAGAGGCCGTATGGCCACTACATTGTGAAAACTTTGTTAGTGGCCTTATGGACCTCTACATGTCACACACTCCTCACTTCACCAAGAAAGAAGAATGCAAATTTTGGTACCCAGCTCCAAAAGCTATGTGTAATATGTCGTTTTACTTATCACCTTGTATTTCTGTAACTCTATAACCTATTTCCATGAGTAAGGTCCCAATGTAGATTTCCACACCCAAACTGAAAGTGCGCCTGCACTTTTCCTTCTTACCTCCACGCTCTCCGTCGCGTCGCCCCTGTATTTGTGTTTACGTATATGGTACCTTATGTTTTCCGTTTTTGTATTTTTGTATTATTTTGTCCTGTTTTTTTGTAAACTCGAAACCGATCTTATAGAAAAGTCAAAATTCGAAAACCGGTTTTTTGAAAAGTCGGTTTTGTATAAACCCTTGTAACCCTTCTCCAAGTTTGACGATCCCTTGCAGCAACATTACAAACGATTGTTAAGCCTTACCTCTTTTACTGTTCTACTTCCTGAAATTTCTGCTACCATAAGCCTTTTTGGAGTACGGTTGTCTTCCATCCTGATTTCGTGGCTATTCTTAAGGTCGGTTTACACGCAACAATTTGCTTATGCAAGCTCAATAATATTGGTGCTAAATAAACTAAGTGAAAACGAATCGGTTCATATGCAACGATTTATTTGTGCCGAGTAACTGGCGCAAGTCAATTGGTGCAAATAAACTAGCCAGCTGCCAATTGTTAAATAAATAATAGAGAACAACATTTGTATAACTTCAGGCCATATAACACTTGGTCAATAAGTGTTTCTGAACACTTTCCCAAAAAATATTAGGCCATTTGGTTCAACTTAAAAAAACTAGGTGCCCTTTTGCTTATTTGACACGATAATTATATGTGATAAGGTCGAAGGAGCTGGTGCTCAAATGCCACCAATCACCCAAGGGCATGCTGAAAGTTGTAGCCGACGCTCGTTTTAGACGCTCATTCCAAAACACCAACGTCTAGCCGATTTTCTATAAACACATATTTTGCACCAGAAAAACTTTTTGGCTTGCGCAAGCCAATATTGGCGTTCATATACACCGATTTACTTGTGCAAATTGACTTGCGCAAGCCAGTTGGCACAAGCAAATCATAGTATGTAAACCGACATTTAGTCTGCTAATTTGTATAAGGTAATTATAGGTATTGTTAGTTCTGTGTCGTCAAAAATATCATACAGCTATCGTATGTATCTCCTTCTCCTCTGTTGTTACCTCTAACCTTGTATATTGGAAATAGCTATAATCGTTATCATTTTGTATAATTTCTTCCTCCCAGATGCTGATTATGAGTTCGTGTTAGGTGCTTAAAACTTGCTGTTCTCCTTCCTTTAGCAACTCAGCTGCAATTACATTGAAACCTGACGATTTGTTGCTTTTATGCCTCTTTACAACTTTTACATTTTTCAAATAAAAACTTATGCAATGAATTACCAAAAACCAATAATATATGCCAATTCAAGTCAATAAATACAAAAATTTCATCAATTAAAACACGCTTAGATACCATATTGCACTAAAAGATCATAATCAATGCCTTTAACATAAAAACAAACAAATCAAGGATAATAAACCAAATTTTTCCCTTCAAAATTTAATTATAAATTTAATTATTGTGTATATTATTCAAAATCGAAACCACCATGACCTTCAAAATAATATCATCCACCCTCAAAGTAAACAACCCAGTCAACCTTTCATCACGTTCGAACTTTTATATATGTACTTTGTTTGTTTGTAGTAATTAAAATATTTTCAAGGATTTTATCCAGAATAATTTTGATTCAGGATTCTTCGTTCACGATTTCTGGATAAAAGTTTCCCAACAACAAATATGAAATAAACATAAAAACGTAACACATAACACATAATTCTATAGGATATAAAATATGCGGTATATTTATGGGTGTGTGTGTATAATTTTAGATAAACACATACTATATATTGTTGAAAGGGGTTATAGTATCAGAAGTCAGTAACAAGATAAGAATAATAAACAATTCTATGATAGAATGAAGAAGATCTTTTTATAATGTTGAGAGTTTAGTTACATTCATGCATATATAGTATAAGTATGTGTTATGTGCTTACAAGGATTTGAGACAAAAAAAAGGATTTTCTCGATTCAACCCCCGAATATTTTTGGGGGACTGTATGCGAAAGGCAACAAAAAAATGTGCCCAGTAATCAAAACGGAAAAAATCCAGATTTACGCCACTTTGCCAAGGCACTGTCGCCATATTTCATCGCAGCTTAAACTGGTCGTTATACAAATTTTCCTGTTTTTTTTTGTTGCCTTCATCTTAAGTAAAAAGTGTCTATGAAATTTGTTTCGTCCTGTTCAGGGCGGCTTTGCTCGCATTCCTGTCACTACTCACGTCTCCCCAGTTTCATTTTCTTAAAAAAAATTCTTGTCCCGAACGGATTCCATCCAACCAACCAACCAGCCCCCACCCTCACCCACCCACACTCTTCACCTCGTTTTTATGTTAGAAATTTTAAATGTAGGTGGATGCCAGAGAGAGTTTTGTGTTTATACGAACATCCCCAGGAGCAGGACAACCTAAAAACCCCTTTTTTTCCACATTCTCAAATCCATCTCCTTTAAGATTATAAATCATCTACCGGTGGAAGACTTACGCACAGGTGCTTCAACGACTGGCACAAAAAAAAATCAATTTAAAAGGGGTCGAGGGGTGGTTCATGTGTTTTTATATGCCACAATTTGTCTCGAGTAAAGCTGCTCAGGATGTCGTGTGTGTATATGTATCTGGGTGTTTGTATGTGTGTGCGTATCTCGGATAAGACCCAGTCTTAGTCCTTGACAAGCTCAAACCATAGCGCTGTTCGCTGAACGCCTCCTGTTGAGGGGCTTAAAGAGCCTCCTCTCGAAAGAGGCCGGAAGAAAGAAGAAGATGCGAGGCGAATCCTCCAGGACCTCCTTGCTCCACCCACCCCCTATGCCACTTTAAGACATCATGGTTCAATTGATACTCAGCGCTCATGAGGATTCAATCAGCTCCTGAAAAGTTCTTCATTTGTTGTATTTTCGCATGAATACCCTTTCACTGTGCGCAGCCCGCCACTGTGGGGGTAATTTTTCAGTTGTTGATGGTGGGGGATTTCCTTTGGGGGTAGAAACTTTTCTCTTACTGGAAACTTTTCATGCTAATTCAACGCTAGATGGTTAAGAGAGGTGAGAGAGGTGTCAGCTAATTTGTCAGGGGAAGGTGCTGGCCTACAAGGGACTGGGGATAAGGGGTCTAAACTTTGCGTAATAAATTTACTCGCAAATTGGAAGTTTCCACGGTGCCTTTATTTCTCGAATAGACTCGGCACTCGGCACTTGATAAAACTTTTAATCAGAATGAGTCGCGACAATTTGTCTAGTCGTGACAAGTTTAATTAACACTGGGGGTCGATAAAGCAAATTAAAAAAAAAAAAAAAACAAAGCGGAAAGGGGGGCCAGAACGGGAGCAGAACAGGAACAGAACAGAGCAAAAAAATTGGATAATTGGGATTAACTTTTGTTTGCTGATTCGGTTGAAGGACTACAAACATATCATTGTCAGGAGCTCCATGTAAGGTAATTTTTTTGGTAATTACCTTTCCGACTTTTGTCAAAATGAAAAACTGATATTGAAAGTCACAAACTTTTAACCATAGCTCATGGGTTTATTGTCCCTTCATGATTTATCACTTTCTGCTCATTCATTAATTTCAAGGATTTACTTACACTCTTTTGGAGAACTTCTGTTCATTGTTTAACAACTCTTCAATGATCTTTTTTTATTTTATTCAAATATATTAATAACAAAGATTTACTCTTTTACACCTTCACGCTTTATTACCTTACCTTACCATTTTAATTAATGCATAAAACGTTTGCTTTTGTCACATGATGATGATGAACGCCACATTACAGTACAGGGTGCCTAGGCAACAATGCTCGTAAATTATGAGATAAAATATTCGAGTTTTATAAGTATACTGTGAGAAAATATATATTTGTGTGTATATAAATATATTTTTTGGAAAGGACGTACATTTTAGCAAAGTTATATGTTCATGATTATTTGAAAACGGGTGTGTGTGAAACGGATTCATTTGTCACCCTTTAATGCGTGTACATTTATTTTATTTCTTAATTCTTTTTTTTTTGGTATAGATTAATGTCACTTTGAAGAATTTTCTTCTGGGTTTAATTGGATTTTCAGCGAAGATATAAATAATACAGTCTGGCTTTTTTTAAGATGGTGAAGCTATGGTCGCGACTAGACCATATGCACAGCATGCTCGAAAAGTATGTGTATGATGTTTTTCTTAAATAAGACACAGCAAAGGAGAGTGCAAATTTTGGTACCCAACTTCAATAGCTATGTGTAATACATCGTTGGATAGGTCTTTTTGAGCAGCTCGAAATCTTTGTCGGTTCTGAGTAATGCGGTCCGAACTGTACAAAAAGTTATACATATCACCCTGTATTTTTGTAACCCTATAACCTATTTCCATTATTAACTGCCAATGCAGAACTCCTCCACCTATCTATGATGATAAAAACGATGGATCTATCTTACCAAATTTTGGAGTCGTCAAAGTCGAAATTTTGGGTTTCTTTGTCAACAAAAATGACAACTAGACATCTTTCTCCAAAAAATTCGTAGGTGAAATTGACATTTAGTAACTTATATTCAGCTCAGAAAGACCTACCTAACGACGTATTACACATAGCTACTGGAGATGGTGCCAAAGTCGCAATTTCTTTTGTGAATGCTTTTTTTATTATTTTAAAGTAGTCACTTGTATAATTTTGCTTCTTCTGCCCCTTTTATTCCTCGTGAGACATAGGGCGCTAGTGCCACAGGGCGACAGCTCTTCGTTTCGTCCAGGATCTCCCAGCCTATGATTATAGCGGCCTTTCGCGTCGCAAGGTGTTGTCGATCTGCATTTCCTTCGCTTGATTTCCTTATCTGGATACACCAAATATAGTGGCTATTTGGTAAATCAAGATGATGAAACCAGCTTTTTGCAAATGAAGGAAGATTTTTTGGTCCAGTTTTCCATGAGATTTTTACACATTTCACAGCTTATTTTATTAACAGCTGACATCGTTAGATCACCGATGTCAGATTTGACGATCACATGTGCGACATATATAAGCACAGCTGCTATTCGAATTGATTCACCACGATAGCTTTGGTCCCACGCCCAAACGCCGCAGTACCCACCAATCATGCGTTTCTGGCTGTGAATGTTTTATGGACCATTGGCAAAGGCATTAACTAAACTCTAATGGCATCAATTCATTGCTGTATCGTGAGAACCCTAGGCTAGTTGCCCGAAACCAGCTTCAGATTCATATCCCAAAAACTAAAATTTAAACGGCACATGGACATTTGGACAAAGCTCTCAAAAACATCTCGCTAGGCAGTACCCCAGCCTCAAGACGGGGGCTGGATCGCCGGAGGGATCGTGGGAGATTCCGAAGGTATCACCATACACTCATGCACCGCCACTTACTGCACGCGCGCGCCTTCTTTTTTGGAGCGGACGTGGTGGACTCAGGAGAATGTTGAGGGTAACTATAAACGAAAGCTCAGCTGGATCCTGTCTTGCATTTAGCAAATTCTGATCCTACAAATTCCTTAATTTGTACACCCCACATATCCCTTTTTCACTCCATAAACTCAACTCTTTGCAACAATTAATTTAATTAACTACAACGATTAATAGGAGAAAAATTTACATTTACCAGCTCTAATTAAACAGTGGCGGATACAAGGGGAGAGAGGGGGAAATGAGAGACATTGTGAGGCAATACATTTGTCCCTTACATGACGGTAAATTGTACCGACTCGTCAATTTTTTTAAATCTCTTACTTCAAAAATAATGTCCTACTATTTACTTTTGCCAACATTTTCCTCCAATCGTCTCTATTTCTGGCTGACGTTCTCTATGTATGTATAGAAGTGCCTCCGCATCTTCTTCTTCTTCTTTAACGGCTCTACAACCGGGATCCGGTCCTGGCCTCGCGCAACTGTTCTCTCCACCGGTCCCGATTCTGAGCCGATGTCACCCAGTTTGGCATCCCTAAACTCTGAGCGTCCTGGTCCACGCCATCCTTCCAGCGAAGGTTGGGCCTCCCTCGCTGTCGCACCCTATAGGTCTTACCACAGAGAACCTCCGCATCTGCTACAACCTTATTAGCCGACTTTTTCTTCTGGCATACCCTTGCCGTTCCCAGCCAAGCGAAGTGTATTGAGTTTTTCGAACTTCGAACGTCTCTTTTGTTTCCAAGTAGAATTCCCCTACTGAGTTCTTCTAGTTTTTAGCTTTTACTCGACACGGTTGAGCTTAAATTAGCGAACTGCGCAACTACTTCTAACTAATGTTCATCTATCGTCAAGTTAACTATCGTTTATCTACCTACTCGTGTCTGTAGCAATACCTTGGTTTTATCTGCGTTGATTCTCCAGCCTACTTCTTCGGCTGGTTCATTAGGCCTGCTCTACACTATCGTGCCGTTTCCGTTCGAGTCGTATGTAAGTCTCGGTCCGGTAAAATCTCACCATATTCAAAATTCACATCATCGTGCCGTTGTCGATGCAGCCACATGCCAGTCTCGGTACTGATCTGTACTTGGTTAATTGGGAGTGTGACTGGCATGAAGCTGCACCGGGAGCGAAGGTGTGAATACGCCAATAGCTTTTCCTGTAAAATCTTTTACAGGACCGAGAGTGGTATGAGACTGGACCGAGAATCGCACGGTAGTGGAGAGGCAGCTTTAATTTATGACTAGCATTATTCCTTAACTGCTCTGACGGACCTGTCCACTATGTCGATGTCATCGGCATACTCGATCAACTGAGCTAGGTTGAATTGCATAGACGACAAGCCGTCCCTTAGTTTAGGCCCTTGATTTACTTGGAAGGCATCAGTTAAAGTAAAGCAAAAGCTATCAAGCACGGTGTTCCGAAAGGTTCCATACTAGGACCATTGCTTTTTAGCATGTACATATGAATGACAAAATGTTAACTGCACATATATGTATGCAGATGGTGTCCAAGCATATTATTATTTATTTATTGCGCCATTGAATTAGTAGAGAACTGTGTACACAGCATTAATGACGATCTTTAAAGTATCTGGCAAAGATATCTTTCCAGCCACTTACTGCTAAATGCCTTTCAATGTATAGGGGTTAATTAAACACCTTTTTCCTCCCTTCCTTAAGATACTTACCTTACCAATTACAAGTCAAAAATCGAGGTGCCGATTCGAACTCACAATTAACCTGCTGTAATCACGTGTCCATACCCTATCTAAACTTTTTGGTAACCACCTATAGCTGTACGCTTTCGTTCTGCGCAGTTTTGTCATCAGCCTCATACTCTGTCCAAAGCTCCAGGTTATTCAGAGCAGACCAGACTTACCAAAGTGTATTCTTTTGTAGAGGTGTTGTTATTTTAGCTAGTTCGAGATATTTCAAAAGCTTCTTCTATTGATTGTTTACATTATTTTGAAGAAATCAAATATTATTGTTTTAAGGTAGAAAGTATAAAGGAGGCAAATTGGAAAGCCCATGACAATGCCGCGGAGTGGAACCGGACCACGGACCTGTGGAAATGTAGTTTGCCGCCTGATCCCCTAAACAATTATTAGAATGCCGGTAGATTTTGAAGTCTATTAGACAACATATTCTTTTTATCTGCTCTCCTTTGCCTTTCTCTTGACCTTGTTATATTTCTCTTTGAGCAGTCTCATAGACTGAAGCAATGCACCATGCCTCACCATAAAAGAGGGAAACTGCACCGCTGTTTTAATGTGCAGTGTACGTCCCAGGTCCCATCGATCAAGTATGCCGATGCCAGCGAGCAACGTCCCTGTTTGTTTAAACACGCAAATAACCGGCCAATTTATATTCTCAATCCCGATTCAACCTGCGCGTTGTTTTTCCTTCTTTTATGGCGTGGGCTCTCAGTCGTGACGTTGGCGCTAGGAATCTTGTCTCCAGAACTTAATTTATGTGTTTTTGGCCGTTTTAGCAGTGTTGATTGTGGTCTGAGCCTCGTGAATCTTAACCTTACAATTACAATCTTAACCTTACAACTTACAGTTGAGCTAAACTTTTCTCGACACTATGGACCGGTCCTTATCCGCAAGTTTTTGTTCCGTAATAGAATGATTTTATGGGTAAAGCTGGTAGGTTGTTGGTACCCTCAAACGGACCTTATTTGAAAGGAATTTACTAGTAGCCTTATTGGGGTTGAAGCTGACCCCTCTGTTAACAATGAGTAAAGCCTCAAAAATATCCGCAAAGTTTAACATAAGGCACTTTAAATTTTTCAAGAGGTATGCGGATACCAGTCTGCATATCCGAGTATGGCTTACCACTTCCTGCATGGGAACTATTTATAAACATGTTTTTTATCCTTTAAATAGCGAATATGTTTTATTTAGGTTCTATATTCTTTATGAAAAGCCAGCCGCATTCAAATTCCTTGTAGCTCAAAGTTGTTCGTTCCATCATGTTATTAGGCAACTCTTCATGCTTTTTTCATGCTTTCTTTTCATCTCTAAAACTAACAAACTCCTTTCTCCCATCGAGTCTAAGGTAAAATAAATTTGAAAGAGATTTCTTCATTCAGTTCGCTCATATCCAAAGCAATTTCAGGCAAACTTTGCGTCTGAAATATTTCTTGAACATGAAATTCATGCAGGTGCTGCGCCGTAAGAATGCAAATTATTAAGGAAGAAAGTTGCTCCATTCAAAACTGTTTTTGCAATAAATTAAAATTTTTAAATGTTCGAGAGTTTGTTTGTAGATGAAAATTATTCTCAATGGAAAGTTTTGTATGAATTTCCTGGTGGATAATATGTATAAATGCCTTTCTGGAATGGGGTGTATTAAGTAGAGAGTTTGTGTTGCTTTAAAAATATAATATCCTGAAGGTGAATATGTTTACAGACATAATTAAGGGGTTTAAACAGAAATTTAAGGATCATATTTATGAATAGTATTATAGTAATATTGGGGTTTTGGTTTTTCATTTAATTATGTGCAAAAACACAGAGGGATATATTGCTAGAGGACAAAAACTATTCAGTTTCCAAAGAAAGTAAAGACGAGGAAAAAGAATCAAATTTTTCATAATTCGGTGTTTAAAGTTAAGAGAAGATCCTTGCCCAAGTTGGAGCTATAGAGTTAAACCATCTCTCAACGCAAGGAATTTAAGAGGAAAATGGAATTATCTGAAAGTCGAATACCACTGTGCTAGAAAACACCACGACAAAAAATCTTTTTCAAACTTAATCAATTTACATAAAATTTTCTATCGGAAGTTACTTTGTATTACGAGACCATTACTTCTTGCAAGGAATTGTGCGATGTCTTAGTGAAATTAATTTGTAAGCTAAATAGAGGCAGCGATAAGCTAATAGAAGCCTGGAGTAGAAAGCCCATAATCTACCATTTGAATACTTCATTGTTCGGAAATACAGAAAGCAGAAGGTTGTCCCATAGGCAAACTGTTCTATTCATAAACAAATATTTTGACTGTTTGAGCAAAAAGAAATGATGGAGTAGAAAATCCTAGTTCCTTGGATGTTGCATTTGGTGTTTTGGTGTATGTCATCATTCCTTAGCCGGATCCTTGGTTAATGTGGCATTAAAAACGGATCTTCCGTTAAATCACAGCAAAAACGAAATGCTGAAGCAAGTTTTATTGAAGCCAAGGTAGTTCTTTGTTTTTAAATTCTTGAACTCACACGATTCTTGTGCCCCAAAACAAGGACCGGCTCAAGTCCATGTTGATTGAATAACACATAAGTATGTTAACGATCAAAGGACAAAGGCTCAGTAGTCAAGATAACCGGCTGCCGCGCCAGAGGTCTGTGGTTCGATTACACGCAGCGGAATGGTCCTTCGTCTTTAGATTTCACTGCAGTATATAGCATTCCTTCTTTCTTGTCTATGTTTACAGAAAGGCTCTGCCCTCTCTACAGAGGGGGGATTAAAAAGTGTGATCTAAATCCCAATTTTCTTCGTTTTTTCTGAAAAATTCCAATATTTTAGCATTTTGGTTATATTTTGAACCTACATAACTTGTAAACGGAGTCACTCAAGTTCCTTTTCTAAATATCATATAAAATAACACACATTTACCTAAAAGATGAACCTAATTACATTGCTCTACGATAATTCGTCTAGGAGTTATTCAACTTTAAGTAAATATAAAAAAAAATACATTTTTTTCTTTCGTAAACACCCTGTATCGTAGTGGATAGTGGGGACAGAACCCTCTTTAGAACAATTTTTCTTTTCAAAATCATCCTGGAATCACCCTTGAAAATATTAGCCACGTAGTGCAACAGAGGATTTATTGAACGTCTGGTGACCTATATAAGTTGCGAATTAGGGGATGAGTATTTTAAATCTTTAAAACGGCGATATCTCATGAACGGCGATTCGTATGGGAAAATGTATAATATCAATTTTTGTAGATAATTGCATGATCTACAAACTTTGTAAACAATATTTTAGGATAGGACTTTCCGTTTAAGAGATATTAGCCAAAAACGAAATTTTCTGTTTTTAGGGGTAGCGTACAACCAATTTTCCGAAACTCTTTTTTAACATATTCTACTCACGAAAAACTATATTTTTAGAAAAAGTTTCGTCAGTTAACATTTAGTCTGACTCTGACGACTCAACTATAATGAAATAACAAAAATAGCGTTTTGTTAAATGAATATTTACAGCGTTCTGGCGGCACTTTGGTGAGGGGGAAATGTTCTGGCAATATTTTTTATAAATAGAGAATATCATCAAAAATAATCTCCTGAAAATTCATGACTAATACTATAACAAAATTGAACTTTATTTCCTACCCCCTTTGTAATTTTAGGGTTCTACATTCCGGCCACTGGGGGTTGCCAGAATTAGCTTTTATTGTTCAGCAGGTGTATAACATTCAGTGTGAAAATTTTCATGACTAATGAAATGACAACCCAAAATACGTCGCTGGATCTTCCTCTACTACTGAAGGACATCCCAAGAGAAGACATCGAGCTTGAAGTAAGCTTTGACAAGCCTAGGGCGAATCCATCAAAGCACTAGGGCTGACTTGAAAAACAAGCGCTGATACCTTTCAAATACAAACCAACGCCAGTCCAGTCCACGAAGAATTACCAAACGAACAGCTCTCTCTCTGATATATCACACATCTTCGTCCTACTTGGAGTCATGAACCTGTCACAATAATCGCCAAGATGGTCGTTCATCTGAAAGATCTGGACATTGCGATTCGACTTGAGATCCAGAATCAAGGACTGCTCGACATCGCTCTCGCTGGCCTTGGCCACTGCTGACTTTTACGGCAACTGTGCTTAGCATCACATATCTATTCGTAGATGAAGATGGTGGCTAAGTTTGCCTTGAAATTTCTGAACTGAAGTATGATTTGGAAACTGGTGTTGAAATTGAAGGCTGAGGTCGTTTGGACCTCGCCTACGTAACATGGACTGATTTGTGGGCAATGTCCAAGTGTAGTAAGGAGTTATACTTCTCAGAACATTGGGGCATCTTCTAAGTTTGCATTCTACTGCATCTGTCCATCGTTCAAACAACTCATGCACAAATTGTGCTGCCTGATGTTTTGTTGAAGGCGTGCGATTGGTTATGCTAGGAATTCTCGGCATGCGTACTGCGGGTGTTTCTTGTGTTGGCTGTCCATTCGGTGTGGTTCTCCTTTTTCGTGTAAGTGTATGATGGTTTCTTGTAGCCAATCAAATGTCAAATATTAGAGGCTGTCATATATGAGAGTATACTAGTGGCGCATCTACCACTTCCTCCAAAATTTACGGATCCAGTTCAGTTATTGCATCGAACGTTTTGTGGACCGTTTGAAAGTTGATTTCGTAGAACACCCTTGACTGTGCACTACTACTTGAATTGGCTGTTAACTCATTCAGGGTTCTCGTTAATACTGCAATAGCGCCTTGTTGTCGCCTAATATTTTTATATATATTTCATTTTGTGACTATTCTGACGATGCTGGGTTGAGTGGTTTTTGAAACCTGGTTGTCTGATGTAGTTTTCGCTGGTACCTTTTGGCGTTTCGCGTGCTGTCTGGCTGGGACCCGCCTGCAACTGGTGTTTATATTAGTTGTTCTAATTCTTCATTAGTGATGAAATAATTTCTTGTGAAATACTTATTATCTGTACTGCTGGCTTCGAAGTCTGTGAGCTGCAGATGATTAACTTGGAATTGCTCTTTTTGCTTTTCAAGAGAATCTAGAAATGTTAGTACTCACAGTAACCATGAGAAATATCTTCGTCTGCCTGGGCGGAAGTGGTGCTCGAGTTTGGCATTTGTGTTTTCCGGAAAAATTTTGGGACCGCAAAGTAACCTATCGAGTAAGAACTTAGAATTACTCTTTAAATGTAGTACTTACGGAGTAGAAAAAAAATATTTTGGTCTGCCTGGTCAAGTCTGGTGCTAATGCCTTGGCAAACCACTTTTTTTGTTGTAATTTTGGGAGTGCAACTGACACATCGAGTAAGATTTTCAAACTACAACCAAATTAAAGTTTGATCATTTTTATACTAGAAAACACAAGTCTGCCGGATCTGTGCCGGTGCCAAGACCGTGGCAGGGAGGAGAGGGAAAACAATGCCACCCTCTTTACTATTTCCATATTTTTTATCCTATGCTCAATATTTAATTCAATTCAACCGCTACTTAACTTGAGGCATAGCATGTCAAGGAAATATTAATCAAAACATTTAATCATAAAAATGGTTTACTAGAACGATTGCTTAAGATTCTTACGAAAAGAAAGCAACTGAAGTAAAAAATAGCTCTAAAATTTCATTAGCCTATTTAATGAATTTTACCATATTGAAAATCGTGGTATCTTATCGTAAATAAATTTATTTATGATCCACTCAAATCTATATTGCATGTACTTACATAATTGAATTTACTTATCTAAAGATAGTAGATAGTAATAAATGTTCTCAAATCATAAATTTAATTTTATATACTTCAAAATGTATATGAAAATCCCCCCGAGAAATGAAGCCAATTCCTTCAAATGAACCTTTTTCCCATTCAGCAGAAGCAGCAGTCAATAAACCTAAATTACACTAATTTTTTTATTTCAAAAACTCTATGTTCATTCATGCTTACACAAAAAAAAGAAAAAAAGAAAAAAAAATACTTGTAACCTTATAAAAACCAAAGATGAAAATCGCTCAATGAATCCCACACCCGCGCAGCAGCACCAGGCAGCAGCAAGAAAAATATTTATTTTTCCAAAAAATTGAACACGTCCTAGTCTAACACAGCTAGAAATTGGTTTCCAGATCATAAAGTTCATCAGAAACATTTTCTCCTTATAACAGATGATTCCTGTTCAATTTTGATTGCTTTGTAAACGAGATTATACCCGGAAAAAAAATTCGGTCCGCCCGTCCTTGTCCCGGAAAAAGATGATGAAGAAGATTCCCCAGTTGGGCTATATAGTAGGTACTCTAGCCACCAAGGATTGTTACACCACCACCATATAACATCACAAGATTTTCTATTCGAATCGCATCAGAAAACCCGAAGGAAAAGCGTGTATCATTCTCTCGATATGTATCCTTAAAAAACATTCCCCGAGACAGCCGAAGCGTAAACAATTTTCCTTATATAAAACATCTGGAAATTTATTTCATGGCGTTCTGTGCTGCAAAGCCAAGTCAGGGGAATCCCCAATCCATCAAAAGATGGGACGGCGGTCATCCCAAATTCGACTGTAAGTAAATTGGATTCGCATTTCATACTCTTAACTCATTTGGAAAATTCTTAAGCAAACTGATGCAAATATGATCCAATCATTCGGGGGTAATTTCATAACGCTTCCTTCCGTTGTGGGTGTGGTAGGTGGGCCCGAGGGTTGGCGTTGAGGTACCTCTCATGCAAGACTGGATGATCGGGGTCTGTCAGTCAGAAATTGTGCGAGCCAATCCGCCAATCCCGCACTGCTGGGGAGACTAGGGGCACGCTTAACCGCAAATCCCAAGATGGAAAAAGGTTAAAATTGAAAAAGGGTTTTCCGTCTATCGTCCCGAAACAACCCTTTCATCGTGATTCGGGGCCTTTTTCTTTTCCTTCAAGCTCCTATATATTTTCCTTTCGCTGGAAAACATGTGTTGGATTCCGAAGAAATGGGGAGGCGGGGGTGGCACAGCCAGCATAGGCCCATATCCTAGGCACAACAGCACACAGTGTACAACAACAACAAAAACTGTGAAGACATGTGTTAACACTAAGCATAAATGTAAAACATAGCGGCAGCCGGTCTTGCATAATTTTATCATGTTGCCTCTCTGCCTGCGTTACAGTTTCATGACCTTCCCCTATACCCTTTCCACAGTGAAGAAGGGCACCAGCGGTGCCGGCCGAGCCTGGTGTGCCAGTAAAACCAATGCCAGAAGGCGGAGAGGCCGGGCCGGGCCTTAGGACCCGGTTTCTTGTTTTGTTTCTGCTCTTCCAGTACAATTATCACGGCTGAGTGTCTTCGGGGCTTAAGAGATTTTGCCCTGAAAGATTCTATTATTCCCTTTTTCTTGAAGCATTTCCTGCCCTGGGATTTACTTTTATAAATATCTGGGCGATGATGCAAATTGTGTTTTATTCTCTTAGGGGAAGATGGTGCCGTTGTAAAAGGAACAATCTTTTTTTTTCTTGTTAAGAAATTCGTCCAAGTTTTGCGGGTGAGGATAACCTTTGTAATAAATTTTAATGTGGTATAAGTCTTTTACCTTATTCCGTATATTTTTTTTTGTTTAATGGAAGCACCAGCAACAAAGATATAACCCAAAATCTTATGGAAGGGAAAAAAACCAATTTCCCTCCTCCCCCCGCTCTTTCAACTCCCAACCCACAGGTACAAGCGCAAAAAAAACCCTTTCTAGGATTTACGGCAAAAACTTACTTTAATCTTATGATTTTATTACGGTACCCTGCGGGGGTATGTGATTTCAGTTTTGCAAACTTTCTATAAAAATGTTTACTTTAAATATATATTTCACATTTTTTTTTGTCTTCATAAAGTTCACAGGATAATTCACCACGAGATAAACGAGAATCCACAGTATAAACTCTATGAGGGTTTTGTTCTACTGCTACCAAGTGTGGGGGTGAAATGACAAAAATAACGTGATTTATGTCCTTTTTCGGGCTTTGTTTGCGTATTTTGTCCTAAGTGTGGTGTGTCCCAATCAAATGTACTAAGTTAGAGCGCGCGTTGTCTTGTTTTTATGCTGTGTATATTTAGGATAAGAATAAAGGATATGTTTTGCGAGAACCAAGAGCGTTTTGTTTACTTATTACAAATGAAATATGATTTAGATATGCTCATATCCATGCTAATTCAGTTTTTTGTTGCTAATCAAAAGTGCGGGCCAGAAATCAAAATTTTATTAATAACTGCATAAGAGTGTCGCTTGAATGTAGATGGAGCAGCTTATACGATTTGAGACAAGAATTTCACACCAAAGAGAAAAGATTTGCACGAATTCCACTGTAACACAAAAATCAAAACAACAGTAACAGTGCTTCGATTTTTTAAATCGATATACTCTCTGGCAACCCACTGATCCAAAGATGCAGCCGTCAGGGCTAGCGATAGACAGCTTCGTCGAGGTGTTATGTCTCCTGAAACAAGTAAATCTCGCTAACCAGCCGACAAACGCTGTGATACCAGCAGTACCTTACTGCCAATGAGCAAGGAGGTATACCGTCCGCTAGGTGAAGGCCCGAACTAAGCCTTGGTGGTCTAGGGAATAAGGCGCTTGGGTATCTTTCCAGAGGTCCCGGGTTCAAATCCCGGCAGCACCACGGTCCTTCGCCTTTCCCCCTTTCCCCACCAACGGAAAGTTATGTACATTTCTTTACATTGCTGATTCCTCCTGTCATCCTTCCCTAACCCTTCCCCGCTCCAACAAGCGCATGTCATCGGTTGGTTGATGAGATTCAACTCGTTTCAGTTGTTTCTCGATGCCCCGATGTCAGAGTCACGATAGTAATGGTTGGGAGTAAGTGGAATAAAAATATCGCGGCTTGGTTGTGGCAGTTCCTTCGTTCACTTCTCCCTCTCTTTCAACTAGAGCTGCTGTTCGACATTACAGTATATAGACAAACAAAAATTCGGCGACAGTACAAAAGTTTTTTCCCTGAGCCTCTAGTCTTCAGTGGCGGTTTGTAAGGTTCGGGATAAGGGAAGCAATGCCCAAGGCGAACGATAAAAACAAAAGTATCGAAGGCTTTAAAAACTGAAAAATATCATATATTGGAGTCAGATAAGCAAACCATAAGGAATTGTTTCCACTCTCAAAATTTTGGAACATGCACTTTATGATGGTGAACAAGATAAATTATTAAACTTGAAAAAGTGAAAACAATCTAATCGAAAATCATGAATTTTTGCAATATTTCGTCAATATTTTTCTGTTGGTCATATTTGGCGATCCTGGGCCTCTATGTGCTCCCATTAAAAATGTTTAAAAACTCTACGGCCATCATATGCCTGCCCCTTAAAAACTCAAGCGGCCGGTGCTCGCCCGTTGTAAGGCAATTTTTTATTTTTACTCTGGCTGGCAGAGTAGCACGGGCTCTGTGTCTCGTTCTTTTTAGGGAAAACCGCGAATTGTAACGCAGAGTAGGTCACACGAATACTGCGCCTGGCTCAGGCTTTACGACACTTGTCGCTGGGGCACAGAAATTGTGTGACGCATGCTGCGTACGGCCTTTTTTTTTTAAATGGAAGGACAAACCTAGAGTTATCCGAATCTGACCCAGAGCTTAGTAAATTTAGATAAATATTTGATTGGGACAAGTGTGTAACGTAATTTTTTTCGTGCTGCCCTGCTCTGCGTTTACTGCGTGACACAGCTCCATGTGCGCCTTGGCTTATATGTCGTTCGTCTGAAGCTAAGTATTCCTCAGAAGTGGCAAGAATTAGAGGCAGAAAACAGTTCGTTCTCTCTAGCATCACGATAATGCACCTTGGCTTGGCTCCCCCGCATTGGTTATTCGATACTACTTGTCCAAAAAACTCGTCTCATATCGTTCCGTAACCGCCATATTCGCCCTAAATTGCTTTCATTACAGCAAATTTCCAGGAATTAGGATCGTTTTCCTAATTAACACGACACAAAAATAAATAATTCTCGTTAGATGTAATTCTCTTCCTATTTAGGGGGCCCTAAGCCAAAATTCCCCCTGTTCTAATGCCGTTCTGTCTCTTCCCGGAATGCCGAATTCCTCGGGGCAATCTATGAGCACAAATTTGCAATAATATCAGGTAAGTAAATGAATAATCGTCAGCACCGATCAGTTCTTGTTCAATTAACTTAAATTAATGAATGATGAGAAAGTATCACTCGGCATTAAAGTTGCCCGTGTGTTCTCTCGCATGGAGCCGTGCCACGAGATTCACCCTCTCAATTTATTTGCGTTGAGTGAATCTAATTTAGGCGCTCGTATATTGTGTGTGCCATTGAATATGTGTATATCTGGCTCTGTGTGCCTCGAGGGTGTGCTGCGCGCGTTATTTCTCATTCCAAGCTTGGAAAATTAATGAACTATTTACAGATATTAATCCCGTCATAAGTTATCCATTATCCCCACCCCCTGTCCCATATTCTGGCTGTGAACTTGTAGCTATTACCACTACAGCGGTAGCTTGTTAACTTTCCTCCAGCATCACAGTATCCTTGCTCACTGTCACTGACGTAGCAGGTCCTCATTTTCTATCCTAATACCGCCTCTGTGTCGAGCGCAGAGAGATAACTTTGTTCTGCTGATAAGATCCGAAAATCCACTCTTGTCTCGCAAAGTGTTTCTGCTTTGTCATTGTCGGCTAAATGAGGAAAAGTCGGCTGAACTCATTAAAGGGTACCAGGCCCAGCCCCCCCACAGCAGCCCAGAGTCACCTTTCGCTGGGATATAAGGGTTTTCCCTACTTCAACCCCTGCTGAGGTGCTCACATTAAGCTAAAGTGGATAAAAGCCCCCATAGGGAGTGGAAGGCATCAAGTGTTGTCTTCTAAGGTAATTGGAGCACTACACAACACTCTTTGACTTCTCCCAGGACACAAAAATCAAGAATGCCGGGACCCGTACGTCTTGAGACGTCCTTCGTTTATTCGTTAATCCTTGACTAGACACGTTACTGGGGATCGTTTTGATGCTGTCGAGATTGCTAGACTCTTGGCAAACACAAAAAAAATATATAACAGGCAAGCAGCTAAGCGTAGGCAAAGATGAACCCAAACAAAGACCAACAAATCAAAAGCATCTCTCGTTGTCTTCCTGCGGAGGAGTCTGCTGATTTCCTTCAGCGCATAAAGCCCAGGTGCTCCGGATTTTTTAAGAAGGATTGCCTGCCACCCCGCTGTGAAGGGGTCGTCTATATAAGGAGCGCCAAGCACCACCACCAGCCCCCGAAGAAAAAAAGGGAAAAAAGCAACGAAACAGAAATAGGAAAAAATTAAGGCATTCCTGGAAAGGAACAAATGAACAAGGATGCGAGCAGGAGCAGCGCGAAGGATGCCGTGCCAAAAAGAATTGGATGAAAACTGACAAAGACAAAAGCCATCGTCACCGGCAGGTAATTAAAAACGTGAGGTATTAATTTTGTTAATTAATGTGACGAGTGTTTGTTCAGTCACAATGGATAGCTTAGGGAATTCGAAGGAGACGAAAAAGGATGCTGCTGAAGGAGTCATTTTACGGCTTGACAAAAGGGTCAAGGGTTGTTTGTAATTTCTTTTCCTTTACAAGTTTCTTTTTTTCTCTGTTTTCGAGGCAAGGACACTTTAAGAAGGTGAAAGCAAATTATAGTAATTCCTAACGATGTTCATCTAGCGTTTTTAAACTTGGAAAATTAAGAAGTTTTTTTTTGTGTCGTGTTAAGTGAGAGGTATACAGGTAGACTTAATTGTCTTAATTGGAGGTAATAAATTTGTTTTTACATTATAAAAAATAAAACTGGCACAAGTACACAGTTGAGTAGTTTTTGTAAGCAAAATATAAACTGAAAATCCTCTCAACATTTTCCTTATTGTGTCGTTTTTAAGCAGGATAATATTATAGTCAGATTTCAGTCTAGTTTTCTTGTAGTAGCTGCACACTTACGTCGTCCTTGTTACCTTCAGCTCTCGTTATTATTTTATTCATAATTGACTTAATACTCTCTATTATTGATTTTTCTCGTAAGTAATCAGGTTTAGCGTTTATAAAATAATTTTATTATGTGCAATTTTTCTTCTTCTTTGAGAGTTTTTTTAATGTAAAATTTAGGTGACGACTCATTTTACAAAAATTGATATAGTCTTATGCCCCGGATTTACTCACCTCAGATCGATAATGTTCAGTTCAATCCATATAAGCTGCTAAACCAGCTAAAGCCCAGTTCATGTTCAGTTTGTGCTTGAAATTAGTGTTTCTTTTTCGCCTGAAGTCAGAAATGCGAAAAATCACTGGAATGACATTCCATTATTCCAGTTGATTACTCTCTTTTAAGCGAGCTTTTACGTTTAACTTCAGTTCGGGTCCAGTTAGGCGAACTGAGGTATGCTTCATCCTCAGTTGAATATGTGGAAATTGTATGCGAACTGAGATTATTTTAAAGTTCAGTTCACCAATATGCTCGAAGTTGCGCAGTTCGACCGGTGGCGCCGTGGTATAAAGGAGTGTAAGAAAGCATCGCAATGTACTACCGCGCTAGGTTATTGTATAAACCAGCGGTCGGCAAACTATGGCACGTGTGTCACTAGATGGCATGCGAGAAGATCTATCATGCCACGCCACGAAAGTGAGAATTTATTAAAATTGATGATAAGAAATTAGATGCTAACTTGAAAGGGTATGTCAACGATCGCGTCGGCATGCCCTTTCATATTCATGCGCGATTGTTATAGAGGACTTGCAGGCGCACTTGCTACTCCAATACATATAAGTAACACAGTCCACAGACCTATCTACAAACTCCGTAAGGAATACACGTTACCCCAGCCACTGGCGGCACAGTTCACTCAAATGTTGATATAAAGGTCCCCATTCCCATACAGGCACCCGGCAGGCCTTAACCTGAATATGTCTCCTCTTGAAGCTTAGTAATAACCACACACTCATGGATGCCGCTTGCAGTCCAGGAAAACTGACAAAAATCCTTACGTCTGTGGATATTTATCGTCAGTCCGAGCCTGAAGATCCGAACTTCAGTCGGAAATGTTCATTGAGGCCATGAAGATTTTTGCACTTAAATACGATTTTTGCATCATCATCATCATAGGAAACAATGAGGTCACCTCCGGTCCACGGCCTCTCAGGCGGATGCCTCAACTCCTCATTTCTCAGTCAGACTGTGTGATATGTGACCTTTATTGGACCGTATCTGCCGGCCTTAAAGTTGCTTTTTGAAAAGTTTTTACTGCACAAATAAAATTATTTTCATATACAAATGTTTTTTGTTTTGCTGGCACGTTTCATGTGAAGTAGTTTTGATTATCTGTTTTGTGGCACATCAATGCATTTGGACTGCCGACTGTTGGATAAAAAATTTGTAATTTTCTGGGGTCTTGGTTAGATTTCAGGGCGTCTGAAGAGGTCTGTGGCCTAAATTGATTGTTATTCCACACCTCACTCTTTTTCTAGTGTACGTGTTGTGAACCCTGAAAAGTTAATTTAAAAAAGGAAACGTCGCGGTACCAGGGCGGGTTTTTTCAAGACCGATTTTTAATTAAAGTTTTTTCCAAATGTCATGCATTGCGGCTGAAGATGATCCCCGATCAGCTAAACTTTCGTGTTTCGTTATCCTCATTGTTCTTTCCATGGCTTCTGAGCCCTCTTCCGTTCTTATAGGTGGTGAAGCACGAATTTAAGATAGGTTCAGTCTTGAGGCCCGGAGTACTGCCTCGCAGCTACTGGGACGACTTGTTTGTAATTGTAGTATTTAGTTCGAATTTTGATTTTTTTGTGAAGGGGAAATCCGAGGTTGGCCTTTTAAGGCACCCAGCCTAAGGTCTGCACGCCACTACACTCCAAAGGAGATCAGACGGACGTATACAGACGATACATCGGCACTCACACCTTCCATGGTAGTACTAATGGAAATTCACTCACAGTATTCCGCAAAGTTCCATATTAGGGCCGTTACTTTTCAACATGTGACCTCAGCAGCATCGTGACGAATTGTAAACTGCACCTCGGACAAGAAGTTCGAATTTCTATCAGATTTGCTGAGAATAGGAAGAGCGTTTTTTTAATCACATTTTGAGTTCAGTATTGGTGAATCAAACAGTTATCTATGCTATGAAGTCATATTTATTATAGATCTTATAGAGATCACGCTCATAAGTTAATTGGAAAAATGAATTAAAAGATTATTAGAGAAAAGAGTTCAGATATCAGACCAGCATTTGCTTGTAGTTCTGGTTCACTCTAGTAACATCATTTATCATCAAAGTCTATCACAGTTTGACATTTATCTTCAATAATATCTTATATAATTCATTTCATTTACGTGTATTTCACACAAATTAATACGCCCACCTGGTAGGTAAAAGATACATTTCCACTAATGAAAAGGGCATTATAAATAAATTTCCTAGTTATTGTCTTTATTAGAATAGTATATCATATATGGGAAATTATTACATCACGGTCCCCTTAATTAGTATAAATAGATCGATGACTCTTGTCTGACATTTATCGAAATGACAAAGTATTTTGTCACCTAGTGACGGTATTATTTACAATCAACGATAAAAAGTGACACCTTTCCTGGAAAAGATAGTTATATCTATCATATCTATCATCAACAACTTTCATCTTAGTAAAACTGTAGGAGTTGATGAATGTTTATTTAGAGGACGAAGTAGCTTCAAACAATATGTTCCACAAAAAAACTTAATAACTAAAAGAGGATATAAAATGAGGATGTTGGCTGATAAGTCTGGCTAGTGGTACAAATTCGATACATGCAAAGTTAAGAATCAAATATCAAAAGAACTTGAGGACTTGATTTTTAAATATTCTTGTTTGTGATTCCAATTGAAAATTCTACTTTAATGGAAAATTTAAAGAAAAACAAAATAATTGGTTGAAGGTTGGAAGAAAAGCGGAGAAATTTTTACCATTCTTCAATTTAACGAAAATGAGTTGATAATATTTTGTATCCAATTCATTATGCCCCACAAATTAGGCGAGGACTGACTATTAACGAATTATAAAAATAAGGATAAAATTTAAATTAATGGTTTTTCGTTAGTTAATAATTGTAATTGGAAAATGAATGTTGTGGATAAAGCGATTAGTTGTTGGCTAGTTATGAACTTGACCTAAGAATTAAGAAAAACTTCTTATGTTTTCTGAATATGCACTATTAAGATCTACGATCTACGATTTAAGAACTGAAAATCAGTTAAAGAAGTTTGAGCCCATTTTTCTTGAACAAAATAAAGAATTTATTGGAAGCATTTATCACATTTATCTCTTCCTCTTAAACGGCGATACAGTCCTTGCAGGACTCGGCTTTCTCGAAGTCTCCTCTTCCAGTTGTCTCTACGTCTTGCTAGCTCTCTCCAATTTGTTATACGACGCTTCCGTATATCTTTTATCACGTCATCCAACCTCCTATTTCTCGATCGCTATACTCTTTTTCTTGCTGATGGTCTACCATTAAAAATTCGGGCTAGCATTCTATTTTCTGAAGCTCGTACAATGTGAGCTTTCGCAATTTGTTCAATCTTATGTATGTAGATACTTATATCTATTCCGCACTGGTAATCTCAGCAAGATTTCCAATCATGTGCGCCTGTTTTAGAGGCCAGATCAACTGCAAGGCGACTGGTGATAGCGATGGTCGACAGAATGCCAGTTGAGCTATGAACTTAATTTGCAAGTTAAGTTTCTTAATCTTAAGGGGGTATTCTAGTGTAGAAGGTAGAAGCATGAATTTGAGGTGTTTTTTCAGCTGCTATAAATAAAAAACTAAAAATATTTTTGCTATCCATTTTTTCACAAGATATTTATTCATGTTTAAAGAATACATAAAAAATAAAAAAAGTCAAAAAATTAAAAACTGTAAATTTTATAGGTTGTTGAAGTAGGGTGTAAAAAAAAATGTCGCGCCAAGTTTGCCACGATTCCAACCCTTCTGATGATCTGAAAAAAAAAAAAATATATATATTATTAATTAAGATGAATGCTGCTATCGTACTAACTAAGAAAAAGTGGAATTTTTTTTTTTTGGCTAAATTCCGGCTGTCCAAAAAAAAATTTTTTTTGTGGCCTATTTTTTTGACTTTTCGGAATTTTTTAAAAATAGTAAAAGACATGTATTGAGAACACTCACAGAAAATTTGAAGTAAATCGTTCAAGTAGAACTTGAGAAATCATGGCAAACTTTCGCTTTGTAGTTTCGAGATAAACACGTTTAAAGTTTAGGGTAAAATTACGCCGGTTTTGAACCATAAAATGACTTTATACTTACGTTAATTTAATCCGCGATTCCTGCTTCATACATTGGGCCTTCTTCTACTTCAAAAAAAGCATTTTCCGCGTTTCTTTCTTCTAAACGAGCAGTTCTGGCTTCCTTTGAATCGTAAGATGCTCTCATTTCTGAACGGTTAATCCGGCCAGCATCTCGTTTGATGGCGAATGCGTTAGCTTCTGGACCAATGTTCATTCCCATTAGAGACATCATTTTCAAAATAGGAATGAAGCCTTCATTAAATATCGAAACTGCAATAAAAGTTGCAATTTCAACTATGTGTACGCCGGCATGTATATGTTTCGGAGCAAAAGTCCAAATTAATGAATTCAGGGACTCATTATTATTTTGGTTCTCAGAACCTAAGCATCGAACCAGTAAATCCTCTGACGATAAACTCTCGTAGATCGGCTTTATAATTTTTAATACCTCGTCACACAGAGGTGGGTTTTCGTGATCAAACTCCTCAGACGTACCTTCATGTACAGCTTTCTGCCATTTACACCAGCTCTCTGGACCAGGTGGGCAATAAAAATGTTGCGGATTTTCGTTTGTGGAACTACATATTATGATAGAAGGTAGCCCAAATTGCATTTTTCATGTCCTCAATGGAATCCGGATGCCGGCGAATCGCTAATCCATAATAGCCGCGTTCTTTTTACACCGTGATCCAGATCAGATCAGCCGAGCATAAAAGAACGGACTTGGATCATGGAAGAAATTTAGTTTTTTACAGTTGTAGTTCTGATTTTTGATATGTTCTGTCGCAATTTATATCAGTCTCTAAAACTTATTAAAAATATTTCTGATTTACAAAGAATTTATAAAAATATTTAATTGACTTCCAAAATTAACAAAAGGTAACTTTCAATCATTTTTCCAAATAAATTTATGAAATTTTGCAGAGCTGCCAACCCTTAAAATTAAAGAAAACAGAACAAAATTATAAAAGCTCTGGATTTTCCAATGAGATGTGTCTTGGATATGGTTGTTACACAAGCTATTTTTGTATCACAGATTTTGATCCAAATCTTTTTTGGATCAAGTTGTTGTTGTTGGTTTGCTTGAAAGTTAATGATCTGAGTGGGATCACGGTGTAAAAAGAACGCAGCTAATATAAAGTGAGTTTATTTATGACTTGATCAGTTAATTTTCCTTCTAATAAAACTAATATCTTCTTCTTGAGTAAATCTATTGCTGTGGAATTGTCTTTTTTTTTTGATCGACCCGCACGAGAACTTCCTGCTGTGGGTTTTCGATCCATTTCCACTCAAATTCACTCAAATAACTAAAATGATCACTAAAATATTTTACTTTTACTCAGAGCACATGCGTCTGCATTGTTAGAAACTGGCTGTAACCAAATATAATAAAAGAGGAGGGGAAACAGTATAGTTATTTGCCATTTCATTTTATTTTTTCAAATTTCTACACTAGATTACCCCTACTAAAATGACTATATCTCTGAAAATAATTAAAATTTTAACAAGCCCTTTTAAGGACATATTCTTGAAAGGTTAAGCTTTGAAAATATAAAAAAAAAGTGATTTTTTCAAATTTCTACACTAGAATACCCCCAAGCTTCACCAAACAAATAGCATCACTGGTGACTTCCAGCTTTAGCCTGAGGCTCCGAAATATTTTCTTTGTCTATCCTCTGTCTTTTACGCTTAACATTACTAACTTTTGCGATGGCATGAAGATGTCTATGAACAGATAAATGACCAAATCCGAGCTTCTCCACTAGCTCCTCGCTGGTTACGCTGTTTCGTTCTATCAGAGTCCGCATGATCCTTTCGTCAAGCTCCAGACGAGGCTCATCTCGTAAGCTGTAGTTTTTCGGCTTGGAGTTTCTTGAACCACCTTTGGCTTTCGCTTATTTTTGCTCTTCTACATACACCTCATTAACATTTCTTGCACTTTCGGCTGCATTGTTGAAATTGTAAAGTAGGCAATGTGAAATGATTGTCGGCTAGATCTAGGAATGTTATGAATGTTTGCATTCGTAATATCAAGCCAAGTCGGCAGACTCCGCCTGATGAAGGCGATGCATTATGGCCCCCATGCAGGCCAGGTAGGCAGGCACAGCTCGATGAAGCCCACACATTACACACAGTGACTGAGGGATGCGGACTTAAGGCAACCACCTGACGAGCCGTGGACTTCAGGTGATCTCATGATTCCGCACAGCCACACAGGCAGAGGCGACAGTTTAGCTTAGAAGACTGTTAAAATGTTCATGGCCTCAACGGAAACTTCAGACTAAATATAAGTTCAGATCTTCAGGCACGGACTGACGATAAAAACCTACACACATAAAGGTTTTTGCCAGTTTTCTTAGACTTCAGTCCCCATCCAGTTGACGGTGAGCGAGTGTGTGGCTATACTTGGCCTTCAGGCTTGTATTGTTGTGCTTCCATCAGCCGGGGTAGAATTTACGTTGTGTATGCAGAAAGTTTTTTCCCCTCGAATTAACGCAATGCTGGCTCCTGTGCTGAAAGTCGGGTCGTGTTTCGTGACGAATCATTGTTAGTTGAGGAAAGTGATGTTTCATTCGAACTACGACTTTCATCACAGGGGCCTACAGTGGTGTACCGGCGAGACTATCGTCATTGTCAACATTTTGAACCCTTGCAAGGGATTGTACTACCTGTAGAAACCGAGATACATGTAAAACTCGGGAAAACGCGATATCTCCGGGGGGCATGTTTTTTTTTTGGATTCCGAAATTGTTTTCTTAAAATGTCGCAAGGAGGCTGTGGACCAATTTTTAGCCATTTTGGAGTTTTGTCTCCTTAAAATGCTAATTTCTCCGGACTAAAACATATAGTACAAAGCCTTTTGCACTCAAGTAATATGACAGTATTGGGACGATGTCCCTACAACTACATACTCGTAGGCCGTTAAATGCATATTAAAATTAACATTGTAAAAAAACTCTTCATTGTTTTTTTTTTCTTGTTTTTGTAATTTTGGGATTACAATAGCACCTCGCCTCATTTGAAGTATGACATTGTACTGGCTCAAAAAAAAAGCCACCTCTTACAAGCTCATTTCAAAATCGTGTTCTACCCAACACTACTAACCGAGGTTCTCAGCACAGTGGGAATGCTAACATAAACTTAGGTCCCTTACTGAACGTCGTGATTCATCTGAAACGTCACTTTCTTCAATTAAAAACACCTTGCCGGCCCCGACGACTCGACTTTCAGCACATGGGCCGCAGTTTGCATGGCATAATTAATTTTACATTCTGCTGCCGTTGGTATACGAGTATGTTCAATTAATGATACTCAAACACTCAAATATGCAAAACTCGGCCTAATCCGACTACTTTCGTCGAGTTTTCTTGGATGCTTGGAAATGCTACTCAATCCCTGTTTTCATGGACGCTTACTCTGAATAAACCCAGGATAAACTCTGCACGGAAACTCAGTATTATGTGAATGGAGCCTTTAGAAATTTTCTCATGTGCGAAAAGGCGGCAAAATCGCTTTTTCTGAAATATGGTATTCCTCTCTTGAACTTTGCATTAAGAATAAGTACAAGGTAAAATTAGTATTTTCAAGTTGATGTAGGTAGTTTAACCTTTCCCCGTCAGTTCATGTTTCCGGAAAAAACACATTATTTATAGGAAGACCCAATATCATGTTAAATTCTGTATATAAATCTAACAAGCGGAAATTTACAAAGATTCATTAAACCGAAAAATTCATATAAATTAAAAAATAATTAAATTTGATAAAATCAACAATTCTTAAGCTGAAGAATTCTTTAACTCCACAAAACGTCAACAAAGTTTCAACACTTGAAGTGCTATTGCTGTTATCATTTTCTCGATTGAATCAACACTCTTGTAAACCACCTATCCATGGTTACAGTTAAAAAGACAACACTCAGTGAAACACGCACCTTGAGCCACCTTCGAGATATCAAAGCACCTGCGCAAATTACTTACGATGCATTTCTCACACATCGTAACTACTTTGCAAGGTACTTGAAAGTAACTCTTGTAGAAACTTGACTGACGAATTGTTTCACATGAAAAGTCGCCGACGGTTTTTAGTTTGGTAAATCCCCTAATATGTTTCCTCCTGTTAGATTTTTATACAAAGCAATTCCAAAGTAAAGCTTAAGTTAAGTGAAATTGCATTGTATAAGGACTTGCACTAAAAAACTGCATTGAACAATGCAAGCAACAAACAATAACGCTTAATCCTGCTTCAACAAAAATCTAACACAAAAGAAAATACATTTTTATTTATTCATTTATAAAAGTCGGGACAATTAGCATAAAAGGAACAAGAGATCAAAACATATACACACAAACACATAAAAGCATTCCAGGACGTCGCCACAAGAGTGTGAATACATTCAATTAATTCCTATTAAATCACCTTCAAACTGGGATAAAAAAACTTGTATTTGCTTCCACTTTAATCCTTTTTTTTTTTAAAACTACATCCCTTTTTTTATCCTTTACATGAATCAAATACGTGTACATTAACATGCATGAACTAGGAAAACTTATTTAATCCTTCTCTTTCTCGTTTCAGGAGAATTTTTCAATTATAAAAAAAATCCAGTATAGACGAGAACACACAGAAGGACTTCAGGATTGCGCTGAAAGGAAATTTCTGAATGCAAAAAAATGATTTTCTCGTAAAATATCCTTTTTTTTTTATTTTTTTTATTTTTGTTGTTGGTATATCCTTGCGTTCATTTTTTTTTTTTTTTGTAAAATGAACATTGAATGATATCGCGTGCATCTACCACCACCACCCTCGAGCTGCTCAAACAGTGAAAATAGCGAATATGAAAAAGGCAGAAAAATCCTTTTCGAGGACTTTCTTTTATTTACGTTACATAGCCATAAAGTGACATTCTTATTCACACAAAGAGAGAGAGGGGGAAGGATTCACAACAGTCATTCCAGTGGAAACACTACTTTTTAACTTTTACTTTGTAAGAGTGTTAGTGAAAAAAGGACTTTTTTTATATATATATATATACTCTATGAACATTTATTTCTATCAAAGTGGTGCTGAAGTAGTTATCGGGATTTTTATATTAAAAAAAAAAAATAAATAAAAAAATAAAGGATACAATTTGTAACACATGCATGTATTATAGTTTTTTCTTCCTTTTTTCGTGAACCAGAACAGAACAGAACAGAAAAAAAATGACTGAAAACGTGAAAAGTTGTATAAATTGATCCTTTTAGTATCCTTTCATATGCGACAGTATACGAATTCATAAATCGCGTCCTAACGATGCTCAAATTGTCACACAACTGCTGATGGTGATGATGATATTCTAAGGACATCTGCTGCTGCTGCTACTGGTATTGCTGCTGCTGATGCTGTTATAGAAGAAAAAAAAATACGAGAGGATTTTTTCGTCCCCCCCACTTCTACCAAAAAACCGTAAACAAGGAAAAAATTATTGAAAAAAAAAGGATACTTTGTGTCCCATCGTGTGAAAGAAGAATAGAGAGAGAGAGTGTGTGTGCTCAAGTGTTTGTATACATATATAGAAGTTATATTTTGCATAAATTACCAAAACAAAATGTGGAGCAGCATATTGACGTTTTTCGGATTTTTTTCATCCTTTTTGATCCTTCCAAATGGTGAGTAGAAATTTTTTAGAATAATTTATTTATTTTTTTTCTTTTTCTTTCTCTATTTAACTTTATGGGAAACATTTCTAGTTAAAAAAAGTACATATATGAGCCGTTTATTTTGAAAGTGGGGGTAAGTTCTAGATACAACTTAGTATGATCTTTTTTGTATAAACACGTTATGATTAAAAAAGTTAGTATGTATCCTAGTAATAAAGGAGATGGACGTTTTAGCTCTTAAATTACGTGGCCGATTTTTGGGATTTTTCGAACCCCCGAATTTACGGCTCAAATTCACGCCGTATCCAGTCGGACCTAAAAACAAGGCATGAACTAGGTGTGAAAGCCACCCACACTCGCGTTCGCGCTTGTTCGCGGGTGTTCACGGCGTGAGTCTAGAGCCGCCTTAAGATATAAAGATATTGGCACGAAAGCGGTATCGGCGGCCGCCTGCGAAAGAATTTCCCATACATTTAATTTCTCCGCACCGCTTGCGCTTGCAAAAATGGTGGTCCGTGTATTTTAAAGATTTTTCCAGTCACGAATCTGTTTGTGCGTTTAAACTTTTCGTCGAGGCCTGAGCATTTTTGCAATTGAATTTTTCTATGCTAAACTGTCGTCTTCGCCAGTTAGTCCAATCAATCTACGGAAATTCTCCAGACAATTGAAGGTAGGAAAAAAAAGTATGGGCCTGTAGAACACTTAATTTGAAGAATGATAGCGTTTTTTTTTTACGGAACTGCATTGGCGAACTTAACCTAAAAAATTCGCAAAAGTCAAAAAACCGGTTTTTCGCCAATAAAACAAAAAGTTGAGCTCGGATCCGAAAAAGTTAAATTATAAAGTTATAGGTATTAAAATTATCTTTCAATTGATGTGGTACAAAATATTGGTTAGTGTCTTATACATGGAGAAAAATGCTAAAAACCGTTAAAAATCGCTTCTTTTTCATTTATTTTTTTCTTTTTATTGATGCGACCTAGAAACTTTTTACTTGGTAAAAATGTTGCCTTTGGCAATCTGAAAACTCATTATTTTTTTTGGCTCGAAATTTTGCAAAATATGGGTGAAATTTCGATTTATGTAAAAAAAGCGTTTTCGTAAAATCCTTCGTCTACAGCTCCTCGACCTCGTAGGACATTTTTTCGAAGCTCTTTTTCTTCGTTAAGAGTTGGACTATCATGCACTATAACTTAAAATTGGAGTTTTTCAATTTTATATACAAAAAACTCCACCGCAAAAAACACAAGTTTTTTTGCCGGAAAAAAGACAAGTTTTTTATTTCATTATTTTTCGACTCTAAACTACTATTTAATAAAAGTTTATATTCTTTTTACTAATTTAAAAATAAAATAAATTAACCGTACGACCGTCAACAGCGAAGACATTTTTTTAAATAACGGAGCCTTTTTCCTTTGTTAAATACCTGTGAATTTGAGACGTTGTTCAATATATACTGTACTACATACATACAAGTTGTTATTGACGTCTCAACTGCACGGATCATGTGCAATTTCATCTTTTACGTAGAATGTTAACTTGTTGAGCGGCCACTTCTAACTTTTCGCGCTGTAGTAATTTCTGGTTGTTCGAATCAATTTTTATTATATAAACTAGCTGGGACCCGGGGCGCCTGTGCTGCACCCATAAGCCAATAGTAGTAATCAGGTGAAGCATTTTAATATACCGTAAGGGAGTTTGAAAAAGGCAATTTTTTGGTATTTTGATTCCAAATAACAAAATGTGAAACTATTAGGGATCTGACATGTTGATCGCGACAATAAAAACCATCCATTGACATATAATTTTTCGAGATATGAATTTTCATACACAGATGCAGTGTCGCAATGAACTGCTTGTTTTCTGTATTTTGGATTGCTAGGACCCGGTGCGCCTTGCTGCAGCTAACGTTTAAATATTTAAAATCATTTCAATGCTTCTAAATTCAACTTTTATCAACCAATAATGAAAAACCAACTTTTCCTATAAAAGTTGGAGTCATTAGATTCAAAATACATTTATTTGAACTATGACCAAAATTGCCTGAACGTTAACATATTTAAAATTAATGCAAATAGCCGCATCCAGGACTCGAAATTCGAGGGCCATTTTCTATAGATTTTTTTAATTTAACTCTAGAAGTCTGCAATAACAAAATTTTTCGAGAACAATAAAAGTAAATTGAAAAATGAAACAATTTTTATAGTTGGAAAAAGCCATGCCAAAAAACCAACTTTTATTATCATTTATATAATGTATGACCAAATTACCTATTTATTCTCTAAAAACCACGAACGTTAAACCATTTAAATAAACCCAACACTTCAAAATACAACATGCAACTCTTCAACAACTTTTCATATAGATCAACCAAAAACAAATTATTCCTATAAAAGTGTGAGATATTAGATTCAATATACATTTATATAATGTATGACCAAATTACCTATTTATTCTCTAAAAAGAATATAAACTTATATAGAATAGTAGTTTAGAGTCGAAAAATAATGAAATAAAAAACTTGCAGTAAAAAAACTTGTCTTTTTTGCGGCAAAAAAAACTGTCTTTTTTGCGGTGGAGTTTTTTGTACATAAAATTGAAAAACTCCAATTTTAACTTATAGTGCATGATAGTCCAACTCTTAACGAAGAAAAAGAGCTTCGAAAAAAGGTCCTACGAGGTCGAGGAGCTGTAGACGAAGGATTTTACGAAAACGCTTTTTTTACATAAATCGAAATTTCACCCATATTTTGCAAAATTTCGAGCCAAAAAAAATAATGAGTTTTCAGATTGCCAAAAGCAGCATTTTTACCAAATAAAAAGTTTCTAGGTCGCATCAATAAAAAGAAAAAAATAAAAGAAAAAGAAGCGATTTTTAGCGGTTTTTAGCATTTTTCTCCATGTGTAAGACACTAACCAATATTTTGTACCACATCAATTGAAAGATAATTTTAATACCTATAACTTTATAATTTAACTTTTTCGGATCCGAGCTCAACTTTTTGTTTTATTGGCGAAAAACCGTTTTTTTTACTTTTGCGAATTTTTTAGGTTAAGTTCGCCAATGCAGTTCCGTAAAAAAAACGCTATCATTCTTCAAATTGAGTGTTCTACACGCCCATATTTTTTTTCCTGCCTTCAATTGTCTGGAAATTAACATGGTGATTCCGTAGTTTGATTGGACTAAGTGTGTCTGTAGAGAATTATGACATCACCTGCATGCCACGGCCTGTCAGGCGGATACCTGAAGTCCATATCCCTCAGTCAGACTGAGTATTGTGTGGCCTTCTTCGGCCGTGTCTGTAAGTAAAGGGAGGTCTTTAGTGGAGAAACATGTTTTACTTAATTTCACCCAGTTTTCTACCAAAGAAGGATGCCAGGAAATGTATGGACTTTGGAACCACCTTCAATAGTTATGTGTAATATATCTTAGATAGATATTTTGAGCTGAATATAAGTTACTATCGAGCCTAGTTCGAAATCTTTGTCCTTTTTTAATAATATGGTCAAAAAACTGTACACAGATTGTTTTACATATCACCCTGTATTTTTGTAACCCTATAACCTAGTCCAACTTTATGGTTTTTTTAACAAAAATATCAATTTTAGTTACTTATTTTTTGAAGAAAGAGGTAGGTGAAGTTGACATTTTTGTTAAGAAAAAACCCAAAAGTTGGACTTTGACGACTCATAACTCCTAAAGTTGGGAAGATAGAACCATTTTACCATAATAGATAGGTGAAGGAATTCTGCGTCCATTGGTACCTTACTCATGTTCTTGTCTTACTCATGAGTTCGTCCGTCATCAAAATTTCCGCTCCGCATTCTTGAGATAGCATTTCTATTTTGCAAGCGACGAGGCTTGTCCGTTGGCAACAATCTTTGAGTAAGTTGCACTTCGGGAAGAGATGAAGATCTTGCTTCATAAATCCTCGTTAGAGTCGTTCCACTCACTCGTTTAACTCTTGAGATCGACAGCGATACGACACATTTGGAGAATCTTCAACAAGTTCATTGGATCGTCGTGGATGCGCTCGAAAGGGGCGAGTGGCGAGTGACTGCAAACCCGTACTCAAAGAAATTCTGCACCAAACTACGAATTGTGTTGTCTACAATTTCATCGCGTGTTTCTGATGCTGTCGAGTCAGCTAAAAAATGTCAAGTTTATGCACCCTGAAGTTTGGAGCTATAAGCACCCCGAAGTTTGGAAACCGTAAATTAACCATGTAAAATTAACCACCAGCTTTGAGATGACCACTTTTCCCATTACTCTATCTTATAGTAATAAACGACAGCGCTCTAGTAAACCTAACATTTCAAATGGCAACTTCCATTTTTTCTCACGGATTATGCTTCTCCGAAGAGGAATATCAAAATTGCCTTCCTGCACGCCTAAATGAATGATTTTTGGGGGATAACTTTGATTTTTATGATTTTTGAGGGATTTTTTCCGCGCAAAATTTTTTTAAATATATTCGCCTTTATATTATATGTTATCCGCCATTTTGTGTTGGCCGCCATTTTGATTTTGGAATGCTAATAATAGTTTACTTGATGTAACCTTTCATTTGATACCCATATTGAGTGGTTTGGAAAGAAAAAAATACTCCGCCTTTTCTGTTGACCGCCATTTTTAATTTTCAAATTTTGACCACAGATTCGTCATTTGTGCTGATAAAAACAATTGTGCAATTTTGAATGAAACCTGAACACAATTGCAAAATTCAGCCGCCATCTTGGAACCGCCATCTTGATTTTTTTACAAAATGGTCAGATTGCATTGTCACGCCACGCGACCTATGCATATGGACAAAATTTGAAGTTGATCGCTTATATGGAAGTGCGTCAAATTCAATTTGCAAGATTTGTTTACAAAGAACATTCAATCATGCAAGCGTACAAACATACATACAAACATACATACAGTTAAAGCTATCCCAGCGGGAAGCGCTTTTGAAAAGATTCTAAATTTCTGAAAAGGAATGCGCTTATCATTCATATCCCAATTCCCTTCCTTTTAACACAGGCATGTCATCAAAGCGAAGCTCTTATATTTGTTGTTAAAGAAGCGCAATCGAAGCTAGGAAATTAAAGGGCTTAGGAAGCTCCTGGATCTTTTGTTTTCACCAAAAATAGTATTTTACAACTATCGAGATTATTATAAAAACAACAAATTTCCCAACTAAGGGGAATAAAAGAGAACTTGAGGAAAACAAAGCAAAAAATGAGAGTATAGAATGAGTGCTTCCAAAGAGCTTCCATAACATATGAATTGGAAGCGCTGCAATCTTGCTACTTTTGGCAGCGCTTGTTAATTTTCTTGCTGGGATATAAAGCGTGTAATGAGGCTGATACAATATATACATAACTTCCACTTAAATTAACGATTTTATTAATCCATTAACTTTGAAAGTGCGGCAAGTCCATTTGGGTATAGAACAAACCTTTATTTTCTTGTAGGCAGCACTATAAGCAATATTGGATAATAAACTTATATACAGTTGTTTATTTGGGGCTACTAATATTTTTAATTTTATTGAAATGCTTAAATATCTCGAAATAACAAAAAGTGGACTTCTCTCACTTTCAAAATAAACGGCTCATATGTAACATAACTAAACATTTATTAAACAACCCTAAAACTACCCCCAATTTCTCACCCCTAACTCCACTTTTTTGAAGATAAAAAACCCGAAGCGAAATCTGTTTGCCTATTCTTCTTCTCTGATAGTTTCTTTGTATTATTAAAACAACGGCCAAAAAACAGCCCCCCTCCCCCTTATATTTTGACAAGCATTTCACCCTTTTAACTCTTCATGTAGTTCATTTCCACAAAATGAAAAGTGAGGATTTTTTTACCAAACTAGGAGAAAAAAAATAAGCACAAGGGGTGGGGATGGCAAAAAGAAAAATACTATGTACATAAACAAGATAAAAGAAAACCTTGTCAATGACGGCGGGCCAAGGCAGCTGAAGGAGCTTACACGGGGGTGGAAAAGGATCCTAGCCGATGCTGCTACTGTAGTGTATATCTGGACTTTTATATGGATCTATACAAGATAACAGAATAGAGCATCTCGCGTAGTGCTGCGAATGGAGGGGATGAGCAGTGTTGGAGGGTAAAAATGGAATTTTTATGTTAAGTTCTTTTAGCTTAACTTTCGCGATTTTTATACGATGTTTGCTAGGATGTATTTTTGCTGCTGCTGCTGATGGTTGCTGTGTTTTTTTTTGTTGTTGTATACTTTTTGTTATCAAAAGTTTTGTTGCCTTAATATTTCAAGTGCACAAAGAAAAATGGGCTTCCGCTGAGGTTTTTTGGTTCTGGTTCTGCGGTCTTTCATCAAAATTTCCTTTTGTTATTTAATTAATTTTATTTTATTTTTAGTTTCCTTCGAAATTTAAGTGGAATAGGAAGTAATTTTCAAGTAGAAAACTTGTTTTAATTACTTTTATAAGATAACTAGAAAAAAAAACCCGCGTGCGTTGCAACGGCTTTAATTAAAAAAAGATTACAGTGTATAGTGTACTGTACATAGCTGTCCCAATCACGCTGATGAACGTTAACCACCTTCATTAGATGTTCACCAATGGTCCGATTGAAATATTAAACCATTCCATTAGATTGCGGGTGAAGTAACCGTTTCCTCTATCTGATGCTGGAAATGCACCCGCTATGTCAATCGCAATTCTTTCAAATGGTGCACCAACATTCTGTTGCTGCTTTTTCGCTCTGGTTTTCGTCGGTGGCAGATCGTGCGTTTTCAACATTTTCCTCGACTTCGCCATTCATATGTAGCCAGTAAAATTGTTCTCTTACTTTCACTAGGGTTTTTATTTGTGTATTTCTTTAGCCAACCAAGGCAAACTTATATTAAAAAACATAGAAGTTCGTACAACAGTTCTTAGTACAAAAGATAATTGATTAACAACAATAAATTAATAATAATTTTTTTGATAATAGTCTCAGCTCAGGTGTCAACCTTTGTACTACCAGTACGTCATGTCGTATAAGTCATGGTGCAATATCCAGTAGTAAGCCTAATTCGAAGGATAGCGAGAAGGATAGGATAGGTTAGGAATAGTCAGGGGGTGTTAGCGGAGACGGCTATGAACCTTGAGTTTGAACTCTTAGACTATATGGCTGAAGATACTTTGAATCGAGCTAATAGAATATCTGAAAACCAACAAAATTCTACATGACAGACACTACGGCTTTAGATCCAAAAGATCTACTGGCGACCTCCTTCTATGTCTAACAGAGCACCTCCACCGAAACATCCATCGCTTTGGCGATTCTGCTCTGCTTGCTCTAGATATGTCCAAAGCTTTTGATCAAGTATGGCACCCTGCTCTATTGTTTAAATTCAAACCCTTGGTATCCTCCTAGTTCTAAGGAAATGGAATAAGAGCTTCATTTCTGACCGTTCAATGAATGTAGTAATCTAATTCCCACACCATCTCGGCCGGTGTTTCTCAACGGTCAATTCTTTCACTCGCTCTTTTCCTAATATTCATAAATGATATGCTCTCAATCCCTTTCAACCCACTTCCCAGCTTCTCTGATAACAGCACTCTGCGTTATTTTTACGCTTTCGAAAATACATATAAGACAAGCACGTGTCAGACCTAGTCTTTTCGTGAACTCATGTCCAACTCTTTCAACAGGGGCATCAAACACATTCCTGATTAGGGCCGCAAGAATATTGTGGAGTTCAACCGCTCCAAAACGAAATCCTGTTTCATTACTTATAAAACCTGCACCGACCTTCCTTCTGTCTCAGTGGATAAAACAAACCTTACAGCTGATCTTTCTCTTAACTTTATCTGAGGACTTGCGATGGAACGATCACATATTCTAAAACGCTAAAAAGCATCCCAATGCCTAAGATTTCTTAAAAGATGCAAGTTTTATCTTCCATCAGCAGTTAAATCTACTAGATAGTAGCTACATCCTACAAATTCTACATTCGTCCCCACGTCGAGTATAATATTTATCTGGGATGGTGCGTCGAAATCATACACCACGACACGGTCTAGGAATCGCTACTTCGGCACATTGTTGGATCATACACCACGACGAGGGCTAGGCAATATTCCTCAGGTGATGTGAATAGTGTAAACCGTAACGGATCATACCCCACGACACGGTCTAGGATCGGAGAAGCTGACTTCTCTGAAACGAGTCTGGTTAAAAACTAATTTTGGCTTGGTGAAGCGGCTTAATTTATAGCTAGAAAGCTCCCCGGCATAGGAAGCTTTAAAGCTTCGAATAGAAGCTTTCAAAGGAGAATCGTCCAGTCTGCTGAGTAAATATTTATTTTCCTAAAGCTTTGTTAGGAGAGGTATTCTAGAGTTGAAACGTGGTACTGGATTATTTTTCTAACCTTCGTGGAGGGGGTTATTAGTAACGAAATGTGATTCGTTACAGAGCGATGGCTTCCCAACAAGTCATCACTTGTCAAAATCTGAGGACTCTTTAAAACCCGTGCAAAAATTTCGTTATCCTTTACATTACGAATTTTCATAAAACTCAGTTAGATATTAAAAACCAAATATATGACTAAGAAGGCAAAAAAACCCAATTCCAAAGCGTTTAAGGTCGTCCCAAAATAAACGTGTGACTGTAATTTGGTAATAGTGCAGAACAAACACAATCGGGGTCTTTTCCAACACTTTTATTTAGGACTTTTACCCTAAACAAATACATAGTACAACCTTTCCTTAAATCGTCCACCTGTAGTGCTCATGACAATGCTTTGGCAAGCACAAACTAAATTTCCACCCAAGCACACAATGGACTTAAGTGAGAAAGTTCTTCGTTTTGCTTCTATTCATTGGGATGAGCTCACTACCCAGCCCAGTGCTCATCTACTTTATTTCCGCACTCTAATTACACAAAGTAAAATGTAAATATGCTATTACTTTGCTGCTGTGCCACTTTAAGACTCGCAACTATACACAGACTGTACACGAAAATGTTTCTTTCAAGCGATTCTTTTTTTTTGTAGAAATTCAAGTTCTGTTTTTGCCTCCCGCTGCTAGAGCGCACCACTATTCGGGAAATAGGAGTAATTAAAAAAAACATAGAGAACGCAAGAGTGGACTGTTCTATCGTTTAAAAAAATTGCTACCAAACGAGTTGAAAAGCTTGTTTCTCAAAATGTCTGAAGGGACAAAAACGTATCTGTTCAGAACATCCCCTGGGTGACGTATCCTGGTCAAAAAAAAAAAAAAACAAGACTGAAAACAACTGATCCTTTTATACGTACGTAAATAAGGACAAATCCCACAACGGTTCACATGTCTCAGTGCTGGGATTAAGGGTGGTGGGCCGGTGGGGGCCTGCTGGTCGTCGTTGTCGCTACGTCTGAAATGGGAACTTGATGTACAAAAATTGGACTCCATTATCAGTTTGTCGCATTCCAAACGACACCAGAAGCCATGGAAGCTTCCATGCGACCTAGAAACCGGTGAATTTTTCAGGACCTTCCATGTCATGTGCTGTTGAAGGGGGCTCCTGCAGCTTCAATAGCATTTTTTTTTTGATTCTCACTCGCTAGTTTCCTTTTGTTTTGTCGGGATGTACATTCTTGTGTGTTGTGCGCTGTGAATGTGTGTCCTTTGATAAGAGATTAACTTGTGCAAATGTTACCTTTCACATTAAATCCTTGTGCTTCCGTGTGACGTTGGTTAATAGTAAAAATATTGACATGAGTAATCAACTGGAGTTGAAAGGTGCTAATAGAAAGTGTAACATGCTAGTTTATTTGAATTGCTGTTATGCACGAATGCACATACGTACTGGTGGGTCTTAAAAAAATACTGTTAAAAACTTTTATAAATTTCTATTTTTAATTAAAACCTTCAACTAAAACGAATCCTTACATATAGAACGAAGCTGCGTGGAAAGAGGTAAGACGTGACAAAGTAGCAACGGCCATACTGAAAATTAAAAATGAAAAGGCAACGTTAGATTCAATTGATTTATATACACGTACCTCAAAACCAAAGCTTATAACGAAACTGTCATGAGCGCAGCGAGTTGAAAGTACAAGTAGAGTTCCTTTAAGGCTGTACACTTACCCCTTTGCTTTTTTCCCATAAACTTCTACCAACTCTTGGAGCCGCAATGGTCAGAATGTCAACAGGAAGGACTAGGTTAGGAGATCTACGACAGAAGCGAGCTATTCACAAGAGAAGATTAAACATCAGATAACCCATTGCAACTTAAGGCGTATTTCGACAAATTCGAAGATATAAACAGCAGAATGCTCAACATGGTTGATATGGGTGGGGCCTGCCAAAGTATTATGGCTTAAAAGATGTTGTTGGACCATCTATACAGTACGGTTTAAAGTGCACGTAACATACGCGATTCTGAAACGTCATTGAAATACCAAAGGTGTAGATGGAGTCACTCGATTGGACAAAATAAAGAACGAGTTGATCCGAGATATTCTCATTGACGAAGCGAAGATAAAAGAAATGGAATAAGACGTTTTGGTGCAATCAGATTACCCACTAGTTTAGCCAAAGGGGTCTGGACGATCGAGTTCTGATGAAATATACCGAACACTGGAAGCCCAGACCTAGTATGCTGAACTGCAAGCGCTTTAGTATTGAGCCGGCTCCCAACGAAGACAAAGAATTACTGTGGTACAGCAGGAAGGATGTCAGAACTTTGGTTTGGTCACCTTGAAGACCGTAATGTTCATGAAAAAGGGAGAAAAGCAAGGGTGTAAGGGCTAGTCATATTTCCAACCATTTCGCGACTCTGGCATCGGGGCATTTTGAGAAACGACTGGCTGGAGTGTTATGCCTCCTGAAACGAGTTGAATCTCATCACTCAAACGATGACATGCGCTTGGTGGAGCGGGGACGGACTAGTGAAGGCTATGACAGGAGGAATCAGGAATGTAAAGAGGGGAGAAGAAAGAAGGAAAGTTATGTGGCTGGGAAAGTGGAAAAGGCGAAGGACCGTGGGGCTGGACGGGATTCGAACCGGAACCTCTGGGATAGCAGTCAGACGCCTTACCCCTAGACTACCGAGCCCCCCCATCTCCGATGGCTCATAGAGTCTATTGAGATGCAAAAAGTGCCAACTCCGATGAGTTTTATGATATACTTTTCACCTCTTTCCAGCCATTCTAAGACGGGTTCCGAGGCGCAACAGAGATAAATTAGTTATACTCGTGGCGAGGCCGAATATTCATCCATCCAATGGCGCTACAGCCCAAATCGAGCCTTGGCCTCCTCTAGGGCATTTCTCCAAGTTTGACGGTCCCTTGCAGCATGTCTCCAGTTCCGGATGTTGAGCATTGACTCTGCGTCAGCCGTCACAGAGTCTATCCATCTCCTCCTGGGTCTACCTACTGGCCTACTTCCCGAAATTTCTGATGCCATAAGCCGTTTTGGGATGCGATTGTCCTCCATCCTGATCACGTGGCCGGCTAGTCTCAATCTGTTGATTTTTATTAAAGTTGAGAGTTGTGGGTCGTCAAAAATTTCATACAACTCGTTGTTGTATCTTCTTCGCCATATTCCATCCTCTCTGACTGGGCCTATTATGCATCTGAGAATTTTCCTCTCGAACCTGTTGACTCGTTCCTCTATGTCCTGGGTCATAGTCCAAGTCTCGCTACCATAACACAGTACTGGTCGTATTACTGTTTTGTAGAGTGAGAGTTTCGTTTTCCTGTGCACAAATCTTGAGTGCAGGATTTGTTTTTGGGCATAAGAGGCTCTATTAGCCAGTAGTATTCGTCTGGTTATTTCTTCGTTTCTTTTTGTGATAGTAGACCCAAGGTAGACTGTTTTATTGACTACTTCTAGGTTATGTTCGTCGATGGTTATATTTCTTCCCATTCTAAATCGTCCTGCTTTGGATTGTTGCATCACCTTCGTTTTTTCTTCGTTAATCTTCAGGCCAATGTCCTTTGCCGCCTCTTTTAATTCAACATAGACTTCTTTTGCTGCCAAAAATGTTTCCCACGATGTTTACGTCATCTGCATATCCAAGTAATTGTACCGACTGGGTAGCTATTAATGCACTTCGCTGGACTGACGTTTTCCTTATCACCCATTCTAGGGCCAGGTTGAAAAGCAGGCCGAATATAGGACTTGTAAATTCTATATAGCTTGTAAAAATGAAACTTGGCTACCTAGCATGCCGCAGGCACGCACTAGTTCGCACGCCGCCCACAGCTAGCACGCATGAAATCGCTTCTATCGCTTTCAAAAATTGTCTTGGTGACTATAAAGGGTACCAATAGCATAGTCAGTAAAATGGTTCTCGTTAGATTGCGTAGGTCAAGCAGCATTGGACATGGTTGATGCTTAGCTGGGGGACTGCTTAGTCAAACAATACTCGCGTTTGGAATGGTCTATGCTGGCATGGATGCATTTATAAATGTTCATGCCTGCAGCGCTATCGGGAATTTTTAGATTGTCGTGACTATGTCGGGAACGTGCCTATGACACTTACTTAGCAAAGGTTTTAAAGTTAACCGTTCTTGTTAATTTTCAAAATGCCTAAACAATTTCAAATTTTAAAACAAATTTTTCGAGATGATTGCCTTTGAATCAAATTCTTTAATGGCAGAGTTCTCCCCCACTAATTACAAATGTGAAGACAAACTTTTGTATCTTATAAAATTGCAATCCGTATGGCATCATCCGCAGTGTGTTCTTCGTCTTTGGCTATCATATTACTTGTGCGTTGAAGTAAAACACTCTTTTCTAACATGAAATTTACTTGCGGAAAACTTTAACAACATAAAATTAAGCTCTCCTCAAATTTCGATAAAAGTTGGTAAAATCTGTCCTGGATAAACATAGCCGAGTTTCAAAGAAGTTTCGAACTTTACCTGGAACGATAACAGGAGCCGCAAAACTGAAAAAGTGGCGCTCTGTAGGATGAGTGCTGAATATGGAATCGAATATGAAACACAAGAGGTTAAGTGAATATTTATTAAAAAACACAAAAAAATCACAAGCAATTTAATGCATGAGTGAGTTCCTGGGTGAAAACCTTTCTACTTTATAATTAATATTAAGGTTTAATATCAATTTTTGTTCAGTGATACTATTAAGGATTTTATGTTGGTGCCACAATTGTTAGGCGATTCATTTCCGCATTTGTCGTTTGACTGGACTAACATAGAAAAATTGGTATTGGAAGTATATGCATAAGTGTCGCATTAGAAAAAAGCCTGTTTTGAAAGATAGTTTATTTAATTGAGTTAAATTTTGGGTTTTTTGTTGAAAACATACCATATGCCTTAAAACCTATTTGAAATTACCATTAAAGTCAACTTGATATTAGTATAGTGGAACACGTCGAGTATGAAGCCACATCCCGAACCGATCCTTGCCTTCAACTAAAGATCTCCTTCAGTTTACACGGTTTCTTATGGCATATTACTACTGCCAAGGGTCGTCTTTACGTCCATCCATCTCTTTCTCGGTCTAGCTACTGGTCTACCACCTTATTAATCTCCTAATATTTTTTTGTACCCGAAAGCAAACCATGCTCTGCATGCATCAACCTATTAGTTTTCCTGTAGATGGGTAGTTCAGTTAGATGGTCACTGTATTGTGGCTTTCAACAACCATCCTACAATACCTAAACCGCCAGCATGCCCGAGGAGTTGAATTGTTGATAATAGCCCAACTAACAATTCAGAACAGTAGACTCTTGGAAAAATTGAAGTTAGGCTTATAAAGGTCTTATTAAATTTTGCACAAAGTGATCTTCTTCTTTCTTTACGCTCCTTTAATCCCTCATGGGACATAGGGCGGAAACAGTTGCCTTCCAGCGGACTCTAGCGGACTCTGTTTTGCGCGACAACTCTCAGCTCCGACCAGGATGTCCCAGTTGTTGCGGCTTCTGCTAGTAGGGTTCTCCTCCACGTTTCGTTGTTCTATACCGCCTGTGCGGCCCTTCCTGCATCCAGAATGTGGCCATCGGTCTACTGGTCTCTTATCCGAGATACTAATATATGGGACAAACTTTTACCTACAGTGGATAATAAACAGATGCCTCTCCAGTTGTCGCATATTGTGAGGTCCCCCTTTTTGGGTATTTTGCCTATGATACCTTTTGTCCAATCCTCCGGAAAGGTACAGGTGTTCCATGCTACTTCCAGGATTGGCTGAAGCTGAATGCTATTTTCAGGATCTGCTATGAGGCTTGAATCGGCTTTCAACAATTCTGGCGGGATGCCATCTTTTCCAGCTGATTTACCATTGCCCATTGCATGAATTGTGGTTACTGGTTTAGACCGGTTGAGCTTTAGGTCGGAGCATATTTTAATCAGGGTTGTTGCTGTTGACTTTGCTTTGCTGCCAAGAAGACCACAGCAATTTACTTTGCTTTGCTTTACAGCAGTCATATTTTCAAACCTTTTGCTGTAGACTGCGAAAGCTTTTTGTTTCATATTAACATATACATATATAAAAAGCTGTCGACCCTCTAAATAAAGTACCATTTTACGATATAGAGTTGGATCTAAGCTGAAGGAAGCAAAGTATTTCACAGCACAGCTTTGATCAACTGTAAGCAAACAGAAAGCATGTCGCAGCAAAGTATTTTACAGCCAAAGTATGTGCAGCCGGACCAGTATGTTCCTAAAAGCTTTTAAGTTATTTGAAAGCTACAGCATTCACAGCAATATGAAATAAAAAGCTTCCACAGTAAAGTAGTGTACAGAAAAGTAAAGGAAAATCACACATATAAGGTAAAGGCATAAACAGATTGGTGCGGCCGCCTTCGAGAGGCTCCCATATATTTAATTTCTCCGCGCTGCCTGCTCTTTGTGTTAGCACATATGGTGATCCGTGTATTTGAAATGTTTTCAGTCACCTTCGCCGCCTCGGCCAGCGCGGCAATTCGTTTGTGTCTTTACCTTATATGTGTGATTTCAGATTTCCCCCTCCACCTAATCTCACGTGAGATTTTTCAGATTTAAAAAATCTCTATTATTTAAATAAAAATACATATTTACGGTCCTAACCGTTAGCTTTAATTAGAGATAAGTAATAATTCGAACTCCTACTTGCCCTTCTCTAATCCACTCGTTTTTTCCGCTTATAGTGGACACACAACTACCAAATCGTAAGCACTCAATCGACAAGAATTTCATTACGCTATAAAATTCGACGAGAGCCCTTCCTGTAATTATATATTTTAATGGCCTTTTCGCGGGTCGGCATCGTCGAGTCGTGCGTTTGGCTGGCCGGTGGCGGCTACACAAACGAGAATCGGCTACTATGCTACTTTCTGGCGTTCGTATCAAATTGGTTGTGCAGGCCGTGGCCTGAAAGTTTTCGCGACACCTCCCCGGCCGCCAGCTAGATATGGGGCCTGCAGTCCAAGAAAACTGAAAAAATCTTTATATGTAGTATGCAATGGACAGTTGTGATTAGATTGTGCCTGAAGATCTGGGGGTGGTAGCACGAAAGTTGCTTCAATAGACCAATTCATACAAAAAAAAAATTGAAACACTTGTATGAAAAGGTCGACTGAAACAATTTACGTGCTACCATCTCAGAATTTCTATTCAGTCTCAAGCCGGGAATTTACCGCACGAATTCCCGCACGTATCCAGTCGGACCTGAAAGCAAGGCGTGAACTATGCGCGAAAACCATTAAAACACTCGCATTCGCGCTTGTTCACGGGTGTTCACGGCGTGGAGCCGCCTATGGCACAAACATATTAGCGCAAAGGCGGTGACGGCGGCCGCCTGCGAGAGAATTTCCCATACGTTTTATTGTTCCGCGCCGTCTGTCATTCTCTTTTGGCAGTTTTAACCGCACGATAGCGGAAAGTGTCAGAATTGGCGTGCTTGCGACTAACAATCCGGAGACTCTTCTGACCACGAAACAACTAGTTACCGTGCAAGGAAGTCTTCTGCAGGCCGTTGCCGAATTCGCTCAAAACAGTCCAGGTCAGTAGGGGTCGGTGCACCCTCTATGATGGGCCGCCCTAAGCGTTGGAAGGAGCAAGCCATATTGCTGTAGACGGGAACAAGCTGCCACCCAGCCTTTTTGTAATCGGGTACTTTCCAGCAGCAACAGAAGACCCCACTGGGATTATGTTGAAAGAAAAAGGGTCCCAAAGAAGACGTATATTTGGACCCAACTGGAAATACAATTTATGTGAAGTGAAAGTGTGGAACGAAGGGCGCCGAAAGACAATCTCGCTCCACCCTCAACAAGGGCTAGGGCCGGCGCTGGGCAGATACCTGAAGTCCTCATCCCCAGTCAGGCTGAGTATTATTATGCCTTCATCGGGCCGTGCCTGCCGACCTGGCCTGCCGGCGGCCTGCAAGTGAATGCGTGTCATTAGTGGAGAAACAGGTTTTACTTAAATTAACCTAGTTTTCTAGCAATTTCACACTGTTTCTTGAGGAAAATAAATTACGTGATATTTGCCGTGACCCCCATCTCCCCACGTGAGATTTGGTGAGATTCGGCTCGACCCCCTCCCTCGCCTAAACGCCTCACGTAATTAATGGACGACCCCTAATCAAGTGCGCGAAATTTATAATGCATGTGCTGTAAGGCACGTAACTATCAACAATTTTTTTTAATATCGCGAATCCAGGGTTACTGACTTCCGTTGGTGAGCCTGAAGGGTACCTTTTACTAGGCTCAAATTAGAATTAGAAATGAAGACCTATAGCGTCGTGCTAGCCAAAAAAGGAAAGAATTGGATTGTCTACACTTTTTCAACGTAAGAGCGTGAATCTAGTCAAACAACAACTTGATTATCCTGGAGCGGTCACACAGACCAGAGTCTGCTGAAGAGCAACTAATTCTGTCCTATGCCGCACGGCCAATTAAAGAAGCATACGCAAAAAGAAGCAAAAATCATTGTCATGTACAGGTGGACGACTTAAGAAATATTTATACCATTTATTTAAGATAAAATGCTTAACTTTGAACAAAGACCGACCTCTTTTGTTCTGCAATATTACTATGTACTAAGTTTGCCATTTTATTACTATATTTATGCACTGTATCAGCTTCATATTTTCAACTCGCTGACTTAGTAACACAGTCATAAAATCAAGCACAATATTACCCTCTCGGAGTTTTTCATGGACTTACAGATAACATCTATTGAAATCCCCCGAAAACTAACTCAACAAATTTTCCAGAGCAATAACATTAAATCAAGTGATTCAGAGCGTTTGGCCCGAAACAATCATAAATCTCAATAAAATTCTAATACATAAATTGAAATGAAACGAAACATTTCTCACTTCCTTTTCACAAAATTTTCCGAACAGTCATTATAAGGTTAAACAACTCAAAAGGAAGCGATAAGGACTTTCCGATAAACAAAAAAAGAGGAAAAATAACCAAAGTGTTTCGAGCAATAAAAGTTTCTGGCCGCCTTATCTAAATTCCCCGGCACTGGCATACCATACACCGACGACGACTCTGGCATGGCACAAGAAGTAGCCGAAATCCATTAACAAATTGGTCACGTCCTGGACTTTATCAGCAGAAATTGAATGACATCCCCTTAAAATTTTTTTCCCATCATTTCCAGTGTCATATGTCAGCAGGAAAGGAAGAGACAAGAGCCCGACCTTCAGGTTCAGTGAACTAAGATGTTGCCTTCGCACATTTCACCACCAGGCCAAATCCTGAGCATCTACAAATGTGTCAGCATTCAGTCTAGCGACAAGCAATTCACTTCATCAAAAAAAAAAAAAAATAGGAGAGAAGAAACTGCCCTTCACGCAAACAAAGGCGCGTCTGTCCCCGCCTTATCAGGAACATGAGGTTGACATTCCCAGGCTAAGTAACATCCGATGATTAATTATCCTTGCTAGGCTGTAAGTTATTGCCCCGACACGTATGGGACCTGAAGCTCCTGCAGCAATATATCAGACGCCAGAGACATTGCCACAATAGTTCTGGGAGCAAGATAAATTCCCACTTAATAGACACAGATCCTTGCTCCTTGAGAGCTGCGGTGGCTGGGAGCAGACTTCGAATCTGAGTTAGTTGAATTGCTGCTAATCATCAACACCGCATGCGGAGCCCCATTTTAAGAGGTATTCAGATGCGGGGGCACAGCCGGAGAGCATCCTGTAATGGATTACGGAGTGAATTTACTCAAACGCAACAATACGCCCTGATTATCCCTGGCGGTGATGAACAGGCACGTACGCGCCCCCACAATACGGATTAGTACCCACACTCGCGCCGGCTTCAGCCCGGATTGGAGGTGCTGCTTCTGGAGTCTCCGGCTGCGGCGCCCCGACCAGGCTTAGAGCGGTGTCGTCGCGACTTGGGTGCCAGAAGGAGCACCTCAGGACTTAAGGATTCGTCCTGTAACAAACGGTGTAATTTCTGCTTTGTAATCTCCTGGTGATTTACATACACGACCTTGATGCGTTCTAATAACTAAGCAGGAGGCGGCATAATGGCAGCATAATGGCACAAAGGACTCCGCCACTCGGGGATCCTTGGCTGGTTAAACACGCGCGCCTCTAATTAATGACGTTCATTGCTCGAATTAAACTGTCGCAAAATTTTCTTTATTCCCGCTGCCGGGGCAGGATCCACTTGGCAGGAGCTGGGCGTATTGGAGGCACGTTCCTGGCGTGTAAGTGGAAGATTTTCATGCATGACTGATGCTTGCCAGTCAAATTACTTTGAGGAGCCTGTGGAGCCCAGATCAGCGGCGCCCCGGGCTCCTTCGCCTGCTCCCCAGTACCCCCACGGAGTCAAGCACCGTGAAAAAGAACTCCAGGTAATGAGCTAGTCTAATGCGCACGTACTGCGTCTGCTGTGCGTGCTCTGTTCCGCGGTGGTGTACGGAACTGCCTGCCTCTCCAGTTAATCTCTAGAAATTCGTAAATGTCATAAACCTGTGATGAATGCGACGTCGAGTAATTAGGAAACGAAATGAGGGATTTTTAGTTACCCACCGATTTCGCCTCCAACTATTTAGCTAAGTAAGCGCCATGAATAGAGGTGGCGGCGGCGGTGGCCGTATAAGTCGCCCCCAAACATAGTAGATCCGGCCCTCGGGGGAAACTTCGTTAAATGTTATGGTGGAGATAACAATAAAATGCGACGTTATGGCTTTTTTTCGGGGGGTTGAAAGGGGGCAGCCGGGCCAGATTAGATTCCGCCGTGTGAAATGGGAAAAGTTACTCATAGACAGAAATTATGTGGCGTTCGTGTCATGTACTTTGATTAGAAAATAAGGGCAGGAAGTCGTTTCTCTACGTTTTAACGAACCTGCGGCCGCTTTTGCTCTTAATAAAACATAATAAGTTAATTACAGCATAAATTCGGTAAAAGTAACAAACAAACACTTCTGACGATGTAAATCACCAAAATTTATTATTTCAAGGATATAATTAAGGCGAGGAAAGATTTTATTTCATGGCTCAGGTAATTGGCGGCTGTCCAGGTAAGTATTTATGATGTTATTAATACTGTGGGTGCAGCTCAAAAATTCTTCTAGCACTTATAATTGTACTAATCTTGTTTGATTATCTCCTTACTTTTAATGCTGATGATTCAAGAGGGGGGTTTATAGCGATTTGATTTGCTCCTTAACTAAGAATTGTAATCAAAACTTAAAATAAGTGTCGAATTAGTGAAACAGTAAAACCTTTAGAGCAAAGTAATTGGGCACAAAGCAGTTTAATTTGTCCTTGATGGCTCAAAGATGCTCAACTTGATATTTTGTTGAAACCTGATCTTTGAATGCATCTAAAAAATTGACAATTCCAATTCTAATTGACCTTTTTCATTTAAGATTTCTCAAAAAAGCTCTATTCGCTCTAAGGTCTAGCTTAAACAAAGGCTCTATGCGTCCGGGACCTAAACTTTCTGAGCTTTCTTTTCAAAAACAACTGTAGCTAAAAACACTTGCTATATTTCAAATTGTAAGTCTCGGCCACGACACCTCAGCAGAAACCCAAAACTCAAAAACGGGCTCCCAGATCGTCCTAATTTTAGTACAGGTCACTAGTCCAGGTTCGCTGACTAGCAGCAAGTGGTCGTTAAAAATATAGTTTTTAACCCAGTCTATTGAGCTGCCGATCTTATTGGCGTCGATTCCCAGAGAAAGACTTCCTACTTGGCTAGGCAGTCGGCTTTCTCGTTCGCGACTATGTGCCATGTCCGTGAGTCCACATTATGCTTTCTACCGAGCCTATGTAACTCAGCTCTGAATCCCTCCACTAACTTGGGGCGCCTCATTACTGAATGCATATGAAAATTCCAAAACATGTTTCTCCACTACAGTAAAACATGATTCACTCCATTTAACTCGCAGGCCGCCGGCAGGTCGTGGCCTTTCAGTAGTGATGAGTAAAAATGGTCTTGTTCTTGCAGTCTTGCCTTGTTCTTGCACATTTAGCAAGACTTAGTTATACTTGCAAGAACAACACAGACTGAACAAGAACAAGACTAGATTAGTCTTACCTTGTTCTTGCGTTTGCTCATCACTACCTTTCAGGCCTAGTCCACAGGCCCGGCCCGATGAAGGCCACACATTCATCAGTCTGACTGAGGGATCTGAGTTTCAAGTATCCGCCTGAGAAGCCGTGGCATGCAGGTGACAACATGATTATTTACAGACGCACAGATGAAGTCGACGGTTGTTAATTCAAATGCAGTTGTTAATTCATGTTCATGGCCTCAACGAAAACTTCAAGGTGGCCCGCGAGTAAGCGCGTACAGTAGTGTGGATGGTTTTCGCGCCGCCTTGCTTTCCGTTCCGATTGGATACGCGGGGTTAGAACCGACTAGAAGTTGAGATCTTCAGACACGACCTGACGATAAACGCCCACACACATCAAGATTTTTGTCAGTTTTCTTGGACTAAAGGCCCCTTCCAGATGGCGGCCGAAGAGTGTGTGGTGATACTTGGCTTCAAGGTAAAAACTTTTAGGCCTGCCGGCGTTCTGTGTGTGCGTGTGTGTGGGCCTTAAGTTATAAATAAATCCTGCACAAAAATGTTTACGCGGTTTTGTAAACGCCAGACAGTAACATAGCAGTCCCTCACTTGTATAGCCGCCGTCGGCCGTCAGCCAAGTAACACTGATCACTGACCCGCGAAAAGGACCTTACAATATAGAACTAAAAGAAGGGCCCTCGCCGAATTTTAGCATAACAAAATTCTTGTGGAGTAAGTGTTCACGTTTTGTAAGTTGTGTGTCCAGCGGAAAAAGCGGGGTGGAATAGAGGAGGGACAAGACAAGTAGGAGTTTAAATTAAACAACAACAGCAACAAACCCAATTTGATAGTGGACTGACCCAGATTTCGGATTTTTTACTCGAGGGCCTTTCCTGTAGTTCTATATTCTAAGGAAACGCCCTACTTTCCGTGGTTACTCCCGGTTATACTAGAGATTTTTGAAATTTGAAAATTCAACTGTGGATTAGGGCGATGGGAGGGGTCGAGTGAAATCTCAAGACATCTCGATAAGGGCGAAGGGGGATCGAAAAATCGCAAAAATCGTCTCACGTAATTTATGGATGACCTCTTTTCTTGATTCGAAGTTCGTTGTGATTAGGCCTTCAGGATCGTGCATGCATCGGGAGGGGCCAGGAACGTTAACTGTTAGTAAGGCCTAAAGCATAGATGTACACAGGTTTTTTATACCCTTGGCAGACGGCATTGTCCACTCCAAATTCTATTGCGCCATATACCGAGAATAGCTGAAAATTGCCCTTGAAAGCCCCTAAAAATTATAAATGAAATATCGAATTTGCAATGTACAGTGTCTGCTTCTACGGCTTCAAACCATCTTTTCCTGGGTCGTTCGGCTGGCCTGTCACCGACTATGATTCCCTTTATATTTTCTTCACTGCTCTGTTTTCCCAGCGGGAAAAATTGGGAGCATTCCCAAAGGGAGGGAAGTTGGGGGGCTCTCAATGGACTCCCAAGGGAGCATTATTGGAGTTATTTAAGAAATTGAATAGGCCAAGCTAAATACTTAAAATTGTATTGATGCGATGACTCACTATTATACTGAAAACGTAAAATTACTGAAAAATTCTTATTGTACTTTAATGTTGACCTCTACTGTAGATATTTAAAAAAGCTCTATAATGCTCCTTTTTGTCTCCAACTACATCATTGCAGGAGTGCTCCTATGGGAGCTCAAATGGAGTGCTAGCCTAGGCGGACATCTAATGTTAAAAAATATATGGAGAGGGAGCGGAAAGGGAGCACTCCATGCTTCCATGGGAGTGCACCTCCATTGTCCTTAGAGCACTCCATTTCCCACTGGGTTCCGACATTCGCTCCGCCTGCCCATCGTAGTCTATTTATTTTCATATAGTTGACAACGGCCCCTGGGCTGAAATTCCAGTGGTGTGGCGTGACAAGTCATTTGAGTTGAAGAGAGTGACGTTTCAATCGAATTACGATAGTTTAGTAGGCCACTGTATTGAAAGTCGTGATTCGACTGAAAATCACTTTTGTCAACTTAAACGACTTGTGTCGTGACGCTTCGACTTTCAGCACAGGGGCCAATGTCTATCTCTTTATAGATTTGGTACAGTTCGTCATTGTATCTGATTCTCCAGATACCGTTTACGTTTAATGTGCCTGAAAATTTTTCTCTCGAAAGCGCCTAATAAGATCTCGACGTTTTGGGTCATGGTCCGCACCTCCGAGTCTTAACAAGCCAACGGCCTTATAAGAGATTTGTATAGTTCAAATTTAGTTTTTCTGTGTAGCACTCTGGATTAAAGTACTTTAATCAAGCTAATTACAGATCATGATTCTAGAACCACAGAAAGTGGCATAGTCTTTCTTACGAGCGGAGAGTTCTACCCTAATTAATGAAAGTTAATTTATCCCTTGAAAAATGGTTCCAGGAGGAATCGGATAGAGTTATCAGGAGCTCTCTGATCCCTTTGGGGTGATCTAAGATGTGTAAGATGAATCATGTGTCGATATTGGGCTCCGTCGGATGCAAAGCCGAAAAAATAATGCGGATTGCATGTACGTACATACTTCAAATTTTCACAACTAATTCATTTTAGAAACCAGAAAATATGATACAAGCTAAAAATTACATTATTATGAAAATAAATTGGTGTCAAAAGCACTCACAGGATGAATTTCCAAAATTCCTTTAAGTTTATACCCATCAGGACAATAAATTCCGAACCAAAAGCAGCGAGCAGTCGACACGTTGAAAATGATAAGAATAAAAAGAAGCGAAATTTTTGTTCTTGTTTTGTATCTTTTTTGTCACCGGGGAAAAATGGCTGTCAACATGTCAACAAAACGACATCCCCTGATGCTCTTGCCCATCTAGCAGAAAATTTCTGAAGATGTGTTGTAAGGAGTTCAGGGATTTTGTCATAAAAAAAATGTATGAAAAAAAAAACATTCGAAAAGGATTTGTGAGTCTAGGTGAAAAGTTATGGAGTTTATGCCACTGGTTCTAACTAATTGACTTGACCATTAAATTTGACATTAATCCAGAGCCATTTTTGGTATTCGTAGGATGGTTATATTTTAAGGTGTCTTGACTTTTGAAAAATTACATCCAGTAGAGCTCTCTTTTGAGTTATGCCTGAATATGCTGGCAATTGTAATCCATATTCTGCTAGACGGAATTGAAATAGAACATCATCGGATCTAAAGAAATTATAATTTCGAGAGAAATTCCGAGGAGTCTTAAATGTTCTGAATCAGACTCTATAATATCAGACTCAGAATCCGACTAATATAATATCTCTATATATCTTCCGCTGAGTTCCAGGAACGACCACAGTATAGCGCTCTCATTCGCCCGATCTGAGTTTTTGTTTGTTAGGTTTCCACATATTTCATTGAGCGTCAATATTTGACATTTGTTAAAACTACCCGGTGTTGAGTACATCTACCTATGAGCTTGTTTCCGTTAAAAAAAGTACAGCTGCGAACAACTAATTACACCATGTTGATCAAATCCTAGACCAAATCCACCATGTGGATCAAATCCTATTGGACGAAGAAAACGGGCCTACTCAATAGACCGGCTCTCGTTCGATTATGTAGATAAAGCAGCATTGGATCTAGTTAGTGCTCAATTGGGGGACTGCTTGATAAAACAACACTCACGTTTGGAATGATCTATGCCGATGCGGGTGCATTTATTAAAATCTTCATGCCTGTAGCGGGAGTGGAGCGTACATACTTCTAGCAAGCGAATTTTTGATTTTCATGCCTGTGGCAGACAAACATACCAAAAACGTTAACGATTAGTCACGACAAATCACCATGAAATGTGTGTAGGCAAATGTATTGCAGAAAATGGACAAACGAATTTGATGGTGGTTATTTATGTATCGCCGTATCGAAATAGTAGAATTCTCCACTTCTGAAAGTTCAATTTTTCTAGGTCGAAATTTCAACGGAATCCCCATGATTTTGAGTGGCGATTTCGACTTTTTGAGTTGCGATTTCAATATTAACTTTTCATCAGAAACTTTGTGGATGAAGGGGAAATTGGGAATGATAAGACGTACGATCCCACTTCTCCTTTCATCCTCAAAGTTCGTGAGGGAGCAAAGCGTCTAAAACATACAAAAGTACCACGACATATTTTTTATTTATTTATTTATTTATTTATTTGTACATAAGAAAACGGAGGTACACAAGACTTACATCTTTTAGAGTACAGTAATAATTTAATAGTAAATGAAACAAGGCAAAAACAAAAATAACTAACCTAAGCTTACAAACTAAGCATACTAGAGTTATGGCTATTAGAAAGAAGAAGAGGAAAGAGAAAGCTAAGTAGTAAAGGAAAGAGAGAGCTAGAGAGAAGAGGTGGATAGAAGAAGAGAAACTTGTTTCCTGAAAATGGTGACTGTGCTAATTCTTTGTAAAGAAGGGGGAAGATCATTCCAGAGTCTAATCGCGTGCACAAAAAAGGAACGACTACCAATTCGAAACAGATGAGATGGAATAAGGAATTTGAGTGATCTCAAGGTTTGCAAGGGTGTAAGGAAGTCGGAAAGGTAAGAAGGGCTTTTAGCATAAAATACTTTATGTAGAAGAGCTAGCGCCATAATATCGATAAAACAAAAGAGGTCACAGCCTATTAGTGAATTCCGAACAGATGATATATGATCTGACCTTCTCAGGTGGAAGATAAAGCGTAAGCAATCATTGAATGCAACATTAAGTCTTTCACGGCAGGACGAATCATACACAATGTAAACTAGAGAGCCATAGAGGAAATGCGGAAGAATGAGAGATTTTACAAGCTTTGAACGTATAGTGGGTGATAGGAGACTGCCATGAAGCCGGAGCTTGCGTAAAGTCCCATAAATCTTGGAGAGCATTAGTGAGACTTGATCACAGCAGGTCAGTTTAGCATTAATAGCAATGCCAAGATTATGGACCCGATCAACAATGGGAAGAGGAATGTTACCCAGACAAATGAGTGGCATTCTGTCGGGCAGTGTAGAAAGACGACTAAGCACAAGTACTTGTGATTTTTTTAGGGTTTAATTTAAGGAAATTGAGAGCACTCCACTCATTTATTCGTGAGAGAGTGCTATTCAGGTCAGAAATACAAGAATCAATTTGGCAAGAAGGGCAAGAGGTATACAGTTGGAGATCATCAGCATATAGATGAAAGGAACAGTGGCCGATAGTAAAAGGTAGGTCATTGATATACAATGAAAATAGTAGGGGACCAAGAATTGAACCTTGAGGAACACCAGAAGGCACCTGTAGAAAAGAGGAGATAACATTGTTATGACGAACACATTGAAAACGGTTAGATAGCAAAGAGGAGAAAAGCCGTGTAGCAGACGAAGAGAAATGATAGCGCTGACTTAGTTTGGAAAGTAATATCGCATGCACCACCGAGTCAAAGGCTTTCGAGAAATCAAGAAGCACTAATATTGCAACGTCGCCTTTATCAAGCGCAGAACGAATGTCAGTTGTTACCTTTAGTATAGCGGTTTCACAACTATGATTTTTACGGAAACCAGATCGTTATTTCGAAATAAAGCTATTAGATTCAAGGTAGCACAGGACTTGGATGTAAAGAATTTTCTCAAAGGCTTTTGCAAGGAAAGGAAGAATGCTAATGGGACGGAAATCTGAGATATCTGCAGGAGAAGATTTTTTCGGTAAAGGGATCACTATGGCCTTTTTCCACAACAAGGGAACTTGGGAAGTAGTCAGGCAGTAATTAAAAACATACGTGATGACATCCAAAATTAAAGGGGCGAGGAGCTTAACAAAGCGTGGAGATATTTCATCAAAACCGATGCAGTTGGAGGAAATAGAGAGGAGTATTTTAATAACTTCCGAGGGGTCCACACAGCGAAAGTAAAAGCCATCAGTACTATGTGGAAGAACTGAGAAAGATCGGGAGATAGAGGAAGCAGGAGGGGATTGAATGAATGAGGCATTTAGGAGGTCTACATCGATATCAACAGGGGAAGGTGCAGTAGCATTTATGACCAGCGAGCGAAGATTGGACCAGAGTTGCTTGGAGTTTAAAGAGGGATCAAGCTTACGCGCATAAAAACTACGTTTTCGTGATTTGACCTTGCTAGTGACGAGGTTGCGAAGCTGTTTATAAGCATTGAGATATCTAAGAATCCTAGTCTTGCGATAACGCCTGTACATGCACTCTCGCTGACTTATCAAGTCACGGATTTCGCCAGAAAACCAAGGACAAGCCGAATATGGCCTGCGGTTTCTTGTGACTAGCGGCACACATTGATCAAACAAGGATTGAGTAAATAAAGTCAGCAAACTTACTTTAGTGTCAACGCAAGTAGTATGATAGATAGCATCCCAAGGCATGGTGGAGGCAGCTACGGACAGTTGATCAGGATTGATGTTACTAAAGTCACGAAAAGTATACGAAATAGACGCAGAGGGCACGAGCAGAGAGAACCGAACGGAAAGGAATAATAGGTCATGATCCAGAAAACTAGGAGGGGAAATTTGATGATGCTTTAGCATTGCATCAGTGCAGGTAGCAGCTAGGATATCAAGCAAGGATGGGTTTTGACAATTTAGAAATGTTGGCAGATGATTTAGAATATGCAAGTCCAATGACTCAAATAAATATCTAAGGGCATTCGCACGAGCATTGACTTTGAGCAGATCAGCATTAAAGTCACCTGCAACAATTATGTTCTCATAGTGGTGAGAAAGGGTAGACACAAGACTGGAGAACTCAGCAGCGATATCAGAGTTGAAAGCACTGGGAGGACAATACACGCTTATAACAACACATTTGTCACATGCAGATTTTACCTCAACAGCAATAAATTCGAATTGTGAGCCACTAGACTTGCCGACCACTCTTGAGGAGATCGAAGAGGCCACATATACAGCTACACCACCACCAGTGCGGCCAATACGGTCAACACGATGTAACACGAAATTATGAAGGGAAACAAAAGAGGAGGGAATTACCGGTTTTAACCAAGTCTCACTCACAAGGAGAACTTGTAACTTCGTTTGGTCAAACATCCATCTCAATTCATCCATTTTTTTTTTCAGACTTCTCGCATTTAAAACACAAATATTAAGTCCAGAGGAAGCGGAGCAAAGGATGTTTAGTAGTCTTCCCTGTTTGTGCACTCCATCAGCAGAGTGAAACATAAATGCAAGAAAAGAGCACAATCACGACTTCAGAAACCAGTACGAAACAAGCTAGATTTGTTAAGTAGAAGAAGAAATAATAGACAGGATAAGAAAGAACTGAAAAAGAAGAAGAAGAATAGCCATGAAGAAAGGCAATAACATACAAACAAATTCTATAAAAACTTAAACTTAAAATCAAAATCAAAACTAAGATTAAAATTGAAACAAAAATCATAACAATACAATTAACTAAGAATATAAACATACTTTTAAAATCCATATAATAGCTTGCTCCACAATAAAAATGTACTGCGCCCAAAAATGTACCAGCTATGAAACAGGAGAGGAGTTAATGGCTTCTTCCAGGTCAAGGGCTGAAGTAAATTTTACTGGCTGTTTATCCCTTTCCAGTTGAACAAAGACAAAACCCCGGCGTGTAAAGACTGAAGTAACTAGATTCCTTCTCAGCAGTTTACGAGCTGTTTGAAAGATATCATTGTTTTTCGAAGTAAGACTCTCATTAATATAGACTGGGCTGTCCGCAGCAAAACCCAAATTCAGACTTTTTAAAGTAATAGCCCCATGCCGACGGCTTTTTTTTAAAAACTCCAATTGCTCGTTGGCTGATGGAAATTTAGCTATAATCAAGGAACTGCTCAATTTGGTGTTTCCATTCGTCGACACAGTGCTTCGCCGCTGCAGTGGACGGAAAACATTCACATACGGTGTTAGCTCATGTCCTATGGTAGATGCAATGGAGTTCAGACATATGGAACCTCGCTTAAAGCAATTTTTGCGCGATCTTTAGACCAGTTTCAATCAAAAATGTTTCAGTTATCATAAAAATTTTTAGTTTGGAATACTATCATTTTAGGAGACAAAATTACAAAATGGCTGACATTTGGTCCACAGCTTCCTTGTGATTTTTTAAGAAAACAGTTTCGGAATCAAAAAAAAAAAATGGCCGCCGGAGATATCGCGTTTTTCTTGAGTTTTCCATGTATCTCGGTTTCTATAGGTCATACTATCCCGTGCGAGGACCCAATGTTGACAATGAAATTCTCTACAACTTTAGATCTTACAAAAATGTTGACCCGGTTAATCCTTTGAAAGTAATTCAAGGTCAAAGTGTTCGAAAATCACTTTTTGGCCAAAATTTCACTCAAATATTGGAATTTTTCGAAATTTCTTTAATCAGTCAATACGAAACGTTATTGCCTACAAAAAGTACTGTTTTAATTTTTTCGAAAAGTTAACCCTTTCGAAGTTATTCAAGGTCAAAATTTGCAAAAATTGGCCAAACACTTAAAAACTTTTTTTTTTCTTTTCGAAAATTATATTTTATAAGCAATTGTGTGTGTTTGTGTGTGTGCGCCCGCGTTGTACCGTTCAGCCATACAGTCCTGCTTGTGATTCCCGGCGCAAGGCCGAAAACTATGTTTGTTGTTTTTCAATCACGGCCGGTGTTCGCCCGTTTTAAGGCCATTTTTTTTTTACTTAAGGATCTCGACGGATGATATCTGCTTACATCAGAACCTCAAACATGCGTTAAACAATTTAGGAACAGAAATTAGCTCAGCAGGCTTATGGCTAAATTCGACTAAAACTTAAGAAATGTGGATAAATGCAAACACCATTGGGCGCACACCGGCGAATAACCGTGACGTGGAATTTGTAGGTAGCAGAAGACGACGTTAGTTCCAGAGTAACTAAAGCAAGAAATAACTAAAGCATGCCTATTTTGTATATGTAGATCAACGGAGATCTCGATTAACACCATTCCATGTTCTCAGCTATCATGGCCTAAATATGTATATGACCCAAAAGTCATTTTTATTTGATTTGAAATTTATTATATGTATTCTGTTAAAGCTGTTAAAAAATAAAAATGCTCTACTTTACTAACGAGATGCCATCATTGTATGCCAATGTTTATTCGCTCCTCTTAACAGCATCGTTTCCTTGATTACGTTTCATAAACATGGCAGAAGCACCGGAACTGATTTCACTAAGAATAAAATAAAACAATTCAACTTTTGGCAAACATAAAAAACACTCCTTAAAGTTTACATTGAATCATCGGAAATGATGTACATTTTCCGGTAGACTGGCTGCGGAGTTTTTTCAAGGAGAAACGAATTCACGAAAAAATTGAATCACTCTCGTCTCCAAGAATTACAAAACGTTTAAAGAATAAAGAAACAATTTTATCACAGTTGACAAAATTACAGAAATTTTTTGTTGCTGTATTCTGTGTTATCTCTTCCTTTTTCCGCTGGCGTAGTGTGTGTGTGCATGTTTATTCTGCTGAAATATCTACTTGAAATATAGGTGAAATACGTCTCACTCACTTAGGATAAAAAGGAAGAACGGAGGGAAGTGTTGATTGTCAGCAGAGTGACTACTCAAGTCTAGTCTTCACTCATCCGTTCACAATGGGCCTAACACCGCCGGCAGCCGAGATATGTGTAATCGTCTTTAAGAGAATGCTAAGAAAATGCTTCAACGCTTCATAGATTCGCTGTGGAGCCCGGGAGCAACCCTGAGGCGGAATTAATCCCCCCCCCCCCCCGCGTTAAGTGAGAAACTCCACATCCACCGCAAGCCGCCATTCATAACGCCCCAGAAAAAGATCAAACAAAACAAAGTGAATGGGACCCGGGGGGGTTTGTGCCTGAACAATCACCCGGTCATGGTCGGATAAGTTATCCGGCTGGCGTGATTCCTTTTGTCGTGTGCTCGAAACCAGAACTTTCCTAGGCGAGGTGGAGGAAGACAGGTAAAAACCAACCTGGCGTGGCGGGGACCGCCGGAGGCAGAGAGATCAAATAAAATGTAAATAGCTCAACATCAACTTACCGACGAACTCCGAAGACTCGGTGACAGTTGAGTTGTTACGGACAAGTTTTTTCTAATGGATGTTCGATGTTAGTCAGAAAATAACATTTCCAGAGACTCCCAGAAACCAGGGTGAGAGGACCCCGACCCTGCACACATGTGTGCTACCTCGAATGGAAAATCTCTGCTCCCACCCCCAATATATTTTAGCTCTATGACTTTCTTTGCTCGAAATAATTGTCAGGTGACAACTGGCATCTAGCCAGTAATTGACAACTTACAGTGGATGAGCCCAGGTCTTCTTGCTGGCTGAGATTTGTGTAGCTTTAGCTCTATTTCACGGTCTGTTTTGTTCACCTGGTCAGGTGTCTGCCATTAAGCCATGAACCGTTCTCATACATTATGGATATTTTCAAGTTACAAACAATGAAATAGATCAAATTGAGATAAGTTGAAAAAGTTTGCGGTTTCTGATAATTGGTACAATATGGTCGGTGTTTTTTTGGTAAATTTGTTAACTAAGTTGCCCAACTACATGTATTCGCTCTTCTCAAATAAAGTGCTGGCATTGTTGTGGTGAGCCAAATTAACTTGTTCATCCTTTTACCATACTTATAACTTATTTTAACTTATTTAAACCTAAATCAATTCAATGAGAGTCTGAAACGTGTGATTGACACTTTTTTAATGTGAATCATCCAAGCAGGGTTACTTAATAATTGAACTCGTCCAAATCGGGAACGCTAAATTAGTATAAGGTCTGGGAAAAAGTTCGTAGAGTCATGATACCAACGGTGAAGAACTTCTGTGGTTTGTGGTTGAAAAACTGAGTCAAGTAGATTTTACAGAATCTTACATTTTTTTCTCCTTCAATTTTATTAATTTATCGGTTTTTTTTTCTAATTTTGATTGCATTGATTAACTGTTGAGTGTATCACACTAATGCTGTTGTTGTTTCATACGCCACTTATTCATCTTGTCAACGTGTAGTGATAATTTGAGGTCGAACATATAAGAAATGAAAACGTCGTGGTACCAGGGCAGGTTTTTTCGGAACTTTATTTAATGTTTTTTTTTTTTTTGTTTTCCTCAAATGCAATATTGATATCACTTAATTCCCACACTTTACTTACTAAGGTCAGTTAATATAACTTAGAAAATAATTTTGCGATTTTTAATTACTTTTCAGAGCATATTTGTTTTGATGCCACGTACTTTGGCTACCTTTAATGTGATTATTTTTGATTTGATTATCCCGTAATTCAAGTTGGTAAATGTACTGCTCAACGGTTCGCTCCAAAAAGGTGGGTCCGCACGTGCAAGTAAGTAGTGGTGCGTGAATGTTAGGGGGTATCTCCGGAGTCTCAATCGCCCACGACCTCTCCAGCGAGCCAGCCCTCGTCTTGAGGCCCCGGGGTATTCCCTAGCGAGATGTTTTAGACGACTTTGTCGAGATGCCTTTGTACCGATTTTGTACTTGTTTTCTTAATAATTTGCCTGTACACTACCGATTTATTGCCACAACAACTGCTCGAACCCAATTATAAGCCGAATCAATAAAATTTAATACCCGCAATCTTTGGACATTCTATCTTAAACAATTTTTTTAGAGTAGATTAAGTTTGTTTGCTTTGGAATTCCCTCTCCTTTCTCCTACCAGCAGCTACATATAAGCGAGGAGGCTATTACCGAATCGTTTAATCGCCGAAATCAGCGTCCTGCGGCGGTAGTATTGGATAAGAATCGGTGGAATAAAACGTCTTGTTAGGTTGGCAATTTTTCACTTTTATCTTCTAGTTTCTTTTCGACAAAAGACTGCTGCTTTATATTGCAATGAGTAACCGGCGACACATCGTAGGGACTTATTTATACACATCTGTCACTTTTGGCGAGCTATAATTCATGGTTATAGCTGTTTCTAGCAATGCTGTTTCGTAGAACAGCTGTCTCGTTTGAAGCCTGAATCGTGGATACAAACATGTTCTACATTTTAATCCTCTCTGGGAGCACCATACTAACAGGATAGTGCTCTGAGTTGAAGATTACATTGTTACGAAGCCCAAGTTCTATCAACACAACCTTTTAGCTACGAGTGGATCAATCAGGGGATGTCAATGTAGCTTTGTGTATATTCTTACTCACATACTTTGCACTTGAAACATCCAATTTATTGCTTGCTACTTTTCTATGCATCTTTGCCTAATATCCTTATTCAAGTTTTAGGTGTCTGTGAGCAAACTCGCTTTTAAACGGTCCTCTTCAGTATGATTGTTACACCATACCTGAGTTAGCTGCTGGAGGAGCTTGAATCCCTCTTAAACTCAGGCATTGGCGTGCTTGTTTGGAGATTTAGCATATTATTTAGATTTATATTATTCCATTGCAAAACCTTGATTAAAGTTATGCCTAGGATGTGAAGAGATGGGTCAGCTGCTAAATTTAGCACCATCTTCTGAGACAGCCGGAAGGAGGGTCAAGTTTGGTTAGAGATGAAGCAGTACCTGGTTTTGGGGGTGTTGAATTCGGCCCGTTTCCTGTGGCCGCAATCAGGAACGAATTAGCTATTCCAGCTGATGAAATTGGACATCAGCTCTCCGTCAGTCATGAAGACAAGGTCTAACCCCTGTTTGTCTTATATTGTCGAAGTCAAAAGGGTAACACAGAGTACCTTCATCAGCAAAGCTGTAAAGTAGGCTGGAAAAATGAGAGCAGAACATTAGTAATGATTGGGAAAACTACGGGTGATAGAATTGACCCCTGCGGAACACCGGCCGAAATGGTGTAGGGTTTAATTTCGACGTCATTTAATACCACGTTGATTGAACGGCCAGAAATTATACTGCTAATCTAGGTCCAAACAAAGTCTAATCCAATAGCCTTGAGTTTAATCAAAAAACTAAAGTGCTATACTCTTACTCTATCAAAAGGCTTGGAGATTTCTAAATCAAGCTGGTCAGACACACCAAAAAGATGTTTTGGTTGATATGTTTTGTTAAATACACAAGGTTGTCCGCCAGTTGTGTAGTGAGAGGCGTTACTGGATTCACTTTTTTAAAGTTGCTCAGTATTAGTTACGCCAGCTTAATTTTGACATGCTTTGACAATTTTAATGTAGCGTTCAATGATTTCCAATTTTGGAACAGCTTACTTACTGAAATTCAGAATGTTGAACATGTTCAGGAACGTGTCTTCAATTACATTTTTAATCGATAATATTCCTTCGAGTAAATTCGCTTTTATTTCTTTTATCTCATTCTTTCAAATAAACAGTGACAATCCATTAAATTGACAATTCCTTCGTTAATTTTAGAAACATCTTATAAGATTTCATCCTGATTCTGATATGCTGTAATTAACATAAATAAAAAGATACGCGAAAAAAAACCTGAATAACATCTTTCATGTGATAATCACATACCTTTTATCAAAGCATAAATCAAGAACTTTAATTATCATACACACACCCTCGTCCTTGTATTATGCTTTTAAAATAATCCATAGTTGTGTTGGATTTGTTGGAAAAAGAAAACTGTACCGCTCTCAAACTAAGGTACTTAAGTGCTTAAGAGAATCCCGTCACTTCAATATATTCAAACAATTTTGGAGCCCATCCCGCCCGTCGCCGATTTGCGCCAACGAACTCAAGAGGAAAAGTATGAAAATGCGAAACAAGAATTTCTTGGAGCACTTTGGAAAATTGCCTACCCGGGGATTTCTGGCAGTCCTGAATTTCCCCAGGAGAATTCAATGTTGATTCTGCATTTCAGCTTTAATGTTTTCTTATCAAAATTTATTTATTTAATTTTTGTTTTTTTGTTTTTTGAAAATTCTCCTCCTCAATTTGTTTTATTGGCAGTTTATTAATATCGGTATCATGGTATTTGCAATTTTTTGTCTAACTAAAAATTGTCTCTTGAGATCATTTTTGTATAAAAATAGAAAACGGGTCTGTTTTTCTCAGAAAATAGCTTTTGTCATTCTCAGTTTTTAAACTGGAGTTGACAATCAATCAATATTTCTCCCAAGCAACAAGGATGCCTTTTGCCCATTAAAGATATCAATTACCATTAAAGATATCTATCCTGCATCAGCATCCTCCCATTTCTCGCCAAGGTGCTTGAAAAGCTAATTGCACTTCAAATCCTCGAATTTTGTGAACGAAATCAGGTGATTCATGCTTTCCAATCTGGCTTTCGTAAATCTCATAGCTGTGATACGGCACTTCTTAAAATTACCACTGATATAAGGCACTCTCTAAATGATCGCGACGTATGTTTGCTCGCTCTATTAGATTTTTCAAAAGCTTTTGATAAAGTTAACCACTCCCTACTTCTAGTGAAGCTCGCTCGCTTTGGCTTTTCGTCATCCGCTCTTAAGCTTTTGCATAGTTTCTTAACCAATCGCTCGCAACAGGTTAAACTACTAAACTCTATTTCTTCTCCTGCTAAGTTATTAGATGGTGTTCCCCAAGGGTCGATACTTGGCCCGCTTCTATTTAGTTTATTCATTAATGATCTTCCAGCGGTTGTCACGTACTCTAATATTCATATGTACGCTGACGACGTACAGCTCTATCTCACAATGCCTAAAGATAAGCTTGAGTTTGGATTAAGTAAATTAACCGCAGACCTGCAAAACATCTATGACTGGTCTTCTTCTAATCTCTTGATTCTCAACCCTGCTAAGTCCCAGTTTATAGTTTTTTCCAACTCCCATATCTCTGACCTTGACCTTCCACATGTTTCCCTGGGCCACACTCACATTGGACGTGTGCACAAAGTAAAAAACCTTGGGGTTATTCTTAACGACAGAATGACCTGTTGCGACCATATACAAGGAATACTGGGCAAAGTTTATGGAGTCTTAAGGAAGCTGCGTGTGCACGGTAACTTGTTAAATTGTGTCCTCCGATTGAGATTAGTTAAATCTCTAGTCTTGCACGGCCACGTTGTATTTCCATCTCTGGACTCTTCTTGTGGTCGGAAACTTACTGTGGCTTTCAACGATTGCGTTCGCTTTATATATAATCTTCGTAGGCATGATCAGATCACATTTCACCTTATTCATCTAACGTCCTAGGTTGTCCTTTTCATGTCTACTTGCACTTTAGGCTATTAAAATTCTTTCATGATATTCTACGTGGACGTAAACCATCTTACCTTTCTGAATTTATTCAGTTGTCTCAATCACCTAGAAACCTCAATGTACTTATTCCGCGTTTTGGACTCTTGTCAGGACAACGTTCTTACTTTGTTTGCGTCGCTCAACTTTGGAATTCTCTTCCTGCTAGCATACAAATGACGGAATCGAGCAGCGTTTTCAAAAGGTGTCTCATCGAATACTTGGTTGGCCGAATAGCAAATTAGAATTCGAACACAATTTCACTTCATTTTAATTTTATTTTGTTTTAATATTTCTTATTTTGTTAAGTAATTTCAAAAATTTGTATCTTTGTTTTGGTTTTTATAGCTGTAACTCTGTTTTTAACTTTGTTTTTTTTTATTGCTAATTTATGTATCTTTTTTATAAGTACAATCATAAGACTAATGTCTTGTGTACTATATGCTAATAAATAAATAATAATAAATAATATGGGGTGCGTCATCTAGACCTTCGGAATTTCAACATTGAATAACTCTGACAATTTTTATCCCATTTTGACAAATGAGCAAATTTTAATCGAGATATTCTCTACCATTTACTTCAATTCAGTTTTCAATACAATGTCGATTAAATGATCATCCCCATTCGATACGCAAAAAGCAGCTCTTTTTCGGGAATCCTGCCTAACTTTGGCCAGCGTTTCGAGCGTTGTAGCTACTACTTCGGCTCGTATGTTAGCTTTGAGTTCATAAATTGTCTTCGGCTAGCTGACATAAACCTTACTTTTTAAATAACCCCAAAGAAAAAAGTCTGGTGCCGCTAAATCTGGAGAACGAACGAAAAATTTCTCCCATATTTTATACGATAAGCACGTACAGTTTTCACAATTGAACGATTGTTTTCAATGTAAAGCGCTACAATTTCAGCGATTTCTTTCGGGGTCTATTTACTCATAACTAAAATGGTACTGAATGACGTTTCAGAATCGTGTACATTTGTCGAAATCGGATAAAAAATGTCAGAGTTATTCAATGTTGAAATATTGAAGGTCTAGATGGCGCATTCTGTAGATATTTAAAGGAATGTATTTTGATGCTGTAAAACCACTCAACCAATTGAGCGCAAATTCACAGGCTGTCTTCGTTTTGTAATCAGGAAGGTTTGGCACAGATTTAAAACATTTTTTGATAAGTAGTGCTGGAATATTCACCAGTAAAGTCTCATAAACATGCGAAACATAATATATACAATGTGAAGTACTGTAATTCTTTTAAATCGATTAAATGCATTTTCAGACATATCAACAAAAGAAGTAACATAGCCGTTTTTGGAATAGCAAATGATATTCAATCTATAAATGAAATTACTCAATATAAAATGGGAAATTGTGTTAGTAGCAATGACTCAGTATGGCGTATTTTGTCATTGCCAATATATGTGCATGCAATAGTTGTTCATTTGCTGGTAGGTTAGAAAATAGAGAAGGAGTGCAACTTACAACAGAAAATGCACGACAACCATTACTGATACACTTCCGGTGACCAAAGTCGTTTCAACAACTGGAGACAGTTATTGACCATTAATTTGTACACAACATAGGAGGAGAAGGAGAAGGAGAAGCTTGCCAATACATTTACTTGTGAGAATGATTCATATTGGAATGAAAGGCGACACTTGCCTATGCATCAAATACTCCTCATCCAGATTAAATATATATTCTTTATTTGCTATCATAGTAACTACACGTTTCTCTTCAAATTCTAAAGATCTATGAGAAAACTATAAGCACTTGCGTGTTTGTACTGTAAATCCGTTAATCATAATTTCCCATACATTTAATTTCTCGGTTCCACCTGTTCATTGGGCTAGTATAGAATTTTTCAAACTCCGTGACACAAAAAATTTGAGCAGTTCTGCGCACCTCGTTGCCAAATTTTATAGATAATGTTCTATCATTTCCCCTCTTTTTAGTTAAAACGGCAACAAACACTGAAAAAACTCAACAAAATAATTTGGGAAGGGATGCGCGCATGCCGAATGAATAAAGTTAATTTATCTTTCTATGTGTTGAGCAGAGCTTTTAAATACATGTAAAGCCCCTGCTCAACAAGGCAGTTTATTCAACATAATAAGCATAATTTTACTTTAATTATGCGAAATATTTCTCATTTCTAAATTTAAAATAATTTAAAAAAAATGCTGAAAAAAATTCCTATGAATAAATGAGCGTTCTCCTTCATAAACCGACAGTCCCCCGCAGTCGCAAGCAACACAACCTCCCCGGGCGGAAGCGCGTATGCGACTGGCAGGAAACGTCAAACAATCTAGTAATCAAAGTGATAAAAACACAAATTTCGTATTTTTTAGTAGAAATTACTACAAATTATTTCTGTAGCATATGTATGTGTAAAATACAAAAACCTTAAAATAAAAAAAATATTAAAACGGATGTTTTTCAGTCATAATTTGTAAATTTTTTAAATAATCATTGAAGTCCCAGAAAAATACACCTCCCGGTAGCAATACGCAGTCGCGACTGATTACATGGCAGCAAGTGATTTGATAGGAGGAGTTAACTGAAGCTTTTGTCTGAACTTTTAAACATTTTTAAGAGCTTAGCTGGGGAACATGCGCGGGATGTCACGAGGTTTGAAAACAACTATACATATGGTGGCCCATGTATTTTAAATGTTTTTTCCGTCGCCGGCTCCGCTGGCAGCCCCGCGTCTATCTGTTTACTGATTTGATTTTAGAGAGTAACGGCTTGGCTCTTTGAATAGTAATGGTAGAGCCATTTATGACTCTGATGGTGTACAAACTTCGGAGCATTCTTCTATAGTTGTCACCTTAGGGTAAAAAGCCTGTGACTTAGAAAGGCGCAGCCTGAAGACACAGCCAGCTTCTCAAATTGGCGTTTGAGCCGCCTGTGCACCAGGATATATATTCAAGAAGTGCGAATCCGTAAAGCGTGGTCCACATACTTTCAGTTAAACTGAGCAGTTTATCACGGCGTGACGTCATGTCTGCCATTGTACAGTTTTGAACTATTTTCAAGGTCCATTAGGCGTTCAACTGAGTAAAAAAGCTGTACAATAAACTGAACTGAAAGTGTGTGGGTTTGTCAGATCACAGTTAATCGGAGCAAAAGAGGGTGCAGATGCTCAGGTCTTAGGACTGAGTGAAAATAGTTCAAAATTCCACAGTTCACACAGTTTATCGCTCAGACATGACGTCACACGTGATAAACTGCGCAGTTTAACTGACAGGGTGTGGACCGCTTAGACTTCTATTCTTCACAGCGTTCGATATTCATAACAAGAGGTTTTCAAAATCTATCTTCACATCTATCCTCTAGTATCTCAGATCAGATGGTCGTCGATTCAAAATTAGTATTCATGTAAGATGCTTAGATGACTAATTATGTATGTTGGTGTAAATATGCTGCATAAGACATGAATTCTAGTTTTGATTTAGCGAGTTCTTAGCATAGGGTCGACCCGGCTACTGAAAGTACTAAAATTCGTCTGCTTGGAGCTCTACCAATTGTTTAAGGCTCCCTCAATATCAAAGAAGGCCGTTGGCACAAATCCTTTGTTTAGTCCTGCGCATTCCAGCCTGATCACTAGATTGTGAAGTGCTGTCTCATTGGATTTACGCGCCTGGCTCTCAAGCTTATAGGAGCCTAGCCTTTGGCGCAGAAGATAAATTTGATCACACTGCCGAGAACACCTACTGCTGAAGTAAATACAATAAATGGCATAGCGGGTCAGCTACATTCAATATTAATCAAACCACTTTAATATTACCTCATGTACGTACACAAAAAAATTATAGTATCATGTCCCCGACAATCATTTTCTCCCTACAATCACACCTAATTACATATACCGCAACACGTCCACTTGAAAAGGAAGTACCGTAATAAACACTTCGGCTTTCGGGGTAAATAGTTCTAATAAGCATATTGTCCCAAATAAGAAAAACCATTCTATCAATGTACAATGCTCGGTTTCATGGCTTACCAAAATCCAATAATCCACTAAACAGCATTCATCCAGTGACCATAAATTCAGTAAAGCAATCCACAAGACATAAATCAACATCATTCTGCAATATCAAGAAATACACGATAACAAATGACTAACAATCCACTAAAACCTCAAGACAACCATTTCAATTCCATAATATTAACAAATCGACCTGAAATTGCAATAACTCTCCTGTTTAATGAGGTAAGTAAGGTATAATTACAAATGTAACAATGGGATCTGGCCGAGCAGAGAGAGGAGAGTGCGTAATGCTATTTTGAATACCTTTGAGCCCACAAAGCCCATTTGAATATCTTCGGTCGATAATCCCAAACAAGCGTAAGTTTGCCTTAATGGTAAGTGCAGTATCTTATCAATTGGTCCATGGTAGAGCTGCAGCCAAAATGGGATTATCCCAGCGACTACTGTGCATAATACTATAATACCCTGTCACAGAACGACCGCATGATTAATATCCTGACAGGATAATTAGTATAGAGAGCAGCGGTGAACCTTAAAAAGATTGGTTATGACGTGAACCTATTAACCAGAACAAAATGAGCAACCGATCTAAATTGGACAAAGCTCTATTTCATGGTTTAATCAGCGGATCCATTACTCATTCTTGGAAAATCCCAGCACGGAACAGCGGATCCTATTGCTCCCCGAGGGCCCCCCACCTTCCTGTTTGTTCCTTGAGCAGGGAACAACCTTGTTACGCACTTTGATACGCACCGCAGGGCATACGCACCATTAATAAAAATTACTTTTCAGCAGCAATTGGCCTCCTTCCAGGGCATTGTTGTGGCCCCGTTTTTACTACTCATTAGCTTCTAGCTAAATTTGTCATTTCCGGAGCGCACAAAAACCATTGGTCTAAAGACAAGATTCTTCAGATTACGTAATCAAAGCCCGCCCAAATGATCAAAAATTTCGACAGAAAGGTGGGCGCCGTGGCAATTTGAACGGAACAACAGAAAACCAGATCTGACCTAATTCCCTATTGATAATTTCCATATTGAACAATAGAGCAGCGGAATGGAAGCTCCACTGTGGAGAAATAAAGCATAAATTACAGCGAAAAATTGAAAAAGGGCCACGGAAGCGCGCCAGTCAGGTTTCGTTATTGTTCCAAAATAACTAACTGCTCCACTGCAGCCACCCCTAATTCGATTTGCGTTATCCAGCAGCTGCCGCCCTTGCCTTGTGCATTTTACTTGAAATATTCATTCGTTTTCCGAAAATCATCCCCAAATCGATAACTTCATTGGGAAATTGCAGTCGGTCGGGACTCGTGCTGCAGAAATAGAACAGAGAGCGCCAAAAGCATTCCCCAAGGCGCTGCAACCGAAGAGGGCATCCCTGAAGACAATTGCTTATACTCACACCCCCCTTGGGAAAACAGTGTTCGGTTCGATGCACAAGCATCCGAAGAAAGGATATCTGAGAGAAATGCAGGAGTTTTTAATTACTTTACAGGGATATTCTGTATCAAGGGTATTTGTTTGCTAAACGTGCATGTGTGTGAAATATTGAAAGGATTTGTTCTTGGCTTTAAATTTGAAATTTTCTAGTGCAATGTGGAAATTACTGAAATTTATCTTTTTGGAGAGTTTTGATAAATTTTGTCTAAAAAATCATTCAATAAAAATTAAAGCCGACCTTGGAAGAATAAAAATGAAAACACTCGATTATCCCAGGGGTCTGTACTTCCATTCCACGCGGAGATTTGGTTTTTTCTATTCCCACACAATGCGCAATCGAGACAGAGGGTAGTTATGTTAGGTGTAAGTTTTATTAGAGACGGAATAGAACTTTATTTTGGAGTCTTATGTCCCTGTTGATAGTGTTGAACTCACAATCTAAAAGACAAGGTCTGGCACATGTTTATCCTATACTGTTGAATGTATAAGAGTTCTAGAGAAGTGGGCTTTAAGCACTATCCACTAAGAAACAGGGTCTTTAGACTTAAACTTTAACAGCTTCTATACCAATATCTGCGAATTGAAATGGTTGGGATACCGTTAAGTATATCCATATGTCCTTTGACTGCATAGGGCCAGTTCAATGAGATAGTAGTAAGTAATGGAAAGGTTAGAATCGGTTGCAGTCTGCTGTATTTGACGATCTTCGAAACCTCTTTAGCCACGACCACCAGACTATAGCCCCATTAGTGACAACAGATTGAACGATCGTGTTGTACATGCAGTATATAATTTGTGGCGATGGGTGCGGTCGTAGTCCAGTTGAACGTTCCAGTTCTGTCACTTGCCTCTTATCTAGCATCACTCCCAGATATATAATTGAGTCTGAGTACTGTCGTGCACTAGCACCGCAACATTTGGGTTGATTGATAGGCCCTTTAGTCGACCCACTTTACACTTTTAGTACTGTTGTTCACATGACCTTTGTAATGGTCAAGTCAAACTTCCCGGAGATAATGCTGGCAAGATCATCTGCAGTCGATGACATCGAAAGAAGCGTGTCGTTCCCACCCAACCGGTGACGGCTACATGATTGAGAAACTACTTTGCTGCTATTTGGTGGCGTTCGCATAACCGCATAATGTTTTTGTGTAAGATTTAGCCATATTTCAATAAAAAGACCTGCTTTACTTAATTTAACCCAGTTTCGTTGCTAAGGGGTCATCCATAAATTACGTGAGGTGATTTTTGGGATTTTTCGACCCCCCCTCCCCCTTGGTGAGATTTCGTAAGATTTGGCTCGAACCCCTCCCTCCTCCCTAATCTCACGTGAGATTTTTCAAATTTTAAAAAAATCTAGTATTTACACTAAAAATACGTATTTACGGTCGTAACCACAGCAAAGTGGGCCTTTTCTTAGAATATAGAACTGCAGGAAAGGCCCTCGAATTTAAAATCCTTGTTCGTAACCGTAGTGAAATCCGATTAAAATTCGGAGTGAAAGGCGTGTAAAAAGTTCATCTGAGCGGAAGGGGGGTGTTGGGAGCAAGATTTTATTTGAGATAACTGATAATTTGGACGCCTTGCCCTCCTCTATTCCACTCACTTTTCCGTTTGTAGTGAACACACAAGTAGTTCTAAATTCTAAGGGCCTTTTTGCGGGTCAGTGTTACTTGGTTCGTACTCTGCAGCATTTGACGAGACACACGTTTGACAATCGACAACCAATTTTTGTGTAGGATTTACCCCTATCTTAAGGCCCCAATTTACACACAGGTCGCCAGCAGGCCGTGGCCTGAAAGTGTTCGCTTTGAGGCCAAGTATCCCTAAACACTCACTGGCCGCCAACTGTATGGGGTGGGGTAGTGATGAGCAAGAGTTTTCTTGCAATTCTTCCTTTTATTGTACATTAAGCAAGACCAAAGCAGGAACAAGACCAGACAGGACAAAATAAGACTACATTGCTCATCACTAAATGCCTAAAGTCTTGCAGTGGTGAGCAAAAAGCCTTCGAAAAAGTCTTGCTAAAAGTCTTGCAAAAAGTCTTGAAGTCTTGTCTTTGTCCTGCTGAATTGTCTTTGTCCTGCAAGACAAGACGTTTTGCTCATTACTGGAAAACTTTTGCCCCTTAGTGATGAGCAAAAAGCCTTGCTATCCTGATCTTGCAGTCTTGACTTCTCCTTGTCTTGTCTTGGTATTTCTTGGTCTTGCTAAATGTGCAAGACTAGTCTTGCTCATCACTAGTATGGGGCCTGCAGTTCAAGAAAGCTGACGAAACTCGCATTTATCGTCAGTTCGGGCCTGAAGATTTGAACTTCTATTCACTAAGAATTCACACCGTATGCACTCGGAACGGAAAGCAAGGCGCGAGCTAGTCGTGAAAACCATCCACCATCGCGTTTGCGCTTTTTTGCTCTTTTGTGTTCACGGCGTGAGGGTTGAAGCTTTCGTTGGGGCCATGAGCATTTTTGCACTTGAATTAATAACCTGCTATGCTAAGCAGTCGTTTTCGCCTGTGTGTGTAGGGAATCAGGACTTTACCTACATGCCACGGCCTGTCAGACTCATCCCTCAGTTAGACTGAGTCAAGCTTAGTCGTGCCGGCCTGCCTGTAAGTCAATGGGGGTCTTTAGTGGAGAAACACGTTTTACTTAATTTAACCCAATTTTCGCGCAATTTTACACTGTGTGTTTTAAAAAAAAATACGTGAGATTTGCCGAGACCCCCCCTCTCCCCCAGGTGAGATTTGGTGAGATTCGGCTCGACCCCCTCCCCCCTAAACGCCTCACGTAATTAATGGACGACCCCTAACACCGATATTTGTACCTCCTATCTCAGCGGGAGGAGAGAATGTGAAGGCGGCTCCACACTTACTCCGTAAATTCATGGCGGGAATTTACGCCGAATCCACTGAGAACGGAAAACAAAGAGCAATTAAGGGAGAAGCAGAGCATCCACATTCGCTTTCACGAGTGCTCGCGGTTGTTCACGGTGGTAAGTCTGGAGCCGGTAAAACGGCTGACTCAGCTAGGGGTAGCTTTAAGGCGTCCATTGCACGTACATGTAAACAGATAGTTACATAAATCATCACCTTAGATGCTAGGTTTTCCATTAGTCATAGCAGTACCTGTGGTAAAACTGACAGTAAAACCTATCGTCTAATGAACCCCTCATGCAATATCTGCGATCCCAATGCCTTGGATTTCTTAAGATCGTTTTCCCTCTCCAGCCAGCCGCTGTGGCTACAATCTAAAACTCCTACATTCCACTCCGCCTTGAATACAATGCGTATATCTTGGCAGGAGCCCCAAAAACCTCATTGGATTGCCTCGACAGGGTGAAAAATCGTGCCCTCAAACTCATTGCTGATGGCAGCTTTCGAGCCTCTATAGACCCTTTAAACAACCGTGGGAATATAGAAGTCATCTCCAGTACTTTATCGTTATTACCATAGCGACTGTTCCACTGAAATTCAGAACAACCTGCCTACACGACAATAGTTTTCTCGCAACATAAGACTAGCCCGCTCGGCCCATCCCCATACGCTACAGGCCAACCAACTCTGACACAATATGATCTAGAAGCTCGTTTTTGAATAGGACAAGTGACTGTGGAATAATCCCCCACAGTCAGTACTTCCGAACTCGTACATCTTAGAGCTCAAACGTAAGGATCATCGACATTTCGTTGAACACCCCGACCCCCTACTCGTACAGAACAGTCGAGGTCGGAGTGTAGCTTGTCAGTGAGGTATAGGATGTGTCTCAGCACCTACTAGCACTAGCAGTGACACTTTTCAATTCGATCAAATCACAGCATTAGATGAGTTTCTTCCAAAGAAAGTTGTTTACTATGCTGTTTGCGCCAAATTCTTTTATTTGACGGAAATTCCTCAAATGCTGGATGATGATTGCCCAGGTTCAATACCTGTACAATCTGATTCGTCCGTATTGTCCAGGTACAGTACCTGTACAATAATCTGTTGACAATTAATGTGCCGTATTACCCAGGTCCAATACCTGTGTAATAATTGGCTCTATAATCAAGATAGTTAGCTGAATTAAATTGGTGTGTTGCCCAGGTTCAGTACCTGTGCAACAAATGGCTGTTCTGAAAAGGAACGGGTTAATAATACAAAAGAAACAGGACTGTTGTCTTTGATGTCTGAACTTAGACTGACTTTATTAAAAATTAAATGATAAAATGTAAAAAACTTACGGCTATGACTATAATTAAATAACATCTTAAATTGCTAACATGTGCATAAAATAAATCAAGTGCACATGCACCTTGACCTTGGTTTCTTGGTACAAAAGCCTAGACGCTAATTCAGCGTTTTGTGCCGAGAAACAGGTGCATGCCGGTAGATGAAACCTGATACTTGTCAAACGTGTGAAAATAATTTAAAGAAAAAATTACTTGAGATAAGAATTATTTAAAGAAAAATTTTGTGGGAAGATTTAAATGTAATTCTTAAAAATACATGAGATTCTTAAAGATAAATGTAATGGATTTAACATATGCTTTAAAATCTTAATAATCTGTGACTTTGGAGAATAGGATGAACATCAATAATTCACATAGGAATAAATTTAAACCATTTCTAAATTGACCAAGTCGAAGGTACATACATATATACATATATACATTATCTTTAATGTCCATTGGGAGTTTATTGATTTTCATATTGCTCAATATCATAAGAATTAATGGTCTTGAACGCCTAACATTCAGAAACTTACTAGGCCATTCGTATGCAAATATCTCTATCATGCTTCCGCATTCAACATTCCACCCCACCATTTAATTGATATCACTTTATACAGGGTTGTCCCGTGCCCCTGCCTCACTAATTTGTTAATATTTGTATTATACAACATTAATTAATCGAAACAAAATATATTTATGTAAAAAAATATCTTCATTTGGAATATTTAATTGTGTCTGTACTATTAATTCGTTGTAATCTAACGCTGTTACTATGTAAATGTCACTCTAATGATTTCGTCAAATTAAATAAATATTAAGATGGTCTTGAATTACATCATTATTTTCCATTCTGATTGCTTGAATTTCAAGTATCTCCCATAAGGAAAAATCAATATAGAGTTTGGCCTTTCCGTATTAACATAGGAGCAGCAATTCCTGCAGTTCCATTGTTAAAGATTTATTGTAACACCACTCGAAGCCGAAGTTGAAAGCCGCGTGCAATCCCGGTAGATTCTATGTAATCCCCACCCTGCACGGCCCTATAATTACTTGTCAATCAGCCTATTTCGGAGCTGTATTAATTTGGGTCTGCCCTTGAATTAATCTTCCATCATGCCCATTTTGCTTCGTCAACCCCTGGGTTTCCTAGGTGCTATTGAAGAGTCATCGAAACCGTTACCACCATCACCGAGAGTCTGATTACACTCTTGCCCGCCCTAAAAAGTATCATTTGTACCTTCCACTGGTCGTGGTCTAACAAGCTTGACTTTGAACATAATCCGTTTACCCAAGGACCCCAAAGCGATATCTAGAAAGATGGTACGGTAGTTATTTTAGGCTGGATGCCGCTCCATACCCCCCTCATCGCCCCCAACCCGCGATCAACCCATGCTCGAGTTTCCTCTCAAGAAGCCCAATCTTAATTCAACTCGGTCGGGTGTTAAAACAGAATCGATGATATCCCATTTTGAAGGATGGAAGGATAAAGGCCCGGGTCAAATTCCCGGTTGAAAACAAACGCCGCAGTCGGGACTAACGGGACTATATGCGGATACCGGATATTTGGGGAAAAGTTCCGGACCCGAGCACCTTCAAACTAAAACTCCGAGGCGAGTAGTTGATGATAGAATACCAAAAATTGAAAATTTGAAAATCTTCGCCACTAGCAAGGAGCCGGTCCCTTTGGGAAAAGGATATTCCTGGATGAAAATGGAAAAGTTTGAGTCAATATTATCATTTATAGTCCGAAAACCAATATTGACTTGGATGAGAGAGACTAGCTGCCTGCTATATCCGATAATTTCCATACTGCCGGCCCTGGACTCGAGAGGACCTATTTGAATATGGACGGTTCAGGATTGGAAATTTTCGAATACTGCAGCTGTCGGTACGTGTGTGTGTGCGTATTGATGTTGTTTGGTTGATTTTGATGATGATGATGATGATGATGATTACGACGATGATGATGAGGACCAACTAAATAACCTTGCCTTAGGATGAGGGTTTATTTGTTTGCTTACTACGAATTGCAAACAAACTATTGGTGGAGGACGCTTCCGCTTGTATTGCTAACAAATCAAAATTATTCGAAAAGGGTTTATTTCTTAGTTGCTGCCTTCGACGTAATGAAATGTTGGTTTTCGTGTATTAAGTTTTTTAGGGATGAAAAAATATTGCAAAGTCTTAGTTTGCGGAAGGATATTCGGTTGTGCGTCTTACATCGTGATTGTTTGTTGTCAACCTTGATGTTGTCTGTATAAATAGACCTACTAAGAATAAGGACATATTATAGATGTTGGTTTGGAAAGAATTTTAATAGTTTATCTAGAGGTTTTCAGTTGAATCTTGTTTTGATAAACTTGATACACTAATGGGTATGTTTGTAAATGTCAAGTGTTAAGCTTATTTAGAAGGATAGAAGAGGAGGGGGATATCTAGGGGGTGTCTTGAGGGTTATTCGGCAGATGGTGATTAGCTTAACGTTTAAACTCGAAGATCTTGTGCAAGATTGTTCTCCGTTACAGTGGTTCTATTTAAAAACGAACCTGCAGAACGTAATGTGCGTAAATAGAAGAGGACTACAGGATATGGGAACGAACCGAATACAGTAATCTAATAAAATTCCATATTGACAAGATGGCTTTAATTTCGGTGCAACCGTCGCCATGGCAATAGCAATGAAATTTTTCATGTAGTAGTGAGTCTTCTCGATTTGCAACATATTTGCTTCATTCTTTCATCAATCTTTCACTCCTTCCAACTTTCAGCCTAATGACAATAATTTTCGTCACATAACTCCACACCGAGAGGCTACTAGATTATCTCTTTCAATTTCCAGTGACGATATCGTGAAACATATTGATGAACTCCCATACGATTTCACTTCCGGCCCTGACGGTATCCCTCTTGCTGTCCTTAAATCCTGTGTGGAAGTTCTCCAGTCTCCACTGAAAACCCTTTTTAAAAAATCCTTAGATAAAGTTTATTTCCCTACTCTTTGGAGGAATTCGTTCATAATTCAAAAGTGGTAGCAAGAACGAAATATCGAATTACAGACCAATTGCCAAGCTGTCTGTCATACCAAAGCTTTTTGAGTCAATCATCTATTCTGCAATCGTTACCATCTGCAAAAAACTTATTTCTACGAACCAACATGGTTTTCTTCCAGGTCGTTCCACTACCACCAATCTCCTTGAATTCACTTCCCATGCTGTTGAAGGCTTCGTTTCCGGTTGCCAAACTGATTGTGTTTACACTGATTTCAGTAAGGCATTTGACAAGCTTTCCCACTCCGTTATACTTTTCAAACTAAAAAAGTTGGGTTTCCCTGAAGCCCTTCTATTATGGTTCCAGTCCTACTTAGCTGACAGGACCTACCAAGTCCTTTTCCGTGGATCCAAATCCGCGACCATTGAGGCGTCATCCGGTGTCCCTAAAGGCAGTCATCTTGGCCCTATCCTCTTTATTCTTTCTATTGATGATATTGTTACCTTGCTAAGACACTGCCGAATCCTGATTTATGCGATGACATCAAATTGTACCGTCACGTAAAGAGTATGGAGGACTGCAAACTTTTGCAAGTCGACCTCGACACCTTTTACTCTTAGTGTGCTAACAACAACCTGGTTCTTAATATTAGTAAATGCGAAGACTTTTTGTAGGCGACGTGATCCTATAATTTATAACTACTCATTTTCTAGTGAGGGTGTCCCCCGTGTTAATTTTGTCAAAGATCTCGGGATTAGATTTGACACCAAGCTGGACTTTTCTACTCATATCAACTATATTTCTTCCAAGAGCAGCTTAGTCTTGGGTTTTATAAAAAGGTGGTCCAAAGAATTTAACAGCACCCTGATCACTAAACACCTCTACATTTCGCTTGTCAGACCTTTACTTGAATATGCGTCCCAGGTTTGGTCTCCTCACTATTCTTCGCATGTTGGAAAAATTGAGTCGGTTCAACATAGGTTCGTTCGATTCGCATTGAATCACCTTCCTTGGGAAGACCCTTTAATTCTTCCACCATATGAATACCGACTTAAGTTACTCAACTTAAACACTCTCCACAAGCGTCGTGAGGTGGCCGATGTTGTTTTCGTCCACCAGCTTCTTAATGGACGTGTCGACTCAGGTTTTCTAAGTCGCCGCGCGTCGTTTAGAGAGAGCCGATACAATTTGAGAGGACCACCGCTCTTACACATCAACTCCTCTAACACCAATTATGGCCGATTTGAGCCTGTTAATGGCATGTTCATTAAGGTAAATAAAAATATTAATGTTTTTAGCGTGAGCACTAACAAAGATCTCCTTAAAAGGAGTCTCTTTATTCTCTCATGACTGTTTATGTGTTTCGCATGCAATTTTTATTGGTACTTAATTTTTTATGTTTGCATGTCTCAGCCGAGCCCACGTGTTAGTGGTAAATGTTTCTCAGCCCAGCTGAGAAGTGCGCCTTCTTCTTAAAAAGGGAAACTCTATTATTATTATAACAGACCATTTTGTTGTCTTACAAAGAAGATTGCATATCTTCAAGGAATGGCGGCCATTCTGAATGCTTGTTTGACGTTTTGAAAGATGCTTTTCATTTATGTCAGATTTTCGGTTATTATTAATCCCAGAATGCTTAGAAATAGACTACACTGGTTGAAATAAAAATGACTGAACGAATTTTTCAACTTACTAAAGTGTTTTATTGAAAAATTGAATTGTTTATTGTTATTGGGACACCCTTTACTACTACTACTACGATAGAACAATGCTTTAAATGCAAAATTTTAATAGCACCATAATAGCAGCCGACTAATGTGTTCTATTATTATGAGTAATTTTATCCCCGACAGCATCAATTCGTTAAAACGTGAAAACAACCAGGTTCTAATGAACCCACTATAAACCACTTTTAATATTCCAAACCACCCCACGTTTTGCGAGTGCTTTCGCTGTCCTCAAAATAAAAAAAAAGAAAGAAAGTAGTTAATACTCGCAAAAATTGTCAGTGTGCCCATTGTTACAGGAACTCTCAACACTCCCAGCACCGAGCTAAGTGCTCGCAATGGGGGCATTAAATGCACCTCATTATTCTTGAAAATGCTACAAATGACGGATTCGCCGCTTTACATCCCCTAAATTACACAATCTCTCATCCTAAACACATCTTCAAGTCTTGCACAGCCCTTAGCTGAAGGCTGCTCAACAATTTTGAAGGAAATCCCCTTCTGCTTGCTGTCAGTGGAATACAGGAATAATCCTCGAAAACGAATGAGAATTTCATTTCGAGCGCGCGGCTGTCTTGCATGAAAAATAGATGGCGTACATCCCCCGCAATTACTACCCCCCGCAAGTAATTTCCCTCGAACATTTCAATTCGACGCTATTTTTTTGTGTTTTTTATTTCTATATATTAACAAAAATGATCCTGCATCAGTATTTTTGTGCCGCAAGTGCAGGGGGCGCGGTGCAAGGATGCAAGTTCAGGAAAAGTTTCATGTACAAGTGCTGCCCTTTGGGGTGTAAGTATGTATGTGTGTGAAAGTATCTGAACATATGCATTTTCCCGGAACGTTGCACATCGAGGACTCTCAAAGTTTCATCTACTATTTCAAGCTGCCAAGGCGTTGTAAGTGTATTTGCACAACACTTGAAGTGAATTTCCATCCAAAGAAAACTTCTGGAGAGTGCATCGGATACCAACTATTTGTAACGTTCGATATAAATATGTTTTTCCTTTTTTTTCGTAAAAAGGATCGAGTTCGAATTGAAATGTTTCGCACTGCACAGAAGTGTGGCTTTGTCAACCATATTTTTTCTGCTCCTTATCAGGTCCTTGTCATTTCGGAAAAATGCACAGCGTCCATTCAAATTGAAAGCGTTTGATATTGATGATTCTGCAAGTCATGTACTTTATTACTCCATCAGCAAAGAAAATCCAATAGAGTGTGTGTGCTTTGCGTCGGCATCAATCGAACCTTTTACGATGAGCCTTTTTATGAATTGATAAAATTCCTTCAAAGTAACAGTTTTTTCCCCCTTTTTTTGTGAAAGCAGCTTCTGGTGTATTTAGTTTCCTGGAAAAGGGATAAGGATTTTTTACTTTGAAGATACACCTTTGTACATTTGTAAGTGGGCTTTGCCTTTAGCTTTTTATTGACACTTTTTTTTTGATATAGTAATCTCACTTGTATTGTCGGAATTCTGAAGAAGATTGTAAATCTCAATTTAACAGGATTTAGGATTTTTTCATTTAATAGAACTACAAGAACGACTAATGAAATATGGACAGCTATGACTATCACCAGGCTCCAGCTCAGCTGGTGACTGTTACGGACTATGCCAGCTCTACCCTAAAGGAGCTCATACACATACCGGAACTCCTCCAAAGAAAACGTACAATTCAATATGACCCACAGACTTCCCAGAAAACCTACTCATGATTATGGACCCCCTTTTTTTCGCTTTACTCGTTTAACTGGTTTCTTTCGCCTTGCGTCTCGTTGATGGATCAGCATATATGTATATAGGCTAGATATCTAGATAATCTAGCTACTAATTCTTCTGTTGTTTCTTGGCTTTTCTTTCTACTTCTTCAAACCTCAGCTTGCTGTGAATAAGACTACCCTAAATGCGAAGTGAAGTGAAGTTAGGTACAATTACAAATAAGCTTATGAGAGTGACCAAAATGGAAGTGAAGTGGAAGTTATGTCTACTTCACTTGTACTTCACTTCTGCGTTGCTTTTCATTTAAGTTTGGCCTAATGGCCTTTAGCGTTGCTCCCACTTTGCGCGCCTCATGATCGAACCTCATAATGTGACCTAGGATGTTTTTCGGTGTCTCGGTGGCGTCTCGACCCTATATTCGACAAAATTCATACAATAAAAGAATACGTGCTCTGCCTTCTTCTAGATGCCTGGGCAGGACAGGCACAGTATTAAGTTTAGTGGGTTATCGTTCCAAAAACGATAGAAGTAATTCCTATATCCTCCATGTCGTCTCAATAACTGCGAGAACTCGTTACTCATTTCCTACGTTTCCTCGTAACCGATCGCTCCACATTGGGACAAGTATGCAGCCTATCCCTTCCACTCTTTTCGATTCTAAGAACGCCGCCTTTTTAATTTTCTTAGGAGGTCTTCAACGATCTCGTATTCTTCGCGAAATTGTCAATTACATATATTTTGGTTTTCAAAATCCCAATTGCAAATGATCGGTTGGCAGTAGTTGTTTCTAGTGATTAGCAAAAGTCTTGTGCAAGACCAAGACAAAACGAGGCTGCAAGTAGGGTTACCAACTCTTAAAATTTGTACCCCTAAGTAGAGGTCGAGATACCTCTAACATCCTCAAAATCACCGTTAAAGTAAAAATCCGATAATGGTGTGGCATCTCCTCGGGCAATAATTGCCATTTCAATGGCCGGAAAAGTTGCTCATGGAGAATCGAGGTCATGTTTGAACCTCGTTAAGGCCCCCATACAAGAGTGCTCCATTATGGCGACACTCCATTGGACCGGGTCTAAGTACTCATTTTAAACGACAACACAATGACGAGATAACGACATGACGGACCCGGTGGTAAAAATGGTGAATACTGAGCTTAGAGCTGACATATAAAGACTAAAGTATGAGCTTGGTCGTTGCTAAGGGGTCGTCCATAAATTACATGAGGCGTTTAGGGCAGGGAGGGGGTCGAGCCGAATCTCACCAAATCTCACGTGGGGAGAGGGGGTCTCGGCAAATATCACGTAATTATTTTTTTAAATAAACGGTGAAAATGGCAAGAAAACTGCGTTAAATTAAGTAAAACATGTTTCTCCATATACTTATAGGCCGCCGGTGGGCAGTGGCCTGTCAGACCAGGTCGACCGGCACGACTAAGCTTGACTCAGTCTAACTGAGGGATGATACTTCAGGTATCCGCCAAACAGGCCGTGGCATGCAGATGAAATCATGATTCCCTACAGACACACAGGCGAAAACGACTGCTTAGCATAGCAGGATATTAATTCAAGCGCAAAATGTTTATGGCCTCGATGAAAGCTTCAAGGCGGCTCCAGCCTCACGCCGTGAACACCCGAAAACAATCGCGAACACGAGTGTCACGCTTAGCTCGCGCCTTGCCTTCTGTTACGAGTGGATACGCCATGAATTCTTCCCGTAAATTCACGGCTCGAGGGTGAATATAAACTCAGATCTTCAGGCCCCAACTGACGATAAATGCGAATTTTGTCAGCTTTCTTGAGCTGTAGGTATTCTTGCACTTCAGGCCATACAGTTGGCGGCCGGTGAGTGTATGGTAATACTTGGCCTCAAGACAAAAACTTTCAGGCCACGGCCTGCCGGCGAACTGTGTGTAAATTGGGGCTTTAAGATATGGGTAAGCCCTACACTCGATTGTTTAGCCTCTAAAGGCTAGCCAAACGCGCGACTCGTCGAATGCTGCAGAGTACGAGTCAAGCAACACTGAACCGCGAAAAGACCATTAGAATTTAGTACTACAAGAAAGCACATGCCGAATTTTAGCGTAATGAAATGCTTGTTGGGTGAGTGCTCACGTTTTGGTAGTGTCCACCACAAGCGGGGGGGGGGGGGGTCGAAAAATCGCAAAAATCACCTCACGTAATTTATGGACGACCCCTAATACCAAAATTCAATAAGGTAAGAAGAGACAAATCCGTCAAAAGTCCTTTGAAATTTTCATTATAAAACCTTTGAAAAAGAACTGGAAAGACTAAATTGCTGGGTATTTGCCCAAGAATTGTCCAGTTTCCATATTACATCACAATTTTCATAATATTTGTAAAACGCTTGAAATTTCCTGTTCAAAGCTAAGCAAATTCTGCACTGTTTTAAGAAACAACATAACATTTCAAATACCGCAAAAATATGAAACTGAACTATTATAACATATGAATTATGATGAAAGGTATTACGAGAATGGTCGAATTGAATTTGTTAATTTCAATTTTAACATCAAAAAAAAAATCGTGTTGGTTTGCTGACACTGATCCGTGAATTAACTCCTTTGTGGCAATACAAAACTAATACCTGAACTGGAAGGCCAAACATAAACACAAAATTCCATAAAATGATTATATATCAAACATGATTGGCATCAGAACGTCACTATACTTTGTTTAAACAATTTCATTCAGCATATCGTTTATGCAGGGCTGAATGCACCCCATTTCATATTCTATTTACCACTTGGCTCAACACATTTCCAACCTTGTACTGTTGCTGGCGTGTAATTATAATACCAGAAGCTGAAGCCACAAAATATGGGCCACAATATTGCGCCCCGTTCGAAATTGTTAAATAACTTTCACTATAAGCACGTAATTCCCAGATGAGAGAACACACACTCATGTTAAAAACATCGAAAGCCGCAAACTTCAATCCTACACTGCTGCTTGCATGCATGCATGCATTAAGTCCGTCCCTTGCATATTTCACTTTTTGCCCAGGTAAATAAAACGATTGGTGTTATTAAAACAAACATGACACACGCGCGCGGAGGAGAAATAAAAAAATCATTCAAGACCACTAAATAAACCAGCGGCGAATTAAATGGCGGTGTATATGGATTTTGCAGGATCATAAATTCGACAGAGTGGAAAAAGTACAGAAAACCTGGCCGAAATTGGAATGCACATAAATCGGCAGCGGAGGGGGGATGGTACGTGCCGATACCGCAAGCAGCACAAAAATATGCCGGAAATAAACGAAAAGATTTTTGTTTTATTTTCCGCTGATAAGCTGTGCAGCAACGGTCCGTTGGGCGCCAGAGCATTACTCCCGTGCCAGGTAACTGTAGCGACGAGAAGAAGTGTCGCGCCGATAAAGTACAGGACGTATTACTACTGCTGTGACGAGTCGCAATTCGCCTATTGTCGTCATTTGGCAAGCATTGAGAATGTCGTACTGCAGCCGACAGATGGCGATAGTCGAAATGTAAATGACTCCTGTAATGGGCCATTGACTCCGGCTGGTTCCAATGGGGCCATTTCACGAAATTGATTTCAGTTCGACTCATGCCACCAAGTGTCGAACTTGAGTTGATTGCACTATCCATGCAGTTAAACCTAGCGATGCATCCTTGACTTGCAATGACACTGCATTACTGTGCCGAACTCGAACCCACGACCCTAAACAATGCCATCTTCTACGATCTTTACCTCGTCATGTTTGTTTTCGCTTAACCCAAGCCTCGCTAAAATTCAACTCAACTTTCGTTCCGCGACCTAACTCTCTGGGCGGACCGCGAAAGTGCGAGAGCCCAGCCCGGTCACAATTCGTCAATCTTAATGAGTTCCTGCCGGGGACTGCTCAGGTATGTCACGGATTTAGGGTTATTTCCATATGATTGACATATTCCGACAATTGTGCAGCCACGAGCTCTGATGGCTGCCGATGTAGTAAATTACCCTGGAGAATTATGTGCAAGGAAGGAAATTAGACTCCTGACTCGATTCCGCTCCCTTTCGCTGTGCTGTGTGCCATGTTGAAAGCTGATGCCAGGCAGGAAATGTACCCGTTGTCAATGACCTGTGAAATTTGAAATTCGTTTTTAATGGGCACAAAGGTGCGTTCTGGAAACGTTTGAATTAGTGATTAAATTTCCATTAAGGGCTTTTAGGGCTGCGGAGGGAGCACCGGGATAGTTTTTTTTATTTAGTTTCTCAAATGTGAATTTGAATATAAAATTTTATGTTTTTAGTTTAGTTAGTTTCGATCGTAAAGTGTGTTGAAACTGTTGGAGGGGTTCGAAGAATTGTGAAAATGTTTTTATTGTTCGAGGAGTGGTCTCGATATCTACTACTGGAGGGAAAACTTATTTAGCACTAAAAATTAATTTCTTCAAGAAATCAAGGATTACTGCAAGATAAATATATACATATATACGAGGTGTGGCTATTAAATAACGAGACTGACGCTGTAAAACATTTTATTTTTATTTCATACATTTTTACTTGTTATCACCTACAATATACACCCCTCCTCTATCTCTACAACGCTCCATGCGAATCTTCCATTGTTCGAAACAGTGTCGGAAGTCTTTTTCTGTCAGCTCCTTCAGGACCCGTGCCGCTTTCTCTTTCACAGCTTCAACAGACTCAAATCTTGTTCCTTTTAATGCAGATTTCACCTTAGGAAACAGATAGAAGTCGCACGGCGCAAGATCCGGCGAATAAGGCGGATGGTCTAACATTGGGATGCTGAATTTGGCTAGAAACCTCTTAACAGACAATGCGGAATGTGTTGCGACAATGCGTTGCTCTACTGTTACACTTAACATTTTTCCGGCGAAACAAAAAAACAACTCTAATGGGAACGAAGGCTACGGCTGTACTGATTTGTTCACAGAAGCGAGAGGCACTACATTCGAAAGAGAAGGCTTCACGATAACAGCTGTTGATTACTGGCGTTCGGCGCATGCGCACTTCTTCTGTAGCAGCGTCAGTCTCGTTATTTAATAGCCACACCTCGTATATATATATATATATATATATATATATATATATATATATATATATATATATATACCGGGTGTTTTTTTTAAAACTTGACACGCAATTCTTGAACAAAGGAGGGGTGACAGAGGGAAACCTGTTATACAAAAGATGTCTGATATGGAGGGGGACATCGATTGGGTATAGTGCGCACCCCCTCTCTTCCACCCCCTGACCCGGGGGGGGGGGTAACTTTTTTTTTAAATGGCAACCCCTATTTTTTATGCAAGATTCAGATTCCTGGGATGAAAATAAACATCTTTTATCCCAAGCATTTTTTTCTATCATTTGTTTTTACTCCGGAAACTTTGATTGAAATCGTCATTAAGGGGAGCTTTCGGTGGATTTTTTTCAAAAAATCCAATTTTTTGAAGTGTTAACTTCTTTAGGCGCATTTGGCACTTTTTCGCTGGGGGTAAAACAAAGAATTCGCGACACGCGCATTTTGTTGCTTACACCCGTTTCTGGACACATGTTGGCGACACGCGCACTTTGTTGTTCACTCGTTTCTGGGCACTTGTGCCTATGAAGCTGGCTAGAGCATGGAAACTTTTAGTTGAGCTCCACTTACAAACAGCAGCGCATAATTATATGTGTGCGAGGCAAAATAGCCCGCCCTTGGTGGGTGGGATTGGGTTAGAATGTTGCAATGCAGAAGCTGCTCTCAGCATTCGTTTTATATTCTCGCGCCGCTCTCAAAATTCATGTCATAGAGTTTGCTGTATTCTTAGATGTTCAAAGTAACAAAAAAAAAAAATTGGATTTTTTGAAAAAAATCCACCGAAAGCTCCCCTTAATGACGATTTCAATCAAAGTTTCCGGAGTAAAAACAAATGATAGAAAAAAATGCTTGGGATAAAAGATGTTTATTTTCATCCCAGGAATCTGAATCTTGCATAAAAAATAGGGGTTGCCATTTAAAAAAAAAGTTACCCCCCCCCCGGGTCAGGGGGTGGAAGAGAGGGGGTGCGCACTATACCCAATCGATGTCCCCCTCCATATCAGACATCTTTTGTATAACAGGTTTCCCTCTGTCACCCCTCCTTTGTTCAAGAATTGCGTGTCAAGTTTTAAAAAAAAACACCCGGTATATATAAGTATATATATATATATATATATATATATATATATATATATATATATATATATACATATATATATAACCAGGCAACATAATTGTCAATTCAAAACCACGCGGCGGTTTCAAAACCTCGCATTGGCAAATCGGGAAATTAGATATGTTTTATTTGATTTTGCAGCACTGAATGCCAAATGAAAAATTGTGAAATAAATTTAGAAAATTAGGATTATTATTAAGTATTTCTGTCCAAAGATAAACAAAAGGTCATAGGTGCATCGTAACACTTTCAATATTTCTGAAGAGATCAGCTGGCCGACTTGCCTCCCTGGGAAAAATCGTTAGCTACGGCAATGGTATACGCTATGTGGATCAACAATCTCTGCTGCAGGCTTACAGGAATCTGCGTATCCTGCTCATCAGAGTGTCCATGTGATGTTCTGCAACTACCGGCAATGGTCGTCTTCTGGTTTATTGAAGCAGACCATTTTGTTGGGATGGATATTTGGTCCTACGCTGCCATCAGTTGGAGACCAAATCAAATGCCTACTGCAGGTGCATTGTTATTCCTTATTCCATTCCTATTGAGTAATTCTAGGAGTTGATCTACAACAGGATATCACAGAAGTGGAGATAAAACTCTTCCCTATGGGCAGGGGCGGCGCTTTCATAGGTGCAAATGGTGCACTTGCACCGGGCGCAGTTTCAGAAATTAAAATTGTAAAATAATTTAAATCTTCGAAAAAAAAAAAAATTCAAAAAGTGTTCCTGTGTCTTCATTGTCTCATATTAAAGGAATTGCCTGTGCCTGTGTCTTCTGCAAGCTATGGCCAATCTAATTCCATTTCGTTCGCCTGATCGTCGTCTATTCTTTTTTGGCTTGCACGGTGCCATAGTTCTTAATTTGTAGTTTGTACTAGTCGGATTTGGATCGCCTCTCTTCTGAAGTTGCTGTAAGAGCCTTCTATGTCCAGGATTCTAGAGTAGAAACTAATGGTAGGGACAAACTGAGCCCACGTACGCAACGTATGCAACGCGTTATTAAATCTAAACAGTTGAATTTGTATGCCTAGAAACACACTTATCATACGCGATACGATACGCGATAAGTGTGTTTCTAGGCATACAAAATCAACCGTTTAGATTTAATAACGCGTTGCATACGTTGCGTACGTGGGCACAGTTTGTCCCTACCCTTAATACATGCAGTGCAATGACCACCTATTATCCTGCGAAATATCAAGGCTTGGAGAACGACATACGGACCTCTATTATGGAGATTCGAGTTTATAGTACTATAAATTTTCGGAGCCCAGGATTGTTCTGAAAATAGTTAGGGAAGTGCTGCTAACAGCGGGGATAGTTTGGTGAAGCTAAAGGGTAAGCAAACTCAGCACCAAAGAGAGATCGCGAAGCAGATCCTGATTGTAAAAAAGCAGGGGTGGCGCTTTCATAGGTGCAATTGGTGTATTTGCACCAGAAACAAATGGACAGGGCGCAATTTATGAAAAAAAAAAAGTGAAAAGGTATTCCCGTGCCTTCATTTTCCATTGTCCTTCAATGCAAAAAAAGAAACAGAAGTGATGAGGGCGCAATCTGCATACTGCACCGGGCGCAAAAAAGTCAAACGCCGGCCCTGCCTATGGGCCAAAGTCGAGAGACCCTTCAAGATGAGAGACCATTAGTTTGCGAGTTCTCAGTATAGAATCGATCCAGTCGCAGAAAGTGCTACTTAGACTTGGTCTATTTATAGCCCTGGGTATAGTATCAAAGGATGTATTGTCGAAGGCTCCCTCAATATCGAGGAAGGCCGCCAGCTGGAGTCAGCTTTCCTTGGTTGGATCGCATATCTACAAATTTTCAAGACCACTTGCCAAAAAAAATCCTAGTTAGTTGCCCTTTCTTAAAAGCTCTTCCTTACAGGTAGCGGAAATGGAAAAGGTTGTCTGGTTGAGCAGAAGTACACTCGAAGAAGTAATTGGCTCGGGGAACGTACGCACGCTTTGAAAGTGACTGTTTTAGCTTTAAAAGTTCAGATATTCTCGATTATTATCGTACTGTCGACAAATCTATATTTTTTTTTCATGTAGAGTGCAATGTCGAACAGCAACTCTAGTCGGAAGGACGGAACAGCCAGAACCGGCCGGGATATTTTTATTCCCCCTATTCCCAAACATTATTATCGCGACTCTGACATTGGGGCATCGAGAAACAACTCGCTGGAGGCCTCCTGAAACGAGTTGAATCTCACTAACCAACCGATGACATGCGCTTGGGGAGCAGGGAAGGGCTAGGGAAGGCTATGACGGTAGGAGTTAGGAATGGAAAGAAGTTGAAGAGGCGAAAGACCGTAGGGCTGCCGGGATTCGAACCCTGGACCTCTGGGATGGTAGCCAGACGCTTTACCTCTAGACTACCGAGGCTCCTTCTCGACTTAACCACAACTATTATTATTATTATTTATTTGAATACCATGTACGCAAGATAGAATCTTATAACTAGTACATTTATTAATACATCGGTAGAGTAGGAGGATATGAAAGAGTAATAAAATAAAATTAAAAAAAATACATAAAATAAAAAAAACTGCATAACAAACACATAATTGAAAAAGTATAAAGGATAAATAGCTTAAAACAAAGAAAACTTATAAAAGAAAACTCGTATTTGCGCTTTAAACAACCCTGTTAGAGATATGATGGAAAAGACGCTTCTTAAAAATTCCCGCTGAATCAATGCGCTGGAGATCAACTGGAAGACAATTCCAAAGCAACGCCTCGAAGACAAAGAAAGAACGTTGTCCAATCAAGGTACGAAATTATCATTTCTGAGAGATTGTGACGGTATTACGAAGCCGGTTTACGGTGATACAGGATATCATGGAGTAGACGCAAGAGTCTGTACTCCCGATAGTCACTGAAAGAACAACCACGGATAGAATTAGAGTAGGGAGATATATGATCATAACGACGAAGTTTATGGACAAATCGTACGCAGTCGTTGAAGGCAATGTTAAGCTTACGGGCGCAGGAAGAGTCAAGAGAAGGGAAAATAGACAGGCCATGCATTAGATGGGGGAGAAGTAACGCTTTCATTAAACTCATACGCAGAGAGCTAGTCAGCAAACTACAGTGAAACCTAAGTTTCGACAGCTGACCATAGGTTTTCTGAACAATGAAGCTAATGTGATCGCAACATGTTAAACTACTATTCAAGATTATACCAAGATTTTTCACTTTATCAACGCGGACCAGGGAAACTCCATTTAAAGCAATATCAGATACATTAGGACAGCTAAAGGCGGAATGAGAGAGAAACATGCATTGAGATTTCTGAGGATTAAGTAGTAGATGGTTCAATGTCGACCAAGAGGGAACACGCTGCAGATCTGCGTTAAGTTTCTCCAAACTACTGAGGAATTGTTCTTTTGGGGAAGATATATAAATTTGAACATCATCTGCATACATGTGAATCTTGGAATCTTTGACTACAGAAGGAAGATCATTAATGAAAATCCCGAATAGAAGCGGACCAAGGATGGAGCCTTGGGGCACACCAGCGTGAAGAGCAGCAATTGAGGAAGAATTGTTACCGAGCAGAACTTTCTGGGATTGGTTAAGAAACTATGTATCAGTTTAAGGGCAGGAAAAGAAAAATTAGCTTGGGAGGCGAGGTTTTTTTAGAAGTAAACCGTGATTAACACTATCAAAAGCCTTTGAGAAATCGAGTAACAATAAGCAGCAAATGTGATGTTGGTCAAGTGACGTCACTTTTAGGAGGGCAGTTTCACAGCTATGGCGTTTGCGAAAGCCAGATTGCCTTTCGTTAATGAGTTGAATCCGTACACAAAACTCGAGTATTTGGGCAGCAATAAGCTTTTCGAGAATCTTAGCCAAAAAAGGAAGTATACTGATGGGACGGAAATCCCCGGGGGTGGCAGGGATGGACATTTAGGAATAGGCGTGATTAAAGCAAGTTTCCATGACGATGGAAACTTAGAAACTGTGAGGCATGTGTTAAAAATGTGGGTCAGAACCGGCAAGAGACAATGTATAAGCATATTTAGGAATCTAGGAGATATATTATCACTACCAGTCGCTTGTGACCTAACTGTTTTTAGTGCAGAGAAAACCTCAAGGTAATCAACACAGCGGAAGCAAAAGTCATCAGGAGATGAGTCAGGGAGAGTATTAACCTCAGCAGTCGTATGGTTTCCAATAAAATGTTGATTGAGGCTTTCTGGGCAAAGATTATGAACCGCAGAGTTATTTTTAGAATGCACGCCTAAGGACCGTAAGTTATTCCAGACAGTTTTACCTGGAAGCGAAGGATCAAGCTTACGAGCATAACTTCTCTTAGCCTCCTAGATTTTGGAAGTGACAATATTCCGGATAAGTTTGAAAGAACGAATGGCAGTAGCACTTTTAGCTTTTTTAGACCAGCGATAAAAAAATTCCGGTTCAGCAATAAGCGGTTTTATTTCCGTAGTAAATCAAGGTTTAGATTTGGCTGTAAGAGTTTTGCACTTCAAAGGAACGAACTCATCGAATAAGCAGAGCAGTAGCCTATCAAATTCAGCAACTTTATCATCAACGTCAATCATGGTGAAAATATTCCCCCATGCAAGGGAAGAACATCTGCGTACGAGTTCAACACGATCAACATTGGAGAAATCACGATAAATCAGAGTTTTCACTTGAGAGGAATCAACAGAAAAGATGTGGCACAAGAATAAAATATCATGATCCAAGTAACTAGGAGGAGAGATTTGGTTTAGAAAGGTGATATAGTTAATATCATTGGAACCAGTGAGGGTAGAGTTAATATCATTGGAGCAGTGAGGGTTCCCTTCAATTGAAGTATGTAGGGAATACGTTAATAGCTTCCAAACTAAGCCCTGGATTTCAGGGAATGAACAATCGTCCACTTCTGCGAAATTAGAGATTACTTTGAAATAATATTTCTATACAAAACTATTAAATTTTTGGAAAAAGTTGAAGGACCCACTCTAACACCACCCTACTTCCATCTTATCAAATCGTCTTAATCTCAACCTTGTTTCACTAATGAAATCCTTCGAATTTAATCCCGAAAATTGCTGTGACTCTGTTAACCGCAACTGAATGGTTATTTGCAACTTCAGCTTACTGACCCAATCTACCTGAAAAGTAATTCGAAAAGGACTTATCTAAAGAAATTACTTCGTTAAAGGAGAAAAATCCGCTTCACGAAGGTAACAAATTTTTTATTCAGCAAACGAAATTCCAGACACTTTGATTCTGTAAGTTGCACAGTAGTTTTCACCTTAATTATGCGAACTCATTGCGAAGTTCTCTTCTAACTTTCCTCATCGATTCCTTATGCTTCCACACCTTGTAGAGGGCAAATCGGAAAGCCAATAGACTTGGCACTGTTCCATTAACACCCCCCTGTGCCAGGGCAGCCCTGCCAGAGTGATGTGCGGCGGGGGTAGTTCCAATTTTGGCACAGACTTTGCACGTTAATTGCAAACTTATTGGAAAGGAAATTACCTCATCCGTAGCTGAAGGTGTGCACTAATTTGCATTTTCTCCGAAGGCGATTTATTCCGATTTCTTTAAAGCACTGAAGTAGAGAAAAGAAGTTTTTTTTATTTTTTCATTCAGTTCGTTGCAAGATTTTGTTTCAAGTAAAGCAATATTTTTTATATAAACCAGTGCCGAGGGATTGGTTGGTTGATTGAATTGGTGCTGCTTGTCCAGGTTTGGAGTTTTGAAAAACTCTTGAGCGTTGCGCAACTTGGACATCAGTTGAAAATCACTTTGTTGGTGTTCAATAGCCTTTGACGCCTCGTTGAGCACAAGTTAGTAACGATTGTGGCTGTTTTTTTTATTATTTTGGAAGTTTTGCGAAAATAATTTCAACTATTACAAGTCGTATTCAATTTGACTTAAACAATGGACAATGAGAAGAATACTTGCGAGCTGCCGTATTGGTTGGTCCAGAGCACAAGGCGATAGCATAACTGCCGGGGCGTACGCAGTCGAGCATATTCGATTTTGTTTAATTGAATTCCTCTGGTCGCATGGGTAAACTGAATTGCAATTAGGGAAATCATTTCGACCAGCTGCTTTTGGCCACAGATATTTTGGCCAGTGTGCCAGTTGTTTACATTTGATACAAACTTATTTAACCACACATGCATACACAACACGGATTCACCTGCCTGTTTTGAGGGTAAATATGCCTTTCTGCCCGATAGTCGGCTTTTATTACCTTAACCGGAATTGGTTACTGGCTGGTAATACTTGACGAAGAATCCCTGGAAATTCCCGCAGTTGAAAATAGTTTCATAAAACATTGCAGTAAATCTTGATAAATACTTAAGATAGGCAGTACATCATCTGGCATTGATTCTAGCCCAGACTAAATGCCAAACAGTGGATATATTGAAGGCTGAGCCTTCGGGACAGTAAACGTAACATCCTAGACCGAACAGGCTACACACACTCCATACTATCCTCGTACATCCAAAACAATCCAGTGATATTCGAGAAATTTCATTTTAACATCAGGACCATAAATAACAATTCCGTAGATCAATAATGGCAGCTCATCTGGTACACTATGCCTGCGACGGATTCCTCCAACTCCACATTCCTCCACATTGTGTGTTGGTGTGCAGTTATGGTGTGGAACCCAATTCCCTGGGCCATATTTGATATCAGACTTCTAAGCCCTCTGCCCGTCTGTGGATGATGTGAGGTCTTTGTTTTCGATATCTGAAATCAAGGATGGTAACACGAGGCATCTATAGGTCCATATACGGTGCCATATGGCAGGTTCGAAAAAGGATCCACGTTCGTATATAAAAGTTTACTGCTGGGCTGAGATTGCCGAGCCGAGCCGGGCTCCATTGAGTGTGTTAGTTCTTTTGTTTACTATTATTCGTAAATTCCTTCGAAATTGAATCTTTGGGCTATTGTCTTCGACGTTACAACATTGGCCCATGTACATAGTCTCGTCACTATAAATAGCGCACCCACGAGGCTTTATAGAACTTTTACAGTTGTCAGGTGAATAGAAATGAATTGTGGACATTATGTGGGGGCTGTGGCGAATTGGATTTTATCGATTGATTTTTTAATATTTATAGACAATTTGTTTTCAGGAGATTTGAGAAGTCAATGATTAGTCTTCAAGTAGTTGTTTATTTAAGGGATGTGCACGATACATATTTACATAAGCGATAAGACATAAGTATTGATTTGGAGGATCTTGGAGATATACACACTTTATGTGGTTGACCTTGGATTTCTCATTTTATTATTTGCCTTTAAGAACAAGAGCCATCAAACATTAGTATGCTTTTAAGCTGATTATTTCTGTACCAATGTAACCAATCCACATGTATGTATGTACAATACATAAATACATTAGGGATTGGAGGCACTTGTGAAAGATTGATTAAGAGGAAACTCGTACATTTTTCGTTAATAAATTTTATGTGAATTGACTTCATTTGAAGCATATGTACTTATGTCTGTATTTATCAGTTACTTTGGAATGGATACGATATACTGTATGTATGTAAATAAGTAAAAACTTTGAACAGTCTGGGATAGGAAAAAGGTATAATGAAAAAAGAAAAAATCTGCAAAATATGTTTTTGGGTACATAAACAAATATGTTACAACTTTTTTCAAAATTTGATGTACCGGAAAAATTGTGTACTACGTGCCCTACAGACACCTAGGCAAATTTGTTCAGAACAACATTTCTTTCCCCATTGTTCATTGTGTTCGATATATTCTCTGTTTAAACTACTATCAGACCCGATTATTTGCGGAGATGGCAGACCACAATCATCCATAGTATTTCCGCCAATTGAAAGAACAATATCACGCGGTAGCAGTAGCGTTTCATTCGCGATCCTTCGATTATCAAGTCATGTTTTCGGTCTGATCCGATAGTCGTAACAGAGTTAAAAAAATGTCCTAAACACGTCTAAGAAAATACTGAATCATCCAATGAAAGGCCAAAAATTTGCATTCGCTTTCCTCCGAATATCGGATCAAGTTTGCCATTTAAACCGATAGTCAGATGCGAGTGAAAAATCAGACTAAAACATGCCTAAGAAAATTCTCAATCATGCCCTGAAAGTCCTTAAGTCGTTTCTAAGATTTGATAAATACAATTGGAAAGATGAAAAAAGTGCCGCTTTCATCCGACTATCGTATACTATCGTATATATCGTGCTACAGCCCAAATTGAGCCTTGGCCTCCTCTAGGGCATTTCTTCAAGTTTGACGGTTCCTTGCAGTAGTTCTCCAGTTCCGAATGTTCAGTATTGTCTCGGCGTCAGCCGTCACAGAGTCCATCCATCTCCTCCTGGGCCAACCTACTGGTCTATTTCCTGGAATTTCTGCCACCATAAGCCGTTTTGGAACACGGTTGTCGTCCATCCTAATTACGTGGCCCGCTAGTCTTAGTCTTTTGATTTTTATAAACGTTGAGGTCTGTGGGTCGTCAAAAATTTCATACAACTCGAGCCGACGAATCAGTTTCTCGATACCGAACCCACAATTATCGAGGTAAAGACGGCAATAAAATCGCTGAAAAATGGAAAAGCGCCGGGAAAAGTAACCGTCGAAATGATCAAAGCCGAAGGTGATGGAAATCGAACGCGTGCCATTGAAAATCATCCAACTTCTCCAAGCGTCGCGTCGTACGATGACTCAACCTGCAGCGTTCGTATTCGAAGCGACTTATCCGAGGAATGCCCGATAAAAAAGGGAGACGTCGTTTCGCCACTACTCTTACCTTCGATACGTCGACAACAATTTCATAACCGACTTGATGATCGCCGACGATAGAGAAACTTCATCTTCAAAGACACGGATGCCGAAGCAACGGACATCTTATACATTTCCCGCTTCGTCCAGTCATACGAATTAAAAAGCAATGCGGAAACGACAAAATTGCTCACAACGGACGGATCGAGAGCCAGTGTTCACCTCGATGGAAACCAAATCGAACAGGTTCCGATGTTTATACTCTCATAGCCGCATCGACTCGCATCATAGCCGTTCCGACTCTCGTAGCCGCATCGACCAGGCAACAGCAACATTCGCCTCGCTCAAGTGGTGCATGTGGAAACGAACAAATATTACGATCAAAACGAAAATACGCCTTTCCTGAACGTTGATCCATCCGATTCTTCTTTATGGACCGGAAACATGGATAATGCTTAAGCCAGACGTCAATAAGCTCGAGGTCTTCCAAATGCGATGCTTCAGGCAGATTCTCGGTGTCTCACTCCGCGGTCGCCTTCGAAATGAGACAGTTAGGCAAAGATGCAATCATCAAGGCACTGATAGAAAAAGAAATACAAAAACGTCGACTACGGTGGTTGGGACATGTTTGCCGAATGGGTAAAAACTTCTCTGACGAGACCGTCTGGCAGATTGGAGAATTCAGCGATCGGCACTGAAGAAAACCTAGCTAAAGAATATCGAAGACGAGTTAAAGAAACAACGATTATCAGTTACCGAGGCTCGAGACGTCGCCAAAAATCGTCAACAATGAAAATGAATCGTAAATGGAGTAAGAGACCCAACCGCACAGACAGCAGTGTATCCGTAACAGGGACGTCCCGCTTGAACCGTTGACAAATAGATTTGACAAATACGATTTACGTTTTTACATCGTAACACATATTCCAAATCGCTAAAGAAGCGTTCCAGTAAACGGGGTTTTCTCATCATCGACCCTTTGAAACCAAAAAGTATTGGTAATGCTGCAATGATCGTGCAACCGAAATGAACGCTATCCTCTCTTTACAATAGTCTTTTATTCGAAACACCAGACTGACCTGCCCGGCTCATTCCCTTTGCGTAGAACTTCTTTTCCACGCACTTTACTGACATGGTGTTTACATATAGAACAACACGACTCTGGAACAACTTTACACAGTCTACATTTCCGAACTCTTACAAAAATCAAAAGACCAAAAGCCGGGTTCAACGGCATGTCCTCCAACACTCTAACACATATTAGACCCCTTATAACTCTCAACCTATTCTATCCCTTGAAGTAAGCCTAGTCCAGTGCACCATGGCATGACCAACGATATTACAGACTGGTACTTCAAAGCTTGGCTCCTGAACCTAGAACTAGCACGTACAAAAATCTGGGTGGGTGAGACGTTATGAAGCCATTAGGTACAAATCTCCAATAGCAGCATTTAGATTGAAATTACCGAAGACACCTTCTGTATTTTTCTTGTACAAGTTGAGTAAGTACATTGTCTATTATGTAAAGAAGCTTTATATATATTTAGTATCTTACATTCTAGCCGTTTTATGTGCTTAGTTACTAAACTGTGCTCCTTTTATAGACAAAATGGTGTCAAAAGTCCTTAAGTAACCATAACAGCATTAAATTTTGTTGCCGGCGGAATTTTTCAGATAAGTAAAGAAGTTCTCAAAGCGCGTGAAGAGCTCTACTTCAGCCTGTTTATATTATGTATGTAAATCCAGTGTCCAAAATATATTTATCAGTCTACAAAAATATTATGAGAATTTATCACTATTCCATGCAGATATCAGTAAAATCTTTTTACATTCAAACCAAAGGAAATGCTTAAAATTTTATTACTCCTAAATTGTCATAAAGTTGACTTTATCACCGTTTTAACCAAACTGCACCATATTTCCTTGATAGTCCCTTTGTTGTGAATCCAATTTCCCTGTGAAGCCCCTGAGAAGACAGATTCCATGCTTGCCCTCGTCGTCCTCATGCCTCATCTTAGATTATTTCTTGTGCGGCCCTGTTTGCCTCCTCAAAACTCCAGCCAAGTAGAAGCCATAAATAACATTTCGCCATCTTATGTCATCTCTTCTTATCTCTTTTCAGAAGTAAATTGCTTCCAAAGATTTGCTGAACAGCCGAAATATTCAGAGGTGAATCCAGGTCAGGACGCACTCCTGACATGCAAAATAATCGATAAAAGGGGAACGTGTTCATGGCAGAAAGATAACAAGGTAATTATATGGGATGACATACACTTGGGAGGATCTTGTGATCCCCGGGGGTGGCTGAACGAGTGTCCTTGTCAGGAGGGAGCCGCAAGTCCTTCTGGAAGAAAATCCCCCGTATCAGACTTTCTGGACAAGTTAATTAACCTTAGACTTATGGAAATACACATTTTCGTTTCTAGCCGGTGGGCATATATCCGAAGAAGTACGAGTGGGCCGGCAGCTCCATGATCATCCACCAGAGTATGCAGCCCCCTCACATCGGCGGAGACTGTTCGCTTTGGGTACGTTCAGCAACCCTAGACTTTGATGATGGCCTCTGGGAGTGTCAGGTAACAGCTAGCGACTTTACAACCCAGGATGCCCTCACAAGCCAGCCGGTGCGGCTGGTGGTACGAGGTACGTAAAACAATTTCTGCCTAGCGACATCCCTGGCGCCATAACGCTTTTACGGGGGTGGCGGCGTCCGGGGGGATGCTGGCTGATTTGCTGCTTTTCTCTGAACTTTGTGCTCATGTTAATTAAACCTCAAACGATGGTGCAATTAGGGTCGCTAAAGTACTAATTTTCCTTTCATTCCTCGGTAATCCTCTTGTCGCTCCTGCAGTTGCACCGCAACGACCTCGACTGGAACACGAGGGAGTCCATGTCCCGCCAGGGCATAACGTGACTGTTGATTCAGGAGCAGTGGCAACAGTGAAGTGCATCTCCCACTACGGCAATCCACCAGCCATGCTCAGGTGGTTCTTAGGTATATGTATACGATATAATTTTCTGTTACTTATTCTTAATGATAAACGCCCACATAATTCTCCCTTGCAGGTGATCAAGAAATCTCTGCTCTTGGACCACAGATAAATTCCACAGAGCCGGATAACTCTCGAACATGGTCTGCGGCGTCCGTCGTTCAGGTGCCAGCAACACGCGAGCGGCATGGAGAGATGCTCAAGTGCCTGGCCTTCCATGAATCCTATGCAGCAAAATCCGTGACTGTCGAGGCCAGAATGGACGTGAAGTGTGGGTAGTTCTGAGTAGACTAGTAAGATGAGATTTGTATTTGAAATTTAATTTTGCAGATGCACCAACAATAAGGCTCCTGGGAGCGCCGGAAATTGATTTAGAGGAGGGCAAGGATACCTTAATCCTTAGATGCGAGGCCGATGCCAATCCACCAGCGAATATTGTATGGAGAAGGGCTGGACGATCTGAAATTGCTAGCTTACAGGTAAAGTCAAAGTTATTTAGTTGATGATTGATTTCTTTTCTTTCGAATTTTGTTGTTGTTGGATGCTGTGCGGTGATGGTGGTGGTGGTGGTACTGGGCGAAATCCCCTGTCGACTATTGAGAGTAATCTTCTTAAAGATGAAGAGATTTACGAAATTAAATTTTATGGAATATCCGAAGTAATTAGTTTAATGTAGCTTTAGTGAATTATTTACTATCTTTAGGGAGAAGTATTTTGCTCTTATACAACATGGTAGAACAGGATCTCAAATTATGTTAAATCCTTTGGAAACTTCCACAAATGCAAGCCAATCCTTGAATAAGCTACTGGTATCATGATAAGGGAATTCCTGGTATCCTTAACATGGGAGAATACATATTTTAAATAATAGATCAATAGAGTAGAGTACATCACGAGAAGTAATATGAATTTCAATATTCGATGTTACGTTCTTCGTCAATTCAAAAAGGACTCAGCAGTGGTAGTTTATTGCCTTTGTTCTAGGTAACCTTTAAAGCCTACGAACGATGAATACATCAACGAAATCAAGAAGGTGGTGGTCGAAATTTGTTGTCTGAATCGTCAGTGAAAATATCTTTTTAGTCCGTTCATATCTATAGAACATTTCCAAATACAGAGTTCTCCATAATGCAAAATTATCCAGATGCTTTCAAGTGAGCTCAGGAGTACCACAAGGATGCCTATTTCTTATAGTGACAAATGACATTCTTGCTAGCGCTTTAGACAGTACAACAGGTAGCTTACATACAATCGAGATTGCTAGATCATGACTGCTCACTTTAAGGATCATGACTACGCGCACCCAAAGAATTGGAAATTTAACCGCAGGTGAGGAAATGACAATTCCACACACAGTAACATTTCGTGTCTGGATAAAAAAACAAGCGCCCGCGTATTGTAATTTCCCCTTCGAAGTTCGTTTACGGAGAACAACAGCCTCCCATATCATCTGACCATGACAAGAGTGGCAGAGAGACCGTTGAATGGTAATTGGGAATATAAATGAGCGGGTGAATTTGGTTTTTAACAAACGGAGTGATACTTTTCTTTTCGAATGTACTTTCGTGGTAGGATTTCAGAGTTTCACTGCCCATGGAAAAAGCGCTTTTGAGATTCCCAATTGTTTTGGCGCACGCCATGCACGAGGTGCACGGGGTTCCAGCTAGTTATCTATATTAGACGTGATTGGAGGTGCCAATTGTTTAATTGCTTCATATTTATTTCAAAATATTTCTCATCGCTAGCCAAATTTTTTTTCACGTTTCTGGAGCATACGGACTCCGCGTCGCAAAAAGCAGCTTGACTTTTGATCCGATCCACAAATCGACCCAATTTTTGTTATCTCTGTAAGAACGAAAGCGCTGCTCAGTCAGGTCAGGTGAAGTAGAACGCCCCAATTCAGTGTTTCCGGGTAGGCTCGCTTCGTCATATTCTATACTCTCTCGTTGGGCCTATTATGCCTTTTCTCTCAAGCCTGTTGACTCGTTCCTCTGTCCTGGATCATAGTGAAAGTCTCGCTACCATAACACAGTACTGGTCGTATTACTGTTTTGTAGAGTGACAGTTTCGTTTTTATGTGGAAAAATTTCCCGGTTGAAAGGACGAAAACGAGGTCGAAGCATCACGGATATATTAATATACTTTTTCAGCTAACTTAGATATAGCTATGCTGACTTCGAGAATAATCCAAGCGGATTTGGAAACCGAGGCGGTAATCAAATACGCCAGAAAAGGTACACCACAGGAGCCGATGTCTCCCCTTTACTGTGGTTAGTAACAATGAATAGTATACTAAACAAACTAGACAAAAGCGGAGCTGAGGTAGTAGCATACGCAGATGACCTATTGATTATGGTGTCCGGAATGTTTCCAAAAGTGATTAGTGAAATCATGCAAGGACGCCTAAATATAATTGGCAGTTGTACAGCAGGCTGCGGTCTGGCAATCAATCCGAGAAAAACTGAGTGATGCCAAAAATTTCCACCTTCAATCTCCCGAGGTTGGAGGGACATAGTCTCACCTTATCCTCCTGAGTAAAATTCAGGCAGCGCCTGAGCAGGGCCTGTAACGTCATAAAGTTGGAAAAGACCCACAGAACGGCAACAATAGGGGCAACAGAGCCATAAGGACATGCCCCAAGAAATCTATCGACGTTCTCTTGCGCCTACTCCCCCCATCATCACATCCACCACAGACTACCTTAACCCTAGATTTACCTTTATTTAGGACTTCTTCATCGAACTACTCTCAAAAAGAGAGCTTAGAAACGGAGACCAGCTGCGAAGTTCGATGTACGGATATTCACCGACGGCTCCAAATCGTCAGAAGGCGTCGGAGCAGGGATTTATTTAGAGACCACAAATAGTTCACTGTCCTGGCACTCCACGTGTACATATGTAAGTGCCTTTCAAGCTGAAGGGCTGGTGATCCTGGAGGCTGCCAGACAATGAACTCAGCACCTACACAAGGATGTAGTGGAATTTTCATAGACAGCCAAGCCTCTATAAAAGCCCTGGATTCAGTAATGATGAGCTCTAAGTTAGTGTAGCGATGTTAGCTGAGCCAGAGTTACCCTCATCTGGGTTCCCGGTCATAAGAACATAAAGGGGAACGAGAAAGCCGAATATCTATAGAAACAAGGAGTCTCTCTTCGGAGCACGCAGACCGAAGTGGTTAGTAACCCAATTGGCGTTATTTTTGACTACCACTTGCTGCTAGCCAGCCAAAAGTAGAAAGCACTGGAGACCTGCACTATCTCTAGGGCGATTTGGCCGACTTATAACAAAGAAACAACAATAGGCCTTTTAAACAGACCCCTACGAGATATTTCCACAATCACGGCAATCATCACGGGACACTGGGCTATTGGGGGTCATGCTACCAAGTTGGGCATTCCGTTCAAAGTCTGTTGTAGTAACTGCGGGGAGACGAACGAGAAAGAAACACTTGTTCACTTCCTGTAAGTGCCCGGATTTAGCTAAAGCTAGCGCCACAACTATGTGTAAGTGAAAAGTTGCCACATGCCGCGTGCCCACACTGCAAATTTGCCTGCATTTCAATCCCTTTTAGTTAACGATACAGCTTCTATAATGAATACACACTTCGTTACTGCTACCCCTTCGAAAATAATAAACAATCACGTTCCAAACCTTGTCTTCATAATCGCGAACTTATGTCCAATTCGATCAACAGGTCCACCGAAATCATTATTGATTGGGGGGCGCAAGAATCGTGTATCCCGAGTAAAAATATAAGATAGCTTTACAACAGGCGAACGACGGCTGTGATTGAAATGTAGTCCTCGGCCATGTGCTGGGCAGCAGAAGGTTCTTTGACAGACTGTATATTATTGGTATAACGCGGCGGTACGATGGCTATGTTCCAATAAAGAACATACGAAGATGGTACAGTGGCCGTACGGTTACTATTACGAGCGTTATACAGATCACCTGCGATTAATTTTTTTTTTATTTATTTTTTTTTTTTCAGGTGGTTAAATAACAAAATTTCACATAACTGGCGAGCTTGTTTCTCTTGTGCATCGATAGTCTTTAAGTATGATAATCCGCATGCCGATTGTACATAACGAAACTATATGCACTTGGCCTTTATATGCCCACCTACACAACCATATTCTTTTTCGGCTCAAATTTCCCTTCGTATGCCCGTATGTACAACTAAGTTTTCGGCCATTTAAATCTTTTGGTCAAGTTTGGCGGTCGTGGACACGTATGTGTACGGTTAAAAACTCTAGGGCCATCATATGCCCTTAAAAACCAAGCGGCCGGCGTTTGCGCGTTGTAAGGCAATCTTTTATTTTTACTCGGGATTTAACGCTTCCAAAAGGAAGTATTGCTAAGTTCCCATAAAATTTACGCCAATGTGCCTTTCGTTTCACTTGATGAATTAGTATTAGCAGAATTAAAGTCTGTTCCACTTCCTGGGTGTATGTAACGTGATGTGTCTTCAATGAAATGACCACATATTTCAAATCACAAAACAAGCATCATAGTGCCTAAGAGATGTAAGTTTATTCTTCAACTCGTTCATCGCCTTAGCGACATGGGCAAATTGAAACACTGCGCCATTAAACTCATTAGGGATAGCCCCATTTGCTCCTACATAGGCAAATTGAGACACCGCATGCACGTAGCAGAACTGCATAATTTTGCAGGTGCACAACGACTGTTGAAGTGAAATAAAAACATAGCTGTCTCCAGGGCCACATTTTCCTCGCAACACAAGATTAGTCCGGTTGGTTCACTACCACATCCTAGAAAAATATTATTACACAGGAATGGGTGGAAGAAGTAAAGGACTCAGGCCAAACCTCACCCCAAGCTGTAGTACCACAACTTTAGTCCTCCCAATTACAAAATTAACCTTAAAACTAGTTAGGTGTTTTAGTTTGCAGATGGTTGAAAAAGGAATCCTTAGTAAATTTCTTTGGCAGTTTTCGACTTTAGAATCTTGAATCTCTTATTTAAGTTTCATTTTAATTTCAATCTTAGCATAATTTGTCTAAATCATATCTTTAAAACATTTCTTGACTTGAAAAGAAGCTTGCAATAAATTTTAAAAACTTTTTTACCCAAGACGCTGGTTATGGCAAAAACCCCATCCTTATTCATATCGCTCCAATTTCACAAAACCGCAGCATAAGACAACCTCTACCCCATTAAATCTTTAAGTGCATTTCATTTTGCAAAAACACTAAACTTTACTTAATTCACAGGAGTCCCTTCAACTGCGACCCGTTGGAAGGCGTGATGCTGGCCTTTACACTTGTCAGGCTCAAAACTCTGTCGGAACTTCAGAGCAACTCTCCATTCAGCTGGACGTTAAATGTACGTAAGGAATATGAAGAAGAAAGCGCAAAGTTCCTGGCACAGGAGCGCCGACGAAGGAGCTGGAACGGAGCAGCACCGAACGAACAGCATCAAATATTCCAGCCCGAAGAAAAGGCGGCCCTCCTGCGCCAGCATCCTTTGCAACATAATTTACTTTAGTTGAAAAGTTTTCTATTTTATTTTCATTTAATACAGATCCGCCGAGAATTCTGTCAGCTGGTCCAGATCGTCTAACAACGGCGCCCCTCTTCAGTCCAGCTGCATTTGAATGTGTGGCCGAGGGCAACCCCCCGCCAACTTACAAATGGGTCCAAAGGTATTGTACTGCACTTTGAAAACTACTTTTCCGGGAACCTTTTATAAATACTTTAAAAAAAAAAGACAAGGGAGTTGGGGGGGAGGGGAGTAAAGAAATATTATGGGAACGAGCGTTCGCCCTAAATTTTATGAAGGACTTGTGGAAAAGTTTTGCGTTTTTAGTTCAGGAAAAATGAAATCGGAGCGAGGAAAAATGGAGTTGGGAAAATGGGGCCATGATATGCCCGCTGGCGGAGGTGTGGCACACAGAGTGTGGGTACTGTGCCATTTGTCCCACACAGAAGGAGAGTGAGAGAGAGATTTTCAACAACCATGGCCTAGTCTTGAATCTACTACTACCCTGCTTCCACTCCTCAACCTTTTGTCCTACCGGAGCTGTGTTAATTTTCCTTCCGGTTGTCGTAGAGAACTTTCTGTTATTTTTTTTTTTGCTATACCCCTATACAATGTCGCGCTCGCGAAGGGTTTCCACCCCATTACTGGCTATGATTGCGAACTCATGTTACCGCCATCTTCGGCAATCCCGATTTCTGCCATATTTCCAAGCTCCTTGCGGCGAATATTGCCCCGAATCCTTGTTGCCAGAAAATGAAATTTTCCCCTTGTTGTCTTGGGGCTTATGGGGAAAATATCGTACGGCATCTATCCGAGGTTTTTTTTTGTGTGTCCGGAATTTCCGGGGGGGCTTTTAATGCCTGTTGTGATCCTGCCGTGTCGAAAGCAAAACCCATCCTTAAGGATATATAGCCCAGAGTTGTTGACATTTTTTAATTGAGAAATGGCCTTTCCACTTTAAGTTGAAATTTTCACGTCGTCCTTTTTTTTGATGTGGGTCAGTTTAAGGGTCAGGGCATTGCTTTTCTTCTTTCATTTTTTTTTTCGAAGGGAAGAATTTTTCCGTGGAAAGGCGGTGACTTTGTTTACTTAGTGGAATCCATTGCTAAACATTCGTTGCTGAAAAGAGCAAGGAAGAAAAAACATTTTTTTTTTGTGTATGTCAGTATCCTTGGGATTTTTTCTTATACATACATATATGTATATGTATGTATAGAGAATAACTCTGAAGGGATCATGACCTTGGTTAGCTGAGGGTTTTGTGGCAAATTTTAGGTTGGATCAACATTAAGTCGACGGTCGACCTTTTTCTTAGCACTTCCATATTTAGAAAACCTTTTCCCTAAACTGTTCGGCATAAGAATCCATCATAAGCGTCCGAGGAAAAAAAATATATAAAGTTAGCACATGTTGAGCTTGGTACCATATTGCAGTGCGGTTTTTGGGCCGATTTATTTGCGCGTTTCTTTTTTTTGGTATTAAGGATATATGTACATATATTCGGCATGGAAATCAAACGTTGTCCCTTTGATCAAATATGCGGTTGGATACTTTTGGGGGCTTTGATTCAAATATGTATGTCACGTAATTTGTATCTTTTTTGGATTTGCGTCATTCTTAAAGTCTAGTGAATTGTTAAGCATTAACGTAGTATCATCGAAAGGGGATGGCCCCTTCAATCATCTCCCAGAAAATTTAGATGCCCAGGGGATATTGGATGTAGATGTTTAAATTCCCTGGAAGAAGAATAACAAAGTCTGTCTATTTTCTTTTGATTTAGAAAAGACCAATAAAGGCTTATGCCCGGAATGATTTCTTGTTTGGGGTACTTTTCCAATAATTCAAAATATGGTCAAATTAGATATTTATGAACAATGATACGTCAATAGGTTGTGTTTCTGATGTTTTGTAACATTTATTTAATATTCTGTTAGATTAGCTATACAACTGGCCAATCTTTTATTTTGCAGCAATATTGGATCAAAAATCTTTTGAAGGCAGATAAAGTTAAGGTTAAAGGTTAAAGTTTTATTCGTTTCGTTTTTTCGTATTTTAGAAACTGTTAATCACATAGGATAATACTCATGAATTTTTTAGCAATTTGGCCTTAGACAAAAAAAATTAAAAGTGTAACTCACTGGTTTTTTCCAATGAGTAGCAATTATAAATAAATTCGTCGGATTTCAGAATTTATACCCTAAAGTTTTCAATCTAACCGCAGACTAATAAGCAGCCCATGACGCAGCCAAATGAGTTGACACTTTACCCTTTTCATCAATTATATGCGACAATAATGAGTTTTAAAAATACCATGGTGAGGTGCCCGCAATGGATAAATAGGAATGAAGCTGCACAAATTGTGACAATTTTCATAATGACGACAGCGAATGTGTCAGACCTGATCAAGAAAATTACTGAAATATTTATAAAGTTTTTTAACTATTGGGTCAAGCTAAATTAACCTCTTCTTTTACTGGTAAACCACACAGCACTGGTCTGGTATTTTGTACAAGCACAACAGAATTCAATTACTGCATGAGACATATCCTGGTCGTGTACACTGTCGTTTCGATGATCAGAATTGGCCCCCTATATCTTGTGAATTAAAACCACTGGATTTCTTTCGATGGGGTTATTTAAAATCAACATTCCAAGCCAACAAGCCCACAACCACCCGTGCATTGAAGGAAGGTATTCAACAGAATTCAGCCATATTTTTGCAAAACGGTCATGGAAAATTTCGATATGTATGCCAGCGAAGCCTTCGAGGCCATTTACTATACTACCAGTCTGTCATGCCGTTCAGGTAATAGTGGCATGTCTAGTAGTGAGTTTAGTTCGAAGAATAGAATAAAATCGACGGATAGGATAGATTACTGGAAGTCTAGGTGATGCATCAGGAAGAGGCGATGAACCATGCGTTTGGATTCGCGGATATTGTATGAGTTCGGAAATGCTAACTGTGGGAGGTTGTTCCACGTAATAAACGAATTTCTATAGACACTCCACTAAAAAAATAATGGGCGTGAATTGTGACAATGAGCCGATCAGGGTAGTCTTTTATTGTGGAAAAAACATTACCGCGGAGGCAGAAGGTTATTTTTTCAGTGAAACAGTCATTATTGTAAGAGCAGTGAAATTTTACTAAAGCTGCTACATTCTGCAGTGGCTTAGTCAGTCAATTGAAGAGCAACTGGGGCCTTGTCCGGCCAAGCAAACGATTTTTCCTGAGCAGATATACAAGTTGAGTTCAAGGCGGGAACGAATGTGGAACTTGTAGATTAAAGCCCTTTTGACAAATCCCGCACACAGGGATTTAGCAATTTGGAATCTGTGATTATGCCAACACAGATCTTCGGTTAATATAATGCCTAGGATATTGAAAGCTTGTTTGTTCTGGTCGTTAGTTCTAAACCATTCACTGAAACGGAAGGGGCGATGGTGTAAGGCTTATTGGAAATGATCTAGTACGTCTTTTTTGACACCTTGAATTCGATGCTAGTCTTGCGGCCCTAATGAACATTTAGTTGTATGTCCCTGTTGACTGAATTGCACTTAAGTTCACTGTTTGGCACGTATTTGTCCTTGCATCATCGAAGCTATACGAGTAACGCAGTGTACCATCCTTAACAACACAGTGAAGTGAGTTAGAGGGGATTGAAGCAGGCATGGCAAATCTATGTGTTTAGCAAGTGTTTAGAAATAAAACACTAGTATATTCTTTCATAACTGCAAGGTAAAGTGTTTAATAGTGGGAAGTGCTTACTTTTAAAACAGAAAGAGTAAAAGTCTATCAATGCAATAGTAAACACTTAGTTATGATGAACATTTATCGAGACATAAATACGTTTTATGAATCCTATAAGAATGTTGCTATTTGGCATATTCAATCGACCGGTTCTCGTTCCATTACGGAGGTAAAGCAGCATTGGATGTGATTAGTACTTAGTAGGGGGACTGCTTGGAAAAACGACACTCACGCTTGGTAGAACGAAATGGAAATTGCAAAGAGTAAAAGAAAATACTAAAACTTTTCAACCCATAGTTATTATTCACACACGTATTCACAGGCGCTGTGAATTGGAGGGTTTTAGAAAGCTTTAGTGCCTTCAGAACACGATTGTATAAGGCCTTAAACCTTCTCTGCCCGCGTTACGGACAACACCATCAGGAACCATTTGGTGTTACCCAAAACAGCGCAGATCTCCACAGATATGATACATCAGATTCTGATCGCTGTAGGCCTTCTTTACCATGCACCCTAAAGATATTCAACTGCTCATTCTCTAGTACTCATTTCTGACCAGATGAAAACTTTCAGGGAACTGTCTAGCATGGGAGTCCACCACTTAAAAACCTCGATGATCCGACACCCAGTCAAGAGTAACAAAGATTGAGTATACCAACCTCACCAAAGACATGCTGGTATAGTCCTAAACAGCCTTAAATTGGTTAGGTAGATTCGCTTTGATTGCCGCGATAGAAGTGGTGAGAAAACAAAAAAAGGTGGTCCAATAGGCAAGGGGATTAGGCTAATGGGCCTAAGGGATTAAGCCAGAGATCAGAACATCCTGGCTTGAATATAAAGGAAGTATGTGTTGATATTCTTCCAAACAAATGGTATATAACAATGCCCTCCTAAGGAAAGTGGGATGAATGCTGTCTGGTCCAAGAATCTCATATGATTTAAACAAACCCCTGACTTCCTTCCAATTGAGCACCATGACACTACACAACTATAACTACTGCCCCAATATGAATGAGATCGCGATTTTTGGTGACATGTTTATTGAGAAAAAACATTACAAATTTCCACAACTAACTCAATAGCTTAAATTTATTGATCCAATTAATGAAACCTTCTGAAATCGCCTCGTTTCCTATTCACTAGTTATGAAACATTTTCTGTGTTTACATCGAGTTTTACTAAAATAGAATTCCATAATCAAAGCATGGAAAGTTTCAAAGGATTCTGGCACTTTTGAACCATATACGTATTACAAAACGAGCAGAGGGAGTTTTAAGCACCTTTTGTCGAATATAATTACATTTCAAGTGCTTTAAAATATGTGAAAACAAATTCTTGCTGTAGGTGTATGGTATCCTGTGAAATTTCCAAAATAATCCTACTTAGAGAGTGCTGCGCCATAAACTACAAAATCAGTTTCTTTTATTAGACTTACAATTACCTTGCCTGCCTGTCTGAATATGATTTGTTTTCTGGTATTTTATGGCTTTATTAAAAATTTGCATGTTGCCTGATATTTATGTTGTGAACATGAATAGGTAAATAGAAATGGAAATGTTGTAATATAAAGCGGAGAACATTTTACTATTTACTTAGTTCGAGAGTATTTTATTATCCCATTTTGATTTAATTGTTAGGTATATGACCATGGGCATGAAGATTGTACTGTATAACCTTTACATCATTTTGGATTTTTGCATCTGACAGGTATATAATGCTCTGAGCAGAAGCCTTTCTTGCTTTCTCTAGGAGATTCCTAAATATTTAACTTCTTCTGAAAAGCCGTTTCCCGAATCAGTATCTATGGTAGATTGAACATTTAGTGAAGGTCACTATAACCATTTTTTCTGGGTTTATGCTACTTATATATTTCTCTTGTATTGTGTTGAACAAAGTTTTCCTCTGCTAACAGAATCAGAATCAGAAATTGTCCTGTTTTATTTCTACATATGCATGTTGTATGCTTCTTTTTGACCATACTATAGCATACCACACCACATCCTCGAATGTGGAAAGCTCTGAACAGTATAGATCTTTTCAAATTCCGTGACATTTCGCGCAGGCTAGGGTAAAAATCACCTAAATATGTTTTAAAGCTTTAAAAGCTCCTCCGTATCAAACTACCACCTCCGTATCAGAAACAAAGTAATGTAGAAGAGACTACCAGCTTCGAATGCCGCAAAAAGGGCACCTGGTGACGTCAGCACTAATGCAGAAACAATAACAGCTTCGATTTTATATAGAAAGCGGTCACCAAGAGGCTACAGCACTAAAATACAGGCTTACGGTATTTAGTCTTTTACAATATCTTGTTTCTGTATACCGTCTCAAATCACCATGACTGGCCGATGATGTCCAGTCCATCAACGACCAACTGGACATGTTGTCTGATACTCTGAACTTCTGTCGGCTCTGTCGAACTCAGGTTCCTTGATAAATAAGTTCCAGGACATTTCTTCTCGGCCTGCAACGTCCGTAGACTCGATTGACGACACACATTCGGCGATGCCAAATCTTGTCACCACCTCTTTCTGCACTTTTAACGCCTTGGCTTCTCTTCATCCTATATTGGACGACATTAAAAGGAGTACGATGCGTGTTTAGTCTGATATTGAATCGTTGTCAATAGCAGTGGTGCAAAATCACAATGCCTTGAACTCTCTATCTTTAAAATTTGAAGGGGTCTTCGATGAAAAAAACTCTCGCCCAAGCCTGTTGCTATTGCTTGTTGTTCCCGGACCGAGTTTTTCTTGCCAAATGAATTCAAGCAGGTTAGCTAATACGTAAAGGTTAAACTCGAATCGGCTTCAGAATCAAAAAGCATGTAATCAAGTCAACAGTAAAATCGGGGTCGGTTACCACACGGGAAAAACCTAATCGTATGTCGTTGGTCTTACTGCCGAGATACTTTTGGACCCTGGTTTCTGGCCCGCTGGGGCCATTACCAAGCTTTTTGTTCCGCTGGCCCGTACTCGAGCTGATGACGCAAACACTTCCACTCCGAGCGCTCCACAGTTGCCAAAACTTCGAGACGCTTTCGCTCTACTACCAGAACGTAAGGAGTACCAGATCAAAAACTAGCGACATCCGTCAAGCAACGGCGGCGGCTAGTAAGTTCGATGTCATAGCATTCACTGATACCTGGCTCCATGAAGGCATTCTCAATACTGAACTTTTTGATTCCTGCTACCAAGTCTTTCGGAGAGACCGTCACGCTGAATCGGAAGCTCGTGGGGTGCGGTACTTCTTGCTTGCAGTTGTAGCCCAATTTCGCTTCCTAGTTTCTCTAACCACCTTGATATTGAGCTTGTCGTTCTCAAAATTTCCTTTTCTAAATCAAATCTCTTTCTGCTGTGCTGCTATAACCCATCAAATATGATAAGCACATTTATTAAAGGATATTTACCGACGGCTCCAAAATAGCAGAGGAGTTCGGGAGGCCTTCCACACACGAGTCGACAGATTTGCAATCCCAGTAGCATACGCAAATGGGAATCCACACACGGGTCGACAGAAACGACACCGATTTGAAACTCGTCTGCAACTGGTCGTCTGCGATTCTTCTTGCCGGTTGCAGGCGATTCTAGTTGCGTGGTTGCACTTGTACTTGTCAAAATTTTGAAGTTCGGCTAATTTTTGACGTGTTACATGACCACAGAGCACCGATTGATCCAAAATCAGTTGCGGTGGTGTATAGTTACAGGTTTCATTTTGGTTGCAAACTGGTTGTGCGCATGATTATTGTGAGACTGGTTTGAAACTGGAATTGCAAATCGGTCGACTCGGGTGTGGAGGGCTTTAGATGGGCAGGAGCCAATAGGCGGGACCAAAACACTATTTTTGACTACAAGTACCTTTTGTTGCGCAGTCGAGATTTGTTTTATTTCTAGGCCTACTTGGCTTACTTCTAACAAAGGAAACACACTGGACTTTCTAAAAAAATCCCGAAGAGATACTACCAGACTTGATCGATTGGAGTATCTGAAGGTGCCTAGCTTTGTATGCCTCACAATATCTTTTGCCGTAGCTTCGGGTAAACGAGAGAGACAAACATCGTTCACTTTTTGTATAATTTCCGGCCCTTATCCAGAGCCAGGTAGTGCATAGTAGGAAGCTACCTTCTGAAAGAATTTAAAAAGATCTTCATTGGCTTAAAACAATCTCCTCGGTCACCCTCAAACTTCAGGTACAATGTGGCGTAAAAACAGCGTGATAAAACGCACTGAAGGAAACCCTAAACCTACTCCAATCTACATCCCTTATTTCTCTCTCAGTTGAATTTTCAAAAACCTCTTCTTAGTTAACATCTAAGTCGTGTAGGAGCCTATCTCCCTAAATTTCAAATTTGTATGCTTATAGTTCCGGGAATTTCGCGAGTGAATTCGCTTTTATGTATGTATTAACTTCAAGAGTAATTCAGTAGAATGAGATCTTTCAAAAATAATCATACATGTCACCTCCAAGTACAAGCAAAAGTACCCAAGAAGAAAAGAAACATTTCCAATATGTTAAAGTCACGAAGGGTTAACCCCTCCCCGTGGTTCTGCGCTAACTCAACCCTGAACCCATCCAACCATATTTATTCATTTGCAACAATTCATTTCGGATGTTGAATATCATTTCACAAGTGAAACAACAACCTTTCGAATTGCTAATAGAAAATTCAAATATTCCCGGAATATTCAGCAGCAGCATAATCAGCTGAGCACGTCTATTTATGTTTTATGTTCGTGTTGATTAATCTTAATCTCGTTTAATTACAATAATGAAATAATAATTATGAAAATGATTCGCAATGGAAACATGCTGGCGCTCCCACGTGATGCCTTAAAAGCGTTATCTTTAGCGTGAATTTTTGCGATATTTTATATTTAATTTAAACTAAAGACTTGAAATTGTAATTAATTTACAAAATCAGAGAGCATAAATAAAATAATAATTATGTTTTGCTTTGAGAGTGAAAAGTGTTGTAATTATAAACTTTTGCAATTTCAGGATATCCCAAGGTTCGAAATTCTTGGAGCGAGGTCATGAATCGCGGCTGGTAATTGACAATGTGACGTACGACTTCCAGGGCGAGTACGAGTGCCGGGCAACGAACTTCATCAACGGTCAGGAAAGAACGGTGTCATCTGAACCTGTATCGTTGCAAGTAGTAGGTAAATCACAAAATCTTATCCACTTCCCACTTCCCAGTTGAGTGGTTAACAAGTCACCACAGACAACTAGGTGTCCCCAACACCCGACGCGACTGCAAATGACACTAACTGTGCCAAACAATAAATTCCAGGAGCGCCCCAAGTGCTACGACTGAACCCATCCATGCACTCGGTGTCAGTGAAAAAGGGAGACTCAGCAAGCCTATCTCTGGTGGTCTGTGCTGATCCTAGACCACATCATGTCGCCTGGGAATGGGGCTCGCTGCGACTGGAGGCCGGCGCTGGAGTTGGTAAGTAACCACCACTATCGCACATATACATAAATTCTAAAATTTACCGATATCAGTTTGTACCAAAAAGTATCCTTTCTCATACCCACACACCCATAGAACCCATGTCCTTTTAGCCCCATCCTGAAATTAATATCTTTATAGACGTAAAAGAACATTTATCCTAACTAAACTGTCGTATCTCATCCATTATCGGTGTGCAGATCGCTACAGGGCAGATGAGGTGACACAGGACTCTCGGGAGGATTGTTACTTGGCCACACTCCACATAACGAAGGCTGACGAGCACGACGCCAGGCCATACTATTTGGTGGTGGAGAACGAGCGTGGAACTGACAGGCATGCCATCCATTTGAGTGTGGAGGGTACGTTTTCAGGTGCATTTCATTTTCATCTCATTTAGTGTTGAATTTATTGTAGTCATCAGCACACCCACACAAGGCCAAAGCGGCCCACTTTCAAGTAGTGTAAACCACAGGTTTCCTTTATTATCCTTTTCAGTTTTTTTTTGCGGTTGATTTTTTTTTTTCATGTTTTTTTGGTTTTCGTCCTTTTTGGTAGCAAAAATGTGTTGCTTGATATAAATTTGGATTATTTTAAGTTAAAAAGTGTGAATGCGAAAATTGTTTAAAGTCCTTTTTTTTTATTAAATACCACTTTATTAAGTTCTGTTAAAAGGACCATGTCACGTTGTCCCGATAAATGGTGTCAATTGCACATAACTCACGAACCATTGATCGCTGCGACACCAATAAACACTCGTTTGAAAGGTGGCAGTTCGTGTGTTATTTTGAGTGTATATAAATTGTATCGGAACTGTTTCAATGGTGGGAAAGTTGTTTATGTTTGAAAATGGGAAAAAATAATGAAAATTTGTGGTATATTTTGCAATGCTATTACGACAAAGGGAACACTTTTGAGGCTTATAGAAAAAGTTTTGAAAGGTACGGTGAAGGCATTTGAGCAAAACCTGTTGCACGGAAATGGTTTCCCTGCTTTCGTTTTGGTCATTTTAATATGAAAGATTAGTCGCGTCCAATCGCTGAACACGCTGATGAAATTATTGAAAAAGTCCAACAAGACAGGCAAATAGTTCAGTGCTAGTAGTGTCTATTGGTATGGAGCTAGGCATTGACCGCCAAAAAACAGCTTTGAATCATTTACACAAAGTTGTATACAAAAATAAGCTCGATGTATTTATTCCTCACGAGCTGAGCGTGAAAAACATGATAGATCTAATCCTAAAACAAAATGAAATCCACTCATTTCAAAAACGTCATAGCTGGTCGATTAAAAATGGGTCGCGTACGACAATCGGAAGAGTCAAAGGCCGTGGACAAGGGATAGTGAGCCAATACAAGCATTGACGAAGCCAGGATCTACACAGATTTTATGGGTATCGCCATTCATGTTAGGAATGACATGGCTAACCATAAAGTATATAAAAGTAACTCTTGTGATTTTAACGAGCTCCCAATTTGAAATGATGTACTATTCTTCTGCTTCTTATACAGAAGTCCTAACATATGTAACGAAGCCGAAACTTAAGCATTTTATAATATTCGCAAACATATTTTAGGGTTTTTTAATACAATCGTAAGTGTGGACAATTGGAGTTACGAGCTCTAACAGCAAGACTCAAGACCGATAACGTTGACAGAAAATTCTTGAGGAGGCCAAGGTTCACAGAGGTCTGTAGCGCCAGAGTTGAGAGTGCTGATGAATCCCGAGGGAGCAGTCATTGTTGCAGGTGATTTCAATGTTCACAATGTAAATTGGTCGAGTTACTCAAATGACATCAATGTTTCTGCGAAACACTTAAGCGTAATCAACCCACGATATTGTCTGATGCTGCATTCAAAGGACCATATTAGCTAAGAGAACTGCCTGGCACTATTGGAAGGACAACTGGGTGGGGGTTACTAGTTGTTTCCAGTCCACTAGCTGGGACTTGTGTTTTAGCAGTAAAAACGTCAATTGTGCCGCTATCCATGTTATCAGGATCATACTGGCTGCAGCAAATATTTTGGCCCTTGGTGAGTTCTATCAAGAAGAATTTTACTATTTCTACTGCCCCTTCATTTATCTACAAAGGGGGCTTATTAACAGACAGTTAATCCAAAACCGATTTATAAATATCTGTTATCGCCTTGAATGCTTCTCTTTCCGATACTGAAAGTGTACTTCTCACTCAATGGCAAGGGATTTCTTTAGGACTCGCGTTGTACATATGTATATAGGTCAAAGTCCTCAAAGAGTTTCGTATTAACAAATCCAAAACGTCCCAAAAGACATGCGACACTCCTTTTGCAAAACCTCGGCTCAAACTTTGTGGCCTATCCTACTTCTGCGTAGTTTATCCAGACTCTTGAAAACCTTCTCAAGTCCAACTCCTACCAAAAAATAATTTCTCAAGCAGCATTGGACTTGGTTAGTACTCAATTGGGGGATCACTTGGTAAAACACACTCGCGGTTGGAAGGATGAAACGGCAATTGCAAGAACTAACAAAAATATAACGCTAACGACACCCCGTAGTTATTGTTCCAATTTTTTCTCTTTGGGATAGGCTAGCAACCATTTTACCTCAAAGCAGACCACATGCCCCACCCCCGAGTCTCCCGTTCTTAGTCTGAAACAGGCTCGCATAACGTCAAAATGCCTGCATGACACCCAAAATAGCCACGGTATGCCTGAGTAAAAATCCTACTTATCTACAGGCATTATCGGAATAGCCCAAACGCAGCAAGGTACGCTCACACTTTTTATAAAAAAGAGAGCAAAATTTGGGCTTAAAAAATTATTAAATATAAGAAGTAGACCAATTCTCGTTCAATTGCGTAGGTCAAGCAGCGTTGGACGAGGTTAGTACTTAGTTGGGGGACTGCTTGAAAAAGCGGCACTCGCGTTGAGAATGTTCGATTACAAATACATTCATATCTGTTACAGAGGCATGCATACTTCTGGCGAGGGCATTTTTAGAAACGCTCGCCTGTAGTGGGATCGTGCATACCCGTGAATCAGGCGTATTTGTTCACCATACGTGTTTTTACTCGGGATATAAGCTGTATAAGTATTTGTAACCTATCGCAGCCAAAAATCTATTAATGTATACTGTTCACATAAATGTAAAAAAAGGTACTTATCGATTATCAAGGAACCAAGGACTTCTGAACGAGTAAAAAGTACTCATTGAGTAATTTCTTTCGATTCTTCTCATGAGTATGTAATAGAGCACTCTCCACCAACCAAAGAGGTCGACCGAGGGCCTTTTAGTATGATATATTTCTCGCTTACCTAAACTCCAAGCTATGAATATTGACTAAGCTCTGATGAACTGGATCGTTCTATTAAAGGCATGAAATTTCAACCGACACAATCTCTGCCCGTGTCGCCTAAAGGGTAGCTGTATTACAAAATCTTTTTCGAATCTTCATAAATGATCAGCTATACGTCCCTTTCGACCCACTTCACATCAGCTTCGCTACTGACTAAAAGTCTACGTTACTCATACGCCTTCGATAATGTAACAGCAGACTTATTTCTAACGCAATCAACAGAGACATTACACTCATTCTGGATTGGAGCCGTCAATATCTTGTCGAATTCAATGCCTCCAAAACGAAGTCTAGTTTTATTTCCAATAAATCCTGCATCATCTGTTCATCTTTGCCAGTTGATGTTGTAGAACTAATGGCTGACTCATGTTGAATATATTATTTGTTATACTTCGTTTTAGGAGCATTGAACTCGACTCAATTTTTAGAGCCGTAATCTAGAAATACTTCAATGTCTCTCTTGAATGAATTGAAAATAAGTCCACGACCATAGAAACAAATTCTGGCGCATGTCCTGCAATATCGAAAGGGAAGGAGTCAGACAAACTACTATAGCCAGAGACACTGTGAAGTATGTAGGAGAAACCGAAAGCAGCTAGTTTATAAACATTAGGAAAAGAGATGGTGATAAAATTGATTCCTGTGGGACACCGGCAGAAATGGTATTAGATTTGACATCGTCCAATTCTACCTTAATTGAAAAGCCAGATAGAACAAATCCTGACCCCGTTCTTTTGATCTGGGTCAATGATAGTAAGTTTGACAAGTTTTTAGCACAAAATTCATGATTATTTCGAATAATTTTTATAGTATCCTTATTGGCAACATGGCAACATATGATGGGTGGAAAATCAATGGCGGAAATTATGTTTAAAATATCTTCGTGTTATGATATCGAAGAAACTTATGAAAAGATATTTTTATAAGAAACTTTTTCACCTTATTAAATTACCGATAAAATAATTAATACCCTTTACATATACTGTATGTAAGGAGGTTAAAAACTTATTAGTACCCATAAAAACAATAAAGAAAACCCTTTCAGTTTCCTGATGGGTAATACATATATATTTTAAAAAAAAAAATTAAAAGGGAAGTAATTAACAAAGAAAGCAAAGAACAAACAAAAAAGTTTCGTAATTTGAAGTCGATATATAGAGTATACGAAAAAAACCAACTATCGATTAGACATTCTCTTCAGCTGGAGAGGTAAGATAGTGTTTTCTATATATGGAAAACTAATTAACTTTGGCCATTAACTTTATTTAGAAATTCTCCATTCTAAATAAACCTTGAACGAAATGTTTCCTATGTTTTTTTTTTTCTCGAAAACTTTTCAGTCAGTTAACCACCTAAAATAGTTTGTACCATAAAGCTGAATAAGTAAAAATCGATTTTTTTTAAAGAACTTGAGATTCGATTTTTTAAGCTTATTTGGACAAAAGCATCCTTTCTTCCAGTAAGTATACTCTTTAGAGATAAAATCGCATTTTATTAGGTTAAATTTATTATCCGTCGTAATATGTGAACAGAAATGCTTTTACTATATTCCTCTAGCTTCAAAAATGCGATTAGAATCGGAACTCCTCAATATTTACCACAAAAGTTTTGTGGAAGTGACTTTTGTTTCCATAAACATGTCAATGGACTTACCCAACTGGATCAACAGAAACTTCAGCTACAAGGAAACTGGGTCAGGACGAACATTTCTAGAAGCATTAAAATCCCCAGTTTTTTTTCCTCGTAGTTTTGTATTTCCTTAGAATAATGTTTTTTTTCCTCCTTGGGATTATAAGGATCCGCAAATATTTGTGAGGATTTCCTCTCTTCTATTTGAGAGACTAATTAATGAATATTCAAAACAAATGTAATTATTTTGTTGTAACTCAGGGTCGACTCTCAATTAATCCTGAAAATGCTTCATTTTATGTCCGTTTAACAATGTTATTTGCTAATTTTCGTTATGTAACAAGAATTTATCGCTAACCTAACAAGCCACAAAAACTACGCCATTGGCAGAAAATTTAACACCACCAAATTGCAGAGCGTTCTCCCTCGCGGACACCAAACGTCCTTCAATTTGCATCTCATTAATTCAAATGCAGCGGGAGCTGCACTCAGTCATGAGATGATTCTATTGGGATATTATAAAGCAGAGCTTCTTCTGGAAGCACTTGTAAATGCAAATGTGTTTTCGTATTAAAGTTCACCGTGTTTTGATGCAAAATTTTTGGGATCGATTTTGTTTTTGTTTTGTTTCAAGCATTATTTAGCAATTTTTGTGAATAGAGTTAATATTTTTCGGGATTATAAAAGTTTAGGGTTAGTAAAAATATTTACAACAGAACTTCAGGTTTGGGACAAAGCTGAATATGCTTCATTAATACCTATAATGTTTCATCATATTTCGGGTAGAGTCATGCTGCCGTCGTTGACAAACTTATGTGCTTCCCGGATCAAGAAGTTTACTAGTCCTTTAGTGGATACGATAGCTTGCCACCGATAGCTTGCTATAGCTTGCCATGAGTTTTTATTTCACTATACATATACTAACAGGCTTTACGTCTGATTGTCTATCTGACATGATTAGATAGTTGCACTGTTCGTCTTTCGCCTCAGACATTCCTGGAGACAGATCTCTAAGTCATATCACTCCACCTGAAATACTGAAACGAGTTTGCCTAGGCCTACTACCAACCTACATCTGGATGTTAACACATCTGCTTCGGCAGTCTCTTCTTCAATTCTGGATTCTTCTGTGAGCCAAAGTTTCAACTCTGTTTGCACTTTTGGCGACCCTCGGTCCAGGTCGAATTGCGGGCAACCTTCCACGGGTATTCGGTAGTGGTCAGTATGTGGCCTGACCATGCCTAATCGTATACCTCGACCTAGCATACGACCGGAGAAAATGACCTCTACGGAACGAGTCTGATGAAAGACTGAATTGGGCCTGGTGAAACGGCTTCTTTTTTAACTGGAAAGATCGTAGGGGTAGGAAGCTTAAAAGCTTCAAAGTGAAGCTTTCAAAGAGATAATCATCCTTTGGTCTGGTGGTTGAATATTTATTTTTGAAAAGTTTTTCTGGGAGCGGGGTTATTAGCAATGAATCGCGGTTCGCTACAGTTCTTACTAAGGATGAAACTGAACATTGCATATTAACTTAAAAAATAGGTGTTTTTTATATAATACATGTAGACATGAGTTTTTTTGTTTCATATGTAGGTAAAAAAATAAAAAAAGGTAAATGCTGATACACTAAATACATCAGGGATGGACGTGGTGATCTTTCCAGCAATTTTTGCCACGGGAATAACATAAATGCAATTGACCTCTCGGGCGGAAAGTGCATGCATGTCTTCCATTTCTTACAGTATTTGCAGGGCTTTTTACGATCTGGAACTCATTCAAGAACATAATCTATTTGGTCGAACCGTACGTCTGCAACGGAATGCCCTGACTTTCTACCAATAGCAGCAATATTAATAGGCTGCGATACGCTTGAAGGTCGACCAACGCTTCGTTTTTGAACAGAACTGCCTAGACCTTGAGCGATTTTCACGCGAAACTGATATAATGTCGTGTTTTTTTCCGGTAAATCCTTGCAGCATCTTTAGCAGTTGATCTGCGATTCAACACGAAAGCATTTATGACTGCCATATCCAGAAGATGATAGAAAATGCATCTTATTGCATCCGTTGTTTTTATACGAAGCCCACGTCGTCCCATATAGGAATCGATGAGATCAACTCCTCCCATATGTGAATTATATTCGCGAATGATTTGTGGCTAGTCGACTTCTATATATTTTTTTTATTTTTGTCGTAGCTAGACGCTTTTGCTACCTTCATGTCTGGATTCGATTTTTGAAACGGTTGGACTCTGATGTAAGTTTTTTTTTTTTTTTTTTATGTGGTAGTGCTAATCTCAGGAGTCACCCTTTGTACTACTAGTCCGTCATGTCATTTGTCACGTCATGGTGCAATGTCTAGCAGTAAGCTTAGTACGGGGGAGGGGTGAGGGGAATAGGTTAGGGATTATGAAGGTACGGGAGGGTATTGAAGAAGGTGGTGATGAACCCTGCGTTTGAACTCTTGGATGTTGTAGGAGCTCGGAAATACCGACTGCGAGAGATTATTCCACAGTCGAGTTGTTCTATTTACAAACGAATTCATATCTTGTTGAGTGCGTGAAAAGGGTAGTTGCTGGTGCAGGGAATGGGACGAGTGGGCTAATCTGGTGTTGCGGGTATAAGATTGCCGTGGAGGCAGAAGAGCGTTTAATTCGAAGGAACAGTCACTATGATAGTAGCGATAAAATTTTGTCAGTGCTGCTACATTCCTACATGCAAGTTGATCAAAGACTGACGATTATGGTATCTTTCAAGAGGATAGTGGTGAGATCGATGCCATATGCACAACTCACATACTCAACTGCTTGACCTCATTCTACGTTTTTGATACGAAAAAGGTGCGTTGACCTTTTTTGGCATGTTCAGCTTCATTAGAACAATTTGTCTAAATTCGAATTCACCCCCAGTGCGATTTCATGTTAAGATTTTTTTTTATGTGAAAGACTAGAGTCACAGGAAAGGCCCTTTATACTGTTGACAATCTATTTTCTTCTTATAGAGTGCAATGTCGAACAGCAGCTCTAGTCGGGGAGGAAGGAACTGCTACAACCTTCCCTCGCTTTGGTGGAGCGGGGAAGGGCTAAGGAAGGCTATGACAGAAGGAATCAGGAATGTAAAGAGGGAAGAAGGAAAGTTATGTAGGTGGGAAAGTGGAAAAGGCGAAGGACCGTGGTGGGCCTGGCCGGGATTCGAACCCGGGACCTCTGGGATAGCAGTCAGGCGCCTTACCCCTAGACTACCGAGGCCCTCGAAACGAAACATGGCCATTAACAACAGCGCTCCGATGTATCGTCGAATCTGCACTGCATCAACGTTGAATCTCGTGTTTATATTCATCGTTCGTACATTCCGATTGGTTTTAAGAACAATCAAATCGATGAGTGCATCATAATACAAATACTCCATCGGTGAATTCAGATTCTTCACTGTTTACGACAATGCAGTCTTTCCTTGAAACGCTACTTCATTGACAAGGGATTACATTGAACTTTTTCTTTTGTCGATCGCATCCAACGAGGAAAAGTGCAAAAAGGTACGACTTTCTGTATTGTCATTTACATACCTGTTCCAGGAAAACCACCTGCATATGGTACTATTCGTGGTCGCGAAGCCTCTATTGTTGGTAACGTCAATCTGAGTCTCTTCGCTGGCTTGAAAGTCAAGGCTGAAACAAATAGGTCCGTTATACTTAGTTCGTTCCTTACGTTCTTTCGTTGGGGGCTTTCGTCTTCGCGAATTTAACGCCAGCGACTCACTTGCTGGAGGAATACGTTTTTTGTTTATTATTTTAATTCTCACTATACACGACTTACTCGCTAGGGTTTTCGGCTGAAAACCGACTTCAGTGCATGAGCCATCCCTTCATGGTAGTTTGTGGAAAATCCACGCTTAGGGGGCCAAACAGTCTCCTGAGGCTCGCCAGCCGCAGTTTGCCGACCAGTTTTCTAGACAATAAACTAAATTTCAATTTGGACTATGTAATATTACTACCAGAGGCAACAAGCTTCTAGGCTTTATGAAGAGTATGGCCAAAGAATTTAACAACGCTCGTGTGACTAAAATACTTTTCTGTGCATTCTCCGATCCGATCTGGGATCCCATATTCCTGGTTAGTAACAAGCGGCTTGAGTCAGTGCAAAAGAAATTCCTCCGCTTTGCTCTGAGTAGTTTACACGATCCGCGTGATTTTACGAGTTGGTAACGCTGGTTGCACCCTGACTGGATTCGAATCACGGACCACTGGGATGGTATTCGTACGCCTTAACGACTAGGCTAACGTGATCGACAAATTTATTGTGAAAAAAATGAATATGTGAAAAAATTATTGTGAAAAAAATGAATATGAAATAAAAGTCTATAAATTTTATAATTTTACACTATATTTGTTTAAACTTATACCTTTAGTCACACCTAAAAAATTCTTGATTGAATGAATTTTTTTGTTAAGTAATTAAAAATTCGCTTTTTTTGATCGCAAAATATATTAATTTTATTTACTAAAGTTACTTTAGATGAAACATCAAATCATTTCAACAAAACAAAAAAATTACTATAAAATTTAAAGAGTGACTTACATTTAATATTTCACTATTTTTATTACTAACCAAGCATGATTTTTTCCTATATAAATTGTGACCTACACATCTATACATATAAAACGCTTCTTGTATATATTTAACGCAAGTAAAAATTGAGATAACATTTATTAATTGCATTTTTTTTTTCTTTTTTTTACATTTAATCTTAAATATAAAAAAAACCAAACTCATATAAAATTCATCAAATTACAAAAAATAAAAAAAAATAAACAGAGCCTCTGGAAATGAGTTACCTACTAGGAATAGCTGGAGGTTGCTTAGCTGCTCTCCTCATTTTAATATGTTTATGTATATATGCAGTTAGAGCTAAAAAATGTTGTTTTAAAGGTTAGTGCGATTCATTTTTTTTATTATTAAAAATCATTCAGAAAATATTTAAAAAATTATTTATTTAAAAAAAAATATATTTATAAAAATTCTTTTGACTATGGTTGTGTGTAGGGTTTGTACAAAAACCGACTTTTTTAAAAACTGGTTTTCAAATTTTAACCCTTCAATGAAGTCGGTTTAAACCGGAGTTGCAAGAGATCTCCAAACAATAAAAATATTCTCAATCTTTCGTCACCATCAGATATCTGAGTTTAAATTGAGTTTTTTTTACCAGCATTCATAGCTCGTTGAGCCAAATGGAACCGGTTTTCGTTAATGGACAAGTGCGGTACTTTTTCTTCTTCATCTAAATCAGTAAGCTGTGCTATTATTTGGAATGCGTGTAGCTGCCTATCCCGCTCAGGATAGAGTCTCATATGGGCACTTCTTTCTCTAATCTGTTGTTCCGTCGCAAGGAAAGCTGGTCTAGTACTATTGTATTCTCCAATCAGCTCACTCTCGTTACAGTAAAGCATACGGTGCCGGTGGATCGTTTTGGACTCGGGTGGGTAGTCTGACAAACTCACCCCTTCGAAATTGTTATTTGGCAACAAACTTTCTTAGAAGGTAGATCACTTCATTGTGAGTCGGAAGATAGGCCCACGGTGTGCAGAACCACACATGGAGTTCCGTAGAGATCTATCCTGGGTCCTCTCCTATTGATCAGAATGTATTTAGACTACGCATCCCAAAAAGAGTAAATTAAATTGGGGTAGTTGTCGTAGGACGACGTCTCTACTATGCTGTTATGCTGTAAGGGCGATGACGGAATGATTTTCGTCGGAAAATGCGAACGTACCGACGAAATAAATTCGTTGTGTGCAGCCACTAAAGCAACGGCGACCAATTGCAGCACAGTCTCATTTCATAGCACCCATGCAACTTTGACAGGCAGCTGCTACGAAATAGGAAGTAGATTGATTCGGTTGGCATGTAATCTATTCGTTTTTTGACCGTCGCTGTCGGTCTCTCTTAGAAGGTTTACAGCATGAGATCGAATTAGGCGCGAACGAAGCTATCTAAAGCCTACACAATTCTATGAACGCCCCAAACCTTGGACGCTTTTTGGTAGGACACATCGTGTGGCCAATACTCAAGCTACGAATGTCCAATGTGAAGCTGACTCAATCGTTGATGCTGAGATGCTGACTCAATCGTTGGAAACCAACATTCGAATGAAACTTTCACCGCATTGTATAGAGCCGGCTTAAGAGATTAAAACGCGCCCCGTTCTCACGATTGGTGAGCAGAAAACTCAAGTTTTGCTGACCACTAAACTGAGAAAACAAGTGTCCGTAAAGTTCAAGGTATGGGAACAGATCAGGTACCACGAAGGGAGGGCATTACGGATAAGGCTTCCGCTATTTGTGCAGCATTTCCAACAATGCTCATTCTTGCCTTATGGTGCGTCCACCCTACGCGGACTTAGGTTATATGCGCTTTTACCTTTTTTTTTCATATAAAGTTTAATGGCTTTTTTGCGATATTTTTAATGGCAAAGGCAGTATGGCCAAACTGCGCGGACATAAGGCTGTGCTCAAAAAGGTACATTGGGCTTCTCGACGGTTTTCTCAATTTACTCACGATTCAGAAAATTAAAAGGCCATGCGCGCTGTTTTCTGAGACCATACGGCGAAAAACGCGTGAGATCTAAGTTCGCGTAGTGTGGACGGCCCATTAGGCAGCGTCAATGTGAGCAGCAGCGTTTAACAGGACGCTTAGCAGCGTAAATGGATGACCACATACACACTAAGCGCACTCCATGAGTGCTGGGTGTACAGGGCCAAATCTAACGATACGGCGTGAGTGGTATAGGGAGCGCCAAAACAATTGGGAATTTTACACGTAGGCGGGGAAATGACAACTCCATGCATATTAACATTTCGCTTACAAGCAACAACACTCTCTTCCGTAGCATTTGACCACGACAAGAGTCGCAGTGACATTGATGGAATTGTGATTGTGTATAAATGAGAGCGATTTGAGTTTTTAAATGAACGGTGTGACGTTGCGCACTTTTCTTTTCGAATCTACTTTCGTGGTGGGGATTTGAGACTCTCGATGCGCATGACAAAAGCGATTTTAAGATTCCCAAATGTTTTGCCATAGAACATAGCAAGAATGATCCCCATAGAGATCATGGCGAAAGAAGGCATGCTTCTCTATAATCCAGAATTTGTTACAGGGGTGCCAATACAGTTCGATAGCGATGCGAGTCCGTAACAGAATGGAAAGAAAAGTGGTACGAGTCTGTTAAGGTTGGATGGACCTACAAACTTATTCCAAATATGGGGAGATGGGTTACGAGGGAGCGTTTTGAAGTCATTTGCGATCTCATGCAGTTTTTGAATGGAAAATGGGAAATGAAGGATATAGTAAATACATCCATCATTTCGGGCGCAATGACTCACCACTGTGCCCGGCACGTCCAGGTATCTAGGATCAGGAGCACGTCTTCTTTTATTACGTGATATTCGGCGAATATAAGACTGAACTACAGCCAATAGCTGAGGCGCCACTACCACCGGAGACACTATCCTAGGAGACATGATCAGAAAATAGGATGGGTGGGGTAAAATGGAAGGTACGCTGAAACTTGCGGCTGGAAGAACGTCAAAGAAACCCCTGGAGTATGAGCAGCTGGACGACCAGGATATGTTTTATTGGGCATACAGTAGCCTGAAGCTTTTCACCTTCAAAAGAACGAAAATAAAAAAAAATGATTGAACTCCAGGAGCTTTAATAAATACGAAGAAAAAATGCTTACACCTTAGGACTACTTTCTCTCAAATTCCGGGTAGGTATTTTACCCACCCTGAATTTTCCGGGTGGGTACTGCTACCCATAATACTCACATTATCCGCCGGCTATGGCCAGGGGCGGCGCTTGGGTTTTTGCGCCCGATGCACCATGCCATATTGCGCCCCATAAGCTGTTCGCTTTTTTAACGCAGTGAAGGACAATGGCAAGAGACACAAAGACTCGCTGTATGGGTGGGAAAAATAATTTTCATACTTTGCACAAAATTTAGGATGGCACCATGCATATAACTTAAAGAAAAGATTACATAGGGTATTTCATATGGGTCAATGGAATGGCTCTTGTGAAAACCCATGCGACTCTTCATCGCTTTTCAAAAGAGAACGAACGATAACAGCGCATTTTTGTTGTCTGAAACTACGCCCCCGACCAATTGCGCCCGGTGCAAGTTCACCATTTGCACCTATGAAAGCGCCGCCCCTGGCTATGACCGTGGTAGGATCGGTGTAGGATCGAATACTGGTAATATCTAGAATTGATATGGCTTTGCCAATAGTGGTGCCACCTGTAAGACACCTAACTTTCTTCTTTCTTCTTCATGACTTTTTGTAACCTCGCAATCATCGTGATGATGTAATGTATAAATTTAAAACGGATTTTTTTTTTTTATCAACCCAGATTTGAAAACCGTATTTTTAAAACCGACAAACCCTAGCTGTGTGTCTATTTCCGTTTTTGCGTGTTATTTTTGATTCAAATTTTTATCACAAAAAAACCATGAATGGATTTTTCAAATAGAATTGAAAATGAACTCCTGAAGGAGAGAAGATTTATATGTATGCATAGTATATGTATATCCTTTCCTCTCGCCTCTCCATTTCCTGACTTTGTTCCTTCCTTCCTTTAGTCAGAAGTGAAGCAAAATTTTACCTTTTGAGAAGGGTCAAGCATCCACAGTGGTCCAAACAGTATCTGCATCATGATAATAACTCACTTGGCGAGTCAAGTCTAAGGTCCTTATCGTTCATGAATAATTCCCTTTTCTCCATGTTTCAGTAACATTTTAATATGCAAAAGTGGCGCCCCCAAAAAGGTCATTTAAAAAAGCATAAATACACCACGCGCTGTGGTGTGTGCTATCCAGAGGGCAAAATACCACCTTATGTAGATCTCTTGCAAAAATATGAAGTAGGAACAATTTTTTTTTATACATACAACTATACATTATATACAATGTAAAAATAAAAATCCAACATAGTCAAAAGAATTTTTTAACCAGACCAACACCTCCTCCTATTTTCGTCCTTTTTAACTCTTGCGATTTTGTTTTTGTGTTTTTTTTTTCTGTCCTTACACTTTTTTCTGGTTATTGTTTTATTTTTAAGTCATTTTCTCGAAAAATGTATTTTTTTTCCTACCTGCGAGTAACTTTTCCTGTCTACGTTTTACCTGAAATATCCTTTTCCCCCTAGCACAGTGTTTCTTTTCCTCCTTGTATTTAAAGTAAGAGGAAAACCTTAAAGAATTTCGTCCCCCCTTTTTATATTTCTATAAATTTCAGGTCGTTCCGGCTATAAATCATCAGATAAGGACAGGTAAAAAAAATTTTGCTTTAAGTACCTGAATTATTGTTGTTATAAAAAAACATAAAGCGAGTCATTTTTTATTTATTATTATATTTTTGCTTTTTTTTTTATTTTGATTTATTTTCCATTGATGTTTATTTGTGCTCAAATTTTCGTGGAGAAAAATACAAATACAAAATTGATTTTTCTTCCATGTTTGGAAATTCACAAAACAAAAAAAAAATTGATACTCTCAGAAAAAATCAGCGTACTCAAAAAATAAAAATAAAAATAAAATTTCATTCAATTACTTTTTTCTGTTTTATTCAGATCGATTTTTTTTATTCGCTGAGATAAAGGAATGGAGTTTTGGGTGCATTTGGGTATGGATACGAACGAGTAGATTGTTTTCAGTACGGTCTGCTGTTTTCAATACGACAATCAGATTCGTAATTGACTGGAATAAAATCGAACCATTTTTGTTTTTTATGTATGCATTACTTTATCTGATGGCTTTTAATTTCAATGGATGAGCGCTCATTTATTCATCGTTATTAATAAAATGTAATAATTTTGGGAGTTTTGGTACGAGGATTTTATGGGAGGGTATGGAATAAGAGGCGCCAACCACCTCAGTAGTCTCTGTGAGTGTCCAGCCTTGAAGGAGATTTGGTTTCTTGGGATGTGCCCTTTTGAGAACGAAAGTTTTAAGCAGATTCAAAATTACAATTCGCTGATATAATATGATATTGGATTCTCTTTGTCGAAATGTGCTTTGCAGATATTGCCATGGCGAAGTGCGTGCAATAAATATTTAATTCGGGATACTTTAGTTAACATCAAAAGGAGGACGAGTCTGCCTCCTCATGTTCTTTGTGGTGATTACGACGAGCAAGGACTCGTTTTGGCCTTATTCGCTTTTTTCAAGCCACTGACTGGGATTTGTGTTTTCGTAGAGCAAACTATGCCGCTCTCTGTGTCGCCATTATTATACGAGCGGGTATGCGTTTGTTTGTTTCTTACTCTACCAAATCTTTGAAGCTTAGGCCGAACAGATGGTTCAATGAGGAATTTATAAAGACAATCAAAGCTAAAGTCACATCGTTATGAGTACATCAAATCAAAGCCGGATAAAGGATCTGGAGGCCCATAGGCAGAAAGTGTGGTGTGGGCCCCTCCGCCCCTCCCTCTAAAAAAAAATCAATCCATTAACCTTGACAACGGAAAGAGAAAAATATCTTAATGGTTTCAAATTCAATATCAATACAGTCGCTAGTACCATCTCCTGTAGCAAGAGATTTGAATGACGAATTAAATTGAGGAAGAAATTGGAATAGAAATAAATTGTAGAAAACAGAATTTTGTGCTTACAGTTATATTGGAATTTAATGAAAGTACATTATTACCTCTTCACAAAAATACATTATTTAAAAATCATTTGTACTAAGTATAAGTATCGACAATCAACCTAATGGACATTCACAAATGAAAAACACATTTTTAAAGCAATATCCGATCAAAGCTCCATTTTTCAACCGCTTTCAGACATTGTTATTACATCTAATAGTAATAGTTCTAGCTATCCACCACAACAGAAGAAGAAATTTTTGTTCTGGGTTGTCTAGACTATCTAGTTAAGTTTGAGTTGTGTGTGTTTTGTGGGTAAAAATATTATAAAAATTACTTGCCTTAACTTCAGAATCCAATTTGTATGCGAAACATTATAAATTCACCAAAACGCAAACGCTTCCCAAGACACAAACCGAAGCTTTAGCCCAAGACAATAACGAAAAGCTCGTTTGCGAAAGATGTTGCACTGGACCAACATTGGGGGAGAATACAAAACCATGTTTTGTGAATAAAATCATGTGTATTATGCTTGCTGCATCGGAGCGACGAGTTACAATGTTTAGGGGTAGTACAGGAGGGCTCAATGGCTGAAATAAGCATTTTGCCTTGTTTTATGTGATGGATTGCATAAAACATTTTTGTATGTGGAGCGGGCCCCTTTGCGAGCGCCTATGTTGCCTATGCTTAAATCCGGCCTTGCATCAAATTGAGAAATTCCTGTAATTCTATCCGCAAAAAAGTCCAAACATGAGTTGATGATAGATTGAGAAGTAAGATCCTTAATATCGCTGGAGGCACTAAAAAGTAACTTCCATCAAGAAGAATTTAAATTCCTCCTCAACACCTACTTTCATTCACAACAAAGAAGTGATACAGAAAGCAAATCCATGACCGACTTAATAGCATCTCTGTTCACCTCAAATTCCTTTACCCGATACTGCCATGACATTCCCTCCATAATACCACCTACTGAATGGACCTCACTCCAGTACTCGCGAGGTTTTACGAGGGTGATCTGAAAATGACGTCAAAGTGAAGATGGCAGCACTTGTCCATAAAGCTAATGAATGTAGTTCTGCATCTTTTGACAGTTATTCACCAAAGTTTCAGCCATTTTGGACAAGCAGTTGTTACTTGACAGTCATTTGTGTGAGTCGATGTGAGTGTTTTGTGAAAATGATGAGTGAATGATGATGAAATTATGAGTTGGACTCTGTGTCATCATTTACCACAGTGAAATTATATATGGAAACAACCAGTGTTGCAAAATATGTGATTTCCGCTGACATCATTGATTCCGATCAGATGTTCTTTCTAATCTAAATATGAGAGGAATCAGTTTATGAGCGGAATTAAATTGAAACAAGTTGGGATGTGGGTTCGACCCTTTCGGTCCACACGATCAACTTCCCAGTATGATGGATGTTGAATATTATGATTGGATATTTTAATAATAAATGAACAATAGGCAATATAGAATATGTAGGTATATAATACCGAGAATTTGTCACAATTGTTTATCAATATTTTCGCTAAAATATTACAAGATTAGGATGACGCATATGTATATAAAATTGATGTATTAATGTTTTTCGGCACCTCAATGAAGTCGATATAGTTTTTAGTTCGCGAGGTATCGTGCAAGTACAAAAATCACTTAAGTCATTTAAACCAAAAAACCGCTGGCCGAATATTATAAAAATCTTTTCAGATTATATTGTCGCTAATACGCTTCGAACGGCACCTCAAGTAAGTCAATATCTTTCGTGGTTCGGGGGAGCCACGGCTGGACCGAATTTCATGAAAATCTTTTCAGATCATATTTCGGTTAATACGCTTCGAACGACACCTCAACGAAGTCGATATCAGTTTTGGTTCGCGCGATATCGTGCAGGAAAAAATGACCACATCCGTACGCACACACACACACATACTTCCTCCCAATTTTTTGCTTAAAATGCTCCTGGGACCTTAAAAGATGAAAATACGTTGAAATTTTCGATTTCGATTTTCGGACCGATTACAATAACTTCCTATACTGGGAAGTTAAAAAAACGTGGGGACTAGTGAAAAATTCCGGTGTTAATAAAAAAGAATATGGATAAAGAGTTTCACGCTTTTTTACATTTTGAAAAATAGGTTGGGTCTATATACTAGCTGGAGCAAGAAAAACTTTACATTTAAAATTATATTTTTTACTTTTAGCTCATTTTAAAATAAAAGCGTATTTTTTAGTTTTTTAGTTTTAATTTTCTACTTTTTAGTCTATTATACGTCTTCGGCCATTTTGTTGTGACCGCTTACTGTACTGTACTTTTAATACCCTTCCATTTGATACCCTTATCGAGGGGGATGTAATGAAAAAGAGAATCCGCCATATTACATATATTGGCCGCCATTTTCAATTTTGAATGACGCCCATATCTAATTGTATTCTACTTGTCATACCCTTTCATTTGATAACCATGTCGGGGGTCAGGGAACACCATTGCAAAATTCAGCCGCCATCTTGGAATCACCATCTTGATTTATTTACAAAATGGTCAGATTGCATTGTCACGCGACCTATGCATATGTGCATCATTTGAAGTTAAATATGTATCAGGAATATGTATGTATGTATTGGTTTAAATAAAGTTGCAAGATTTGTCTGCATACAAGAAAATGCGTAAATACATACATAACTTTTTCCAGTGAGGTTATTTGAGAAGGTGTCCAGAAAAGTTGTTCAGAATAGTCTTTCCCCTCAGCATACCCACTTTAAATTTGTTTCGCTGAAAGCGAATTTTCAAAAAAATTGTACAACAACAACAAATAACTTTTTCCAATTCTTTTTTCTATAAAGCTGCGTCGTTGATTTATTGGACCAACTTGTGGTTAAAAACCTTCCTTGTTAAAACTTTGGTTATAAGCCTAATATTGATTTGGTACTCATGTTTCAAATCTCCCTGTGAGCAAAACATTCGCGGTTCCTCACTGTTGCTTCGAAATCGCAAAGCAAGCGTTCCGTAGTTTCGAAAGCAGCTCTACATAACCAAATCTTTTTTTGGGACTTGAGGGGCACCCTGGGTATTTGTCTAGCTAAGACGCAAGAGCTCGTCAATTCAATTCCTGATGGCCGCACATACGTGGCAGCTCGCTAAGCTATTTAAAAGTTTCCGACCAACAAGTGATGAGTTTTGACTTTACTCTAGGCTGCCCATAGTCAATTTCATTAAAAATTTGTCCTCTGTGGTCTGGAATCTACTACATCAAGGTAACGGGCCTCGGTAGTCTAGGGGTAAGGCGCCTGACTACTATCCCCAGAGGTCCCGGGTTCGATTCCCGGCGGTGCCACGGTCCTAGCCTTTCCCAATTTCCCGCCTACATAACTTTCCTTCTTTCTTCTTCCCCCTTTGCATTCCTGATTCCTCCTATCATAGCCTTCACTAGTTCTCTTCCCCGCTCCACCAAGCGCATGTCATCGGTTGGTTGATGAGATTCAATTCGTTTCAGGAGGCATAACACTCCAGCGAGTTGTTCGCGATACCTCGATGTCAGAGTCGCGAAATGGTTGGAAGTAGGTGAAATAAAAAATACCGCAGCTAGGTTGTGACAGTTCTTTCCTTCACTTCTCTCTCTATCTTCCGACTAGAGCTGCTGTTCGACATTTCAAAAAAAAAAAAAATATAGTCGACAGTACAAAGGGGCCTTCCCTAAGTCTCTAGTGTGTCACATAAAAAAAAAAAAAAAAACATTGTTGTTTCTGCTGAGGGATTTTAGAGATAGGAGTCAGTCCAGGACAGTCTTTCATGATACCCTGTGGGATTTAATAGCCAACAGGGCAACTTGTTTGTCAGAGAAATAACGATTTTGGAGCTATTTGGAAGTCTATTAATGCAATCCTGGAGACACACTTAGAGTACATCAGCTTGAAAGCCAGGGGGGGCAATGCCATGGGCAATGAATACGTTAAGCCTTAGGCTGTATCCCATTATTGGTTTGAGAATTGGTGCATTAATTGTTTACCTCAGTTAGTAACAATTGTCTTGCACTATAAATGATATGAACTCGTGAACTTGTGTCGGTTTTCTCAACCACAGGGGCACTCTCCACATTCTAGAGAGAAATTATTTCATATTTTTAGCTTCTGTGTGCAGTTAATAGCTGCATTTCTTGGCCTTTAAACGTCCCTAAAAAACTCTTCTTAATTGAGATAAAAAATACATCCCAAACGCAAATTTGAGCTCAGAAACTTAAGTATGTATATGCTTTTCTCTCTGCCTGTTGCCCGAACGTGGATTTTAGACAGAGCGTGGATTCAAGGCAAACAAATTTCTGTGCGATTAAAGAGCTCCAATTTGCCTTTGGATTTAAACGGGCTTTTATAGATTTGAATTAATATCCCATTTCGAGTAAAAATCGGACTAACCCATTCTTAGCCTGAAACAGGCACCCACAACTTCAAAATGGCTGCATCGAGCCCGAAACAGGAACGGTATACCTACGTAAAAATAGGACTCACCCGCATTTAATATGAAACAGACGCGGTACTGAGGAGTAAAAATAAGATTCGACCGTTCTTACCCTGCATAGTCCGCGCAACACGCCCGGAACGCCTGAATAAAAACTCTACTTGCCCAAATGCAGCCCATTATATTCACGAAAGAAATATTCCAAACGAAGCACGGTACGCTCACACATTTTGATATAAAGCGAGGAAAATTGGGGATTTAAAAATAAAGAGTGTCATTAAACATACTCTCGTTCGATTGCCCAGGTCAAGCAGTCTTGAACTTGGTTAGTATTTAGTTGGGGGACCGCTTTTTTAACACTTGGTTACGACCCACCTCTGACGGGTAAATTTTTAGATTTGCTTGTGACAAGTGCCTTTATTTACTAATGCGTGTTTTTACTCGATTTGGAAAATACATAAGTATTTGTCATGTGTCGCAGCCGAAAATCGAGTAATGCATACGCTAAGGCAGTTCGCAGAAATGTCGAAAAAGTGCCGATTTTGAGTTCCGCTATAATCACTGTGTTTAGGCTATAAAGATGGTCTTCAGTGGAGACATTCTTCTTAGTAGTGACAGTCTATTCTGAGTTTTCACTACAGTACTGAAGGGGCAAACAAGCTAGAGGCAGTTAAGAAGCCGGGGTCTACAGCGAAAGCGTTAAGTTTGGTAGAGTGTTTAGGTAGTAGCCGAAGCGTCCAAGTTTAAGGCAGAAGCTTCAAAGTGTCAGGAGGATTTTTATCTTGGTGCAAAACATTTCGAGCTGGCGGTATTGATTCTACGACTATCGGGTGATGGAGGCTTATCGAATGACTACAAAATCTAGGATATGATCAAATACTGCGGCCAAAATAGGCCTATTGTATACGTACCCAACTAACCGAACAGACTATCAGCCTTCCGGATGAATGCAAGAAAGTCTTTAGTCGAAGAAGATCGGACTTGAGCGGGGCCCATAAACTCTCTCATATACGTTCTTCTTCTAAACCAGATCAGAGCAGGACATTCACAGAGATTATGTGTGGAAGTCTCATCGCCTTCTATGCAGAGTCAGCATTCTGTCTGTTGAGACAGTTCTAGGTTGTGGAGGTGATACCGCAGGCATACATGGCCAGTTAGATAACTTTGAAGCGTTTAGAGAAATGTACCCGAACAGCTTTATTTGGGTTTATTGACAGACCCTCCGTGGTACACCATCTTTGAACTTCTAGGAAGCTGTTCTCATGACCTCTATAATGGTCAGGTCGAACTTCCCAGATAAGATGATGGCAAGATCATCTGCATAGCCTATCCGAATCTGGTTTCGAATTTAGTATGGTCAAAAGTTTATCTACAACTAGTGGCTAGAGTAACGGGATAAAACTTCACCCTGAGGGCAGCCCTTAATAGCTTTTACACTAATTGTGGAGACATCTGGGGTAGAGGAAGTGCCACGATCCCACGCTTGTAGTTCGTGATTTATCCACTCAATTGTGTGAGGATCCAGGTTTCTGAGAGACAGTGCTCTATAAATAGAATCATAGCATCTTGGATGTTAAGGAACGAAATCCGTATCCTTAGCGAGGAAAGCTTTTTCGATTTTGCTGACCACGTGATGTACCGTAACCTCTGTTAATTTACCCTTTGACATAGCGATCCAGAAAGACTCCACCTCCTCCCGGGGATTTATAGAGTTGCAAAGAAGACACTGCCAATTTGACCTTTTCACGAACGAAGGTGTTCCCAGAAAGACTCCTGGAATAACGGTCTGAGATGGTCCTATGGCCACACCCAGCATTCTGGGGGATTGAACCAGGAAAGTAGGTGCCTCAAAGCCAACTCCATCGAAGGTAAGAAAGTAGCTTTTTGGAGTCTGGCTGGACCGAAGGAAGGAATAGAGAATAGGTAGATTGAAAAGGAATATGTAGGATGGAGTTTGAGTTTCAATTCCTATATGTTGCATGAGCTTACACCAAAGAAAGGATATTTGTTGTAACAAATATCAAAACGAACAAATTTTGAAACAGGCCTTTGATTTCGCAATGTCGATATCATCAATAGCATATTATAATGTTAATCAGCTATACTTGACTAATAATGGGTTGGTTTTTCATAGTCGAATCAAAAGTGGGTCATCCATGGGCTGGCCTGCTCGACTTGTCCTTCTAATATCCATGAGGCTAAACTTTAGTCGTCTGCACGTGCTTCATAAAATAAAGGCGGGCAACTTTTGTTATGATTGAACTAATTCAGTACTTATTTTTCATTTTCATCTTTAATCAAATCTCTCGTTAACATCTTCAATTGCATCAGTGGCTGTGTAATCCTTTTTGAAAAAATAAAACAATATCACGAAACTGATTACACACGAAGATAAATGTTTTAATTAAAATTAAATGTAGAATATTATCCTGTCAAAATATCAAATCGATAAGTGATATCAATGAAATGCAGACTTAATTGCAATGAGCACAAATAAACATTTTAATTAAATTATTACACATATCAAAAAAATATAGTATATGTATATATAAAACTCAATTTAATTTTCATTATTTCCATATAGCGAAAAAGCTGACCTAAAATCACGATCAGATAGCACAAGCGGACCACAAGGTGATTCAATATATACAACACCAGCTGGCTTCCATCATCATCATCATACTGGACACGGATCACCAGAAGCAATGAAGGTACGAATGGCAGCTATGATATTACAGCCCCCAACTAGGGTCTAGCAGGCAATTAGTACTGATAATAATAAAACTAGTAACAATAATATTAATAATAATAACAATTTAATAATTGGGACTAATCAATCCGATGAGGATAATAATTCAAAAACCGATAATATCATTAATAATAGTGACGATATTAACTGTGAAAATATTAATAAATTTATTAATAATATCGAAAATCAGCAGCAACAGCAGCCCCATGACAATAATATAATAAAGAAAAATATCGATATTATTGGTAAATATCGATATACCGTTGGCAGTAATAGTATATTTAATAAAATTAGGTATCGTAATTATGATGATTATAATAATGATGATAATGATGATTATGATGATGTTGATAATGATGTTAATAATAGTGAAAATTTAATTAAATTATGTCAATTTAATTATAATAATAATAATAATAAACAATCGTGTTCATTAATACAATTAAGCTCAAATTATGATTTAGATAGCAGCAGCGTTCAAATATTTCGTAAAACAAAATCTGATGATATTATTTATAAAAAATGTAAAAATAATAAATATAAACAATTTAATAATAGTGAATTAAATCAAATACAATTTAATTTAATTAAAAATATTGTAAATATTGATAATAATTTAAGTGTTATTAATAATAAAAATAATGATGATGATAATAATGATGATGATGATGATGATTGTAATAAGAATAATAATGCAGATGATGATAATGATGATGTTGTTATAAAAAATGATAATACAATGATAATTAGTAATAATGATGATAATAAAATAAATAAAATAGATAGCTTTAGTGATATTAATAAGGAATTTGATATTATAGATAATAATGATGATAAAATTACAGATGATGATAATACAATTATAACAAATCCATTTTCTATATTTCATGAAAATGAAATAAATAATTTATCATATAATGAGAAAAATAATAAATTTAGTAAATCATGTACAAAATTGAGTCCAAAACAGCAACAACAATATCATCATCAACAGCATAATAAAACAAATATTACGAAACCAATGAAGAAACATCGTTCGGAAAAATCAATAAGGAAATATTTTGATGGTGAACAAAATCAAAATCATAATCAGCAGCTACAACATCAACAACAACAAAATAAAAAATCCCAACAAAATATTATTGTTGAAAATAATCATTATTTATATGGTGTACCAGTAAGTCATTTTGAGCGTCAAGATTTTTTTAAAAATGATGATTTCTATGATAATAATAAAACTTTGTGTAATAGTAAAAAATTTATAAAAAAAGACAATAATATATTAATATCAACAACAAATACAACAACAACAACAACATCTACTATAGCAGCAGCATCAACAACCCCATCATCAATATCAGCTGCAGCATCATCATCATCATCATCCTCAGCAACAATGGCAACAACAAATATAAAAGTTCCTCATTTAAAAAAATTAAAAATAAGTTATCCAAATCGTACACATTCATCTAGTATAACAAATATTAAGTCTGATGATTATAAAACGAATTATTTTGAAAAATTACAATTAAAAACTAAACAAGGATTATTAAAAATACGTGATAAATGCCGTAATATAAAAACGATTACAGATGATAATAATGAAATATGTAATAATCATATTGTTAGTAGTAATAAACAAAGTAAAATTGATACAAAACAGATTATATATAAAAGTTATAAATCCGAAATTGATTTAACAAAAAATTTACATTATTTAGATGCGTATTTACAGGAGAATTTCGATGAAAGCTTGAAAAATTATAAAAAATCATCGAATTCGGTTGGTAGAATATCATCGGCGAAATATAAGAAACAAAAGTTATTACTACAACAACAACAACAACAGCAACAATTATTAAATCAACAACAATTTAATAACGATGATGATATACCAAATGAAGTATCAAAAACTTGTCATAATGACGCATTTTTAAAATCAACTACGAAAAATAAGCAACAACAACAGCATAAACGTAGTAAATCATGTACGAAACCGATTAATTATACAACAATAAATAATACTACAGATATAGAACGACAAAGGAATGCTATAGTTTTAAATACTGATATACCAACAACACAGGCACTAATTAATTTCAATGATCGTAGTACAACAAAAAGTACAACAACATCCAGCTCAATAAGTAGTAGTGATTATGCATCAGTATTTAGTGGTCCATCAACAACAACTGAAGCATCATTAAAACTGCGCTATGAACATCCAAAAATCTCGGAATATTTTTTTGATAATTTATCATATCCATCAAATCATCAAGATATATTACAAAATAAATTATTTAATAATTTATCATCATGCGGACCATCATCATCGAATATGACTGATGTTACATCAACAACTGATGGTAGCGATGAGAATTTCTATCAAGGGCACAATTTTACTGGTTATTATAATGGTGTTGGTTGTGGTAGTGGTGGTGGTAATAATGGTGAAATAAATCCAAATATCGATGATATTGGTGAAGATGATGATTTTCATTTTAGTAATAATACATTAACAATGGATTGGTATCAAAAGAACGAAGAGGAAAAAAATTTTTTATTATATGATACATATCAACAAAATTATAATTATGATCGTAAAAATAATATAATAAAACATGAAGATTATTTAGAGCATTATCACAGTAATAAGAAAAAATCAACAATTGTTGAATATACAGATGATATACCGCATTATTTTATTAATGAATATACACATTGTACGGATATTAAAGATAATGAAAAACGTTTATTGTTGCATGATAGTGTAGTAGCATCATCAACGCCATCTGCAGGATCATCACAAGGAACAACAACAACTAGAGGGGATATAGCACAAATTGATGATGTAACAACAAAGACTACATTACACCAACAACAACAACAACAACAACAGCAACACAAACAGGAATATTATGGACTTAATTTTTGTGGATTAGATGAAGATAGTGTTAGTAGCAGTAGGGATACTATAAAATTGCCACTTTTACCATCATCAATGCCATCATCTTCTAGCCAGCAACAAAAGTTAAATCATCATCATCATACACACTATCAGCAGCAGACACCGCAGCAGCAGCAAAAACAACTACTACTGCAGCAGCTACACCAACAGCCATCAAGTTTGTCATTGCCCCAAAAGCAGCTACCACCATCTACCATATTATCTCCGGTAGTAACAGATAAAACGATGGGTGGAATAGAGCTAGGAATGGAGCTTGGAATGGATATACCATCTACCACCACCACCTCGACTGGAGGCAGCATTAGCAGAAGACGCTCTAGTGATATAAACACCCAGGCACTACAGGGTATAACAACTACAGTGATAACACAAAAATCTTTAGCAACATCATCATCATCTACAACAACAACATCACAGCAGCAGCAACCTACCCAAAAGGCAGCTACCACCGCTTCAAGTAATAATCGTCGTGAAAATCTGATTGACAATTTACGTAAATTTTATCAGCCACACTCCAAGAACATTGCTAAATCAAAAGGATCCAGCTCGAATGTCGCTATATCCCCACAGCATCATCCCCATACACATCCACATCAGCAGCACCATCATATCCAACAACAACATCAACAACAACAACAACTACAAACAAGAGCTTTAAGTTTTGATTACGACAATATTAGAACAGATGCTCCTCAAACTATTATACAACCACAAATAGCATCTGCTGTTATACAAAATAATCCTGCAGCAGCACCATCTAAAATAAAACGAACATATTTGGCCCATCATCATCAGTTGCGTAACCAAAACCACCTTCATCAACACTATAGCAGCTATCATCACCAGCAACAACAGCAACAACAACATCACCAACAACCACCACCACAACATTTTAGCAGTTTACCACATTCAAATGATAGAGAAAACTTCATTCTAGAGTATGAATGTTAACAGGAAATTATTGTCTTCTAAAAAATATTTAAATTAAAATTTAAAATGAGCAAAAGGATTCCCCATAAAAACACATCCTTTTACCTAAAATGGAATTTTTTTTTAATTATTTTAAATTGTTAAATTTTTAAAACAAATAAAAAATCTTTATGAACACAACAAACTTAAATAAAAATATTAAAAAATAAAAATAAAAAAACGAAAACTTCTGACAATAAAAAATTTAAAATTTAAGAAAAGTCTAAAAAATCTTATTAAAAAAAATCAATACTCTAAATACTGTTATAAAAATAAAATCATCAAAATGTAAAATAAAAAATAAAAAAGTTTAAAACAAAATATGAAAATAAAAATAAAAAAATCAAATTTGAGCTTCCAATAGTGTAATTTTAACTATTACTATCTTGTCTGTGGTACTGTCAATTTTTAGTTCTGTGTTTTATGATGAGACACTACTAAAAAAGATCATTTTATCTACTATATCTAAATTTTTACAACATTATATAAAAAAATACAAAAACAAAAAACCGTCCGTTTCTTTTTCAACACAGTGTATTTTAATTGAATCCTGAATTTAAACAAAAAAAAAACAAGGATTCACCTGATAAACAAAACTGTATACATATGTATGTAGGTACACTTCAGGACTTTACATGGTATTCTATTTCACTAGCTAGGGTATAGCTTTGGCGTTGATTGAGTTTATATAGTCTTTTTGAGGTTTAGTTTATATGTTTAATTATATTTGGATCGATAATTTAGCAAAATAAATATATGTATGTGCAGCTATTGAATATTCTCACACGGTAATGACTACACTAGTTATACCTACTACGGTAAAGGGATATGTCTAATTATAATATAACATATTATGTTAATTAAGCTAAGTCAACTACAGCAATATCCAGATAGACATGTGCAAAAAATCGATACAAGTTGTGATAGACAGGTTTTTGTGATAAAGGAACAAAAAATATTTTGAAATGAAAGGCTTATTAAATTAATATTGAATTTCCTTTTCTGCCGAAGGAAAACAAATTTAGAACCCTGCAAACAAAAAAAATTAAGTATTCAAAGTGATTTTTGAGTGCTTCAATTGTAATTTGCGGATTGCGACTTGGAACTCCAGGCAAAATCGCTTCACAATTATTTTTAGATATTTTGAGAGATTTATCCACCTCCGCCCGGCCTGGGAGCAACAATGGAAATATCAACATCCAATTTGTTAGCACTCAAAAATCACTCTGAATATCTTAAATTTTTTGGAAATATTTTGGTCCAATTCTTAACATTTACTTTTTCTTTATTTGATATTGGTCTGGAGGCGGCCATATAGCCCCGCCCTGCATGTAGTTACTAAAAACACAATTTAGACAAATACAATGTCTTTTCTTCTTCACTGCCGTATTAAAAAACTGGAAATTTTTCTGTTTCTTGTTGCCAGGACTCGCAAGAACTCGCCTCAAAGAGCTCGATAACAAGAAATCCACTGGGCCTGAAGTCTGAGCAAACTTTTTTGCCTTATCATACTTCTTTGGATTTTGTCGAGACTGTTGGAAATTTCCACATTTGTGCGCCCATACTGAAAAAACCTACTGCAGCAAAAAGTCACCCTTTACTTCAATAACTGCTTCCCATTTGCTTGTGAAACAGTCCACGACAAAAAAAGGCACGGTTCTTGCAGGCAATCTATATTTTCACATGAGCCACCAAGCATAGACTTTGATGTCAATTGACATGGGGCGCGCAGGGGCGGTGCTTTCATAGGTGTGGTTGGTGCGCTTGAACCGGGCGCAATTTTTCCAGGGCGTAATTTCAGAAATTAAAAAGAAGAAGAGTCCATGGTTTTTCACAAGAGCCAACTTTTCTAACGAACGATACTTTATAATGCTTCATTCAGCCTATTGCTGTTGTTTTTAGACTTAATTTCCCCTTCTGCCATATTTTCCTTTCTTCTTTTCTTTTCCTAGCATAAGGAAGACAAAAAGCAACAACAGCCACACAGCTGTCAAAATGTTGATTCAGTGAAATAACTTAGAAGTTAAAAAAATCTGCCCACCCCATCGTCCCCTTCTACTCTATTATCCGCAAAAGACGTTTTCAGCAGATTTTTGTTGTTGGATATTGACCGATATGAAACTCCTTATGTAATCTTTTTTTACGTTATACGCACTATTATGGTGCAATATTACATTTTGCGCAAACTTTGAAATATTTTTTCTCCCATGTAGTGAGTTTTTGTGTCTTTTTCCTTCTTCACCACGTTCAAAACTGAATAGCTTATGGGGCGCAATATGGCATAGTGCACCGGGTGCAAAAAACCCAAGCGCCAGCCCTGCGTATTATTATGGTGCAATCTTAAATTTTGCGCAAACTATGAAAAATATTTCACCCATTCAGCGAGTGTTTGTGTCTTTTTCCGTTGTCCTTTACTGCGTTCAAAAATGAGCAGATTATGGGGCGCAATATGGCAAAGAGCACCGGGCGCAAAAAACCCAAGCGCGGCCCTGGGAGCGCGTTCAAAATCCTTACTATGGTTAACTATGGTAAACTTTTGTCGTTCAAAAACTCCGTGGTTAACTACAATGTTGTACCACTAGCATAACTTTTAGGCGTTCAAAAACTCCCATGGTTAACCATGGTGTAATTAAATTTTAACCATGCCCGGAAGCAGGGTTACCGAAAGTTAAGAAGAAGATGTTAAATGTTAAACACATGAACAAATCAAAGTGGGATTTGTGAGAATATTGAAAATAAATAATTAATGGAAACATATGAAATAATTGAAGCAAATAGCGGAGCCTAGTTTATGGAAAAAGAAATTTTCATTTTCTTAAACTCGTAGTTAACCACGGTGCGTTCAAAAACCTCCATGGTTAAACATAAACTTTCATGGTTATGTGAAGTGATGTAGCATAATCACAGATTCCCTCGTGGTTTACCATAGTAAGGTTTTTGAACGCGCTCATGGTAGTTCCAGTCAATTCCGAGCCTTAATAGGCCTCCATCCACGGTCAAACCAATTCAACAACATGTGGCTAGGGCCCATTCGTATTACGTATTAAGTGTAAAATTTTCGTAATTTTTCAACAAAAGTAAGCAAAGCTCTTACCCCCATCCCCGCTCTTATTGGTGTTCTGTTCACGCACATGCTCTTAATTTCATCAACAGATTTCAGTTCAGAATAGCTCAAAGAGGAATAAATACGGATATTGCCGATTAATCTGGCGGGTCAATTTTTTACCCCCTCTCCTTTTATTAGCACCTCTACGGTTTCCGTGGCCTAATTTTTGAGGATAGATTTCATGAAGTACCACAAATAAGCCGAAAATATGAAATGGCAATTGAAGTTGACGTTTTGATATATTTTCCAAGTTTTGTTATATCAAGGCTGCGATTTTTCCATGTCGCCGATATTTTAATTATGAATTTCGATAAAACACCACAAAATAAGAAGAAAATGTTACATAATTTTTTTCGTTATATCGCTTCGGTATTTTCAAAAACATGCTACAGTGTAAATCGTTTCCAACAAATAGTAATAGGGTGGAGGGATGTTTTTTAATGTTTGAGTAGAGGTATCTTGGAGCAAATGAGCACCCATATCCGTGAGAGTTAACACTGTTCCATAAATATGATGCTTTGAATAAGCTTAAGCTCATCTGAAGCGGTTAATCGAGGTAAAACAAGGCAAGGTTTAGAGAAAACCCCCTGTAAGTAGTGTCAGAGCGCCCCCATTGGTTGGGTTTTTCCTCGGAAATCTCGCAAAGTCCTGTCAAATGCTTATAGCGATTTTTATAGGCCATTTTGTACATTTAAAGGACTGTGGAGATACCGTCGTTTTTGCTGATGCTGTAGCTGTTTTTATCGGATTCAAATTCAATGGGAACTTTTTGGCAATTTTGCTACTTAGATTGGGCCCATAAAGCCGAAGCTACTTCAATCCAAGTTCATAGCACAGCGTCGTTCGTGAAAAATCTACTTTTTTACCATATCGGAACACTACAACTACCAGAAGTGTCCGAGATAGAGCAAAATAGACCGCGTAGAAATACTCGCCGTATCCGAAGTCCTTTATATATAAAAATTTCATGCCAATCGGTGGAGTGATTTTGGAGTCTACAAAACATGCACACACAGTTGACAAGGGTGCATTTACTTAGATGAAATAAAATTAATTTATTTCAAGAATATGTGTAAAAACCGACATTCCTCAAATAACAACTATTCAGCTCCTCACAGATACAGACTTCTTACAAGGCAAGCTATCTGGTTCTAATCGTTAGATTTATGTTCTCCTTAAGTTGTTGAATTGTTTAAATAACACCACACAAAGTGGCCAACAAATTAGATTAACGCGAAGGCCAAGCAAATTCAGCAACAGTAACCTCTACAACTACTACCTAATTTCAATTGCATTTATTCTCTTCAAAACCATGGAGACAATATTCATTCTTATTTCATTTTTTAATGGAATGTATAGGACTCACCTAATAAACCACAAGCATTACAGCAGACAAACAGGGTGGAGTTTTATCCCAGTAGGAATTCTAAGAAGGCCTTACCGAATTCTAAGAAGGCCTTGCCTTACTTTCTTGCCCTTTGGCTTCTTATAAAAAATCTTCCTAATTTCATTATGAAACCCATAAATCCCAATTTGAAGTTGATTCGTCTCAATTTTAAATTGTTTATTCTCAATTTGAAATTGTTTAATCCCAATTTGAAATTGTTTGGTTGAAATTTGAAGTTGAAAAGGTATAGTTGCGTAGACATCTTTTAAGGTATTTGGAAATTATGAGTCGTACAATCGTAGCATTCAAGCTGGTCAATTCTAAGCCACTCTTGAAATTAGTATGACATCTTAAGTCATTCGTGGAATACGGTCAATTTTCCTTCCTTGTAAATTGACATCTCTGTACATTCCATATCACATGCAAATTAATTAATAGCTTGATTTACTTAAGCGGAGTCGGGATCTAGATTGCATCGTAAAGTTAAATGCCAAACATTGCGGTAAAAAGAATAAAGCCTAGCTGGTTACACTTTTGTATAGTCCCAAAGTGATTTCACTGCAACGCAACAAGAAATACCATCCATTAAACTATCGCTTTGCAGCTCAAGTTACAGAATTTTTGTTGTAATCAACGAACAGTGTACTCTTATTACAAATATCTCACATTTTATGGCGCACACCGCATAAAACCATTATCTTAACACCTGGATTCCTGGATTTTATCCGCGATAATTTAGTTTTATGTTTATAATAAAATCTCAAATAAAGATTATCCTCGTTTATGTTTATGGCTAGTCGGCTTAATCTTGTACGGCTATTTTGTGATGCATGATGATTCATGATGCTGTAGTTGTACTCCTCTTAAGAACATGAGAGCATATTCAAATCCCCATATAAATTTGTAAAATTTCAATTTAACAATTTAGTATTATTGTTTGGTCTCCTGATGGTTTGCTGCTTATCTTTGCCATAAAAACTGCCAATAACCTTTACTTCATTGTCATCGTTGTCAGGGATGAAGATACAAATTATGAAAAGGTCCTGTTTAAAATTGTTCAATCGTTAAAAATGTTTAAGGCTATTAATACTCATTAATTTATTAAATTTAAATACTCATATTTTAACTAAATTCTAATTTATATTTAATTTAAAAAAAAAGGTTCTAACAAAACTGCCACAAGAAAATACCAACGATCTTTAAAAAAATATATCATTACTATGAAAAGAAAACATATCTTGTTACAATTTGTTATTTCAAATGAAAAAAAAAATTATAATAATAAAAAAAATTGACAGTACCACAAAAAAATAAAATCTGAAACTTTCTTGCATAAATGTTCATAATGTTTAAAAAAAAATTTAATAAAAAAAAACTCAAATCAAATCGAATTTTTACCTCAACAACAAATTCCAATTTTAAACTACATTTCAATTTTATTGCAACAACACTCAAACAAAAAAAAGAAAAACGTAGAACCTGCAACAAAAAAAAAACATTATTATCAGCATCATCATTATCAACATTATTTCCGCGGGCTTTTTACAATTCGAAAAGTAACAACAAAAAAAATTTTCTTTAAATAAAAAGTTAAAAATCCTTTAAAGCTGATTAGGAAATGACGGAAGGGGAAAAAGGAATCATCGAAAAAAATAAAGTAAAAGAAAATTTCCTCATTAAGAAGGAAAGGAAAATTTCTTATTTTTTTTTTTTTTTGTTTTTGTTTTTCATTTTTTTTTTCATTGTTGTTGTCCTTTTACTTTCCTTAAAGAGAAAGTTTTAATTTTTCTTTTTTTTTGTTTTCTATTTTAACATTTCTTAATTTTTGGAGCTTCAAACTTTGTTGTTGTTGTTTTTTTTTCTAAATAACATAATTTTTGTCTGGAAAAGCAACAAAAGAAGACAATCAACAGTGGATCATCATGAAAATTGTCAATTGAGAGAAAAACCTTGGAAAAAAATATTAAGAAAACTTCCGTGTAGAAAAAGAAAGTTTTTCTCTTCTTCTTCATATATCCTTATCAATTTTCCCTTATAAACAAAACAAACAAAAAAAATGTGATAACAAAAATATTAAAGCCCAAAAATCAACAAGTGGCTCTCATTTGGAAGCTAATAAAGATTTTGCAGCAATATAAAAATTACTAACTAAAAATTGCGACACATCATAGCAGGATAAACGCCATTTTTGCAGGATAATAAAAAAAAAAGAAATTCAAAAAAAAAATTAGAAAGGAAAATATTTTTCATCTGCAATTTTCCTTTCTTGCACGGATATTAATTTCACAGTTTCTTTCCTTTTATTTTTTTATTGTTCTTTTTTTCCCTTCCAATTTTCCTATCCTGAAAACAGGATCTCTTTAACCAGAGTCCTTGCTTTCTTTATATGTATCCACACCATCTCTATATATATACGTATGTATGTTTATACCAACATATACACACATCCTCCCCCAACCACCAATAAATTACCGCAACTCCAGGAAAACTCTTCCTTGCGAACTTCCCAGGATCTGAACCGATTTGTGATTTTTCCTCCTTGGAATACTTACATAAAAACGTTATACTACAACATTCTTTGGCTTTTCCTTTTTTTAAACGTTTTGTAAACACACTCTTACACAAAAACTTTTCATAAATGTGTGTGTGTTGTTTGTTTTTTTCCACACTCAATACATATAGATAAACGCGTGTATGTTTTTTTGGTTTATATATTTTTTAAATAAAATAATTTCACATATAATTTAATTTGTGTTTTGTGATTGTGTTTATTCTTAAAAATATGTTTTATGTTATTTTATATTTAAAAAAAAAATTATGAGTTTTCTGTTTTGTTTTGGTTCTAAGAATATAAAAAATGCGGTTTTTATTTTAATTTTCCATCATTTTATTTTAATAATAAAATTATCTTCAAACATTTATTATTATTCATGCCAAAAACAATTTTTTATTTAAAATTTATAAATTTTAAGAAAAATACTGTAAATCAAATTAAATTAATATTTTTACAAAATACTGCGGTAAACCACTAACAATTTTTTGATATTAAAACAAACTTTTGTTTTTATACATAATAAAATTGAGAATTTTACTTTGGCCAAAATGCACACCAACCAGGTTGTGTTCTGCATACGTAATAAATTTTAAGCAATTTATTTTATGGTTAATTTATTAAAATATTCATCTACATATCTAGGGTTAAAGTCGTGTGTGGAGTTTAGCTTCTATCACGATTGACCTCCACACCATACTGTTATCTCTCATGTTATTTCTCTAGTTCTTTATACGCATAATTTTAAGAGATTTTTCATTAACATGTATTCAGCGTATTTTTGGTCCTTCTGTGAATCTATTTTTGTTTTTCAGTAAAATTATTTCATGCTGTATGACGTACCTATCTTATTTTCTCCGACTTTAAGACAGAGTTTTAGACCATAGACCACAGTATACAAAAACATGGTAATATAAGGCGGTCACCAAGTCTTTTTTTCTTCTTTTCTTTTACATTAGCTTGTTTCTGTATAACTTGCATCATATACAAAGACGTATGCATCTAGAAGCAAAAGCTCTTCCATAAAGCAGAAGTTTTTTTGTTAGTACGCAAAGCTTGAGTCCTATGAGTTATCCGTAAGCTTTGAGAAAAGCATGCTGTAAACAGATATATGCGTACCAGTTGTGCTTGCGGCGTTTAACGACAAATGGATCGCTCTGCAATATTAATCCTAGAACGATCTGATCTAAGCGTCAGATTCATGGTAGTAGTGGGGCTGTACGTGACCAAACGAACGGTTCCTCCCCACCGTCCTTTCACAATTCTAGAGGCTGACACTTCTTTCGATTCTTACCCTTACCTTAACTATTAGTTACAGAAGATTAGTTACAAAAGATGTAACCCTGCTTCCTGGAGCATTTTGGAAGCAATCGAAAAAGTAGAAAAAGATTTTTTGACAAAGAAATCATGGTGACCTGTGAATATGGGAATAAGCTCAAGTGTTAAAGAGCTTTTATCTACCCTTTGCAATTGTCTTTTCATCCTTTTAAACGCAAGTGTCGGCAACGGTTTTACCAAATGGTCCCCCAACTAAATATTAATCACCTAAAATGCTGCTTGACCTCGGCTAAAACGAGAACCACTCTTTTGAGTATGTCAGTGTTTTCCAAAGTATGGTACCCGTATCTCCAGGAATACCGGAAGAGTTTAGTGGGGTTTCGGGTACTGCACATTGGCTGCGCCTGGTGCAACAAGCAGTTTTCTTTCTTCAGTAAACAACAAACAGAAAATAATGAAATTAAGTATGGCGAAACAAATTCAAATGTGAAAGAACCTGTACTGTAAGTACGACAAAAAATATCTTGCTACTGCATGCCTTGAAGTCGATTCTATGGTACTGCTGTCAATCCTTTTAGCAAATTATTTTTCGTTATAGGGATGTGAAAACGGATGTGATGTGAAAACGTACAGAAATGGTCTAACTAGGACGACAGCAGATCTTATAAAAAAGTATTTCATCACAAAGCAGGTTTCGTTGTCCTTTTGGTGTAACTCACTTACTTTAATTACAACCAGAATTTGGTCCTGGCCTCTGGCAAGTATTCGCTCCAGCGGTCCCGATTCTGAACTTAGGTCAACCGGTCTGGCATCCGTAAACTCTGTACGTCCTGGTCTCTACGCTATTTTTCCAGCGATCGCCGCCGAAGCAATGACCTGCACACCAGAACCTATCGAACTTTATTTTTCTCACATTTGCATGTCGTTATAGCGCTCGTAGATCTCTTCGTTGTTGAGTCACTGGAATGGTCCTTTCATACCATGGAAACCAAAAGCAACGTTTGACACAGATTTGTGCTGCTAGCTTATACTTGGTGAAGAGTATTATGAATAATCTTCGAATAATCTATAAGAACATTTTTAGGCCAAGTCTTATTTCGAACACCGGTGTTCGTTTTCTTGACATAAGCTATATTTTGTTCACTAGATGATCTTGATCCTTCTGATTGTGGGAGTTTTTAGGTTGTGGCTGGTGTAAACTTTTATATTAAGTTGTACACCGTCGCCAAATGCAAACTCCTCCGCTTCGCAGCGTATCTTCGTCGTCTCGGTCAAAACGGAAGGCTGAATGTCGATAGATATCGATTTGGTTGTGCCGTTTAATTTGGCGACGAAATGGTTCCGTATTCATTTGCTTACTTGATATGGGCTTTCGTATGGAAGTTCGAAGGGTTTCTGAACACGGTCGACTCCTATGAATACTTAGTCGGCATCCCGGGATTTTAGCATGTAGACATTCTTTTGGTCTAGTTGTCCGAGAACGAAGACGAGTGAGAAACTCTGAGTTTTCTATTTGATTTTCATGACATTTTGGGATGGTAAATTGAATTAAGGCGTCTCAGATTCCCACCATTGACCAACTCGACTAAATCGTTCTTGATTGCTATGCGAATGTATAACAAGGCGAAGGCCAAGTCTGCACTCCAATAAGTAGTTGCTTCTCCCCACTAAAACTGTTACTGTTGCCGGTGGATCCTTCCGATTATTCCATTTGTCTGCGGAGGATACGGACCCTGTGCGAGAGTTGGCTAATCTATTTGTTTTTAAACAAAGCCACACATCACTTGTAATCGAATCGCGCATATTTTGTGACTATCATGGATTGTGACTATTTGAGTTTTTTTATTTTTAATCCCTGAAATTCTTTTTAAAAACCAAACAGAATACGCCGTTAAAGCAGATCCACCGTTTTCTTTAAATATATCGCGTCAATTTTTCACATTGGCGCATTTTACCATTTAAAACCGAATCAAAACCCTTAAAAAATATATAATATTATTATCCCTTTTTTTCAAAGCCCAAATTTTAAAATATTCATCATCAAAAATTTCATTAATATTTCGTCCTCAAGAAATCGTACAACCAGACGCACAAAAAGGCAAACCGTCAGGCAAGAAGACACAACAATAAAAAAACTTCTTAAAAGTCATTTCTTCTCCCTTAAAATCCCCTTTCAGCCTCCCCACCCACACTCTCGCCGGTGTAAAATCATACTCTTAGCAAATTTAAATTTTCCACTCATTACATAATCATTTTACCTCTTCGGGGTTGGACAGGTAGCCCCATCTATAATCTTACCTCTCTACCTTTCATTTCACGAGATGAAGGCGTATAAATAAAACAAAAGGTAAAGACCTATGATGTCTTCCTTGAGGAATACCAGACATAGTATTTATTTTCTCTCTGAAAATGGAATTAAGGAGGCAAAATTTTTGGGGGATCTTTAGAGGGGAGGGAGGGGATCAACCAATTCAGAATTCTTGATTTAAGTGCGTCATGACATTTCTTTAAAAACTCACATTAAAAATTTACCAAAATTTCGCTTTTATAAAAAGGTTTTTTTGAAAATTATTGTAAGATGAGTTTTTAAGGGGTCACAAAAACATACGGAGGACTTATGAAGTCTTTTGAACATGCGGGGCAATTAGATTGATTTTATGATGAAGAGCTTTAATCAAAAAAAAAGTGCAAAGGCGGAAAGAGTTGTTCGGTGCTCTGAAAAATTCAAATGATATTTTCAATGTTTTAGAAAACGTATGAAGAAATTGTAAGGTCGACCATTGTCGGACTTAAACATAGGCAACATAGGTGCTGGGCTAGGTCTATCTGTATAGCTCCATCAATTTGTATATGAAAGAGTTTACATAAGATTAAAGCTCTCAGGTGGACAGCTATACACGGCAGCCAGCTACACAGCTAGACAGGTAAGGTGTTCTGCCTGGTAGACTACCTCAGCAAGTAAGACCACCCAATACACATTACAGCGAAGTTCAACTAGTCTCACCAAAGAGCTCACCAAACCGAAAAAGCTTCCCAAGGCATAAACCGCAAAAGCTTCAACCCAAGACACAAATGAATAGCTTGAATGCGCAATATTATGAAAAGGTGGACCGGTCCAACATAGCTATACTAATTGCTTTTTCCGTATAATTGTGGGTGTGCGCCGTATAATAGGTTGGAAAGAAAGCTCGGTGTGTGTATGCCATACGAACGTGTCGCACGAATTTGTATTCTAACCTTCTTTAGATAGCTTCCACAATGCAACGACGACGCGAAGTATCAAGTTCAGCTTTCCCGGAATATAGGTGGTGCGAGTCTCGATTGCCTAAGCAAAAATGTCTTTTTCTGTCAAGGTTAATACCCAGGACACACCAGGGAGTCAATTCTGGTTCGGTGCAGTGAAAACGTGAAAAAAAGTTTACACTTGAGGTTTTACACACCTTTTTTCACTTTATCGCTGCACTCAACCTGAAAAAGCGATTCTCGTTGCATTCGTGTAAACTTAATGCTGAATAAAGGCTGAAGTGAATTTTTATACTAGCAAGTGACAGTTTATCAAATCTAGTAGGTACATATCTAAAGTGTAAACTTTTCACGACTTCACTCTAAATTTCACGGTGTAAAAAATTTTTGATCGTGCTAAGTTTTTGACAGTGGTTTGCACGGTATAAGAATCGCAAACAAAGGTGTAAACGTGTAAAGTGTTTTCACGTTTTCACTGCACCGAACCAGAATTGCCCCCCAGCCCAATCTTGATTATCACGTCAGAATGACGTAGACTGCATTTTATTTCCATACCTTTTGTATGGGTCTACGTCGCTTCGATGTCATAATCAAGATTAAGAGTGCTGGTGTGTCCCGGGTATAAGGGATTAATTTATTTTAGGGTGGGGGAAGGGGCCCGCTCTACAGGTTCTGACTAAGGGCCTTCAGATTATTAATCCGGCTTTGAGTCGACACGTTAATTCCATCATAGAGTGAAAATTCGAGTAGCAAGCTCTAGACCGAAAGGTATCAGTTTTACATTTACACTAAATTCTTCCGCTTCGGACGTCGCGATCGGACCGATAAGATCGCGACGTCCTCACTCCCTCCTCTCACGTGTCGCTGGGTCTCGAACCCCATTCACGATTCGCTTCTATTCTCGACGACTTTTGGCGACGTCTCGTGCCTCGATAACTGATAATCGTTGATTCTTTAAGTCGCCCTCGATATTCTTTAGCCAACTTTTCTTCGGTGCTGATTGCTGAATTTTCCAGTCTGTTGGGCAATCTCGCCAGAGAAGTTTACGTGGCAAGCGGTTATCATTCATTTGCCAAACATTTCCAAACCACTGTAGTCGAGTTTTTTGTATTTCTTCTTCAATCAGTGTCTGTTGATCGCATCTTTGTCTAACTGTCTCGTATCGAAGGCGATCGGGGAGTGAGACACCGACAATTTGCTGCATTTAAAAGACCTCGAGCTTCTTAACGACCGGTTTGAGCAGTATTCACGTTTCAGATCCAAAAATAAGAATCGGAAGGATAAAGTTCCGTAAAGGCGTACTTTCGTTTTGATGGAAATATTAGTTCGTTTCCATATGCACCACTTGAACGAGACGAATTTCGCTGATGTCTGGCCGATGCGGCTGTGAATGTCGGCCGTCGATGCTACTGTCTTTTCCTCAACCAATGATCCTAAATATTTGAACATCGGAACCTGTTCGATTTGGGTACAAACGAGGTGAACACTGGGTTTCGATTCGTCCATTGTGAGCAGTTTGTTCTTTTCCGCATTGATTTTTAACCCGTGTGACTGAGCGATGCCGGAAATGTCGAATAAGATGTCCGTTATTCCTCATCCATGTTGTCAGAGACGGCGTTATAGTCGACGAACATCATGTCTGTTATCGAATACGAACGCTGCTGGTTGAGCCATTGTACGACGCTTAGAGTAGTTGGATGATTTTCAGTAGCACGTGTTCAGTTTCTAAGGCTCTCCACAAGCTGTTCCAATCGATGCTGTCTTCTGTGCCGAATTTGCCCATCTTTACTTCCCAGCCGGTTCGATCTATCAGATCAGGTATCAGAGCATTCAGTGGGTTTTTGTGTGTTTTTGTGACGGTGGAGTTCTAGGAGGTATCCAGAGCATTCAGTGTGTTTTTGCCCTTCTAATGGCTTTTGAACAATCATTTGTGGACTGAATTGGCTTCATATATGACAATTTTTCTGTTCGACATGACCATTGAGCCAAAAACGGACGCCTTGGCGGAACAAAATGTGATGATGCAACGAAGGATCAACTTGCATTTAATTTTCAACTGATTCGCCAAACATGTAGCACAAATAATGGCCAAGCTGTTTCAATTCTAGTAAGAACTAGTTATTGTTTGGTCCTAAGCCAAGTTCTTTACTTAGAGAGGTTGTGACAATTACTTCCTTCTCTTCTCTCTATCTTCCGGCTAGAGCTGCTGTTCGACATTCACTCTATACGAAAAAAAAAAATAGATTGTCGACAGTACAAAGGGACTTTCCCTAAGCCTCTAGCCTGTCACATAAAAAAAAAAAAAAAAAGAAGGTTCGACAGAAGTTCATTGTTGCGCAAAGTCCCAAATCTATGAGTTAATTTATCCATGGTTCGTAGAGTCCTTTGTAAAGATGGTTGATCATGTCGATTGCAAAATCTGAAAGTCCTTGCAAGTTTGGCGAACAGAACCACGATCTCCGTAAAAACTGTGTCCTACTTTTTCTTACCACTAACGATTCGTTCTTCGACAGCCTTAAGTTTTGGGTTCATTTTGCTTGTTCCTTTGGCACCGACCACAAAATATAACAATTGATATTTTAATAATGAGCAAAACCACTTGCAGAACAATCCCCCTACACCAGCAAAAATTTTTCCGCAAGGACGAAAATTTTAATTGAATTTTTCCTTATAAGCTCGATATCATTTCCTGCTGACCGCAATCGCTCAACCAGGATGGTCGGAGGTCCTGCATATAAATTAATAAAGGGCTGCATTCCAAGTGCAATTACAAACTTGTCACATAATTTCACAAGGTAGGGCGGAATGTGGTTATAACAGCACAGGGTGAAGCTACATATGTGCCAGAAGCATATGAGGTATATGGAACCCTTCCCAGTTTACACCACTTCACAGCAGCAGCACTTCTCTCCAGCATTGTTGGGCCTGCGGTGTTTAGTTTTCCTAAGGGTTGTTTGCCTAAGAGCCGGGGTCGAGGGTGGCCTTGGATTACTCCCTTTCAGGAGATGGGAGCCCTGCGGCAGGGCTTCTGTGTATTTGTCTGGAATTATGGAAAATTAGTGGTTAATTCACTCGACTATAATTGTTTGGGTATAATTGCCAGCTTAGCTTCCAGCTTGTGTTTAGGCTTTCTGCTGGTCTAGAAAAATTTATTTTTGCAAAACTATCGGCAGTTAATGTAGTGGAAAAAAGGTGCGGAAACGGGCTGCCATTATGTAAATTAAGTGGGATTCAAGGAAGTTATGTTTCCTGTTATTAATATAGAAAAGCAAATATTTTCTGGGGTAGCATGATTTTTAATGCCTTAAGGGAAAGACCCAATTATAGCGATAGTGGCGGCGGTAGACGTGGGTTTATGCTAAATAGATTTTGTGTGAAGAGAATGGAAGTGGTTAATTTTTTAAAAGGCGCTTATATGGCTGAAAAAAACTTTTATGTGGCATGCAAAATTGAAAACAAAAAAAAAATTATTAAGAATTGTATTTTGGTTGATAATTTGGATTAAAAGTTTTATTCATGAAAACATATGAATAGATGCTAGTTTTTAGACAAATGAGTCAGTGTCACTGATAATCTCAAGCGGACTTCTGTCAATGTGTCATGAATATTAACTAGTAAAATATGAAACTATTCAACTTCTAAGGAACTGGTTAGAGAGTTATTAGGTAGAATGAATGGCAAAGCCGAAGAAAGAAGGAAAGTTATGTTAAGTGGAAAAGTGAAAAAATGAAGGACCGTGGGGCTAACCGGTATTCAAACCCGGGACCTCTGGGATGGTAGCCAGACGCCTTATTCCTTAGGCTACCGAGGCCGTTGTGTCGGAATTTGCTGCTCTTTAAACCAGTCGATTTCGTACCGTCCTTTTAATTCCAGCGTTTCAACTGGTGACATTGCGGTTGGTATCTTCTGGTGTACGTTTATTCAAATATTAGCTCATTGTGTTAGCTTGATTTTTAAGAACATTAACTACTTGTGTATATCCAAATCGTTTTTTAGTTATTTTAGTACTCACAAACCAATTTTCTGATTTTATAAAGCATTTGTGACTTGCATGCTTCTTTGACAAGTTTGAATCCACGCTCACGGCAAATGATAGCGAAACCAGCTGACTGAGGCAGGCTATTGCTGAACACCCTTATTACTTCATAATACCAAAATTTAAGATTTTGTAAAACAGTAGCATTTTTTGGCCGCTTGGCTCCCGGTCTATTATGTCTAGCACAGCATTTTAGATGATATCACAAAGCAAGTAAGCAAATATAGTACAACTATAGTGGTATTGAAATAAAGATTGCTCTACTAAAATCGATCCTTTCGCAGCACTGCCAGATTAGGATTAACTTCACCACATTAACTTTCCGCTTACATTTCAGTCAAAAAATTCGTTCACTAACCGATCAACCCCGGCTGCATCGATCTCAGTTCAATAATGTTCAGTTCAATCCATACAAGTGGCCCACCGGCTAAAATGATTGAAATTGTTTTTGCTTTTTTCTAGAAGTCAAAAATGCAAAATATAACTTTTTTATGCGGCAGTGCTAAGCTCAGGAAAAAATCTTTGTACTACCAGTCCGTTATGCCGTTTGTCACGTCATGGTGCAAACTTAGTACCAGGGGAATAGGTTAAGGGTTATAGGGAGGGGTGTTCCTCAGTCGTATATTTCTATTAAGAAACGAATTGCTGGAGTGGCATTTCACTATTCGAGTTGATTGCTCTCTTTTGAGCGCACTTTAACGTTTAACTTCAGTTCGAGTTCAGTTGAGGTCTGCTTTATCTTCAGTTTAATATGTGGAAATTGTATACGAACTGAGGTTATTTAGGGAACTTGCGACCATTGAATTAGACCTAGCGATATTAACCAATTTGCTACCATACATTTAGCGTTGTGTAGACCATTTACGACGTTCGACAGTGTGAAGGGGTTTGCATCATTGCGATCTCCGTACTCTCTATGGTCAGAGCTTTGCATTTAGTCTTGAATATACGGGATCCAAGCACAGGTGACCACCTTGCAGATAACCAACGAGTTACCAGTGCCAAACTACACTGTAAAAAAATTATTTACCATTATCCTGTTCTAATGTTTGGATCAGATGCATGGACTTTGAAAGTGGCTGATGAAACTCTTCTAGGCATTTTTGAAAGAAAAATTCTACGCACAATATTTGGCGGTGTCTGCGAAAACGGTCAATGGAGGACATATAATCTTCTTCTGCTTTCTTCTTTGATCCGTTAGTTGGCGGTCCGAGCGGGACGTCCCCGCAACGGATACGCTGCTGTCGGTGTCGCATTAAAAAAGCGGTTTCTAGCCTAGTTTTTTCGTTCAATTCGGCAATTCGATCACTCTCCTCCTTTCACACCCTGGACTTGGCATCAGACTACGGCGAAGTTAGATATAATCACAAACTATACCAACTATACCGGGGACCCGACATTGTGAAAAGTATAAAATTAAGTAGATTACGATGGGTGGCACACGTACAAAGGCTTGACGATAGCTATCCTGCAAAAATAGGATTAAATCGATAGCCTAAGACCTTTCGAAGCCTTTCAAACGAGAATTTACAAATTCTTTCAATCTATGCGAACAGAAAACGCAAAAAAAACCCCAATTTGGCCAAGATCTTCAGGAACGGACTGACGAAAACTATCCACAGATATAAGTTGTCAGTTTTCCTGGACTGCAGGCACCATCCAATTGGTAGACAGTGAGTGTGTGGTTATACTTGACTTCAAGGCGAAACACCTTCAGGCCATGGCCTGCCGGTGGCGTTTTTGTGAATGGGGGCCTTTATGGAAACGTTCGAGTGAACTGTGTACCCGGCGGCTGAAGTAACCTATGTTCCTTATGTAGGGTCAACATCCGTGTACTCTGTTACATGTGTATGTGTGTGGCGCGCCATCAGAGATCTTCTCGCGTGCCACCTAGTGACACGCTTGCCATAGATTACCGACCACTCGTATAGAGCACATAGATCTGTCTTCTTGATCATCAGTGTTTGCATGTGCTGGCTTCAATGAAGTTTAGTATCTAATTTCACCCTTAAATATTTAACTTGCTGCGAGACATCTAAACCGTGCTTGTAAAGACCGGTTCTATCAATGCCAGAAGTATTCTCGGTGATATGTTTTGTAAGATTGAGACTAACTTATACATTATCCCACTAGCTAGAGGCCAAACCAAGTGCGTTTGCCTTGGTTCCTCCTTTTTCGCTTGTTACCACTATGACAAAATCGTCTACGTAACCTTGTACAACGACTTTTTAAACACCGAGCAGCTCTAACAGTTCACCTTCAATAAAGCTGTATTTGTTGGCACATTAAAAAAAATTTCAAATTTTTACCGAACATACTATTAAAAATTTTCATCAATGATTTATTAATAAAAATAAAAACCGCATTTTTAATATTTAAAGAAAAAAATTAATCTTTATGTTCTAACAAAATATATTTTACTAAATCATTTAACTCTTTTTTATTTTAATATTCACACACATACTCGTATAATTATGCGTTTTGTACATAATCCCATAATCCCCTTAATTAGTAAATTAATACTAAATGTTAGATTTTATTTAATTTTAATGTTTTTTAAAAATTTATATTTTTATATTTATTTTTTAAGTAATCAAAAAAAGAAAATCGTTTTCTCATTATTATCTTAAAATCCGTTATAAATTAAAAAAAAAAATATTAAAGAAAAATCAAAAAGAAAACGCCAAAAAAAACCACAAAAAAAAATTTATTTAATAATAATAATAATAATGATTAAAACAAAAAAAAGTATAAATATTCCAAAAATTATGAGGAATCCCAATGAAGGACATGTTTTGTGTGTTGTTGACTGCACCTTTTGCACTTTATATTATCAGATAAAAAAAAAGATAAAAAATATATATTATTATAATTTTTTATTTTGTCATAAAATATTATTTTCAAAAAAAAATATATAAAAGTTATGTTTTCAAATTTTTGTAATGGAACGAATTTATTATTTTTTAATTTTTTTATTTTCCATTTTATTAATTATTATATAAAACATATTTAGTTTGTTTATTATTTTGGTTATTAATATTTATAAGTGCGTTAAATTTATATCTATATATATATACATATTTAACAGAAAATATATAAATTGAATGTTCACCAAATTACTATATTATTGATAAACTTGCTTACAATTTTTTTGGATCATGTTTTTGATAGTCATGAATAAGGGCATTATAACATGCGAATGTGTGTTGTTATATTACATTTTATTTTTATATTTTATTTTTTTTTACTTAATAAAACTTATTATTTATAAAAAATATTTATTTATTATATTTTTTTTATAAATTTAAAAATTAAAAATTTACTTCTTTTATTTATTTCACTCGAAATGAAACTGGCTGTACTTGTTCTTTGATATTGAATATATAATGAAAGTTAATTTTAAAAATAAATAAAAACTTGAATTTTATGACTAAAACTTAAAACAGCAAGATTGTTAAAGCAAATAATATTTTTTTTTGTTATTATTATTTTTGGTTTTGATTGAGAACATATCCTTGTTTTATATTTTAGATACGCTGGTAATATATAAATTATGTTTTTATTTAGTTTTATAATTTTTAAACATTTTGCAAGAGTAATTATTGAAATTTATTGAAACCAAAAAAAAAATGCAAATTAAATGCAACATGAAAAAAAGTAAAGAGTTTGTGCAGGGTATGATAATAATATTACATATTTACATTATTATATATATATTTAGAGATTGTTTGATTTATTTTTTTTTACTTAATTTTTTTTACTTTATTGACTGAACGTAAATGTTTCTTTCGCTTCTGATAAATATTTAAATAAGTTATCAAAAAAAAAAAACAAAAAATATATATACATATATTTAAATACTGAATTATATATGAAGTTTTATATTAATTAAAAAGAAAATGTTGAATTTTTTTCAGTTTGGAACAGATAAGTGATATATATTTAAAAAAACATAGCATAGAGCACCTTGACTTATATTTTTGTTTACTTTTCTTATTATTTATTTTATTATTTTCCATTTTAAACTTTATAATGATAAGCGAAATCTTTTTTCCTATATACATAACACAAAAAAGTATAATCAAAACCATATTTTGTTTTTATGATTGTTGGAAGATTTTAAAGTACTCTGCAATTAAATGAACTTATAAAAATATAAAATGGGCATCAGTTTAAAGATTTTAACATAATCTTCTTCTGGTTTGAAACAGCTATAATTGGAAGCGTTGAAAATAGCGGCAAACTATCCCCAAACAGTCTCTAATTGCTACGTGTTTTGATTAACCTATTTACAATAAAATTGCGACTACTTTTCGCCACCCTGCTAAATGGAAATCATTTTAAACATCGAGGGCTATCAATCTGTAGGTAAAATACCTTTGCATTACTGATCTAGCACACACAAATACTGCATTGACTACTTCAGTAATTTACCATATCTTTTGAAGGCCGAATTGCTTGTCTGAAAGGCTTCCTTCATTTTTAACTCTAACTAGTATTCTGTTACAGATTTTCTTCTCTTTTTCTTCCTTAATGAGGTATAGGTTCCAACAGTAACGGGACTTCTCACTTCGCCTATTGCAATACACCTACCATAACCTATACCTCATTTTTGTATTCTTGAACGTGTTGAGAAGTCCACCAAATCAGTGGCTTTTAAGCTTTGACGGCATGGGCCTATAATATTTGCCACTCCTTAAATTAGATCAGACAACAGAATAATCTCTATTAATAAAATGCCTAGTTTCTAAACGTCAAATGTTCTTCGCTTTTCCTGAAAGTTCTACACTGCGGTGACAAGAAATTTTCCCAGGCTCAATTAACCCAATACCTACTGAGATACGTAAATCTACTTCTTTATATGGAAATGCTTCCTTCAAATCCATCCCTGTGTTTAAGGGATAGGCTCAGTTTCTTTGAAGTCTTAAGACATCAAGAATTTTTTCAAAAGAACGGCAAGGGTACATCTTTTGCAGTTTTATGGGGTTAACTCTAACTTCCCCCTCAGGCATTGTATCCAATTTGCATAAGAATGCAAAATTGACTACAACTACGTGATATGAAGATTTTAACCTCCAGAACTCGTCCAACAATTGGTCGCATTTTGGAAGAAATGTACTAATCTTTTAGTCTCAAGAAGATCGGCTTTTGGTTGTTGTGACAACACTCCCTTACTACACTCGACGCATAAATTTTACACCTCCATAAAGTTATTTTTCTCTCAGTGTATTAAGTAACGGCGTGCAAAGCCCCTGTGGCCCTAGGGCAAATACTCCACTGCACCTAGTGGTTTGTCGCTTAGACTTGACTGTTCGAAAGGCAGATTCATCCTCCACGAGGCAAAGACAGCAGGTCAGATCCTGCGCCTGTCCTATCTTCCATAAAAAGTAACTCAGAACGCAGCATATTTGGTGATGAAACCAACAAGTACCCTGAGATCCTTTCGACTGCGCTCTAACAATTCCTTAGCCGTGTCAAGAAACAACACCGGAAGGAACCGCTTAGAGTTGGCTGGCCAATTCAGGACCATCCAATCTTCTATAGGCAAAGGAAAATTAATGTAGTTTTCTCCTCTCCTCCCCACACTTCTTGATAACTCCGCAGTCCTGTACTGCAGGATTCTTTCCTCAGCCGCCCCCCAGGTAAAAATATAAAAAAATAGTCTTACAACAGGCGAACACCGGCCGCTTGGATTTCTAAGGGGCATGTGATAGCCTTAGGGGTTTTAACTATTTTTAATGGGAGCACATACGGCCTCACGACGGCCAAACCTGATCAAAAGATTTAAATGGCGAAGTACTGGGCTGTACAAATGGGCTGAGTTGTTGGTTTGAGCTCATACACTATATCCTCCTCTGATTCCGGGCCAAAAACCAGATTCTTTTATTCTAAGGGCTACGATAGTTGCCGCTTTCCCGCTTTGGGAGATGATTAGTAGCTGCCGTGGTTATAGACATCGCTTACTCGCCATTGACTTTATTCATTAATTCAGTCAAAATGCGTTCGGTTACAATAATTCATTAAGCGCTACTATCAAACTTACTAAATCAAATTTTACTCAGAAACTAGTTCTATTTAATAATCTAACTCACAGCAAGATTTAAAACTGCTCCAAATTTGAAAAAATAAAAATCTCTTTTCATTTTAAAGGAGACTGTATAGCAGTGGTGGGCAACAGTAGATTTTTTAGAGCAGCGAAAAGCTATTATAAAGTTCTTGTTTATACCTTTCCCTCGAACTCAAGGCTTTTGCCTATACCCCTTTCACTCAAACTGAAAAGAAGGATGGAAGGCCTCGGAAGAGCTCGTGTGGTTCAAAGGAGCTGCACCTGCCCACACCTGATGAATAGGTAACTCTGTCTCTACCTTCGAATATTACCTCGAAACATTCATAATAAGATTGTCTTATGCTGCTTCTTGCTTAGCCGGCAGTTATTGACATTTATTTATACCTGTCTCACTCGTGCTCAAAGCTTCTGACTATTGTCAGTCAAAACCAGAGCTTTTGCCTGTACCCTCTTACTCTCGTGGTTTCCGCTGTTAATAATGTATTCAAAAATCAATAGGATTTTTTATCGCGATTTTTGGCTCTCGCTCCTACTTCTTCTTCGACGTAAAGATCATTTTCAACTCAAATATTGTTAATGCCCCAGCTTCTCCCACCTCAGCTCAATTATGTTCAGTTCAATCCACAAAAGTGGCTTCACCGGCTAAAGTCCAGTTCATGTTCAGTTGTTCATGCTTGAAATTGTTGTTGCTTGTTCGTCAGAAGTTAGAAATGCAAAACTCACTGGAATGGCATTCCATTATTCCAGTTGATTACTCTCTTTTGAGGGAGCTTTTAAGTTTTCCGTCAGTTCGAGTCTAGTCCCGCGAACTGAGTTCTGTTTTATCCTCAGTGAATATGTGAAAATTGCATGCGAACTGAAGTTAGTACAAAGGTCAGCTCACCAATGTGCCCGAACTTGCACAATTCGGCCGGTGAAGCCGGGGTATAAGGCTTATCGGTATGTAAAATAAGAGGTTTTAGAGCCACGTACAAAACCTTGTCCTTCTCAAACCTCAAACCAGCGCATTGTTGTAATTTAAAAAAAATTCTCATATCACGTAAGTTATCAAATTACCTCGAATCTTGGATTTTATCCGGACGAAGCTAGGTTGATGTTCATGCTAAACTTACAATTCAGCGTTTCCATCATTGATCTATGAACGGCTTCACTACATGCTCTAAAGCGTATTAGTGTGTTCATTTAGCCACAATCGATGCCATTTGTAAAAACAAGTGCCTTTGGTCTTCCAAAAACATAGTTTAGGTACTTTCAGCGATTATGATGGTGCCATTTTTGAATAATTTTCGCGTCGACGAATTGGAACCTTCGTTTGTAATTTTGAACCACTAGTTCGTTTTTATAACGGCGTAAAAGTTTGTATTTCCCATAAATTATCGCAAGGCTGGTCAATTTCGTATTTCGGCTATGGCAATGTTTAGTGAGATTATGAGACAAGTAGATAATACAGAAATTCTCGCTCACTCACTCAATTCCATTTTTCGATCAGAACTTTAATATGGTACCATAGATAGAGAAATATTTCCATTCTACTACAGTATTTTTCGTTTAAATTAGCTTCACTTCCAAAAGTAGAGAGAATTTTATTATGAATGAATTATTGTGCATTGTACTTGAAAAAAAATGCTGCAAAATTGAAAATTCACTCAAATCAAAATCAAATTAAAATTCTATCCCAATCGACATTTGATTTATTTGCATGCAAAATATTTTCCAATATAGTACATACAGTTTTCCACTCATACATATACATATATGTATCTAATGTGAGTTTATAAAGCACCAAAAGCACCTTCAGGTTAAACGTGTCTAGTATAAAACAAAATCCTTTAGTTGGATTTGGAAGATATATTATTGTAGACTCCACATTTTCCTCCTTGTGGAAACATCCTCCATCCAATCTCTACATGGCAATTTCGTACATGGTGTACTCTATATCAGATTTTTGTTATATATATAAATGTATTATTATACCTCTTCTGAAAAATGCTTCTCTACATTATGGAGACATGAAAATAATTCTGTGTTTTTGGTTAGCAGACAGAACCATTATTCGGTCTAAAGCACACACAAATGTTTTGTCAATCAATGGAAATTACTTTCGAAATATTTATGGTGGTGTTCCAGGAATAGTTCGTTATATTTTGTTGATTGCGAATTTAGTAGATTCATTAAGTTCTAATCATAATGTTGTTCAGAAATTATTTTCATATATGTACTCTAAAATTAAAGCGCATCATCACCTGCTAAAATTCTGTTGAATTGTTTATATGTAATTCTAGAGAACTCTGCATTTGGAATTGTTGAATAGAGCTCTTATTAATTCAATTATTTTGTCAGGCAGTCCATAGATGACAGGAGTGCCCTCCATATAGAGCTCCTTTTACACGTGTCAAAAGCTTTGTCAAAATCATCTAAGAAATCAAGGTAAAACGGCGATCCCAATTCAGTAGATTACTCCACTGTGCTACTGAAGGCTGCAGAAGCACCCCCTTCTGAATCTGGCTTGCTGTATTCTAATCATTCGGTCTACTGTTTCTATGATCTTCGGTCAGGGGTGGTGCACCTTTTCAGTATGCGTGCAAAAAACTACAATCTATTTTTGTAAAATTGCTGACTGCTTAACTATTAAAATACTGAATAAAGCCTCATTTACATCTCAAAGTCAAAGTGGAAATGCACTTTGGACTTCTGGAGCTATGTTTTGTGAACGAGAGGAGATTTAAAGGAAGAAGGAATACCGTGAGATTATAAGGCCGAGGGCTTGTTTGTGTCTTTTCAGCCCGACTAAAGCGACCCAGTTCCACTCTCGGAGCAATAACAGTCTCACTTTCATATTAGGCTTATTATAGAAGTGTTGCCTCGATGTTTTTTCTTTCTCTGAGGGCGAAATACGCTGGCGTGCATCTGCGAACGTAAACTGGACCAGCAAATTTTTCGTACACACAAGTCTTTCGTGCGTACTATCTCTAGCACATGTGCCATAGTTTGGAACTCCTGTCCTTGGTTATTAAATGTGGGAGAACACTTTTCCCACAGTATGTCGCAAACCCGAACTGCTGCATAGCACATACAACAGGCACGGTATGACTGAGTAAAAGTGAGACTAGCCCCACAGTTAACACGAAACAAGCACAGTTCGTTTCGGGGGTCGTTTCAAGTCATCTGTTCTGAGTTTTCCATTGATTTTTTAAATTTAAAACTTGTAACGAATGAGTTGAAACGACTTCTGTGTGCTGCCATCCCTGAGTAAAAACTCCATTTTTTTTTAAATTCACCCAGCTACATGCACAGAGTAGTCTAAAAGAAGCACGATGGCTCCAACTTTTTTAGACTAAAGCCGGCCGGACACGATGCGGTAACAGCCCGACAGTGTCCAAATACGAATACGTGGCGCGCTCGGAGCTCAAGCAGCGGCCACATGTTTCGTCCTACCATCGAGCGTCCAACGTTGAAGGGCGTTTATAGCAAAATTGAGTTTTTAAAAAATTGTATAGTACGAAAAAAAAACGGACAATTATTTTGTTGACCATAAAGTCTGCCATTAGCATACACAGTAAAACGATTCTCGTTTGATTGTGTAGGTCAAGCAGCATTGGACGTGGTTAGTACTTAGTTGGGGGACCGCTTGGTAAAACGACACTCAACACTTGGAATAATCTATTTCGAATACATTCACAAGCATTACATTGGACGATAGAACGATTTAAGTCACCTATCAAAAGCATGATGTCTTCGCTTGGTATATAGTGAAAAACCTCATAAATTTTCGTCATTCAAACGTGCTCATCGTTGATGCCATCTCTACCGCAGTACTTCTTAGTCCAGTGAACAGATCCACAATAACAATTCTCTTAGAAACTGGTGACCAGCTAATGAGGCTGGACCTGACTTCATTGTAATTCATACATTTATATTATGAAATTAAACAACGATGTAAAATCATCATAAACACAAATAAAAATTAATAATTTATTTAAAACCTTTTAAACTTTAAAGTCTTCCTCCAATCAGTACTGATTCGTTACATTTCAGTACATTCCGTATGCGGAACTTTCTTTGCTATTAAAAAAAAATAATAATAATAATAATAAAGCAAATTAATAATTTTTTTTATTTTTAATTACATTTAAAATTAATTTTATATTTTATAATTTAAAAAAAAAATCTTCTTCATGCCTTGTTCCTTATTTTAATATGAATACTAAAATGCCTGGAGATAGTTATTGAGAGCGCACTGGAAACATGATTATTATTATTTATTTATTTATAATTTATTTTCTATTTCTTTTTTTTATATTTATATTTTTAGTTTTTATTTCATGGATCGAAGTACATTTAATTGTTCTTAACTGCACCATGTTTAAAACTATATAAAGCACAGAAAAAAGTTCTTATGATTATTAAACTTATTTTTATTTATTTTCCTCACCATTTAAAAAAAAATATAATATTAATTTTATTTTATCATTTATTTTTTTAATATTATATATATAAAAATTTAATGCGATTTTTAAGTGTTAATTTATGGTATAAAATATAAAAACGGCAATAGATTGATATAATACTCACTTTTTCCTATATTATTATATATGTGTCGGTATTTTTCTATATAATCGTTATTTACTTATTATTATTATTATTTATATATTTTTATTTCTTCAAATATTATAGTGTTTTATAATTTATATTATTATTATTTATTATTATAAATATTATTTATTAAATTAATTGATTGTACTGAGGTTGATATATATATATGAAAATTTTGCTGGCTATGGGTTACTATTATAGATAAAATGTTAAATACTTGCACTTTCATTGGATTTTTATTATTTTCGTTCATGAATTTAAAATAATAGATAAAAGCATTTTAGATAAAAAAATTATTGCTGAGATTTATCGTCAAGAAATATATCTCAAGATAATATAGAGAAGTTTTATTACAATAATACTTTCAGCTTGGAAGATGAAGTGGAAAATGATTGCGTCCAATGTTTGATTAGTTTTATTTTATTGAAATTTAGTTTTTATTATTACTTTTATGAATTAGAATTATTATTTTTTAAATGAGATATAAAATAAAACATGTTCCTGTATTATCCATTTCGTCTAATTGCTTTGAAGTTAATTGACAAAAAAAAATTAAAAATAATTATAAAAAGTTTAAACTCAAAATAAAATATCTGCATTTACTGGTCACGTTCGTTAAAAGAAGCTGATAAAATTAAAGTCGTCTAAAAATTTATTTAACATTAATTTTTGCAAAACTTTTGGAACCTTATAACAAAATTTAGTATGGTTATACCCTTCATCAATACCTTTGACTATTATATTATATAATAGCAGAAGGTATGTCAACCCCAATGAAGCTACATTTTGAATAAATTAATATACTTTCAGAGACGCCGAAACAAATGATCAATTAGCCTCTATGAATTTTATAAAGGATTGGAGAATTCAAAAGCATCACTACAAATGTGTGACCAATATTGATTATCTGCCTCAACTAAGTCATCCATGTAAAAGACGGTTGTCCTCTTTAAAATTAATAAAATATTACATGGTTCAATACTAATTTATTCGGCTCTATCGCTCTATAGGCCTCTTTGGCTAATTTATGCCATTCTTGTTGTTGAGGTTATGGTTACCTTGATATTTTAGTTTTCGACGCCTGATTGCAGCCTTAATCTCCTTAGATTTCATTTGTCGTGCATCAGTATTTATACGGCTTTCTCACCTTCATGGTGGTTTGCCAATCTTTCCAGTGGCAAATTTTATGATTTGAGCCTATAAAATTGCCTGCCCCTATAAATTAGTCATACAAAAAAATTATCACCTTTTATAAAATGTTCAGTTTTTAAACGTCAAATGCTCTTCGCTTATCCGAGAACGGAGCCAATTTTGAACGAAAGTTCTACGATGCGGTGACAAGAAGTTTTCCCAGGTTCAATTAACCCAATACCTACTGAGATATGTAATTCTACTTCTGTATATAGAAAACTTCCTTCAACTGCTTGTGCTTAAGTGATAGGTTGGGTTTACTTAAACCCTTGTTGTTAATAGAAAACAAGAATTATTTTAAAGGAGCCGATTCTTCTTGTGGATCATCCGCTTCCGGATTATGGTTTGAAGTTTTATAGGGTTAACTCTAACTTTCTCATCAGGCATCGAATCCAAAGTGCATAAGAATGCACCATTCGCAACTACTGCGTCATACGAATATTTGAGTCTCCAAAACCCGTCGAATAATTGGTCGGATATTGCATATTTTGACTACTAAAGGTCGCCTTTTGGTCCTTGTAACAAAACTCCGTCACGACACTCATGATATAGATTCTTTTCTTCTGGTTTCTCTTGCTCTTCGCTTCTGAGTTCTTCTTTGCATTTTTTCTTACCAGTTTCCTCAAAAGCATCAAAAACTTCGGTTTGCTCCCTATGAAAGTAATAAATGACTTATGGAAACTGGAAACTGTCGAAACCTTTACGATTTTTGGAAACTAAGAGTTTATAAACTTTTTGGTGGCCCAGGTCACTTTTTATAGCTTCGAGACCCGATATTATTTCGTTCCAAATTTTGTTAAGGATAGCACAGGTATCGTCTATAGCTGACCATCGCGTATAATTTCCGCAGTTACATTTTCAGGCATGGCTCAAAATGATTGCAGTAATTTTATACATACATCAATGCAGACGGAGCAACGTATAAATTTTGCAGCAACCAAAAAAGGTTATTTTTCTCACAGTGTATTAGGTAACGATTATTGAAGGCTTCCAAAGCTGATCACACAAGCCCCCCACCGCAACCTACCGCCCGGAGCCAAGGCCCCTACGGTCCTAGGGTAATTACGCCACTGCGTCTCTCCATCTAGCAGAAGATTCTAAGCTTTTTTGTGCATCTTTGTACTTTGATTAGTCTCTTTTGCATTGGATATATATTATGTTTCATCATTGTCTTCAATGACCGCGGGTCATTTGCATACTGGGGTGGGCCATCTAGACCTTCAGTATTTCATTTTATTTATTTATTTCAAATCAGTTTTTGAATACAATGGCGATTAAATGACCACCTCCATTCTATAAGCAAAAATCAGCTCTTTTTCAAGGATCATGCATAATATTGGCCAACTTTTCAGGCGTTATAGCAGCTACTTCGGCTCATATGTGAGCTTGGAGTACTTCAATGATCTTCGGCTTACTGGCATAAACTTTACTTTTGCAAGAACTTCATCTTAGTGGCTGTGGTTTTGTTGAAAAAACGTTCATCAGATCTTTTTCACGCGTTTTCGAACACATAAAGGGTACCAACGATAGCGTGCGCCCTCGAAGGTTTCTCGAACTTTGCAGAAAATTGTTTCAATGATGATTTTTGAGCGCACTCCGGCCCAAGCAGTGACTTTCTCAGTGCAGTGTTTCGAGAATGACGTGAATTCGACAGTTTTGATTATTGACTCAGCCAAAGACTGTAAAATGAGCTTCGTCCATCATCAAAATTTCGGCTCGGCATTGATCGACCAATCTTGGATTGGGGGTGAGGAGAATGGCGTTAAATCAGATGATCTGAGCAGGCAATTTCGATCGCCCAAAGCGGAGATTATACGACCAGAAAAGACTTATACGGGAATTGAACTGTGTCCTTTGGCTCTAGCCTCCATACTCCATTCAATGATTCACATTTCGTAATCAGTACGCTTCAGTTTTTGAGTCAATTGAACTTTGTAAGCATGAATATGTAAATATCTCTGAAGAATGCCCTGTAGCTATCCAATTCTTGTTCACTATATGTCGGGCTTAGGCTCATCTGTCAAACTGTCACAAAAAGCTTCGATGTTTTGAATTAAAAGACTTGTTGAAGCCCGGCCAGAGTGTCACTACCCAAGTAGAAATTTGTTGAGTTTCGATAAGTGCTGTCTAGTTTCTAGTTGAGAGTGAGGAAAAAGTCTTGGTTTAATTGAATGAAATTTTTCCCTTCATGGATATAATTCACATGTGTAACCAAACTACTACGCTTAAATAGCAAAATGTGCTTAGCCGTCATCAGACTTTTTACTGTCTCTGGTTTAATAAATTGTAAACTCATATTTTTTCAATCAGCAGTCTTATGATCGTTTTTCTGCTAGGTATTTACTAGAAAAGGGTAAAGAAGACATCCAAATTCAAACAACCAATACAAACCTCTTATCATCTTCGACACAGGATAACTGGGATTAATTCACTGATAAGGGTTGTTATAAATTTACGATATCTGTCTATCGACAATTTATCAAGGGTTCGTTGGTATTATTAGATTTTGCTTCTGACATGATACTGATTTGGATACTCGAATGCATGTTCTGTATAGAATAGTTTACCTGGAGATGACTACTGTTCGATGAGATTGTATATTTTCGACTGGCTTGATCTTTCAGTTGTGAAGGTTAAACTTGTTAGAAACTCAAATTTCTTTTGTTAAATTAAAAACTAATCTTAAAAACAATTACAAAAAAAAATCTAAAAAATAACGAAGAACGAAAAAAACAATTAACTTCAAAGCAATCTGACTTTCTTACCCCCTCCCAATTTTCCTATATAGGTACTTAACAACACCCCCCTCCCTACCAAAAAAGTCCTCTTTAAACGCTCCATTTCCTTTATGACTTTTTATTTTAATTTTTTTCTCCCCTTGGCAATTCGCCAGTGTAAATAATGGCAAAAGCAAATCGCGTAACATAGTGCAATTACAAGGTGGTAAAATCCCATCGTCATCTGTTACTAAATCCTAGCCGCAATAATCGTCTTCGTGACGAGAAACATTAGCGAAAAAAGCGCTAGAGGAAGAAACCAAACACAACCGACCGCAGCAGCAGCTAAACACAATAAACGCTACAAAAGAGGTGGCGGCGGCTACAAATTGATGAGGGAAAGTTTCCCGCTGAGAGGAAAACTCGGATAATATCGTGCCGTGAAAGAATAATTTTCATCAGCCCTTTTTTTGCATTTTTAACACATACCAGAAATTTTCCTAGTAGGGGAAAGTAAAACCAACGAACGAAAAAAAATAATCAGAAAAAATCCAATTCGGTTACGGGTTCACTTAATAAGTTTTAAACGTTTTTCTTGGATCACCACTTTTCCACCCTTACTAGGAAATATTGCACGAAACTAACTTGAAAATTGGATGGGAAATAATTTTCCCCTGGTTTTTCCTTTTTTTATCTTCTACTTTGGTTTTCTTTTCGGTTTTTCCTCTTGTGTTTTTTTTTTTTTTTTTGTTTTTGTTTTTCTTACTTAATTTCTTTGATAATTTTCATCTTGTAATTTTATTCTTTTCTCTCACTCTCGTACTAACGGTCAAGTAATTAACTAAAAAAAAGAAATACCCCATCGAGCCCCCCATCCCACCCACATGGCGCCCTTATTTGACCACAAAATTTCATTTCCATTAATTTTTTCGTTATTTTTCACGCAAAAAAAAAATTTGTTTATAAACAGAAGAAAATGTTTTTGCCTTTATTTTTAATTTTTTTTTTTCGTTTTTGGCCCTCTCTTGATCATTTACGAGACTAAAACTTAAAACGATTTAGCGGGGGGGTTATAAAATTTTCCACCCCTTGGGAGGGGTAATTGCAGGGGGTTAAATTAAATTGAAACCGACATGAACACAGGCAAGAGGAAACTTACGCAATTATTTTCAGTTTTCTTCTCTTTTTTTTTTGTTGGTTGGTGGTTAATCGGTTCGAGGGGATTTTGCATTAAACACTAATTAAAAAAAGAAAAAAAAAGAAAATGTCAGAAAAATCTTGGGCAATGGAGAAGGTGCGGGAAGGTTCTCTCTCGTTAATAAACTTTATTGACTTAGGTGGTTAGGGTCCATGTTTTAGGTATTAAGACAGACTAGGACTAACTTACGAGAGTATATATAGTCAGTCCTCCTTGGTTAGGGTTTATGTAATTAATTTTTTTTACCGTCCCGTAAATTGAATGCCTTTATTTCCTAGAAATTCAGAACACACACAAAAAAAAGTTTGTTTTAATTTAAAAATTAATTTTTACTTTAATATTGATTAAATTTACAATAAAAAAAAGGAATTAATTTTTTATCAATATTTTTGAACTCGTGATTAAAATTTTCAAAACCTCTTTACGTATGCATACATAATGTTCAAACACCACTATTTTCCATTTTATTTGAAATTATTTTTTATCGATGTCAATACATAAAAAATTCGACAAATTTACATTCAATAATAATTGGCAGCGTTTTAATTAGCGTCATGTTTAATACCATTTATCGATTGGACCTATTGTCACATTTAATACCTACAAACGGTAATGATATTTCAAGAAACAAATTTCACCGTATTTAATTTATTTTTAGGTATTAAAATTTATTTTAATTTTTTTTTTTTTTGTGAAACGTTTTATTGACATTTATTTCGAAACAAGGTGATACGTACATGTTACTCATAGTATTACACTGCGCCAACACTGATCATGGGATTTTTCCTATATGGAACATTCTTTAACATTCTACATTCTTCTTTAATTTTGTCTAATTAAAACTTTCTCTTTTCTCCACATTTCGTCGGACCTCATCATGTGCCCTGTTATACTTTCCGGTGCTAGTGGCGCCTCGGTCATTTCTTCTAATTCCGTCCTTTCATCGGCGGATCTCGAGCAGCTAAATAAGATATACTCTTCGTCTTCTACCATCTCTGGGCATACCGCACACAACGGTGAATCTTCATGCCTGAAATGGTGAAGGTAATTCCTATACCCCTATGTCCACTAAGGAACTGCGTGAGGTTGTAACTCACTTCGCCACGCTCCGTAATCTCTAGTTCCACGAAAGAAATATGTTTGTGGGTCCAACGATCTAGACAGACTCGTCCCACTTCCTTACCATTCCCTTACGGACTCGAAGAGAGCAATCTGTCAGTGTACTTTTCTCGGTTCCACTCTACCATATTCTAGGTCATAAAGACGCATGCCCTCACTCGCCAGAATGTCTATGGGGATCATCACCGCTATCACGGTGCACCGTCGGACCAGCAGCAAGCTAAAGCGCACATAACCTTTATGCGGCCCTGCATTTCCTGCTGTTTGCAGCCCTATTTAACGCTGCCACTCACAATGGCGCTTAAAGAAACAGAACTGAGCTAACCAACCTCCCCCAAAGGAGACGTTTACTCAGTCTAGGGCCCCCAATATTGGGCAGCATTCTTGAGACTGCTGCACAAATCACAAGTGCTTTGTCTTTGTCGTGCCCTTCAAATGCGCTTTAAATTTTAGCCTCCGGTCGACCGTCACTCCCAGGTACCTTGGAACGGGCTGTGGGTTGATGATCTGTTGACCTACCTTTATCCTTACGGACACTAGCTTTCTCCGTTGGCTGATCAGCATCGCTTTAGTTTTGTGCTCAGCCCAGCGCGTTCTACCCACTATTTTATTTTCGAGATCGCTTCGTTCGCATACAATTCGATGTCATCTGGACAACCACTAACCTGAGACTAACACATCATTGTACATTGCGATCCACAAGAGACGGCCCTGGACGAAACCCTGCAGAACACCGTATGTTGTCCCGAGCACCTTCGGACCATCTTCCGATTCTCAAATTCCCAATAAAACAATCTACCCTGAAGGTAGTCGGTTACTACTCTAGGTAGGTAATTTGGTGTACCTAGCTTGATCAACGCCTCAGCTATTTTGCTCCACCTTGTTGAGTTGAAAGCATTAGCACCTACATATACTGGGCGCCACTTGCACCTTATATACTCATAACAGCCTCTACCCTTCTTAGTAATCTTGCTAAGATTTATTTCTCAGACTTCTTTGTTTCGTGGGACAATCATCCTGAGAGTGTCCTGACATCTTTCGCATCCACCCAATTTCCTGCCCACGTTGAGAATCGGCACGGAAAAAAATTGCTTGGAATTTCCTAGCTTTATGAACATCTTGCCTTATTGTGAAGGGCACGTGGTTCTGAACTAATGAAATCGCATCTGATAAAGGCCAATTTATTGCCCACAATGCCCTTCTAACTTAACTAAGTAAACTAAAATGAAACTAATTTGGAGTTCATCGTTCTGAAAGCCACTTGAGTAATATAAACCCCCGTGTTGTTCGAAGGTTCTACAGGTGGAGCGTACTGTAGACCTGTATTATCACTAAGACCACTTGGCCTCATTACAACAAAGAAATACAAACGGGTCTCCTAATCAGATCTCGAAGAAGTATTGCCAGAACTACTGCAATCATGATAGGACATTAGCCCATAGGGAACCACGCACCTAAGCTGACGAAAGAGAGGGAAACACTGTGGTACTTTTTATGGCTCTAGGTAGGATGGAACCGTCACTTTTATAATAGGTGAGAGTATTCTGTATACCTCTGTATTCTGTGTATACTATAAGTTGAAGGGTTACAATAATACAGGGTGATATGTAAAAATCTAACGAAAAATATCACTGAACACTAGCGCCTAAACCGTTACGATTTTTTGCTTGTCTGCCTCTCAGAAAACAGCGCTAAGAATTCTTTAAAAGCACTGGACACCTGTAAAACGGGCTTTTACCCTAATATCCACCGTCTCCTATAAGTCCTGGCGATCCTTCCGCTATCAACGCCAACTCCAGAGAGTGTATTATCTTCCTTTAGAAGATTAACACTCTATCTAAAGAATATCATACCTCAAAATAACGCAGGGATACAGAAATTTCAAGGAAGATAACTAAGAATAAATGTAACTAGGCTCAAAAGTAGAAAGACTGAAGTTAATACCAGTGCGAGCAACCCGAACCCCTAGGGCAGCGGTTGGTAACCTATGGCCACGAAAGTGACAATTTATTCAAATTTACGTTAAGAAAGTAGATGTTGACACGAAAAGGTATATCGACAACCGCGTCGTGCACAGAGACGTACATACTACGTAAGGAATATACGTTACCGCAGCCGCTGGGGACAGAGTTCATTCGAATGTTGATATAAAGGTCCCCCCATTTATATACAGGCCGCAGGCAGGCAGGCCTTGGCCTTGGCCTAAAGGTTTCTCGCCTTGAGGCCAAGTATAACCGCCATTCACCAGCCGCATACTGGATGGCACCTGCAGTCCATGAAAACGACAAATGTCAAATGTGTGTGGGTATTTATCGTCAGTTCGGGCCTGAAGATCGGAACTTCTATTCAGTCTGAAATATTCGATGAGGTCATGAATATTTTTCCTCTTGAACTAATAACCTGTTTTTTCTGGCACGTCTAATATGCTGTAGTTTCAATTATCTGTTTTGTGGTAAGCCAAAGCATTTCGACTGCCCGCTGCCCTAGGATAGCGCGGACAACGTTTTTACAAACTAATGAATTAACTTTTTGTCGTGTTTATAAGTCGCATTTGATAGCTTTAATCTGAAATGTTTCTGTAGTAAATATATCCTTAGCAACAAAGAAACGTTCGAAGTTGTTTTTAATACTTGTACGAGATCTTTCGGCTCGACTACGAACTTTATTCCTTTTTTTTTTGTTGAAACATTTTTATTTAAATAAACTATGCGCAAAAAAAAATTGTCTAATCTAAATATGACTCTCTCCATCATAATTCATTGTCAACAAACTTTTAATTTCATAATGACTAAATAAAAAGCAGAAACAAAACAGCTTCAACTTTACCACTCACAATTTTTCTGTAAAAAAACACATTTTTCCTTATGAAGAAAATCCACAGAACACTCGGGCTTCAGCCTAGGCATTTCTTATGACTTGTTTTTCCTTAGAATCATTTTAAAGCGAACAAATCTTAAATCTTAAATTTCTGCTGTATCATTAAGTGTCTTTACATAATTTAAAATTCAATTATTCATGCCCTAAAAATGGGAGCTTTCTTAAATGTTTTATACATATATGTATGTGTTTACCAGAGCAAGTCACATAAACAACAATTTTTTTTTTTTTTTTCATTTTTGATATTGTACAATATTTTGTCACTCAATTACATAAATATTTAACGAAATCGAGCTAAAAATAATATAACTAGGAGGAAAAGATTTATTTCGGGAATATTTTAAAAAACGGAATGGCTTCCACAAAAATTCAATTCCGTTCCAAATTTGGTACCTGTTCAACAATTAAATTTAAAATTGACCAATACATCTCCATGAATCATCTCCTAGCAACAAATCATGAAAACAAGGTCATAATTGCACAAATAGCTTCCTTCTTCCTGCACTTCCACCTTCAAATATGGACCAATAATTTCATTTAATGTTTACTTTTTGAATTAATTAACAACGATTTTTTTATTTATTTATTTTTTTACACACATACACTCCCCCGCCTGCCATTTATGCAGCGCTAAATTTCAGCGAATAATATAATAAATTGTTGTAAATTAGCCAAGTAATGACCTCCTTACTACCAGATGGAGATAATAAATTTCTTTTACCTTTCAAGATTTTCAACAAAGGACTACACTTTTACCTTGTTGACTTAGGTGTTGGGGTAAATAAGGCTTTATGATATCCGTGTCGTGCCGCAATTAGCCTGAAAAGTAGAACTAATTATCCCCGCCCATAATAATGTCTCATTCCGGTGCTACACAACAAGAGTCTTCTTTAGTTAAAATAATTTGAATAATGAATTCTATGAGATAATTGAGAACGGGGAGAAGATTCTGTTGGGAATATAATAATAATGGAGAAGATAGTTTAGAGGAGATTATCTATGCGAAATTAGTAACAGAGTTAAGCCTCATTTAAGATGATATACCTTGGGGTAATTTGAGATGGATTGTACATATATGGGTGATTGTCATGAAATGGGAGTTTTTGAGATTTGCTGGTGAACAAAAAAAAGTGCTGAAAAAAAATTTTTTCATGTGTTTTCAACATTATTTTGAAGTACTTTCTGTATGTTTCCACATAAATACACACGAGGTATAGACAGTGAGAAGTTTATATCGAAAAGCCGAAATTATATGGCTTCGGAGGCGACAATTACGGTAGCGACATTTCATCGAAAAATCCGTCGCTTTCATGATCAATGAGAGCAAACAATTTTTCCGAAAATTTGCTTGCTCTACAAATGCAAACAAATATACCGAACCGAGTTAAAAGAGATTTGCAACACATATCACAACGAAAACACACATTACAGAGGCGACAGTTTTTTTTTCTTCGATAATTTTCTTGAGGGTTGCTCTCTTGTTTATAAATTGTTCACAGTCTAAACGTCCGGCGAGGATAAACATTCATAAAGAAACTTGTGACGATTCGTTTTCACTACTTAGTGCCACTTGACAACCAATTTGTCGTTGCGTGTGCGCTATTCTTATAGTTTTTATTGAAATTTGCAACAAACAACAGTCAGAATGTAAACACTGACATCTAACTAAGCAGGTATCCGCCCGCGTAATACATACCGGTGATCAGTTTCGGAACACTGCTGCTATCGTTTGAGACCCTAGGCGCGCGGCAATAATGCACTGTTTTTCCGTAAACGTAGTGCCGTGACGTAAAGCGGAAAATGGACAGGTTACGGAGGCGACATTTTCGGTGGTCGAAGGGCCGCCATTTTGTTCAAGAGTGCTTGCCGCGGGAGGCGATGAAGGAGAGAATGTTCTATTACTAGATGGAGATTTTCACCCCAGAAAAAATTTGTTTGAGGCGTTGTAGCTAGAGAACAACGGCCAGCCAGCCACTACTCCCATTTCATGACAATCACCCATATTGTATTTGTATATAAGCCTTTTGATGTGATACTAGCATCTCGTTCATCTGAAGATAGTTACAAATTTGTTTGTTTTACTACAAAACATAGAGAGTAAAAGGCAATCTTCATAACAAATGTCAATATAAAAAGATATAGGGTATATATTTATCTCATTTTATTATCCATTCGTAAGTAAAAATAGTAAAAATTCTACTTTTCCAAAAGCAAGCGCACTACAGATACGAACCAATAAAATGCGCAAGGTATAGTCCAAACGAAATACGGTACGTTCACACTTTTTCTAGACTAAAGCAAATCTGGAGAGCTTTCGGAAATTGTTTAGGACGAAGAAAATGGGCAATTATCTTGTTTACCATAAAAGGTACCATTAGCATACTCAATAGATTGGTTCTCGTTCATTGCGTAAGTTAAGCAGCATTGGACATGGTTAGTACTCAGTTGGGGGACCGCTTGGTACAATGAGACTCGCGTATATGCTTTTAACAAAATTGACTAACTAAATTATTTTTACTCTATCTTATTTTTAATCTGGGCAATTATCTTGTTTACCATAAAAGGTACCATTAGCATACTCAATAGATTGGTTCTCGTTCATTGCGTAAGTTAAGCAGCATTGTACATGGTTAGTACTCAGTTGGGGGACCGCTTGGTACAATGAGACTCGCGTATATGCTTTTAACAAAATTGACTAACTAAATTATTTTTACTCTATCTTATTTTTAATCTCCAATAATATTTCATTCGCTAGTTCGAATAATTTGGTTTAATGTTGGGTCTACCCCATATATGAGGATCAATTCGATGTATTCTCTTAATTCTGGTATGTTTGTTGAGTTACTGTCGTACACTTTTGCCTTCCCGACTAGAATTTCTTGGTTCGGTCCGGATGAGGTTAGCCTAATTTGACTGTTAGGCCCTAATGTTGAAACCTAATAAGGCCCAGAAGAAAAGTGTAACGCTTTTCACCTATTACCGCCGAACTAGAAAATCCTTATGAGGGCCATATCAGGCAAAAATGGATAGGGCCATATAATGCGTACCTATCGTTTATTATGTAAGGCGTGCGATAGATCATTGGCAGTTTTTCCCCATTTCGAGGTATCGTGGCTTAATAGACGCTGGTAAGAATAACTCACCAGTAAAACTTGGCATAGCCTTCGCTAGTCCTTCCCCGCTCCACCAAGCGCATGTCATCGGTTGGCTGAAGAGACTCAACTCGTTTCAGGAGTCATAACACTCCAGCGAGTTGTTTCTCAAATGCCCCGATGCCAGAGTCGCTAAATGGTTGGAAGTAGGTGGAATAAAAATATATCGCGGCTAGGTTCTGGCAGCTCCTTCCTACTTCTCTCTCTTTCTACTTCTCATCTTCCGGCTAGAGCTGCTGTTCACCAGAGACATTAAAAAGTCTGATGGCGATTAAGCACATTTTGCTACTTAACCATAGTAGTTTGGTTTTACATGTGAATTATATCATGAAGGGAAAAATTTCAATCAAATTTCATCAATATACATGGGCCTCATAAGGAATTACTCAATAATACCTAACGGGGTAAACACCTTCTTCCCAAATAAGGCCCTTGTAAGATTTCCCTAATGAAAACCTAATCTTAGAGTTCATGCGGAGTGCCTCATGTATTTTGTATGAGGCCCTCGTAAGGTATTCATAAAACAAATTTAATTTTGGTATACCTTATACTTCCCTATGAGGGCCACATGAGGTGTTCATGAGGCAAGTCTAATCTGGTATACCGAACGTTTACCTCACGAGGCCCGTACATAACTTTAGTCATGACATTGAATTCTAGTCGGGTAAAGACACCCTCACATAAAATATGTGAAATCCAGGGATCTTGGTGGCTACACAATGTCTCTAATCCGGCTTGTTGTAGCTCTCTCTGCGTAAGGTATCTCTGAACCCACGTGTGCAAGACTACGAGTGATACTCTCGAAATCTCAGCACAAAATATTCGCTTATCATGCAGCGGTCAGAATCACCATCCACAGTGCAGTGACATTTTCACCCTAAGAAAAACGATCATATTATTTCGTGCGTGGATAGAGCGGCTCAAACGGTCACTTTTGGGCTTTGCAGGGCTTGTTGCTTCTTAAATCGCGGGTTCCCTTCTTTTGGTACCCAATATCGGTAGTTTTGCTTGTTGACAATCTGTGGGCTATGGCGCTCGAATCTGTGGCTTTAAAATACGCTTCTACCGCGAGAAAGTTATTCTTACTGGATCGCCGTGACATCAGGATTAAACAATCCACGCGCATGCGGGCCGAACCATTGTGGGCCAACGATTTAATTTTGTTTTTGTTTTGTGAAGTCAACATCTTTGTTCTTTGCCTGAAGAATTTCTCGTTCACTCAACATATTGAGATTTTTGCAATGATGTTCGGTACCACTTTGTTGATAAGATCGTCCATCGTTTAAACGAAATTGCAAAAATTCGGTGGAAACGAAATCAATCCATTCACCAATGCGCCATTATGTATTTATCCCAGATGATGATTTTACTTGCTGCCAAAACTTTGGCCATTGCTAAATGTTTAAGGGTTTAACGGCAATTTCAATGCTGAAAGAGCCGTTCGACATCCTTCTAGTCACGTGACCGCTATCACAGAAGAACAAAAACAAATCAGTCAATCCGTTCTCGAGATTTCATCAAAAAAGACGTACCATACAATTTGTTTCGTGAATTTTTCCAATGTTTCAATCGTTATTCTGCTATTCGGGCCGAAGGCAATTCCAACAAATCAAAAATCATAAAAATCGGTCCAGCGGTATTTGAGCTATACATATGGTGTAATTAGCCCGACACTGTTTTATGTCCATATATAGACATGTAAAAGCGATGTGGACCGCGTGCAGCTTGCCGTCACTGTATTTGGTCCAGTTGTTTGAATGAGTTTGACACGCCTAATCTAACGAATAATATGGGTTATTTCGTCATAGAGATCTCTTCCAGGCAAGGAAAACGACGTCCAAACATAAGTTTCTTCAACTTTCATGAATTAGTCAAAGTCTAGTACACCTATGCTCGGACTGTAGGTCGAATTGTCATGTCTTTAACTATATTTGGCAAGCCCGTTTGGCTCACACCTACTACTCTTAAAATAAACAAATTACCATAACCCCAAACTGTACTACAATCCACTGATAATTCACCATAAATTTCAGTTAAAATACTGTGGATTACTACAAGGATCGTATCACGTAAATTTTCGATCCAAATTTAATCTCAAAAAGTCACAGAACCTGGCTCTAGGTCGATCGAGATCGTCTTAGCTTATGGGTTACCCTTTTTACTACCAGTCCATCATGTCGAACTCGTCATTCTGCAATATCTAATTGTATGGTTAGTTTGAACGAAGAAATAAACTACGGGATAAATTAATAGGAGTTTGTAGGGTGTAGGAACTCATACCTAAGAATTTGCACGAATCCCGCTGTTACAAAAATCAAAACAAAAATTTTTGAAGCGGGGTTCCGTTTTCGCAAAATCAGTATCTTCAATAGTACCTGGCTTAGCGAAAGATGCAACCGTAAAGGGTAGCAGGAGGAAGCTTTGACGAAGTATTATGCCTCCTGAAACATGTGGATTCTGCTAACCAGTCGACAGAGGCAGCGAAGCAGGTAGTACCGGACTACCAGATTAACAAGGAGGCATACCGTCCACTAGCTAAAGTGACTTAAGCAAACCCTTGGTACCCTAACCCTATTATTAACCGGTTAACCCGTGAGATGCCGTTTTAGGACTGCTCTAAATATTTCTTTCTCAAGCCTTGAATTACTGCTACTGGGTGATTGGGTCAGTAGTGGCGACAATTTGGTAGCAATTTAGAAATTTTTTATGTAAAATACTCGTCTTAGATGGCGATACAGAATCGGTACTTTACTCATTTAAGTATTTGGGTTTCGATTCTACTTATCCCAAATAAAAAAAAATGGTCTTACAGCGGGCGAACACCGGCCGCTTGGGGTTTTAACAGGCATATGATGGCCGTAGATTTTCAAAATGGTCTTTTCGACACCCAAACGCGCGTTAATAATTTATTAAACTTTAAAGGTGTCTGGTGGGGGTTTCTACCGTGCAAAGTGCTTGGTAATGGAGGATGTGATTTCTAAGAGTAGTCTAAAGGTAATATAAAAAAGTCAGGTTCAGTGGTTGTTGTTAGGTTGAAACCATAAGAAATTAATTTGTTATCACGAATACAGTAATGTTATCTATTTATTTCAATCATTTCATCAATATTTTTTTAAAATAACATGTTTTCAGTTTTTAATTTTAAAAATATTGAAACGTTAAAATAAAATTTAAAAAGAAATTTCTATGGAATAAAGGCATTTTGTATAAAAAGACGAGGTTAGGAACTTGTTTAATAATAATACAGTTTATTCTTTATATACTATATAATAACAAAATAATTTTATCGAACAACAATAAGTTAATAATATAATATATAAATAATATATATTTTTTTAAATTAAAATTTTTTTATATTATTATATATAAAAAAACACAAAAAACGAAAAAATCAAAAACCAAAAAAAAAAATCTTTTTCGTTACTTTTTTCTGCTTTTCTCACCTTTTTTTATAGACTGTACCTGTACTGCGTACATTTGGAAACCACGTAGCGTAGCGGGAAATCGTACTTCCACCAATCACAAATCATGATAAGAACAATGATAACCACCATCATTACCACCACAATAATTATCATCAATACCCTCACTATTACCACCACCACCAAAATCACAATAATATTTACCACAGTAATCATAGTCTCAGAAAAAACAACCACCACCACAACCACCACCAAAACCAAAACCAAGAGCACCACAAAAAATATCGCCACCATAGCCGTAAACACAGTACCGCCACCACAATTCACTATAGCTCAAATGATAGCATACAAATTGATAATTATTAATAAAATTAAATAAAGTTTAAAAAATATCTTTAATTTCTATTGTAATATATAAAAACAAAAAAAATTAAGTATTATGAAAAGAAAAAAAGGAACTTTTTTATATGAAATTAATTTTTTTAATTTTTTTTTTTTGAGAAAAAGGATAAATCAAAAAAACTGTTTATGATGTGTTGGCACATTTAATATTAAATTTTTGTTTTATATTTATTAATATTTTTTTTTTATTAAATTTTTAAGTTTTATCATTTTTAATTTAAAAATTTATTTTTCAAAATTATGTTAATACACAAACAAGAAATTTTCACTTTCACTCACTTGGTTTGGCACTTAACACAAAAAAAGCAAAAAAATAATAATTAATAATATATTAATAATACTACACACACGATATTACATGGAACACGCACATTTCAACTTACATGTTCCACTGAAAAAAAGTGAACTATAATTGTTAATATAATTTTAATTTTTAGATAAAAATGAGAATAACAAATTTAAAAAAACAAACAAAAAAAGAAAAATGAAACAACAAAAAAAAAAGAATAATTAGTATTTAATACATTTTGTTTATTAATAATAATAATAGAGAAAAACAATTATATGAGAGTGTGGTGATTGATTGGTAATTAGTACTAATAAATAATAATAATAACAATTAAGGTGAATTGTAAATAAATTCAAGATGTGTACTAATATTATTAACAAATTTGTAATATTGTAGCATTTAATATTATATATATATATATGAATAACATTCTTGTGATAGGTGTATTAGTTATTAATTTTTTTTTTTATTTTGGTATTTCGAAAAAAAAATTTTTAATTTTCACAAGGAGATTAAATTTTAATATTTGAATACTACCCACAAAAATATTCAAAATATCATCATTTTCTCAAGGACTAATATTTTTAAACAAAATATATCAACAAATCGCCTGGGTACTCGAAATCAATTCCAAATCCATCAAATACCAATCGTCTTACAATAACTCTATTATCTACGATTTTAGACAGGCAAATGTCCATTATATTGCCTCAGAGCTCTCGCTTGTTGACTGGAAGAGTAGGCTAATAGGTAACAACCTTACCGAGATAGTCTAATTTTCTACAAAATCATTTTTAATACCATCGACAGAAATGTGCCCAAAATCAAAAAAGGAGAGAGAAACAGAGCCATGGCTTGACAAAAATAAGAGGTCACACACTGAAACATCGCACACTGATCTTACTATGTAGTAGCGAAGACTCTGTCTTAATTGACAGTCTGTTTCTTTCTATTAACAACATTAGGACCGGTTTAAATAACCTGGACTCCGCAAAATGCCAGGATCACCATATCTTAATTACAAAACTGTTAAAATTCAGCATTTCTGGTCCTATTATAGATTGGATTAAATCATAAATCAACGGTAGAATACAGGTCGTAAGATTTCAAGGGCTTTTGTCGAGGGACATCGATGTAACATTCGACGTCCCTCAAAGTAGTCATTTAGGACCACTTTTGTTTAACATAGTTATTTCCAATTTGTTAAATATTCCAAATCTCTTTTACGCCGACAACTTGAAAATACAAATGTTTTTCTCTGCAATCGAGCTTTATGAATAACAAGACTAGTGCCTCACCAATAAATTGCAGCTTAACACCTCCGAATTACCTCCTCTCTTAAAAATAATCTCCAGCGGCGTAACTATTATCTTAACCATGGGTCATTGAAGCATATTGAAAAAATTGCCAATCTGGGTGTAATCCTTGATTACAAACTAAACTTTACTCTACATTACGACAGTATTACTGCCAAAGCCAATCAACTTCAAGGGTAGGATTGAATTCATTCAGAAGCAGTTTCTTCTCTTTGCCTTAAGAAATCTGTACGACCCCTATGACTATCAAAGCCTTCCACAGTTTGAAACCTGGCTCAAAATTTTGGACCTCCTACCTTTTTAATTCAGAAGAAAAATGATTATCTCTTGTCTTACCTTTGTTATCTTAACGGCTAACATTAAAGTACACTTCTTGGCAGACAGAATCAAATTTAACAATGAAGAATTGGGGCTATCTTTTAAGAGGTCAATTTGGTGACTGCCACATTTTCAAGGTTGCAAGAAAACTAGTGAAATATATTCAACTTTCACCTTGCTCGTTAACCCTGATAGTTACCTTCGATATAAGAATGGGTGTTCGATTCACACGAATTTTTTTTCGACCTTCTCTGTGTTCTATCTGCTTCAAAACTTCTTCTTTCTTCTTTAAGCGCCTTTAATCCCTCATCAGACATAAGGCAGAAACAGTTGCCCTCCAGCGGACTCTGTTTTGCGCTCTAAAACTTAAAAATTCCTATTTTTCGAAAACCTGGGTCTTCCTTGCTACTGACGTCGTCTTCTTCTTCTTTTTCCAAAGGGGCTTCTTTGCACGCATTGCGATTTATTAAGTCTATTGTGCCAACCCCGTCATTAAAAGTTAAGACTTTTATTATAGCCTAAAATCGATCTAGGATTCATATCCCAAATCTCCCATTAAACAGGGAAGAGCCACGATGGGGTACACTTAATCTCCTCCTCGTTGCAATCTCACAATCGCACAAAAGGCGATCCGCTGTTTCAGGAGTTGCTCCTCAGAACCAACAACTTCAATCGACTCTGCCTTATTCTGCTTAAAAATGGCAGCATCTGTAGATCTGCCCAATCAGTAGGGCAATCGGGAGCAGTAATGAATTCCTTGTAAGAAGAAAGGAAGAGAGTGATGTTGAATAGGGTTTTGCATCCTTGTATGACTTTCTTCCTTCTTTTGAAAATACTGACTACCCTAGTCTCTCTCCATCACTTCAGAATAAGGACCACTATTGATCCCACTAGTTGCGCGAAAAAAGATCACCCATGTTTGCTTTGCATTGGTAGGTGGTAGTACATTCACGCAGTACCATTCACCCAATCAAGTTTCGAACCTCAATATCCTAATTCCTACTAGAAAGGAATGGGAAGATTTCCAACCTGACAAGCATCATAATGTTGTTCTGTATGCAGACGGATGCAAATCAGAATCGGTGTAGAGGCTGGAGTTTTTTCGCCATTGCTTAAACTCCAAAAATAGACAGAGCTTCTGGCAATTTTTCATACATACCGAGAGGCAGAATAATTCTGTTATCAGATAGCCAAGAGGCGATGTGACTAGTGACTAGTGAGGCAACCGAACACCAATAATGAATTTTTAAACCCCATCTTAAAAGATTTTGGAAATGTTTCGCAACTCAAAATCGGAGATTGGATCCAGTAGGTACCAATATACTGAGAGGATGAATCTATAATCTCTCCTAGTTTTCTGCTTCTTTTCACGCAAAGTTTTTCCACGAGTGCCGCTACAAAAGAGCGCACGTTAGCGCCTTTCGTGCTCCAGCGTACGGGTTGGATGGGACTTCCGCTCCTACCTACTTCCCATTCTTTCTTTCAGTATGATTGCCCAGATCTAGGAATTGCGGCTTTTATTGCGTATGTCCTTTCTACATCTGCTGTATTCAGTCTGTAGCTTGATGACCCTTACCTGTCTGCGTAACAATGAAGGGACACATCAAACAGGGCACAGCTCGATATCAAACATCAAGTTATATCACGAATGGCGTGGTTTGCCAGAATAAGTATAATAAACCATCTTCTTATTTTAAAGTTCTCTGGATAAACGAGACAAATCATTTTTGTTCTGTTTGCTAGTTTCTGGTAGACAATTATAATCTACATCAAATTATAAATCATCTTAGAAGTCCCTAACGTCATAGATCAAGCAACGTGAGATCTACTTCATCGATGTTGATTTATCTCTTAGAAACTTGGACCACTAGCTGAACAGCGTCTATTTCCCATATCAATCTTCTGCAACAGCTAGCACAGCTCCTAAAAGGGCTCTTATAAGTCTATGTAGGTGTAGATCGTATAGAAGATGCAATATGGGGAGCACCTATATAAATGAAAATAAAACTAAACAAGCTGCAAAAGTACAAATGCTTCACAGATGAGTTCTTTCGTTATGAATATAAACTGTCCACCAACTGCAATCGTTTATCGCTTATCACAGCGACTGTTCTAGGATGATGAAAACCTCGCTGCCTGTTGCTAATCTTATTTATCAACTCAAAATTATCCCGCTTTGCTCACTTCCACACCCTGCAGTCGTCAGTCGGTCAACAACGTAAAGATCAACGTGTACTCCTAGACCATCCTTCAACTCTCTTTTAACCTACCCTATCCTCTTCTTTTCTTCAAACTTAGCTAAATACAAAACTTTGGACCGTATCGTAAACGACATGATGAAATAATAGTAGGGGAGAGTGGGGTGAACCGGGACGGTTGGGTGAACCGGGACAGTGCTTTTTTAATTGTTGTTAATGTTTTTATGTTGGTTTTTTTTTGTGAATTATGTTTGTATTGGCCCTCTACATTATTTTATGAGAATTGAAGGTCAGCACCTGCATCACTTTATTAGTAAGGATTGTTAATAAAAATCGACACTCCCCAAAGTTTTATTTTCTCGGAGTTTAAGGAAGCCTAATGTTATGGTTTTTAAGACTACAACAAAGGTAATATAATAAAAAGTAATCGTTAGTATGTTATCTTTTAAAGTTCAAATGGAATTTGTGATAACCTCAAAAATATGTGATAACCACGCGATTGTTTAAAAAACAGCACCGTGGGGTGAGCCGGGACACGGTTTCTGAGTTGACCGAGAAATGTTTCGGCCCACGTTTTAGCTGCAAAATCGACTTAAATTCATTAGTTATTAACAAAAATGATTGTTAACAATTTTTTATTAATGATTTTTACGTTTATTTATAGTTTAAACCAAAATGCACATTTTATATTGTTTATAATAAAAAAGTAAAAAAAAAATATGTTCAAGCATTGTTTATAATAATATCATAACATATTTTTGACATAAAAGCAAATAAGACTATTAGTTACAACATAAACGCCACTTTCACCTGCTCTTTCTATCGTGTCCCGGTTCACCCCACGATTTTTCGGAACTGCCGATTTGACACTTTTTTTTTAAACGATTAGAAATTATTGAAAATATAAAGTTATAATATTAAAAATGACAAATAATGAAAGGTATTGAAACCATCTACAGGATAGGATGTCCAAATAAGAAGAAAAAATTGTTTATTTAGGTTTTATAAGGCCTTGAACAAAGTGTGTCCCGGTTCACCCCACTCTCCCCTACACATTGTAATTCATAAAAATACCCCCTATTCAAAATCGTGGCCAGTCATAAGTCACAAGCTTTTGTAACACCCCCTGTCATTGATAATTTGTGACTATTTTTGTGACTAGCCTCTACCTCTTTTGTTATTGTAAGCCAATCACAAGAAAAATCACAAAAACTTCACCTTTAACAGTGAATTTGTAACAATGTTACAGAAATATGGCTCATTGCTACGGCATAACTGCCACTGCTGCCAACAAACGCACTTCCCTTATTATTCTAGACGAATTAATTGAAAACTGATATTTGTACGGTCATATTTTTCATAATCGTGACTGTTTGTCAAAAATGTGAAACCAAAAATTAGAATACGAAATTGTCTCAAATTAGGACTTACCGCACACTTGTGATTGCGTTGTCACTAATTATTGCGTTGTGACTTGTGACTGCCTTTAAAAAAAACCTCTCGAATTTTTTTGCATTTTTTTTATATTTTAAAGACCAAAGCTGTCTATGAAATTCAATCACCTTATCAAAAGTCATAGTTTCTTCAACTCAGAACACTAATCTTCTATAGCTTCCCATACCATACCATACCACCTATGGTACAACTTGAAGATTTGATTTGGAACAAAAATTCGCTAATTATTGCCTAATTGGTCAATGAGCTACGATTTTCGTTCTTATTGCGCAATATTACATCACCTATGGATTCTGAACATTAAGAAGACAGAAGTCTTCAATAATTTAGACATATCTTGATTCAAAAAGTGTCATGGATCGATGAATATTCTCCTTCAGGAAGAATTAGTCGATCAAAACGATTGCTTCTATTTGGCTTCTTCTATCAAATCTTATAAGAAATAATTCTGAAAAAAACTATTAAAGCTGAGATTGTAGGGTACACTATACCCTATACTGATAGTATTACCAATCAAACCAAAGCTTTTGCGACACACGGTACCATTTGAGTTTCACAAATCCTTCATAAACTTGAAATTTATTATTATCACTAAGAAATGTGAGTTAAATCTATAAACTGCCGCTATTATTAATCTTATATCATATAACAAATCTTAAAAAACACATTTTTACTTGTACAATACAATTCTCCCTACTTAAGTTAACCACATTCAAGTAATAAAACGTTTAATCTCCTTAAATTCAATACTTTGGCTTGTGATCATGTAAAACTACACCAAACAAAAAAAAATTCTTTTTCAATTTGAAAATATCTATAAATAAATATAAAATCTAAGAGTCTCACTTTTTGGGGTAGTTTGCAAAGTAAGAGAAAAAAAACGTAGGATTTTTTTACATAAAAAAAAATTATTTTAGATTAATAAGTTCACTGCTGTAAATATAAAAAAAAAATTATAAATACACAAACAAACAAAAAATTTGAAAATAATAATTTATAAAAATCATATGTTATATATTTAAAAATGTGCAGTCGACAACACTACAAAACGGTCTACTCTGGCAACACGAACAACATCAGCTAAGAACATCAACAACACCCGGCGGCGGCGGTACACTATATACAACATCAAAATTAGGAACACAGCAGCGTCATCATCGTGATCTATTTACTGGTGATCTGGGTATACCAGAAATAACAACTCGAGTCGGTAGCGTTGTTCATACATTTGAAACAATGGCTATGCTGAAACGACAGGCCGAAAAGCCGTACGATGATGATAGTAAGTATTCAACAGCTGGAAAGACAAAGTCGTACAGATCCAACCGGATGGGCAGTAACAGTAAGTACAGTCAAATGAAGAAGAAATCAACAGAAAGTCGACAAAAATTTATTCAATCTAACCCATCCTTATCCTCGTCCCTGTCGAAAATTTCAAATGGACAAACTGCACCAACTAATAATAATAATAGTAATACACGCATAACGAATTCTGTTAGTGGTGCTAATATAGCTATGAGTCGTTCTCATGACACTGAATCGATTGGCGAATATGCTGATGATTCGGTGTACAACATCGATGACGATTATCGTAAAAATTTGTTTGGCACTCAGCCAAATAGGAAGCGACGATTTAAAAGTTCGTCTAGTACCAATAACAAGCCTCAAGTTGATAAGTCCCTGGATGATGGAGATGAGATTGTAAACAAAGCGTTCAACGTAATATTTAATGATTATGATGACGATGTCGATAATCGCAACAGCAGCGACATCAACAATACACCACATAGACCTGCTGCCATTGAACAACGGTGCGACGAACTCAATAACAACAATCGTCCCAATAAACAACAACAACAAGCCCTCAAGCCGAAACGTTCCTCAACACTGACCGACATTTTTGAATGCGCAAAAAATAAGGGCAAATCAATATCGAAATATCCTTCATCATCGTTGCTTTCAACCCAGCAGCGGGCAAGGAGCAGCGATTTTAATTGTGACCAAAGGAACCAAAATCATCCCCATTTTCATCATCACACCCAATTTTTAGAGCGGGACTACCAGCGGCAAAATGTACCACCGATAGCAAATTTAAGGGATGATAATGAAAATTTTTTGCGTGGCTCAACGGTGAGTCAGTCGTTTATAAAGAACGTTAGGAGCCGTAGCGGTGGAGGAGGATTCGATAGCAGCAACAGTTCAGCCCTATTTAAGGATGGTGGTGGTGACCCTAGTGGTATCTCCTCCACTGGCATTCAGGGTGACGATGGTAATTATTCAAAGGTGGCTCGTGATGGAAATTTTTTAATGACTATGGACCGAAAAAAGCCTCATTCTACAATGATGAATCAACAAAAACGCTCAAAATCATCCACAGAAATTGTTGGTGACCCACAGAGAAAACATTTCCATGATACTCAGCCGAATGTAAAGTCTAGAGACAGTAGTAGTTGGTTAGGTGGTGGTAGTGGTAATGGTGGTGGCACCGGCATCACAGGAGTCTTAAGAAGCTCCAAACGAAGCAGTTTTAAGCCAAAGACTATTGACAAGGCGGAAATTTGATTACAAAAGTACTGATGAGATTTTCTTTATTTTTTCTCTTCTTCCTCTTTATTAATTGAAAAATTTCCTCAATGGAAAAGTGCCATTTTATGTATTTTATGACTTTGATTTATTGCCTTCCAGTTTTTCCCCTGATTATTATTATTTTTTTTTTTTTTTAAATCTTCCATAAACAGAATTGTTTGAGGATTTCAATATGGCAGCTTTGAATTTAAATTAAATTTTATCATTTTCAACCACCATTCAAGCCAAATATTACGGTGTGATTAATATCGTTATGCAAGCGGTTCTGATTATATAATGACATTAGCATTTTTGAAATATCCATTCGCGAATTCTACATGAACAAGGTAATCACAGCAGTGCAAGCCGTACAGACTGCAACACCATTAATTTTTTTGCGTTTAAAAACTAAAACGTTTCAATCCGAAACTGAATAATTTTAGAGCGTACCTACCTGTGCAAATATAATCAAGCGTATGTAAATAGAACGATCAAAATTATTCGTCATTAGAAAATTTCTGGATTAAATAAAATATTGAAAACCGAAGCGGTTGCGTAAAATTATGAATATGATGAAATTGATCTGGTTTATAATCAAAATAAAATACCATATTCAAAAACCATTGATTTACGATTAAATATGAAATTTTTTTTAATATAAAAATGTTTGTGAACAAGGAGGCCTGAAACACGACTGCTCAGAGGTTCAAAGTTGTTGGTATTAAATAGTTTCGAACAATGCTTTATATCTAAATGTTGTTACATACCTACATATGTATATGGTAAAGCGCCCGACTGCCATCCCAGAGGTCCTTGGTTCGATTCCATGCAGTATCAGAATTTTTACCCTTCTTTCATCGCTAGATAAAACAGCCGGCAGAATGTGGGGCTCCTCTACCTCTGAACTCGAGTCATTCAATTAAAAAAAATACTTTCATTGCATATAGTTATAAAACAAATTACAGCCTTGTTCCAAAATCCAATCACGCCACACAAAAGAATCTTCTCGATTAAAAACATTGAATTGAGGCAAGAGAGGCAAGTCAGGAAAAAAGAGTAAAAAAAAATTGTTAGAGCTAAACAGAAGATTTGAAAATGCATATTGGTTCAAAAGAATCAACTATTTAAAGCAAATATTCTATTCTCAGGAAATCATCTACATTTCGTACTCTATATAAATTAGAGTGTCGTCATGGTTGTAAAGATTAAGAAATGTGCTATAGTAGGAAGTGAATGCAGTATGAAGTACATCATGGAAGCTTTGAAGATGAAGAAAAAAAATTGGAAATAAACTTCAACAATGTTGGTTACATTCCTTGAAATCGATTGATAATAAAGAATGTACAGCTATATTAATTCGTCATACAATTTGCAACGCGTTTACGAGTTCTTATTATGTAGAATTGGGACTGATAAGAAGTAAGTTTTCACGCATGTCATCTTATATCTGAAAATCTGAATTGTGAACTTGAAATAAAATTCTCCTGTATGAGGATCATTTTTGTTCCGCAGGTGATAGTAGCTTGAGATAACCAGCGAGTGGCTGCCATCCGTGATCTGGGAATTGTTCCAATCAGTCATTGGACTGCATTTGACATTCTAAAGTGGTTTGTCCAAAAAACCTGCTTCTGGACCAAGGAAGTTCTTCCTCATTCATTTCACGGGACGAATTGAGAATATATCTTATGTGCTTGTTGATCGGTATCAACTTACCAAAATATATACTTTAGATATATTAACATAAAAAGTAGATCTTGGATTGAACCAAAAATGCACTGTTCAAACTTAATGGTCAAACCGAAGCTATCAAGACCCGATCGATATGAGCCTGATGCTTTAACTTAGATCTCCCGCGGATGAGAATGATATCTATCTAGACGAAATCGAACTGTAGATCCCTCATGACTTCGTTGACGAACCTTTGAAACATTTAGCCAAAATTTCGTAGGCCTAGTGGGATACGAATAGATGATTGCGTGTCAAGAGTTGCGTGTTCTGAGATATTTTATTGCTTGCCAAAACCAGCATTCCATTCGATCTCATTTTAATTGACAAAATAAATAAATTTTATGAATTTAACTTAGACTTCTTCTCTGAGATAAAAGAAGAGTGCTTGTAAGTCATAGTACGCAACTATGAAGTTCGACCATATTTGTGGTCCAGGCAACGAACGAAAAATAAACCAATTTGGGCAGAGGATGGTACTCTTAACAATATTCAAAAATATCGTGGAGTGGGAGCATTAAAAGTACCTTTTTTCAGTTTTTCAACCAAAGTTTTTGTTAGTCCTCTTTGCTTCTGCTCTGCTCGTTCTGTGCTGTTACATAAATGTAACCATCAAATACAGACAGATAATGTCATGTGATGACAAATTGAAGAAATGTAGGAGGACTTTTTCCACTTTATGCGTTGTCCACTACTACCAAAACATCGTAGAGGGATATCTTCCTTCTTTTTCGCATCACGATCTCGTTGCACAGAGCCAGGTAAAATGGAGTTCATTCTCTACAACATCGTCATTTTTTACTATGCCTGTTCTTTGGGAAACTGTCAGAGGGTTAACAGTAGTTGCTCCACCATAGATTTTAATGGTACTGGTCCTACTGGCCAGTGACAAACACCCATTCTTCTGCTTCATGGAACCAAATTTGCTGCCGATGAAACTTTGCACGATTTTAGTTCCAATATCCAGAGTTTGGAGGCAGTTTACTTTGGAGTTTGCCAAAATACCCGTTGCCAGCGACATGAGCGAATTCAACTTTGGAAAAGAGGAGTGGTAATTGAAACATTCATGAATCTTAGCTCAATCTCGTGAATCTGTCGTTTGCCGTGTTACTAAGCAATCAACGTTCTGCTCTTCATTTTCTAAAACCACTCCCACGAACTCCTCCAATTATGTGCAGTAAACGGTGATATTCATAAAGTTAATGAGTTTACGTTATAGGATAACCATAATTTATACCGAACCGGTTAGAGTTAGCCAATTCTGACACGGATCTCCAATGCGTATTTCATAAAAGTCGCTCTCTTCGCCAAACCCAATATATGGTTCCGGACCGATAGATATGAACGCCCGCTTGCAGACCCAGACTAGTATGGCAGAAACAGGGAGGTCTATCCTGACAGAGCCCCATTATCCAGCATAAGGCATTATTCCAGCAGGGAGCCAAGAGGAGATCGTTAAACGACAGCGCAAGAACTACCCACTGCCATGCGGCCCTCGATGCGACGACATTTACATCTTGGCTTAGTAGGCATTGAAGGGTGTGCTCCTTGTCACCTAGTGCATTCATTTTCCTCCTTTCCGCTGATGGTAGCCTAGCATCAATTCAGAGTTAACATCGCCACCCCTTGAAAATCGTAGTAGGAGATTGAGATTGAGAGGTGGGAGGCGTCATATCCCAGGATCCGCCATCAGGTTGCACTTCACTCCTGATGCATTTTCAAGCTTTCTATAAATGGTTTCTTCGGTTACTGTTTTCGCAACCAATATCTTGGCCAAAGCCTTTAAACCTATTCATAGTTTCAAAAAAAGGGAACTTTCATACGAAGGTAACAAATTGGATCCTTAATGGCGTTATACGAAGGGCTTGTTTAATATAAAAAGAAGTTTAGATTATAAAGATGAAAATAAAGCAGATTGGTTTGGTCATTATAAGTATCCTGAGAAAACTCCAGAAAAAGAGAGCCTAATAAAAAGAAAAGAAGGGAGCACGATGTTAACCACATGTATGTATATACATGGTACCGACACAGGTCCGCACACAAGTAAAATTCAAATTCCACATGATTCTGACTTTGATCCATATCAGGTGTCTGGATACACCTTAGTGCAAAACTTGTATATCCATAGGAAAATTGCAATATATTATGAACGACATAGCTTCCAGAAGGTAAACTCTACTAATACAACCATCTCTACGTTAAAATATTGTCATGTCTTTTTTCATATTAGAATGAACAGAATGTATGACAAAATTTGCAAATCTGTTTAAAATCTGCTACAGTCATAGCTGGAAAATAAATCAACATACAAACTGGAAACGTTTAATATGGTCTTCGACGCTAAATGAAAAATTTACGACAGAATGTATTAACTGAAATAAGAGGATCATGCAATCCGTGAAATATTATCAATGGAATTGGATCGAAGATCTACAATAACTAAGCCAGCTTTGTCTTGAACGCACGAGCGAGGATTCCAAGAGAATTCATTACATTTCATTTTCATTCGATCACTTTTTTTGTTTATTCACGCAACTAATTACTGTAACTGAAAATCCCTTTTCAAACAAGGTATTATCAGATATCCACGGTCATAAATTTTTAATAATGAAGGCTTGTAATGGACCAAACATCTACAGCATTTTTAACTTGCGAATAATGCTATTACACGTTTAACGAAAATCAGATTACATCCGCCCACAAATGTTATCTACCCACACATTAACTAATATCAGCATTAACTGGCCACCATTACTAAGCTTCCAAGTTGCCATTCAACAAATCTCATCAAATCCAATTTTTAGGGCAAACTCCCGCAAATCCATCTGGATTCCACGAACGCCCAGCCAAAACCAAATAAATCTTCTGTAAAGGATTTTGTTATCCTATTGCCATATTAAGTACGTTTTATACACACACACATTCATTTAAAAAGTAAGCATATATTTATTTATAATTATTTTTTAATTAAATTTAATAAAATTTAAAAAAAATGTCTGCCATATTAAGCCTCAAACATATACAAATACATACATACATAATATAGTCTTAATTCCTTCTCGCATCATTTCAATTCTGCATCAGCGTAAATAAATAAAAAAAACATCAAAAAAATTTAAACTATTTTAAAAATAAAAAATTTTATAAATATTGTTGAAAAAATAAAATGAATAAAATTCATTTGAAACTGGTCAAAAAAAAATTATGACTTACCAAAGAAGACTTGAAAAAAATAAAAATTGTTTTTAATTATATAAAAAAGAAAATAAAATGGAGAAAAAAATATTTAGATTCACTGAATATAATAATATTATAAATTGAAATTAAAACAAAAAAAAATAGATAATACTACTAACTAATATTTGTAATTTTTGCGAATAGTTGAATAAAATGAATTTAACTTTAAAAAAAATAAATGTCTGTAATTACAAGGTACATAAACTATAAAACAAATGTTAAAAACACAACAACAAGCACACACGCATACAAATTAACTTAAGATAATTTTATGTTTTTTAAAAATTAACATTAACAAAAATTACATACACACACAAAAAAAAATGAAAACAAAATATTTTGAATTTGTTTTCTTATGTTTTACATATAAAAAAATAATTTTGATAAATTTTAGAGAAAAAAAACTAAAAAAAATTTGTTTGTATAATGAAATTTGTATATCTGGGAAAAAAATGTTGATTATAAATTAAAAAACAAAAAAAAATAATATAATAAAAAGAAAAACTAAAAACATAATAATGAATGTGTTGATTGTACAAAAAAAAAATAATAAAAATTTATTAAAAACTCCAAAAAAAAAATTATATACATACATTAACTATGAAATGGATAATAAGAAAAATGCAGAAGTAAATTAATAAAAACAAAAAAATTATATAAGTAAAATAAAATCAAAAAAACAAAAAAAAAAAATAAAATCTAAATTCTGTTACTGATTATTATAAGGACTAAAAGAAAATTTAATTTAAGAAGAAAATATAATAAAAATAACAAAAACAAGGAATGATGAAAAATAAGTGGACTAATAAATGCGAAAATTTGTTTAAAATACTAAAATGGTGTTTTTTATTTTAGCGTTTGATAAATTTTTTAATTTATTTTGGTAAACAACAAAGAAAGAAAATTAAGCCGAAAATTGTGTACATTAATTTGCAGAAGCAGTTGATAAACGATATTTGGGAAAACTTTTTTCAGATTTCTACAGAAGGAATTGCTACTGGTGATATCAAACCGAAATCCTCGAAAAGATGACAAAATTTATACTACTCCAACAATTTAAATATTCCTATATTCTTCCCGGAATTGCACAATTAGAAAGCAACAAAGAATAAGTGCAAACCTCTGCTATTAAAAAATTTCAACTACAAGGAGCCATAATGTCATAATGTAAATGAGTCACCATTTTTTTCAAATGGCGTCAAATGACTTTCACATTTACGTCGTAGACAGATAAAGAACTAGCTGACAACAAGCAATGGAGTAATACACATTCAAAGAACCACCCGAAAATTTATTGTTACTGCTTACTTGACCAATTTCTGGTCTGTTGTTCTAAAGTAGCGTGAATTTCGTCGACCTGCACATTTCGCGAACATTTACTTAAATGGCACCAGTAATACCAATAATTTACATCAAATTGTGGATCATTCCACGGAAGTCCCTGGTCAAGAAAGTTATCTCCTTGATATTTTTCTTACTTCGCATCCAACACGTAACTCCGTCGAAGTTGATTCACCTCTCGGCAATTTAGACCACTGTCTAGTCAGCGCTAACTTTCCATTCAAATTTCCCACCCCTCCTTGAATGGGGCCTATTAATTATTTCCAATCCACTGACTATGACTTGTGCTTCCTAAACAAAACGGTCAGCTCTGCTGCTATCTGTATAACCAAGATCATACGGGAAGGAATGCATTTGTTGATCCCCCATTCCACCAAATCTGTGAAGCTTAGACCCAACAGAGTGTATGAACGCGATTAATACTAAAGAAGCCTTATAAGAGTTTCCCGAGTAAATGGCTTCGTTTAAAGTATATACAATTATCAAACTTCATTTGACAAGTTGAGAAGTAAACTCCCTAATAGTAAATTTCTTGTGCATGGTAAGTTCGATCAAGAGGAATTTCATTCATTTCTTTACCCGAAATTGATAAGCTACCCCCGGCTCTCGATCACAACGCCCAATCAATGGACAGAGTTTTCTTCAGGACTAGCGAGGTGTGCAGGTGCCTCAAAGAGCTCGATGGCAACAAATCCACTTGACCAGGTAATATACCCCCTATCGTCCTTACTTTATGCCCTATCATACTTCTCCAAAATTTATACAAACTCTTGGAAACTTGCACATGTTCAGCGCATACCGTCAACAGGTTACCCTAGCAATCCCTTCAAATTCCGCCGAACAGCAATTAAATCTATTCTCTCTTTTTAGAAAATCGATTGGGCGCGAATTTTACGGTTCTTCCAAACCACTGACAGGGATTTGTGTTTACTTTGAAGGAACACAAAAACTGTCCTTTTCCGAGCTACCAAATTTCTGCGGGCGGGAGTGCGGTTGTTTCGACTCATTCTAACAAATATATAAAAACTAATCCAAATTGGATATATTAATAGAACTCCAAGACTCCAAAGCTTCCTATTACAGCTTAGTCATAACATAACTCTTCATGACAGCATTCGGCATACTCATGACCAGCCGAACAAAGATGTCCGGAGCACTGTCCAGACAAATCAATATCTCTCAATAAAGTGCTCTGAAACGGGACCATCTGACCTGGCTGATTCGGGCTTGACAGCAATGGGTGCAATCCTCCACAATTCTACCCAATTGCGGGCTTATGCAGACGGTATTAACATCATTGTTAGAAAATCAATAGCTGTACTGAACACATTCACTCAGATTGCGCAGCAGAATGAAAGCCGGAACTGCACATCAATGAAAACCAAATAAAGTACATGTTGATCCCGTCGGCAAGAACTACATATATGGTGTGAGTCGTCACAGTCAAAGTAGAAGAGAGCTTATTTAAAGTTTTGCGAACCAACGGTCAATAGTAGTAGCCGACAAAAACATAGCAGAAATGGGGCACAGGGTTTAAGAGGCAACAAAACCTTCTCCGGAGACTCTAAAATGATAAGATCTCTGAGTGCTATCGCGACATAGATGTTGTAAAGAAAATAAAGCTCAGCTGCCTCATATGAGCGAGAAGGAACCTGCTCGCAAAATTTTCCGGTGTCCGTTGTAAGAATGACTTAGACCAGTTGCAAGAAGACAGAACGGGGTCCTGCTTTTAGTAAGTAAGTACCTAAGTAAGTTGCTTTTAGTAAGTTAGTAAGTAAGTAAGTATAAATGATGCATAAGATAAAGAAACTCAATATTGTACAACTATTATTTATTTGGAACGTGAGGGCGAAAATTTAGCTAAACAGGCTTTCTTAACTGAAGTCCGCAAGGAAGCCGTTGAGTAGGAAGACGTATCAAACAGGAGAACCTTATTAGAAGCGGCCACAATAACTGGACAGAGTTGAGAGCAGTCGCACAAAATAGAGTCCGCTGGAAAGAAATTGGTTTCACCCTGTGTGCATTGAAAAGGCATAAGAAGAAGAAGATTTTTGGATCCTTTTGTCCAGAGTGCATTAAATTGAGCACTTTTTGTAAGTCTGTCATTAGGGAAGTAAGTCTGATGAAAACTTGAGAAGTAAAATCATCATCATCACTACTGGGTGGAAAACGCCTCATCGCGGTTTCTTCAATGTAGAAGAATTCCATTGCACAGACCCTTCTTTTATATGTGTATAAATTCAAACCAAGGTAGATTCTTTAACGAGACTGCTATGCAAGCCCTCGACAGAGAGCATAGCCTCCTACTGACGGGATTTTCTTCAGAACTTTGATACACAGTATCATTGATGACGTCAATAAATCCGATCCATCTTATAACGGAAGCCATAGAAAATAGGTACCTTAGGAAATATGACTCGCTTTTAACTGGATGCAGAAAGCAAGTAAAAAGGAATGTTACCTGTAAATGCGGGCCGCAATACCCTCCCGCCTCTATCACTTAGTCGAAGGATCATCTAACTACAAAAAGAGCGAAACCTTACTTTAACTCCGGTTCAAAGTCTAGAGTTCGCTTTAGATGTTCGAAGCTTGTCAAAAGAAGCTCTTTCAATTGGCTAGAAAGTACTGATTCACTTTTCACAGAAACATCGATGGCTACGTATGTCAAAGAGAGATATCACCATGTATTTCCTTCCAACTGCAAGGTCAGATATTGGTAGAGCCCCGCCATATAATATAGGAATCTCAAAATCTCTGTTTCCATGCGCAGTCAAAGTCTCACGTCACTGTGTTTGTTTAAAATCGCAAATAACATCACTATTCTTAAGCGCGTTCATTTCCCTTCTTTTATGGCGGGGGCTCTACTCTGCTTCTGAAGGAACAAAAGTGTTGACGGTTCTATTTCATTGATAGAAAGATATTAGTGATAGAAGAGTAAAAGAACTGACAATGTCAACACGCGCTTTTCTTGAACCAACTTATCCAATGCAATACCTATCTGTACAAAACATTTAATTCGATGAACGAACAGAATAAGGCTTCCTCGCTTATTATGCTTAGAAGCATTGGCAACAGAAAGGGCCGAGACTTTTTTGTAAAGAGGGAAGACAAGAAAAAAATGAAAGAAAGGGGAAGGAGGGGGTGAATTTAAATCACGAACCTCTGAGATGGTAGTCGGGCGCCTTAACCCCTAGGCTACCGAGGCCAGCAAATATATATAGGGTGACCCCTAGGTGCCAGAGAGACTTTCAATGTTAATGTTATATTTGAATCAGCGTCATTCCACGCTCATTAGTTGTAAATCATAAAAATACATGTCTTTATTATAGCACGCCATTATTAGAACATTTCGACTACTTTATCAAGCAAAATTTTATTTTAAAAATTGCAAGCAATAAATTTCCATTTATGTATTCGGAAAACAACCCTATCTGCGCTGTCGTTTGCGCGCTGTTGAAATGAAACCATAAGACTAAGAAAAACGAACAACCTTTTTCCCCACAGTTGTACAGGGAAAAATACCAATAGAAATTGCGAGATTTATAACTCATTCTCTTTCAATCTTAATGGCCCCCCATTTCGCAATTCCCAGTACACATGCAAAGCCTTTAAATTAAAAAGGACCAAAAGGGGGGCCGCAGAGCCGTAACGCACCAGCACCAGTATGCCACGACCCCGAATATATATATTCATTTGATATCATCTCATTTTGCCTGAAACACAAGCGCCATTAAAACGCAATACCGGCAGCATGGCAGGAACCTTATTTATGTGTCTATCATTAACACCGAAGCATTTTACGGCGATAAATTGGCATTAAATTCCGCCTTATCTCGGGGCTTTAGTCATTTAAATATGAAGGCATTACTAGAATAAAGCAGTCCTGCCATAAATTTGCCAGAAAAGGGATTGTGACGTTTACTGCGGCCCGAGTTCGCCAAGCCGGCCTCCGAGAGGGAGTAGGTAGCCATACCTCGAAAGTCGGCAATCTCATCCTTGGCGCAGTGACGCCACCCATTCAGGAATCACGGTATCCAGTCGCACCTCTATTGCCCAGGAGCCTTTTAAACGGATTAGAATTGAGCTGGGCTAATTCGCAACAAATTTCCCGATAAATTTTAATTATTGACAAAATGGAAAAATTAAATAAATCACGGGCGTGAAAAACGACAATTCAGTAGCGGCATCCAACCCGGCCCCAACCGAAGGAAGCTGGACGCACCACCCGTAAACCAAGGCTCAGCTAATATGGTAAATGGCGGCCATAATTCATGTGACATCGGGGCTCCGGCGGGCGAGCACCCATCAATTCGGGCCGGGCTGCATGTTGCCTAGAATTTCGCGCCGCGAACACACACAGAATACCGATGGAAGATTAATCGTCGCACTGCAGCGAATTTAATTAGAGTAAGCCCCGCCAGATGACTTGAGGAGACCGCTCCCGGCCGATGGCCCATAAATCCTGCGTTAGACTGGCATAATTTAATAATGAGGGGGAGCCGCTCGCTGGGGACTCTAATTACAATCTAGCAAAATTTTAAAAAACCCCAAAATGGAGATAAATCTTTCGACATTGAACAAAATCCTTTTATCATTTAGTCTCCCGGATTTTTTCGCTGAAGAGGAGGACGTGATTTATTTTCTGGTGGAAATATTTATTGTAGAAACTCCACAGTCGCCTTGTTGCTTTGTGCTTTAACCCAGCGTGCTTCAACTGGTGTTTAACCGAAATATTTTGCACAATGAAGGTTTAAAAACATAAAAACAAGATTAACATTCACCAAAGCTGATAAGATCAACCAGTGGGCTCTTTTGGTTATGTCAGCAAATAAAATCGGAAAGGTTTCCTTCTTTGATTCCACATGGCACCTCAAGTATCTCTTCTGCAAGCGTAAGTCAGGTCTCCCAGAGGTTAAGGGTGCCAAGCTGTATAACAACGGCTCAGAATCGAGTCCCGATCATAGGGACGTTAAAGAAGTAGATAAAGAAGAACGATTGGGAATAAATGCGGCCGTCGTATGCCCAATTTTTACGTATGGTTCGCCAGTATAGTGGTCAGCGCTAAGCAGGACCTATGATGTCATAAAGTTGAGAAGGGTCCAGGGGACGACAACAATAGGGGCAACAGGGGCCATGACAACATGCCCAATGGACGCTTTTGATGTTCTCTTGCACCTACTCTCTCAAACTTTCACATCAAACACCTAGTCATGTGTAGATCCCACAGACTGAGGTAATCCGGGGTCTAACCTCAAAACCCTACGGACATAATAACATCTTGAACCTGCCATGTATTTTCGCTACAATCATAGACTATCTTCTCCCTAGAATGACCTTCTCAATTGAAATACCCTCAAGAGGAAAGTGGGAAAACCCGAAATATCCTGAGGAAGTTCGATATACGAGTATTCTCTGACAGCTCGACAGAGACCGGCGGGCAGATATTTTTTTGAGACTAACAGTAGGCGAGGTTAAAAACGCAACTCTTGTCTACCACCTGCTGCTATAGCAAGCCAAAAGGTGAAAGCACTGGAGACCTTCAAAATCTCTAAGGCTACTTGTTCTACTTACAACAAATAACAGTGAATAGTCCTCATAAGCAGCTTGTGACGATATATTGGCAGAATTACGGCTACGGGGCATTGGCGCATAGTGGACCACACTTCCCAGAAATTCTAATTGGAGCTCCTGCAACAGAAATTCTAATTGGACCTCCTGCAGCAATACACCTAACCTAACCTCCCCTCCACCAGGTTCTATTGTACTATTCATCTATTGTACCTCAAATCGATCATACATAAGATTTGTATGCCAAACAGCTTGAATGACTCAGCAACAGTAGAATAATGATCGACTGCCCAGACTTTTGTGTTCGAACATGTCTAATAATCGCTTTCGCGGAGCTGTGTCAGAAAACATGAACTTACCCTCCTCTACAGTTAGGATCCTCGCCTTTTGATCATCCATAGGTGGATATTTAATGTGCAGTATTTGGTAATAGGCAGGCAGTGTCCTGAGAAACTTCCTACTCCACCACAGAAAATCTGTACCTGCGTTGTTAGACGACGCAGGGATAATATAGTTCGGGTTTCAGTATAATTCAGTAGGTATGGCGCCAGTTTAGACGGAGAACTAGCTCGCGGAACTAGGTCAAGGTCGTTGACTTTGAGACTAGGTTGCTTGGAATTGGGTCAACGAGTCAGGAATTGGGTCAGGGTGACTAGCATGGGTCTCGGTGGGGAATTCGGCGGTTAACTCTGCGTAGGACTAGACAGGGGACTCAACATAACTAGAGTCAGTGGCTCGGGAACTTGGCAGTCGACTCGGCAGGTAATAGATTGAAATACTCGTTTACACTTGGAAGAAAGTGAGAGTGGAAAGTATTGGAGCGGAATAAAAAGCGAGATTAGAAAGTGCAGCGGAACTAGTGACAAAGACTCGGCCAGTCGCTTTGGCATCCAGCTCCAAAGCTGGCGCAACATGGTCATATCGGAGATCTTGCACTCTGAAAGCATGGACTTTAGGAGCTCAAAACAAAGACTGGGAAATGACCAGAGAGTGGTTATAATAAAAAGGAATATGTTTCTTGCTGAACAATTTTATTTTATTTTCTAAACTCGGATTTATTACTACACTCAGTTTTGAAACTCTGTTCTGGCATGGCCTATAAAGGGTGGACCATTTAAAAATTGTAATTTAATTTTGCTACAAAATCAAAAAGCATGGATATTTTTCAATGTCTGTTGCTTTATTAGATAAAGTATACTTTGAAATTAAACATATTTCGTCAATGGCAGGTTCTATTACAAGTTTAATGTCGTCAATCATCTCTGGATGTTCTTAACGACTCCCCAACGATAAATAATCCAACGGAGTCAAATCGCAGTTACGAGGTGGCCAATTGACTGACATCAGCATTTCGGCTGATTATGCAATTTTCGAAAATAGCGCGCAAAAGATCGATTGTTGAGTTAGCTGTGTGGCACGTTGTGCCGTCCTGTCGAAACCAAATGTCGTCTATATTATCAACTTCAATTTTGGGATACAAGAAGTCGCTTAGCATCCCGCGGTAGCAATCGCCAGTTACTGTAACGGCATTTACTTGCTCATTTTCGAAGAAAAATGGCCCAATAATACCACTAGTCCAAAATCCGCACCAGACAGTCACTCGTTGGTTTCTTTAGGCTGATTTTTCTGAGCCCCAGATATGACAATCTTACTTATTGATGTATCCTCCGAGGTGGAAATGTGCTTTATCTGAAAAGATGATTTTTCGACAAAAATGCGCATCATTGATCAAGCAATCTATGGCCCATTGAGCGAATGGAATACGCGTTGGATGGTCATGCGGCTTCAGCAATTGCACTAATTGAACTTTGGACGCCCTCATAATGAGGTCTTTATGCAAAACTCTCCTCAAAGAAGTGCGTGAAATGTTCAATTTTTGAGTACTTACACGGATTCTTTTATCCAACAACGATCCAATCAATCACAAATTGATCCACAAACTGCGTTTTTGGCACATCCCTTGCGCCAAATTCATTTTGTAAATTTCTTACAGGTTAAGTAGAAGACTTACCACTTTGGAAATATGTTTTAAATACTTCCCAACTTTGTTCAAGCTAAAAGCGGCTCATTTCGTAAATTTCAAACACAAAACTAACTGTCTGTCACATCGGAATTGTCATTAAAGCCTCAAACCTCAAAATAACCTATATTTCTAGTTCCAAACGATAGATGGCCCATCCTTTATTACCCTGAGACTCCTTGCCCAACAAACCAGCTTGGGTATTGGGGTAATAAGCGATATGTTAGATAGTCTAACTTGCACCATTGAACCCGTTGACCAGTGAGTCTGGAGATTCTCCTTATTCAATGAAAAAGAACGCACATTCCTTGCTAAAACTGTCTCGAGGTAAACTTCCTTTAACACGCGAATTCCTATAAACAAAAAAATGTTATCGGCAGCACAAAAGTTCTCGTAAAGTCCAACCACTTACCTAAATACTTTTATTACAAATAGTTAAGTGCTTCAACTTTTAACCGTTTCAAATCGCATCAAGTTGTACAATTACAATCTAGGTTTGAGTAACAATTAGGTACAAATTTAAAATGATCGGTAAAAGGTTTCGGTGTCATTTTCATTATTTAGTTCACAACCAAATCAGTGCACTTTTTATTAATTAAAAACTACAACTGGCCAAAACGACAATATCACTTACAAGTTTCAACAAGCGCTCTACTGGAAATTGATTAAATGCTGAAAACAAAAACAGACTTGTGCATATGTATGTGTAGTAATTAAATAACATTAAGAGTTTTCTCACAAAAACCCAATAATATGATATCCTTATTTTTACTTTTTCAATTCAAACATAAAATTTCGTGGAAAAGTAATCAACAGTATCGTACTACATGTATTTTATAATTTTAGGTAGGAAACCACCACACGTTTTAATTGCAGTTTTTTCCAAGAATTTTTTTTATTTCACATAAAATCTCGTTTTTATTCTTCAAAATCAATTATCCATAATAACCTGAATTTTAAAGCGAAAGTATAATTAATACCCTTGACCTCCGGTAACGTCGATGGCGTAAATTCTATGACATTTTAGGGGGTAACACGTGGTTTACGCAAATATTTTTATTAACAATTTAATGAATATAAACACATTCTCAAGAGCTCACTAATTAGCACTTCCAATTTATAGTCCAGTCAATTTAGACATCCGAGGGTACAGAAATTCACACCAAGCTGAAAATTGGTAGGATTGTTCAAAGCACCGTTATAAATGAAATCTAAAAAGTCCTCATCGATCCGGCACCTGGAACCTGGATTTACTCGGGGTCAAAGGTCACAAAAACGGGTTTATCGCGATTTTCAGCAAAACGGTAACTTTTATCATAAAATAGTGTTTACAAAGTTTGTAGATTATGCGATTACCTACAAAAAAGGATCTTATACATTTTCCCGTACGAATTGTCATTCATGAGATATCGCCGTTTTAAAGATTTAAAGCACTCATAATCCCCTCACTTGCAACGTGTATGGCCGAATTGCCATTTACTTAAACTTTAATAACTTCTAGACCAAATCGTCGCTTATCAAGAATAATGGCACAACTCAAAAATTTCCAATTTCGAGTTTATTTTGAGAATGTATAGCTAAATATGCATATTTTTATGTAGCAAAAATCCATATTAATACTTCTAAAAATGACCGCTGGAAACTCGCTGGAATCCAAGATCATAACATGGGCTTGTATGAAACTAAAAACTTTTAAATGGCTCCCCTGTAAAATTCATTGTTTTTGAGTTGTGACACTATTCTTGATAAGCGACGAAATACCAAAAGTAAAAAACAAGTACAATTAGCTTGTCTTCCTCCAACCTCAGTTGCTGCTCATCAACATCTTTTTCGGGTATATTACCAAGTTCAAGTTCAAGTGTGGCTTGGTTATCACCTAGACCCTACAGACTGGGGTTGGAAGTTGGTCAACAATTTATTAGAACCAGTTCAAACTTTACTTACACCTGCGCCAGAAAAACTGCTGAACACAATTTTTTGCAACTGCAAAAAGGGATGAAGTGCTAAATGTGGTTGCAAAAAAGTCGGACTGTTTTGTTCTCTGGCATGTACACATTGTCAAGGCTGGTCGTGCTCTAATATTGAATCACCAACAGTGGAGGATCCGTTTGATTCCAACGAGGCGACATGCGATACATCGCTATTAACGCAGTTTACAGTACTCCAGTATGAAGATGAAGAAGAACAAGAAGAACAAGAACAACAAGAAGAAGAACAAGACGAACAAGAGCAAGAACATCAAGAAGAAGAACAAGAAGAAGAATTTGAAAGTTACGACTCGGACGATTAAATTTCACTACTTTTTTTTAACTTAAATTGCTTTTATCTTTTCAATTTCTGCTAATATCCATTATTTTGCAATAGTTTCAAATTAAACCGGATCACAACTGACCCGTGGAATAAACCTACTGGGGAAACCACGTTAAAAAAACGCGCTAAGTACACTACCTCATAGGTGGCGTGGAAACGTGTGCATGTTATAGAGTTTCACTGCAGACTTCCAGATTTTCCTCACATTTTGAACCTACATATCTTCTAAACGGAGTCACTCAGGTATCTCATGAATGACAATTCGTACGGGAAAATGTATAAGATCCTTTTTTGTAGGTAATCGCATAATCTACAAACTTTGTAAACACTATTTTATGATAAAAGTTACCGTTTTGCTGAAAATCGCGATAAACCCATTTTTGTGACCTTTGACCCCGAGTAAATCCAGGTTCCAGGTGCCGGATCGATGAGGACTTTTTAGATTTCATTTATAACGGTGCTTTGAACAATCCTACCAATTTTCAGCTTGGTGTGAATTTCTGTACCCTCATACCTATTTTTTGGTCTAATTTGACCGGACTATTAATAGTTCCGATCAGTCGATGGATGGCCCCAATGGCCTCCCGACTACAATAACAGTCTGTGGGGTAACAACCCACAACCACGAAAATCTTTTTGTTATGAAGCTTAATAGGAAGATACCGGACGGATAGTGGGCTGTAGCGCCAATGATGATGAATTTAATAGTTCCTTTTAACAGCACCAGAACCCTTTTTGGTTCTATCTTTTCTTCTTTTTGGTTTAAAGAAAAAAGAGAAATATAGAGGTTTTTATACCTCGCTCACTCAATCTCCCAAGTAAGAGGGCTCCATGAACCAAAACAAAACCATTCCTGGTGCTCTGAAAAAGCCAACTATTGCTCGGCTCTGCAATAAACGGAACTTTATCCGAACTTTTAATTTTTATGACCGGATTGGACAACGCATTGATTACAGTTTGCAGATGTATGTACATTACAAGCTTGTACGTGCGTAAGTTTTTTTTATTTTTAAACATTGATGCGAACGCAACCCTGCTTAACAAATCCAAATAGTTGGCATGATATGCCGACGATATAAACTGCCTTGCAAGATCACTGTCATAACTTAGAGAAACATTCACAGAATTAGAAGATGGAGCAAAACATATAGGGCTGCAAATAAATGCAGAAAAAAACAAGATTTTAATTCAGTCAAGGGTGGAAAGAAGAAGCAGAAACCACAATACCATCTGGGGAGGAATATAACTTTGAACGGATTAACTGCCTGGGGTCCACAATCAGCGAAGACAACGATGAAACGATAGACGTACAAAGAAGAATAAACGCCGCGAACAGAACATACTTTTCACTACTGCCAGTAATGAAATCCAGAGACATCCACAAAAAAACCAAAATAAGAATCTACAAAACCATCATACTTACAGTAGTGAAGCATGGAGTATCTTCCAGAAATCCGCAGACAAGATGGATATATTTGAGAGAAAGATTCTCCGAAGGATATACGGCCCAATCAATAAAGACAATGCAATCACGAATTGTACGACTTATACAAAGAATGTAAACTTTCGAATGCCAAGCTACTACCTTTACGTGGGCCGGTCATGTCCACAGAATGGATGACTCAAGGATACCAAAAAAAAGCCCTGTATTTACTACCAGATCTGCCGTGCAAAGGACAAAAGACCTAAATGCAAAAAGCTCGATTCGAGTAAAACGCGTTTCAAGTTGTTTTTTTGTTACTTTCCGTAAAATAAGAAAATGCAAATGAAGTTTATTCAAATTATCTAAGTTTAGATAATTTGAATAAACTTCATTTTCATTTTCTTATTTTACAGAAAGTAACAAAAAAACACTTGAAACGCGTTTTACTCAAATCGAGCTTTTTGCATTTAGGTCTTTTGTCCTTTGCACGGCAGAGATGGTAAAAGACCAGTTGGCAAACCACGGTTAAGGTGGGAAGATAATGTTAAGGCCGATGCAGCAAAACTGCTCAACACAAGAAACTGGAGACAAGCTGCGGAGCAAAGAGACGTCTGGAGGAAGAAGCTGATGGAAGCCAAGACTCGAATTGGGCTGTAGAGCCATCGAAGAAGAAGATATTCAACAATACATTTGGTGCAGATTCTTTTTTGGTTCAAAGGTGCCGTCGTATACCCGTACCATTTAAATTTCTTAGTCAAGTTTGGCCTTGGTGAGCCCGTGTGTGCTCCCAAGCGGACGGTGTTCCCCGATATAAGGCCATCTTTGATTTCAATTCGGGTTATTGTATAATTTGCGCATAATAACATAGATAATCTACCTAAAAGAAATGTCGTTAAAAAATTAAGGGCGCATAAAAAAATCTCGCACGGGGCGCCAAAATCTCTAAAGCAGGCCCTGCCTACACCTACATACTCGTTTAATGCATATTATAATTAAGGCGCGTTTCCAATACAGCGTGGAGCTTCACGTTATTTGGTATCTCTACGTTTCACATGACAGCATCGTATTTTTTTTCTCTTTCAAAATTTCACATTGCCGCTAGACGCTAGCGCAAAAGTTGGTTCTAGTTCTACTTTCGCGTTGGCAACTGCGAAAGCTTTCGAAATTTTAGCTGCACCTATTTGACACAAGATGGTGCAAAGGCGCAATGTTCTTGTTGAATGAAGAAATTAGCAAAAAAACTAATTAACGGATTTTATTAAATTCTGTATTTCATAATTTGGTAAAAGAAAAGTTAATATTGGAAAAGTTATTATTATTTCAGCTATTACTTATTACTGAAACTTGTATTTTCGAAAAAGCTGTATTGTGCATTTTAGAATTGTTGTTAAACTGTCAAACTGCTTATTGGAAAATATCACAAAAATAAATCATGGCTTGTTTAAGTAGTGAACAATATTTCTATAACATGACATTTGACAGTTAAATTATTTGAAAAATATTATAATTTCGAAAAAGCTGACTTGCTCCGACCAACTTGAAGCTGCTATTTGAAACAGGGCTACGCTGACGTTGCGCTGAAAGCTGTATTGGAAACGCGCCTTTAACCTTGTAAAAAGCTCTTCATTGGTGTTTTTCTACATTTGTTTGTTTTTGGCATTACAATTCGCCTCATTTGAAGTATGACATTGTACTGGCTCAAAAGAGAAAAGAGGCACCTCTTACAAACTCATTTTAAAATCCTGTCCTACCTGCACTGCTCTGATGAAAGATTCTCAGCACTCCCTTGCAAAAAAAAAAGGATAAACCCTGCGATCAACGCTACCTACGCTTTATTGCCTTTCATAGAAAAGCAATCAATAAACTGTGCAATAACTTTGTTTTAGTGTTTTTTTGTGGTAATTTTGACTATTTCACAACTGCAACTGCACCATCGTTAATGCAACAATCGCAACTGCAGTCCAACTACGACCCTGAATAAGTTAACAATGAAAATGGTTGTAAAAATCATCAAAAACACGTCGTCCCCAGCAAAGCTACCCGGAAAATGAATTATATTCTTCTCTCGTATATCATTACGTCTGCAGCATAATATCCGGGAATTAATACCAATGTTTCATTTCCTACATTCAAACTCGTTTTCCTTGAAAATAATGTACCAGGGTAAAAAGCATCAGCACATCCGGACTCCGTTGCCAGTAAGCCTTTAAATAAACAAACTTTGTATTCACCAACTACATAGCCCCGGATCCTTACCCAACCGGGGCCCGGGTCCTGCTCAAAATATGGAAATGCACGACTCGCCGCTCAACGGGATGAATTTATTTTTCCTCCTCAATTTTATTCGCGTTTTTTCGCGATTATTGCCGTCCTCAAATAATATGATTTCATATCTCTATTCAAAAATCGAAAATTAAAACAAAGCCATTGCTGTGTGTAAAGGGGGACTTTCGCTATGCACCCCCGCTTTGCATCGAGTGCATTGAAAAATATTCCGCACAGTGACTGGCTTTTTGGGGTGCAAAGCGTAAAATTCCGGGAGATTCATGAATTTAAAAATAGTCCTGATCCGTCCCCACCCACACCAGGAAAAAACTGCATGAAAATTCATATAGTGAAACTGCATTATCGTATTTAGCATGCCCGGAGGGTGGATGCACCGATGCACCCCTGTTGCAATAGCGCGTGCAGCTCCTAATGAAATAGCAAAAATAATTTTAATTAATTTATTGGTTTCGGGCATAATTGCGATTTATTTAATTTTAATGGAGTTTTGTTACTATATTCCGGCTTTTTTCGCTCCAATTTCGTTTTAGATTAATTGCAATGGATGCCGCACTGTTTGCTTAATGCCTTTTCAATTTCCCTTATGGTGGGTATTACATGGCAACGCAAGTATCGATACCGCCGGGTAGTCGGAAGTTTTTTTGGAGTTTTTTCATAAATGGAGTGTTTTCACGTTTACCTTAACTGCGTGAATTTTTCAATCTTCGCTGAAACAAAAGCTGGAATTTCCACCAGATTCAAATTTGCGATACAGCTTGGCCATTGTTCCCACCATTCCAACTGAAACCCCTACTGCCCATCCGAGCTGTGGGTAGTATGTGCAAGTCTCCAGCTTAGAAAAACATCCTTTTTATGAATTATGAACTGAACGTTGTTATTTAGGTTTTTTAAAAAACAAGATTCATTTGAATAAACTGCATTAGACGGAAATAACTTGCGAAGCAGCAGATCGGAGACTTAAAGTCCATTGTCACTGGTAGATACATAGGTAAGTATAGGTGGCAACTCTGCCCATGGGTCAGGAAACAATTGGCAGTAAGGTTGCGCCATCTATTAAAACAAGTTTGAATATTGAACAACTTGAGAAAGCTTTCGAATGTCCGCGAAGCTCTCGAATGCTCCAGGAAGTGTGGAGTGATGACGAATTATATCTGTAACATTCTCTTCACGTTTTTCGTGTTAATTCTGACGAGTATTTTCATAGGTATTAAAAATCCACAATCAAAAGTTTGAGGACAATCGGTATCGAGTTATGGCCAGTCCACACAACAAAAGCAGATTCAAGATTAGAGTGTCGTGTGGACGTGCCATAGGGGTTTTAAATCTTTATTGGTTCGTGGTATATAAAATATTTTTTTTATTTAAATAATTTTTAAATAATCTGTAAGTGTTTTCTCTCTTCCACAATCTTTGTGCAATTGCTTCGTTCATTCAATTGTTCATTAATCACGGAGCTGTCAAGCTGACGATCAGCGCCGGCCCTAGGGTAGAGCGAGGGGAGCGGTCGTTCTAGGCGCCAGGTGGTAAGGAACGCCAAAATGAATGCGAAAAACAATTTCGAGCAAAAAATAATATTTTGATGGCATTTTTTGAGGGCGTTGTTTGTAGCTAGCCAAGTCTATGTACTCATCAATATAACTCGAACACGGCACAAGCAGGGAGCAATGATTCCAAGACCGAACGTACTTAGCCTTAGGCTACATCCTGCTCGAGATCGATGGAACAGACTGAATACGGCGGATCTAAACTCGATAAAAACCACAATCCTAACGTGTAAACAATCGTGCTGAAGTAATGAATGGTACTGCGTGAATGCACTACTAATGATGGACTGCGGATACCAGGCGAACTTCAGTTTGAATTTGCCTTCCAATGGTGATACGGAGCTCTGCCATGGGTGACCGTCCTTTCTCGCCCAGCTAGTGGTATCAATATAAAATTACCTTAAAAAAACTTTTAAAGATGGAGCACTTGTTAACGCTCCAAACATTTATGGGGCTCCCACAGCTTCCAAAAAAACGACCTACAAGGCCAGTTAGATATTTTTGGATCCATGCTTCAAGGTGTCGAATGTTGTCCCAGTGAAAGGAAGTTTTCGGGATTCTTCTTCAGGGAGGGCAGTCTGAGCCCGTAAACCCGGGGATGGCGTACGTTCAGATCACTCCTTCATTGGGAGATCTCCTTAGATCTCCTGGGGAAGTAAGGGCACCTAATCGGAGAGACGATTCGAAAAAAAAAACGACCGCTTTCAGAAGACGGGGTGGTGCAGCCCTTTCTCTAGGGCATAATAACCCAAGGCTTTGGCCATTCGCTTTGAAAAGCCATCAGAAAGGTCGGACGCACCCATAATGAAGTCTAGAACGACTCTCCAAAGCCGACATTCTATCAAATAGCGGAAAGTGTCAGAATTGGCGTGCTTGCGACTAACAATTCGGAGACTCTCCTGTCCACGAAACAACTAGTTACCGTGCAAGGAGGTCTTCTGGAGGCGGTAGCCGAATTGGCTCAGGGCTCAGAACAGTCCAGGTCAGTAGGGCTCGGTGCGTCATCTATGATGGGCCGCCTTAAGCCTTGGAAGGAGCTAGCCTTGTTGCTGTAGACGGGAACAAGCTGCCGGGCAGCCTTTTTGTAATCGGGTACTTTCCGGTAGCAACAGAAGACCCCACTGGCATTATGTTGAAAGGATAGGGTGTAGGAGTGGAGAATACTCACAAAGTGCACCGCATAAAATTCACAGAGATGACGTTGTCAGGAGGGTGAACACTGCTATTTTGGGCGGATGGCAGGAGAAGCCTCTGTCCACCATCTCAACCTTACTAGCGATGCTATACAAACAACCAAATAGCCTCCAAAGAAGGTGGTCCTGTTGGCGAAACGTCGTGGAAGCAACTCTGAGAAAACATACTTCCTTTGTTGCTGCTACAGGCGGAACTGTGACCCTAAACCCACCATCGAAATCCGTATAAGGAAATGGCAGGCCGGCAGTACTCGAAAAAAAAATTATCTAGGACAACTATATAAATACAATTTATGTGAAGTGAAAGCGTCGAACAAAGGGCGCCAAAAGACAATCTCGCTCCACCCTCAACAAGGGCTAGGGCCGGCGCTGCCAGGCGGTACTGTCAGATATTCCTACAGACTTAACTTTTACCATGATTTTTGAGGCCAGAAAAGCACAAGTCGTAAATGCACTACTTCGGCCTGGCGTCATCGACATCTCCTTCGAATGGGTACTAACCAGAGCCGGAACAGTGAGGGCTTACGGATCAGCGACCTACTGTCTTTTCGAGAAAGGTGACTTCGATGAAGCTCGCTACTCAATTCATTGGCTTTGTAAGTTCCCGTATCTGCGTCAAAAGGCTGACTTACCTATCATTTATGTGGGTCTCTAACTCGGCCTAAAAACCACACCTTTTCTTCACGTGACAACGTAGGCCATCGCGTCATTAAGATGGATCACCTAACTAGCTGCTGTCTCTACTGACATTTCTTCAGCCTTGCATTGTTTAAGGTTCTAGGGGGGAGCCTTCAGCATAACCAGAAATCGTCGCACTACCTAAATACCCTATTTTAGGAAGCATTGACGTGAGTACTGCGCTGATTTCGAAAGCCTTCGGATACCAAAGTGCGGGTTAGGAACGGACGAACTAGTCCCCTACTCCCACCACTATGATCCCCAATTTTGTCGGTTTGCTGTTTCTGCTTTGTACTCGGCTAGCATTAGACCACCAATCTTCGTTAGCTAGCAATTTTCCCTATAGATTTTCCTTTCTTTTTATGTTCTACCAATAGATTACGTGCTTCTAGCGCCAAATCCTTCCCTATCGCTTAATTATTGTACCATTTCCACCAAAAACTAACTTCCTGAATCCGATGCTAATTGATGTGGGAGAATGCTTTCTGAGCGGCAAATATTAAACCACCAATTAGTCATTCATAAGTTACCAGCACCAGCAGCCACATTAAATACAACCTGTGTGGCAATAAATATCCAAAGGCCTGCCCCTGGGGCTCCTTTCATGCATGCATTGGCACCAATAAACACACCAATAAAATCCATACACCACCTCCCCTCGTCCGCCAGCGCAGCTACTCACAATGATCAATTTTTCGATATTTTCGTTGCTGCCATTCCTCAAGTTAATTTTCTTAAAACTTTCCTGAGCTTCGCCAAATGTAAGAAATAAAACGCTTTTCCGTGGAATGTTCGTGTTTACCTTTAAATCATTTTTTAAAAAAGAAAATCTTAAACTGCAAAAAAAAATTATTGGAAAAAATTCCTTCCTGTGAAAATCTCTCCCCAGGAGAGAATTTATTAAAGGTGTACGCCGCCCCCCTTTCGCCGGCAATAATTTCGATATTTATCCCAGTATGACTGGCTGCATGGATACCATACATATGTCCCATATGAAGATCTCAACTGGCTCCAGCACCAGAGGGGACGGGGCGCCAAAGAAAAGGTACATTTCGAGTGCGGGAGCTGGCGGGAACGGCTGGATGGCAATATCCCACAGGAAAGTATCGAACTGAGTTCTAAAGAATGGAAAAGGATTCAAAGAGTTTTATTTGCCTCCCCCAGCATTTCTAGGGGATTTACAATTTTCATATTGACCTACATTTTGTAATAAAAAGTCATTTTCTGATACATAAAGGCTCCGAGTTTCCATTTGACTGGTCCTTTCTACACCATCCATGGCCTGTCTGAGTTATGGCGAATGGCCTTCGTTCGTCTCATAAAAAAGTTGAAAGGCTCAAAGGATCAAGAGTGCATAAAGCGCCTTCCTCCGCTTTTCTTACTACTGGCATTGAGAGGCTTTCGCGTTTTGTAAACGGCCGGGAATGATGGAAGGACGAGATTTGGAGCACGCTTTTCTCTCTCTCGCTCTCTTTCTGACAAAAATTCTTCTACAATGGAAAATATATAAAGAATGTAAATGTTCTAAATTGAAAAAGAGACATTTTATTTACGTTTTTTTACGATAAAGGATGACAGAGTTTTTATAATATCCGAATGCCTCTAGGTCAGTTGTTACATTTGTAATTTTCTTTCAATAAAATCTCTGGACAAACGCTGCATTTACTCTGAGAAAACAGTTTTCCAATCTGGAGCTGAATTTGAGGACAAAAACATTTATAAAAATTATAAAACATGGATATGACAATCAATTAAAACTGACGCACAATGCAAAACGACGGCCCCTGGTGGCCCTTTCGTTTCGAACGATAACATGAATGTTTTTTAATTTCCAAATTAGTAACCGATAGGACAAAGTCCCAAGGTTGCAGTAGTATAGCTATACCGTTTCTAGCACGGTTGCGTCATCGGTTGTTGTCTTGGGTGGGGATTTTGTCTTGAGTGTTAGTGAGCGTCGCCTGTGTGAGACTAGTTGAACTTCCAACCGCCTCTCGTCTGATCTTTCGAACTTCGCTGGGTCTTGGTTAAGCTTCGATGTGACTCGGATGAGCTTTCAAGTTGGATCGGAAACCGAATCTGTAGTTTTGAACTTCGCTCAGCTCAGTTTGAGTATAATTGGTGAATAGATTCTTCTCTTCGGAAGCAGGAAGGAAATTACCTTCTCATAGAAATTAGTAAGGGTAAAATCCAACCATTTACTAGAAGAATTTGGCTACCTGATGATGTGATATAAGTCATTGCCATAAAAAGTGTCGACAAGCTTTTTATCGATATCATTTATGGCAGAAGAGTGTTATCTTCTTCGTCGAGAATAATAAGCCATTTGAAACTTTTTCCGATTCTTACAGCTTTATTTGAGTGATGACTTCCAAGCTTCCATGTCTGTTTTGTAGACCTTCAGTTCGCCCTTTTGGAAGCCGTAGCTCACGGCGCATTTTTCTTTTGCCAGCTGATTCAGGCATTTTTCATTTAGGAGCCAAATAACTTGCTTTGTGGCCTTGTTAGTTTGCTCTGGTGTTGATGTGAGGATTGAAGGCCTTCAGCATAGTGAGGATTTCCTCAGGCTACTGGAAACCATGCTCTGGCCCTCGGACGAGATGATATATTAGCGGCGAGATGGTATATCAGCAGCTGCCTTGAGTCGGACAGCTGGGTAAACTTCCCCGTCTCTAGCTACCGCAGCTTTATATAGCTCTGCAGATCTGATCTTATCGCAGGCCGTAAGTTTTATGCTGCCTTGATACCAACCGGCAACAAGGCATAAGGGGGAAGACCTGGGTTGTCTTTCAGGACCTCCATAGCCACCTTAGCGAGGGCGACTTGTACCCACCGCCATTAGCGTTTGGGGATTTTCCCATTTTCATCCACGACGCCGATTACCTGATCCCAAAGCAGCAGATGTAAGCTGGGCAGTGACGCAGCCGTAAGGAGGAGCCGGTTTGCTTGCGGTCCGTTCCTTTTTTGACGGGTGGGGCTCGGGGGAGCCATAGCCTTGTTATTTGCGGATTTGTGGTCCCTTCCGGTTTTCGTTTTTAGGGGAACTGGACCCCTTTTTTGTTGAAATTTTTATCATTTATCCATAAATACTACCACGAGTAGCGGAGAAACGAGGTCCACCCAGGCAGAGATCAGAAATCCGCGGGTAAGGCTAGTTAGAACCGGAGGTCACCAGGTGTCCGGAGCACACCGCCCACGACTGAGCTATTTTTTAATCTGGGTCCCCAGCCAAGCTGATCATGGGCACGGTTCGCACGGTTGATTGGGGATGGGTAGCAGATTGAAAACAAGGAGGGGAACGTAAAGTAGGGAGGACGATTGTCCACTACGTTCGACCAGCTGATAGAGTCGTCCCGCATACGTGGAGATCGTCGTCATTTCAGCCCTGGCAAAATGGTTACTTCTCTAGGATCAAGAGACGGCCCTTGTAACGTCCAGCCAAATACTGTCTTTATGGCAGAGAGATTTGATGTAGTTTGTTCAATTTCTCCTAAAACAACATTCCAATTTTTCTTCTTCTTCTTCTTTGATCCGTTGGCTGACGGTCGCGATTCGTTTCCATTCTCCACGATTTTTGGCGACGTCTCGAGTCTCGATAACTGATAATCGCTGATGCTTTAAGTCGCCCTCGAAATTCTTCAGTCAGGTGGCGGTCGGTGAATTCTCCAGTCTGCCGGACGATCTCGCCAGAAAAGTTTACGTGGAAAGCGGTTATCATCCATAGAACCAATCAACGCCTTTCTCGATTTCGTTGGTTACTGCGCTACTGCTGAAAACTAGGATAATATCGCTCACTTCGTCTTATAAGAATGTCTTCACAAATTTCATCTACTTCTAGAGCCACCTAGGAAACACAAGTCCCATCATAAAGCGCACGAGATTGCACTCTTGGAGTTTCATCTGTTTATTATTACTAAATGTTAATACTTTAACACTTTGTGAACAACCAGTTAATAAATTAAGTTTTCTTACAATATTTTGTTTAATATAAGTTTGCTCCCACCGCTACCACCATCAATAATAAACCACACAAATAATCGGTCAGACATTCATTAACCATAATAAACTCGCCTGCTGTTTGTAAATATACATCTTTCAATTTGCACAAGCTCATAAAACACAAACTAAGCGACATTTATTCGACTTTGGCTGAATTAGAACTGGCTCCCGCTGCCACCAATTTTTTGTTATCCTGGCACATAAATGTTGCATGCCTTTTGGCGCACTTTTAATATTTCAGATATCAGTTCTGAATTATTTTTGAAATAAATAATTGTCTTTTCGATGCTTTTCCGATTCTCACTTCTTCATTTGAGTAACGACTTCCAAGTCTTCCTCTTCAACACTTACTTACTTTCAACAATGCCATTGAATCTCATAATTTTGCAGAGCAAACCTGTGTCTAGATAAATTGTGCTGATAAAGTAAACCTCTTCAATTTCATATTGATTTTAATTCCAATAACAATTCCTCCCGGCCACATCTCTTGAACAAAGCCATAATTTTTAACACCATTCGCCACCACCTCCTACTGATATCTGTCTTACCAAGGATTTATGTTGGAGGCAAACCCACCCCCAAGTAATTCAAGTTTAAACAAAGCCCTAATATCCAGCTAAATCCTTACTAGACAAGAATGCCAGTTCCTTGTTATCCTTAAAAAATTAAAATAGTTTCACGCCCTCGGATGCGTCATTGAATTATTTAACCGTAAAATAGGGGACCATAACTCCCCCGAAAAGATAGATTCGCCTTTTTTCATTCGTGGTCCTTTTATCTTCATAAAAGTTGACTTTCCTTTATATAATGGCCGCACATAAAGTGTCCGCAAAATTCATGGCAGTGAGCACGGGTCTGGTAGTAGGTCCTGGTTTTCGGGGATAAGGAGCCTTACAGTCTTTTAGCGAAATGAAATGGAAATGAGAAATCCAAAAGAAAGTGAACCATAAAAATAATAACACTCAGTTCATAGCCATTTGATTCCACACAGGCGATAAGGAATTAAGAGGATCCACCCCCGGGCCAGGGCCTCAGCGCTAAGCCCGAACTAGAATAGAACATCTCCCCGGCGATATCCTGCTGCTCCTTGAAGTTCTATCTGTCTCTCTCCCGCTCTGTCGCTCTGCCATTCTCGCATTTTATCGTCGCGGATTAATCACTGAGATTTGAGACTTCCGAAATATTAAAAGGGAGCCCGCTTGGAAAACGTTTTAAGTAATGAAAAGTCTGGCATGAAATGGGTCAAAGCCGGGGACTCCGCCCGGATATTCAGAAAATATTCTCACACAATATCGTGGGAACACTTCTTAGCCAGATGTCGGCTTTTGTTGTGTGGGCGGACGGGCTGGCATTTCGCTACTTTCAGGACTACTCGAGGATTCCGGGGTAGGATTCCGGCAGGATTCCGGCTCTTCTTTTTCGGGTGTTTGATTTTAAGGCCTTAGAAAGACAACAAAAATTAGGTTAACCACCATCAAAGCGGGGTGCAAGCGGGGCCTTTATTAGTGATCATCCATCCTCGGGGATATTTCACGGTTCTTAATGGCCACTTTCTCTTTTACAGTTCGTCCTTCATGAATAAAACAGTGTTGGCTGAGGGCCATTAGGAAAACTTTCTCGTTATACCATTTCTACATGGAACTTTTCCACATTGTGCTGTGCGTTACTCAATGCCCACTCCGCCGCCCCCTGTCCAGAATTCGATTGTTTATTTCTTTTACGTATCGTTGCCCTCCTGCATTCGCAATCTTGCTCCTCCGCCCCCGCTTTGTGTGCGCGGGGACTACTGAAATACGATGTCGATTTTATATGACCTAACTAAGGATCAGGAGCACAAGATTTGCGGGGGAGAGCGATAATAACTTTTTAGCCAGAGCCGTCGAGGTCAGTTGCTGATAGTAGTACACGGAACAAGTGTTCGGGCGCCTTATAGAATGACACTCTCGCAAGAGGAATGACGACTTTCGAGAAATATACGTCGTCTCTCCTCGGAATTTCATCAACTCGTATTTGAACTCTAATCTAAACAAGTAACAGCAAATTGAAACCAAAGAAGTATTACCTTGACGATAAGATAAAGTTCACGATATCTCTGGGATTTGCAGCAAGTGTTGTGGGAATAGTGTGACTGTACGGATTGGTGTAGTTGAAATTGAGAAGGATTGCCCGAATAATGTTGGTTTTTTTTTTTCACAAGAGAAAATATGGCGCGATACCCAAAGGAGATTCAAATCGATTTTTGAGGATAATGGATGTTCACGTTTTTTGGATACAAATCAGATTGTAATTACTTTCTAAAAAGAGAGAGAGAATGAGAGGAGCTTATTAATTGGATACTATAATCCGGGAAATGCGAAAGCACAATTTTTTAGAAAATCAGTATAACATAGGCAGCCTTGAAAAGATATAATGGAAATATCGATTGAAAAATTCCATTTTAATATTCTCAATGGAAATTTTAGATCAGAGGCCCTTTATGGCATGCAATTTTTTGCTGCTTTGATTATTTTAAAGAGCATCTCAAAAAAATGATTACTTTAATTTTTTGAATAAAATTAAAAAAAAAACATTGGTTATTTGAAAAGTTATTTGAACTTTTCTATTTTAAACTTATTGGACAAACATTCGTTCATATAAATATACGTGACTTCAGGGAACGCCACAAGCAAAAGTCACACGATGCCATGTCGCACGATTTCGCTGCGCAATTATGGTGTGAGGTGACACGACCTCGAAACTTCTCCGACAACAGATGACACGACTCGAAAATTTCTTCGCAATATTACAGGGTGTGCGATGGTGTTATAACCACTTGTTTACTCCAATTTCGACTAAAAATCTCACGTGTTCTTACATCACTCAATATAAACACAATACTATTGTTAACTGTAATTTATTCATATACTAACCAGTCAGAGATTCACATGGCCTGTTTAAACTGCGAAAGGTGACAGTGCTGCCACAACTACTCCCCTCTTAGTAACTTACTCCGTTTACGACTAGGTTGAAAAGTTGAGTTGAGATTGAGTTGAAACGTCAACCACCGTATAAGATGTCAAGTTGAGTTCACTTTGGGTTGAAATAAAGTTGAACTGAAATTAAAACATAACCTCAAATTTTTGTGTGAAATTCTCATTTGCAGATACTATACGTAAAAATTCAGAACGAAATAATTTTTTATTCCTATGCAAGCAAAAACACCGAGCACGAAACTAACGGCCAAGGTGGACTTCACGGAAGGTAAATAAACAAAACAAATGTCACTTCAACCCAATTAAATACCACTCAACCAGCGGATATGAGGTGAAATATCTACTCGACCCAGAAGAGCTGAGTTGGGTCAAGTGGATCCAGTTTCAACTGGACCCCCGTTGATGACTGAGTTAAACCTGGGTTAAATCTAGTCATAAACGGAGTATTTGTGTCACGAGGAATTTTTATTTTTATTTTTTGTTTTGTTACGAGCGCCAGGATAGGTGCGAATCGGCTGAGACCAAAAGTTTTCCAACGGCCATATCGATGTTGCTTGTTGACTCGAAAGATTTTCTTCCTTGTTGATGAAGGCGAGTTTGAGACGTTCTGTAGAAATAGATATTTCTTTACCATTGATGTCAACGACGCAAACCTAGTTGTGCAATCTCTTCATCACTCAGTGGGGTCCATTATATGGCCCTTACAGCAGTGCCTTTACGGTGTTTGTGCGGATGAAAGCATGAGAGCGTGAAAAGGCTTGGTTTTCTGTGATGGCTGGTAGCTCTGAGTCGAATTTCCAGCATATGTTGTTTAAATTTCTTCAGGAAGATCTGTGGATGTGATGTAGGGTTTACGTTGAAGAAAATTTGTCCGGAAATTCGGGGTGGTATCATTACCTTGTATATCTTCTTTGTAGATAGTCTTCAGTTAGAAGAGCACTATAGATAGAACATCTAGCCAAGGGCTGCTGTGACACATGAGTGCTGCCTTTACTGATCAGTAGCAGCTGCGATCATTCCATTCGATGTGTTGGTGGAGTAGCTCAAAAGCTATGGTTAAATGTTTGCGATGTGCTCTTGAACCCTAGTCCAACTACATGTAGACGCAAGTCGAGATGAGTTAGAGTCGACTGAACTCGACTCGGCTCTGCTGCCTGGGTTTAGTTGAAATTATCTTCTTCTTTAAAGGCTCTAAAACCGGGATCCGGTCCTGGCCTCTCGCAACAAATGTGTCGTTTACTGCAAAAGCGTTGCAACCCCACACTTCAAAACTCTAGAGGTCGTTCTCTGTCACCGGCACTTGATAATATGCTCGTACTAGATCCACACTGATGAATATAATTTTGCCATTTCATTGTTCTGAGAAGTCCTGCTCATGTTCAATCAGGTAATGGACAATGGTGTTTTGTCTGGCAACGAGATTTCTGGTAATAATTTATTTCGTTGTCGTTCACTAGAATCTGAAAACCGAGACACATACTATATGCCTCCAAGCACAATAAACGATCGACAAGCGTTCTGTCGAGATAGTATTAGTTGGGAGCGGGTTCTAGCTACTACGTTATAAGCTACAAGCTCTCTCCGTTCCACGATTTTCCACCCGGGTCTGAGTGAAAGTGTAATTTACCGAAGTTGACGTTCTACCAATGATGTAAATGACATCTATGTAAACATAGCATTCTTTTTAAATGGTGCTACTGACCTTGCAGGACTCGACCCTCTTGAAGTCTCTTGTTCCAATAGTCTCTACGTCTTCCTAGTTCTCTCCAGCTTCTTATACGACGTTTTCATATATCTTCTGGCAAGTCATCCATCTCATCCACCTAATGCTTGGTCGTCTTGCGTTCTTGCGTTACTTTTTCCTGTGAGCAACCTATATAGCCATACCAGGTCATTTGGTATGCCAAATTCATAGATTTGTCTCAAATTGTTTAATTAAAAGTCAACGTCTGCAGCATTTTTACATAATTATCGAAAGACGCTCTTTCTAGAATGTCTTCCGCCATCCCTTAGATAAATAATATCAGAAGCACCACACCAGCCCCCACAGAAATGCTATCTTATCCATCACAAGTATCCAACATTTTAAATGGTTTCTCCCAAATTGAGTATTCTCACTCAGATGACACTGGCCGATAAATTAAAACGATTTCAGTGACTAGAAATAATTGAATTAATTTAAACCGATCAGGAACCATCACTCAGAATTCAATTTCAGAGGACGTCAATTCCTTCCTTATGAACCATTCCGCATTTTCCAGTTTTCTGTGTGCTCGTTAAAGCCAACATACAGTGTCGGTGTGGCTCCGTAATCGCTATTCAATATTCGTAGCGGGAAAATGCTCCTTTTTGTTTGTATTCCGCTCAAGAAATTGGGTCAGTGGATATCACAGTGTTTCCAGTCTGTAACTCATCTGTTATCCCAGATTCACTTCCTTACGACGTTCCTTCCCCGCAGTCATCACAGTAAAACGATTTGTATTTCGCCGCGCTGACACCGGAGTGGGAGTTCTTTCGTTCGTGTTCGCCCAAAAAAAAGGAAACTAAAAAAAATCGATATTGGCTAAAACCATCCGAGTGGAGCCTGTAACAAAGCCGCGCCAAGTTCAAATGGGGCACGGCAAACTGCTTTACCGAGAGCGAGCTGAGCACTGTTCGACAGCGAAATTACATCGGCAAATTGGATATCCTTCCGACTGTTTCAATTGCTCCCCAGCATTTTAGAGCGTCTCAGGATCCCGAACCAGCACGGGAAATCGTCCCGCCACATTTCAATGCTAGGTCGAATGAACAAAATTACCGACAACGTCACTTGCTGCAGTTCCATTTTGACGTCCTTCTGCAGAACGCCAGGGGAAGGAGCAGCGACGACCGACGGGTGGCGTGTTCACCTACACGTGATTGAAGCCACCCCGAGTGTCGCCATAAAATTAAACTCTGACGACTCATCTTCGGTGGGGCGCTGCTAGTCACGGTGTAATCCTTCTTCCGCGCCCACAGGAAAGTTTCCTCATTTTCCGGTTTCACGGAATGTGTCACTGGCGGAACTCGATGCCTGGCCCTCGTTACGACTAAGGATGTCGTCCTGATGGCTCCTGCTGTGTCGTTCCGACGTCGAAAGCTCACTTTCCGCCTAATTAAATTTACGACCACTGTTGCGGGATAACGCCAAGTACAAGCTCATAAAAATTCCCGCAATCAAAAGCAGGGAAAAAACTCGTCCGCGTATCGTTTAAAGGAAAACATCTTTATAAAGGGGGGCGGCGGCTCCAGCTGGGGAGGGGATAGTGCCAAGAAATAAACATGGTGGCAAGGCTGTTATGGAACCGTTTTTTCCCTTCTTAAATTCTGATCAGACTTTTTTTTCTGCCGTAAGCTCGTGGGGATGAAGGCGAAATAAGATTTCTGGAGTTAAGAAGGAAATACTTTTCGGAATCCGAAGAGAGCAATTTGTGGCCAGACTTTGTGGGGAAATACTTCGCTCGTGTTTTGGACAGGGAAATTAATTATCAATTTTTATGTCAATGTAATTGCGTTTATGTGATAACGGCGTAATGCGATGCCACGGTAAAGCAGCGTAATCTAGGCTGAATTAAATATATCTAGATAGATGTACTTAGTTCCAATACTGTTGGGAACCGAAATAAGGCAATACATATACACTGTGCAAAAGATACCAGAAATTTTTTATTTGGAAAGAGATATAATCGTACAAGCCATTTTTGGTACAATCTAGTAACGTTGTACTAAGCGAAATTTGAGCCCCATCTGTTATTCAGTGATTTTACAGTAGTTGTTATCGATCAAAGCTTTCAGTTAATCAAAGCTCCTAAACATCCAGAAATGTTCAAATGCAAGGTCCATCGCCAAATCTTTCACACCATCCAGACTCTTAATAACCTACTTTCCTCTATTCCTTCCTTTGAACTAAGCTAGAGCTCTACCGTTTTTTTAGTCACTTGGCAGTTCCTGTCTTGGCTAAAGCTTTTTATGGTGGGGTTGCGGGCTCGGGTGTGATTATCATCCTGTACAACAACCTTTGTAATGAGCTTTTGAGATTTGGGTGAGCTTTAATATTAAAGCTCGCCCGCGACATCGGCGATTGTAGATATTCAGGAGCTTTGATATTTAGGATTACAATTAGATAATTGTAATCCTAAATATCAAAACTCCTGAATATCTACAATCGCCAATCAAAATTAGCCAATCAAGTTAGCTTCAGTAGCCATTATAATGAAATTTATCATTATTAGTCCAGTCAATCGGTTTTCGTGACATAGTTGCGGGAGTTTTTCTTCTTTTTTAATGTACTTTAGAGTGCTCCCTCTGAAAGCATGTTGTTGAGCAGCAGCTTCAGTGGAAGGTCGGGAAGACAAGCTTGTTGATTCCTTGAAGGCTGACATGACGTATTGCTTATTTCTCAGCTTGTTGAGTTTTGTAAAGGGCAATCAGAAATTTCTCAGCAGCGTCTGTGAGCGTTTGAATAGACTGAACGATCAGTGAATTTATTAGTGTAAGTAACGGTAGACGTTGAATAATGGGGACGTAGAGTGGCAGAGGAAATATACATTGGGAGATTTTGTAGATCCATCATTATGGCCAAACTATCAACATCTAACCTCACAATTGCAACACTCCTGTAAGCGATTTTACTTCCATTGCATTTTGTCATCAACATGGTGATTCGTTTTTAGTCAATAGAAAATTTACTTGTGAGAATGTTGGTGTCAGTGCTAAATTGTATCTCCACAGGTAGCTTTTCGGTCGATCTCTTCAAGTGCTCCATGAATCCGAGTACACATCGAATACAATAGTCATGTACAGTAGCTTCCCCACTGTACAAAGTTGCTCAACATCGAATTGGACCGTTGAAAAAAAGTCTACGGACTTAGCAAGAGCTCGGAAAGCTAATGTGTGTCCTCCAATCACCGTGGCATTAGCGTGACCTGTCATATTATTTTCTGTACTGTTGACTGCGTAGATGGTAGCTTAGACTCGCTAGCACATCTCGCGCCCCCTTTGTTGGACAGGTTGATCGAATGTGACAGAGTGATCAAGTGAATCTTTTTAACGGCAGATAATAATGCTGTGTATATCGTGCCGAATTCCCAGAGGGGCACATTTATATAGGGTCCTATTTGATAAGGTACTTCTTTGGTAACGTTCTTCACAAAACCAATCCATGTACAAATCCTGGAAGATTTTTTAATTTGATGCCACAACATGAGTGGCACTGATGAAACGATGGTCTTAGCATGAGGGAATGATGTACTTCGGTCACTGATGTTTTCACCGGCTAAGCCGGCTTCGTTCTTCTTTTCAAAATATTTCAGTGGTGCAGCTCCTAAGCTTCCAACGATTTGTGCCCGTGGTACAGCGTTCTGTCGTGCCACCCTGGATACAAACATTTTTTGGAGTGACGCATCAGATGCCGCCATTGTGTGGAACGTCTTTCGTCCATCCAGAATTTGAATATTAAAATCGGCGCCATCTGGCAAAGTGCTTGTTGGTTAACAATCAAGTAAAAGCGCATAATTGACAACAATTCAAATCGAGTTTCTTCATTGTACGACGAACAAAACATTTAAAACCGCTGAGGAAAAAACTTCCGAATTATGTTTCGAAAAAATCGCCATTTCATTGGACTACACTTCCGGTACAGATATCAGTGAGCATTAGAATCCTCAAAACTCTTCTTCTAAAGGTTTCAATTGACGTTGGCATTTCTTTGATAGCTCTCCATACGTTCTATCTTGCTGAACCTAGTCCGTACAAGGAGCTTTCCGCTGAACTATCGTCTTTCACATTAAAAGCACAAGGCACACTTCCACAACCTGAAACTCTCCCCTTTTCCACCTTCATAATGAAACTTCACATAAGAAATTCAATCTTCCACATACAGTATTTCGCCTCCTCCTATGCTACTATAATCTCTCTTAACCTATTCCACATTTTTTGCTCCCTTCGAATCAAGCTTCCCGAAAATACGTTTAAGATTCTTTACAGTTGCTTATACCTACTCCTAAAAAAGAAATTACAACTTTATCAATCACCTTTATTTACCATCGAAGATCTTACTCGGGTGGAAAAGTAATTTTATCAAGTCTTTACAAAAAAACGTTTGAGATTTTGCTCCAACAACAAAATCATGAATAAAAAAAGAGTGGGTTCATCTTAAAGAATTAAAGATAATCATCATCGATGAACGCCCATAAGTGAACACATGGAATAGATAATCCGAATTTGAGGTATCTACGAAAACCCAGACGTGCTAGGTAAGCATCATAATTTGCTACAGCAAAATGAGCCGCGAAATGTTAAAGTGATTTTCTCAGGTTTAAAATTACTTATATTCAGGGTTGCCAGGATATGAGCACAATAAAAACAAGAAAGAAAAATGAAAATTCGCTGCTCATAGAAAGACAAGGAAAAATTTAATCTGTTTGATAATATTTTTACTTTACTGAAAAACGTTGCTGCCAGGTTTATTAATGCCACGCTTACTGTCTATACTATACAATTCACAAAACAGTGTTTTTATCGATTTTAAAATAATTTTAAGGTAATAACAGCGATCTCTATATAGATAATACGTTGATCTCTATACACAAAATCAATCTGATTAGCAAGAAAACGCTTCAATACTTGAAATTTTGTTACTAGGTAGTGAGTCAGTTGAGCCTGGGAAAATTAAGATCAAAGTCAATTAGAGTCATTAAAAATGTGTACTAATCTACTTTTTTTTGGATGTAGAAGAAAATGACGATGAACCTCACGTTTGAATTCTAAGGTGTTGTAAGAGTTCGAAAATACTGACTGCGGGAGATTATTCCACAGTCGAGCTGTTCTATTCATAAACGAACTTCTAAACCGTATTGTGCGCAAACGGGGCGCTGTAGGGTATGGGGGTGAGCCGAGCGGGCTAGTCTTGTGTTGTGGGAAAAGTATTACCGTGCAGGCAGGAGGTAACTGAATTTCAGTGGAACAGTCGCCATGGTATGGAGATGGCTTCTACAGCAGCAGTTAGATTCTCTTTATCCACTGAGATAGGAAGAAGGTCGGTACAATTTTGTTGGAGATCAAACAGAACTTCGTTTTCATGGCATTGATTTCGACGCGGTTCATTTCGCCCCAATGAAGAATCGATTCGATATCCCGGTTGATCGAAGTGGACGGTGGTAAAGACAAGGTCTGGCACGTGCTTGTCTTATATTGTCGAAGGAGTAAGAGAAATGCAAAATACCGTCATCAACAAAGCAGTGAAGTGGGTTTGAGGGGATGATTGAGAGCAGATCATTAATGAAGATTAGAAAAAGTGCGGGTGAGAGAATTGACCCCTGGGGAACTCCAGCCGAAATTAAATGGGGGTTGGATTCGGCGCCATCCAATACTACCTTGATTGAACGGCCTGAAAGAAAGCTCTTAATCCAGTTCCTTAGAACTAAATGTATACCGATAGCTTGGAGTTTATTCAACAAAGCAGGGTGCCATACCCTGCCAAAACGTTTTGATATATCTAGAGCAACCAGACCAGGCTCACTAAAGCTGTGAATGTTGCGGTTGATACGCTCGGTTAAACACACAAGCAAATCGCCAGAAGACCGGTTTGGTCTGAAGCCGTATTGCCTGTCGTGTATAATTTGGTTGGATTCTAGATATTTCATCAGCTTTTTATTGATTCGGGAGCGTTCAAGTAACACGTAACGCAATTTGGGGGGGTGGGGGGGGGTAAAAAACGTAAAAAATTTCAAAAATTGCGTTACGTAATACTTGAACGCTCCCTTATTCTCTCCATGATTTTGGAGAGAACAGAAGTAATTGCAATTGGGCGGTAATTTAAGGGGTCGCTGGCTTCACCTTTTTTTGTGATTGGCTGAACATGAGCTAGTTTCCAAAGAGTCGGGATACACTCCGGAGAAGTAAGACAGGGCAAAAAATTTGCTCATTGATTTAGCCAAAGGTGAGGCACATTTTTTAAGTACCATAGGGGGATTTTGAGTCTAAAGAGCCGCAAAATATACCATCACCGACGAGTTTGAGAACGTGTTTTTCCACGGCTAAGGCCGACCAAATATAGCATTTATAGATTGTATCCCTGACCGCTGTCAGAAGGAGAAGCTAGAATCTCTTAAAAAATCTAAAGCCTTGTGATACTTGTTTGACAGCTTGGGTAATATAACCAGATCAGATCAACAATTAAGTTATGCCCAGGATTTTAAGAGATAGGTTAGCTGTTAGGCTCACACCATCAACAGCCGTCAAAATAGGAAGGTCGGTGCTGGTTTCATTAGAGTTGGATATATTGGAATGGAAGCATCGAGCGAGTTCATTTATTGGATTCTAAATATAATGACATATGATAAAGGTCTAAATTAAATCTCGAAATTCTATTAAATTTTAGATCTGACTAATGATGGACTCAATCACTTTTATTTATGTATGTCAATAAAAACGAAAAAATCAATATTTACAAATCCTTTTTTCATTATATCCATTTTCCTACCGCTGTCAGTCCAAGTGTATACTGTGGCTCTCTTAGTTAAATTTCTAAAATATCCTTTTTTAATTTTCTTAATTTTTTATCCACAAAAATAAATTCGTCCTTTTTATAAAGTTCCAATTTTCCTTTTTATATAATTTACGATGACCTGGCAACTCCAGCATCCATTACCTCCATCCATTAAATTTATGTTCACAAGTCTTTGCTTTCAATTTGCAGGCAGCTAGAAAATTGAGGACAAAATTAATATTATCCCAGGATCCTTGCACAATAACCAAGAAATTACAGAGAAAGAAGTTTGTGCTCAGTCAACACAATACCGAAAAACGAAGGCAGCCCCAAATATGACCTCCTGCTCCCTTTCAATCCGGCTTCAGCGAATTTAATTCCTTTAAAATTGTGGCCACCGTAATTTCAAGTCATTTTGTTTTGTTGGGAATTATTTTGATTACACCAAGAAGTGCCATCACTCCCCCCCCCCCCAGGGAGCAAATACCAGGACGGTTGTTGGCCATTAAAAGCCCATCGTTGATCGGGGGCGGGGGAGGAGACACCTCCCGCAAAATCTAACTAACGAAACTTACTAAAGAGCGGCGGCCTGGCTGTGCGGCTCCTTTGTACTCTATGCAATTCATTTGTGAAAGGAACTAAAACATAGTCCTTACAGAGAAAAGGACTAAGGCCGCCCGCCAGTTCGCCAAAACAGATTCGTTATAGCTTGGCAACTATCCAGAATTAAAGGAAGCACACCGAATCCGGGAAAGTTTCTACAAAATATGCTCTGCTCCTTGGCCCTGAATCTTGAATCCTGTTTCTTGCTCGTTATTTTCCTTCGGTGGTGTATAGAGCTCTTGGAGCACATCATCTCCAGTCCTTCCATCGTTCTTTGGGAATAGCATAACAACAGGACGAGACGAAGACTGAGACGTTTTATTATCTGCGATAAAAAATTGGGTCCTTTTTGTTGGTGTGTTTTTTTTTTGCGGCTCTAAGGCCTTGTATTGGCGGGCAAAAAGGAGCAGAAACAAGAAAAAAATCATAAAGTAATTGAATGTAGCTAAAAGGCATGTCAGAGCGATTCGTAATTTGTTAAAACTAGAATGAAAGGCCAAAAATTCTGGAGGCAAATTTTCATACACATATTTTTTTTTCTACAGCACAGCACAAATTTTTGTTGTTGGTTGGTTGTTGGACAAGTTTGATGAAAAATTAAAATCATTTTTTCTGTTGGTTGGGAAATTTGCATAATGTAATACGAAATTGAGGTGTTGATATTAAATTAAAAAATATTAAACAAAGTATACACAGGTGTAATCGATTTTTTATTATAATTAATTGAACTGCGGTTACTGCATGCAGTCAATACTTCTTGGAAAGGACAATTTAATTTATATTGTATCGTAATTCACTGATATAATAATACCACAATATGAGCACAATACTGCATTGTATCATGAATTCAAAAGAGTGGAAAGAGACCATTAATACACACAATAACATTAATAGCTTACATTTGAATTCCTTGATCACATTGGGCTTGATCAATAATAATTAAAAACTTTTCAGCTAAATATATGTAACTAACTAACTAACTAACATAGCTTCGTAAATGTAAAATTGTCAATAAATTGATTGATGATTTCCATTTAATGACAATATCAAATTTATGCAGCTCTCAAACAATAGGCGATGAAGCTATTGAAACTAAACTGAAGTGAAAATTCCCAAAATTACCAATTTTTTTAGATTTTTTCAGCTGTTTCTTTTGGCTGATAGTATAAAAAATATCGTACGACGTATTCTACTTCTTCTTTAACGGCTCTACAACCGGGATCCGGTCCTGACCTCTCTCAACTGTTCTCTCCACCAGTCCCCATTCAGACCTGATGTCATCCAGTTTGGCAACCATAAGCTTTGAGCGTCCTGGTTTACGCCGTTCTTCCAGCGATGGTTGAGTCTTCTTCGCTGTTGCACCCCAAAGGTCTTACCGCAGAGAACTTTCCGAGCAGGCTCATCTTCACTCATACGAGCTACATGCCCTGCCCACCGGAGCCTACCGAGCTACATTTTCTTCACAACATCTCGAAAGCGCGATAGCGCTCATAGATCTCGTCATTGTAGAGTCTACGGAATCGTCCTTCCTAACCTAATTTACAAGTTTTGATCATAAATTCTTTATTTGGTACTTTAAAAATTCCAGTGTTCGTTGGAATAGGAACAGAATTCGCAAATTTGAAATTATAACTTTGGACCACAAATTCGTTTTTAGCGACCTTAAAAACCTCTAGATACCAACTTTCATTAAAATCGGAGCACAATTTGCAAATTCATGTTTGGGTGGCCATTTTGAATTTCAGTGATTTTTCGGCGGCCATGTTGAATTTCGAAAAATCGGGCTTCAATGTGTTTCACTTTATGCAAAATTTCAAAACTCTGCGATGACTGGAGCGTCCGCTATAGAGCACACACACACATACAAACATACATACATGCACACGTCTTCTTCTTCTTCTTCTCTCAGCTTTTTGCTCATTACTTCATTTTCATACTCAACAATAAATTCATTATTCGATTCCTGCTCGACAAATAATTTTTATATACGAAGATGGTCTGATCCGACCTCAACGGGAAGATGGCAGCATTCGTCAATAAAACCAAGTGAATGTAGCTGTGCATCTTTTGACAGTTGCCCAACAAAGTTTCAGCCATTTTGCACGCGCAGTTGACAGTTGTTTGTGTGAGTCAATGTTAGTGTTTTTGTGAAATAATTACCCAGCGGGAAATTAATCAAGCGTTGCCAAAAGAAGGCAGATTTTAGCGCTTCCCATTCATATGTATGTTACGGAAGCACTTCCATTTTTTTTGCTTTATTTTTCTCAAGTTTTCTATTTTAATTGGGAAATTTGTGGTTTTTACAATAATCGCGTCAATTTTGAAATACTTTTTATGGTAAAAATAATAAGTATGTGAAATTTTCCCTAAGTAAGTGAAATTAATTATAATACCTACTAAATGTATTTCAGTCATTAATTAAATTAATTGTTTAAACAGAAAAATCATTGTGGGCTGGATTTCAGCAGTATTTCTATGAGTCAGTCACGAAAGCTTCCTGAGCTTTCCAAAAGCTCCAATTTCCTAGCTTCACTTGCGCTTCTTCAACAACAAAATAGAAGCGCTTCGCTCTAATGACATGCCTGTATTAAAAGGAAAGGAAATGGGATATGCATTTAGAAGCGCATTGGCATTCCTTTTCAGCGCTTTAGAATCGGTTCAAAAGCGAATCAGCTCCCCGCTGGGTATCTAGTAGTTCGGATAACATTCTCTTAGTCAAAGAAGTACAATTGTTTTTTAGTTTATTGATATTGTTCAACCGAAAAATTCCTGCAAGTGACATTACATGGGATTAATAACTAAAATTCCTTAGTATCAATACAATTATGTACATACATATATCTAAATACTATCATAAATCGTAAATTATATATCTATTTTTGCTTTTAGGGGTCGTCCATAAATTACGTGAGGCGATTTTTAGGATTTTTCGACCTCCCTCCCCCTTAGTGAGATTTCGTGAGATTTGGCTCGACCTCCTCCCCCTCCCCCATAATCTCTCGTGAGATTTTTCACATTTAAAAAAATCTCTAGATTTAACACTAACAACACGTATTTATGGGCGTAAACACAAGATTTAATTAAGGATAACTGATAATTCGAACTCCTACTTGCCCCACTTGTAGTGGACACACAACTACCAAAACGTGAGCATTCAGACTCAACAAGTATTTTATTACGCTAAAATTCGGCGAGGGCCCTTCCTGTAGTCTATATTCTAATGGCCTTCACGCGGATCAGTTTTACTTGGCTCGTACGCGGCAGCATCCGTCGAGTCTTGCGTTTGGCTGGCTGGTGGCGGCTAAACAATCGAGGGGCTACTATGATACTTTCTGGCGTCCCCATAAAAATTGTGTGTACGATTTAGTCCTATCTTAAGGCCCCTTTCAAAAACAGGTCGACGGCAGGCCGTGGCCTGTAAGTTCTCGCTTTGAAGTAAAGTGTCGCCACCCACAGCCCGCCAACTGGATGTAATCCGCAGTCCAAGAAAACTTACAAAAATCTTTATGTGTGTGGCTATTTATCGTCAGTTTGTGCCTGAAGATCTGAACTTCTATTCTGTCTCAAGCGGTGAATTTACCGCTCGAATTCACACCGTATCCAGTCGGACCTGAAAGCAAGGCGCAAACTAGGCGCGAAAACCACCCACAATCGCATTCGCGGGTGTTCACGGCGTGAATTTGGAGCCGCCTTAAGGCACAAGCATATTGGCACGAAAGCGGAAACGGCATTTCTCATGCATTTAACTTCTCCGCGCCGCCTGTGCCTGCAAATATCGTGGTCCGTGTATTTTAAAGGTTTTTCCAGTCACGAATATGTTTGTGCGTTTAAAGTTTTCGTTGAGACCATGAGCATTTTGGCAAACAGCTTGCTGTGTTGAACTGTCGTCTTCGCCAGTGTGTCTGTAGAAAATTATGTCACGGCCTGTCAGGCGAATACTTGAAGTCCTCATCCCTCAGTCAGACTGAGTATTGCGTAGCCTTCACCGGGACGTGCCTGCCAACCTGGCCTGCCGGCGGCCTGTAAGTAAATGTGGGTCATTAGTGGAAAAACATGTGTTACTTAATTTCACCCAGTTTTCTACCAAATTTACACTGTTTTTGAAGAAAAAAATCACGTGATATTTGGCGAGACTCCCCCTCTCCCCCACGTGAGATTCGGTGAGATTCCACTCGACCCCCTCCCCCCCACCTACATGCCACACGTAATTGACGACCCCTTATATGAATATTTATTGGTGCCTTTGTTAACTCAAACATTTTCCGTATAGCAGACAATTCCACATGAGGCAGACGAGAAGATTAGAGTATTGTCCAAATTGAAAACTCCCGTTTTTAATTGTAAACATCTCTTCTTTCACAATCCCCTGTTTGTTTTTTTTTTAGATAAATAACTGAGCATACAAAGCCAATTAACATAGAATCATTCCGAAATTAATTTGATTTTAAATCAGGTTTTTAAAATTCACCCAGCATCACAATCAAATCTCTGTTTGCGGAGTAATTTTTGTGTAAATTGTTTATAAAAACAGAAAAAAAATATTGATGAGAGGACGACAGATAGTAATTTATTCACATTTTACACGCCATACCTCTGAGGTTATTGTTGGGCCCTCTATCTCTCGATTCTTCTAACCGCTAAAACCAAATAAATTCATTCCCTGTCCACTTTACCCAAAAAACCACACGAAACGCGCAAAATGTGGAGTTAATTACTTCAACCAATTACAATTCCCCTCCTCAATCCCCTCCCCTCTGCCCATTCATTCCACGTAGAATAATTAGCATGATGTTGGTTGCGAATTAAAATTTCACACCATGTTGCCAGGTTTTGGTGGGAGGGGGGTGGGTGGGGCACATAGAAAACACCGGGGCCAAAAGGCGAAGTCGAAAAAGTGATTTACCTGTGAAAGTGTACCGCCATTGACGTGTGTCGTGTATAATTAAAAAATTGAAGCGGAAAATCGTTAAATAGAAATCGCTAAATTCTCACGGCAATCGCTATGCGGGGCTGCACGCAATTCCGGGGGCTAAATTATTAGGTCTTCAATTTGCTGCGGTTTTTATTGATCCTGTCAGGACATATCAGGTCATGCGGGCTTGGGGAATGTAAATGAAAATGTAAATTGCTCAAAAATGGAGTTGATTTTTTTTATCTCTATATGTACATATGTATCTATAAAAATCTCGTGTCACAATGTTTGTTACCGTATTTCTCCGAAACGGGTTGACCGATTTGTATGAAATTTTTTGTATATATTTGGTAGGTCTGAGAATAGGTCGTAGGCCAATTTTTATACCTTTAACCAAAAAAACCAGTTGAAAAATCCAAAAAAATGGTAATTTTAGGAATTTTCACTTCATTTTAGTTTCAATAGCGTCATGGCCTACCTATTGTTTGACAGCCTCGTAAATGTAAAATTAAATTGTCATTAAATTGTATCATTCCATTTAATGAAAATTTCAAATTTCAACTGTCAAACAATATGTAGACCATGACGCGATGACGCTATTGAAACCAAACTGAAATGCAATAAGCAATATAGTATACTCAATATACGTGGCGGCCGTCTCAAGAGGGCGGAATACCACTTTTTTCACAACCCCCTCGACATGGGTATCAAATGAAAGGGTATTATAAGTAGAATACAATAAGCAAGGTAGTATACTCAATATACTGTTAGATCCATGGCGGCTGTCTCCGGAGGCCGGATTATCACTATCTTCACAACCCCCTCGACATGGGTGTCAAATGAAAGAGTATGATAAGTAGAATACAATAAACAATATATTATACTCTATAGACTGGTTTAGATGTATAATTTGAACCGATACCTAAACGGTTGGACTGATTTTTACAAGCTTATGAACTGTGTCCCTGTGAGAAATCTTGCGATCGATTTTTTGTCTTTCTCCCGATATCCGGTGATGCTCAAATTAAGCACACACCTATGGTTCTGAATGCAATACAATAAAGTATATTCAATTTTATGGTACATCCAATATGGCGGCCACTATAAAATGGCGGATTACCTTTTTCTTTACAATCTCCCGCCATGGGTTTCAAATGAAAGAGTGTGACGAATAGAATTCAGTAAGCTATGTAGCGTCATTTTAAATCCAATATGGCGGCTCCACAAAATGGTGCATTACCTTTTTCTGTACCTCCTCGATATGGGTGTCATTATTTTCAGTTGAAAGTCGGTTCGGTATTTATAATGCTGCGAAACATCAATCCACCAAGAGTTTGCAGTGGTACAAGATTGTCTGTGAAAAAGCTTATGATCAATGTGATCGAAGCCACCATTATCAAGGGAAAGTACCAAGGCAAAGATGTTTTTATTCTGAGAATTTCAATGAGTACGAATGATTGGCCGCGCCGGCTGCAACATGGAAATGCCGTCGCCAGAATAATCGATACCGAGCCGAAATTTTTATGACAGATGAAGCTCATTTTATACTCTCTGCGGGTGTCAATAACCAAAACTGTCAAATTTGGAAAACAGAGAAACACGACATTCACGAAAAACCATTGCACGACAAGGAAGTCACTGCCTGGGCCGGAGTGGGCTCAAAAACCACCATTGGACCATTTTTCTTCAAAGTTCGAGAAACCTCGGGGCGGCGCAAGCTACCGTTGGATGTTAGTGCACTTTGTGCGTCCGAAAACCCGTGAAAAAGGTCTGGCGAACCTATTTTCAACAACACGGCGCCAATTTACATATTTTATTGGGCGAAGCACAAGGGTTTGTTTTGACAGGGGGGCCGCAGTATCATGAAGTTTAGGAACCACTGACCCGTGCAAAAGACGGCAAAACTAAAAGCGGTATTGCAATGAACTCAAAACATTTGAAACATTTAATTCATAATCCTATTACAATTACCATTGAACTGTAAATTACTGAAATTAATAATTTTGATCCAAATTGATATCTCCTTTGTTGTTTTGTTGTATTTTTCAGTCAGTTAATTAATTTCAGGCAGAACTAGGTCTGCTGGGTCAACTAGTACACATATACTATATAAATGTAAACAGTTAAGCATCATTCGATGGGACATATCACATATGATGTCCTCGTGCAACAAACACAGAATGACGATTTTATTCGATATAAGTGAACCACTGAATTTCTCCAGAATCGATAACAAATTATACTTGAGAAAAAAAATCAAAAAAAAGTCCTTTACATTCGTACTCAAGTCCCGGAAGAATTGGAGATTTTCCGCCCATAATATATTCCTTTGGTGGGTTTTATCCTTCCATACGGAATAGATTCAAAACATGTTTACAAACTGAAATAATTCTGAGAAAAAACCAAAAATAAAACGACATTTTCAAATACCATAAAACTACACATAATTTCCCAACGTCCGACGTGCAGCTATTTCTGATATATTTAACTTCTCTCTTTGCTGTGGTAATTTCGTCCTTTCAACATGAAACTTTTTCATCGTTTTCAAATCAATTAAAAACTCATTCATGCCCTCTCATCATTTAGGAAATGTCGAGCTGAAGTTTATTAAGAATTAGCTTGTTCGAGTCTAGACTTTAAGCTCTAATCACGGAAGAATTTAATTAAATTTCGGTTGTGGAGAACAGAAATATATTGAGGAATTATCTTTATTCGAAAGCGTTTACGTTTGTTTAGTTTTGAAAATTATTATTGTATCGATTTTGGTGCTACCATGTCAATAAATCTGGCATAAAACCATGACCATTTGTTTTTATTTGTTTAAACGATGTACGTGATTTTTGTACCTGTACGATACCGCCCGAACGAAAAATGATACATACTTCAATGAGGTGCCAATCGAAGCATATTAACGAAAACATGTTCTGTATAAAATTTCATAATATTCGGTCAAGCCGTTTTTTTTTTTGTTTCAATGATAAAACTTCGGCTAAAGAACACAAACCCGATTAATTTTTCTAATGTCTAATAAACTCGTTGAAATGAAGCTACCTACCATTTTTTGGCGGAGAATTGTTTCCCACTGTTCTGTAAATTGAAGTTGATCCCGGAATTTTCAGTATTTACAAAATTCGGTCAAGTCTAACATCTCTTTCACATTGATAAGTTTTGATAACATCTCCTGACATTGTTCGAATTTGTTAATGAAGTCAATTGTTTCCCAGTTTATCGTGCTTTGAACTAGCTACTCTCAGGATAAATTTGGCACCAGTGCTGGTACTAGCCAATTTCCCACTGCTACTAAAACTATTACTATTATCTAAGTAGACAATTTATTAATATTTTGGGTGCTTTCAGTAATGCAGTTTGCGCATATTTGCTTTAGCATTGTACAGCTTGTGCATTTTACGCATGCCAATATGCATAACTGAAAGCACCTTATTATTGTCTATTAATAAAAGAAATTGTCGGTCAGTCTGTGTGTCTGCTTAGGGTAGGTTGTTCCCAAATAAGGCGCGGCCAATAAAAACTTTACATTTATTTCGTTTTAACCTAAAAGCGTAGTTTTTAGTTATTTTTAAACAATGTACATATGTATATATTTTATTTTTCACTAGCTGGACAACGATGTGCCTCGCTCATAGTACGGCGTGCGCCAAAACAATTGGGAATCTCAAAATGGCTTTTTCCAGGGGCTGTGAGAGTATCAAATCCCACCACGAAAGTACATCACGGCTCGCCTGAACCCAGTCTAACCAAAAAGTTCTGGCACTTCTGATTTTATTGCAGCAACACTTAAATTAAACTTTCAGAAACTCAAAAAACTAACAAGAAAAACATGTGTCGAGCTATTTTCGATTGCGAGCGTTTGTTCGAAAAAGAAAAGAAGCCCTTAATTCTCTTGTTTATTTCTTTGTTTTATGAAAAACGCAATTCTTTGTTATATATTTGAAATTGGTTTAGTATGTATTTACACTTCATAAGTTAATGTAAGCTTAAAATTTTTGTTCATATTTTGTAAAAAATAATTGCTAAGGGGTCGTCCATTAATTGCATGAGGCGTTTTGGGCCAGGGGGTCGAACCGAATCTCACTCAATCTCACGTAATTCAAGTGCAAAACTATTCATGGCCTCAACGAAAACTTCAAGGAGCTCCAGACTCACGCCGTGAACACACGCGAAAAAGCGCGAACGCGTATGCGGATGGTTTTCTCGTCTAGCTCGCGCCTTGCTTTCCTTTTCAAGGGGATATGGCGTGAATTTGTGCCGTGAATTCACGGCTTGAAAGTGAATAGAAGTATAGATCTTCAGGCACGAACTGACGATAAATGCCCAACACATAAAGATTTTTGTCAGTTTTCTTGGACTGCAGGCAGTGGTGTTGTCGAGCCGGAACGCTCCGGAACGTCGTTCCGGTACTTCGTTTTTGGACAGGAACGCGTTCCGGAACTAAAGATGATTTCTGATAACAAGAATTGGCTGACGTATTGAAAAAAAAATTAAAAAGAATTGCTGATTTTTTTTTCTAATTTTTGACGAATTTTTATATGTATTATCATAGAGAGGCTAATCGAAATATATCTGAGGCAGACCATATTGACCTCGGAACTCTCTGGTGCACAACACGCCTATACAAAAGGCAAATCTACTGATACTGCTCTTCACTCACTGGTCTCAACCATTGAAAAATCCCTCGAGGTTAAGGAATATACATTAGTAGCATTTCTTGACATTGAAGGAGCATTTAACAATGTTTTGCCGAATGCCATTACCCTGGCCTTGACAGAACATGGGATCGAGACATCGTTGGTGTCTCTTATCCACCAAATGCTTACTGGCAGGATGGTGAGCTCGATCTTGGGCGATAGCTCGGTCCGAAAGGCCGTAAATAGAGGCACTCCGCAAGGAGGAGTACTCTCCCCGCTGCTATGGGTCGTAACTATGAACCAGCTGTTGCGACGCATGCAGGCAGAGGGACATGATGTCCTGGCGTACCCAGATGATGTTGTTATCATCAAAAAAGGAAAATTTCCTCAAGTCCTCTGTGATCTCATGGAGGCAGCGCTACAAACCCTCTCAAGCTGGACTGCTACCCGCGGACTCAGCGTTAACCCAGTAAAAACGGAGCTGGTCCTCTTCACAAGGAGGTATAAAACCTCTCCGTTAACACCCCCCGGCTTAACAATGTTAGGCTTAAAATTAACAACAGTTCCAAATACCTGGGAGTAATCCTGGACAAGAAACTCCTCTGGCATGAAAGAGCGCATTAAGAAAGCAAACATCGCGCTTTTCGCCTGCAAAAAATCCATTGGTAAGAAATGGGGCTTCTCCCCTTACATTGTGCGATAGATCTACACAGCGATCGTCCGCCCAATTCTCCTTTACGGGGTTTTAGTGTGGTGGCCAACTCTGAGTGAATCCACCGTGTTAAACAAATTACAGAGAGTGCAAAGATGTGCGGAGTTATGCATAACAGGAGTACTTCGATCCACTCCTACAGAGGCCTTAAATGTTATGTTATACCTCCCTCCTTTAAATTTCGTGGCAAGGGAAAGCGCAGCCATCGCAGCCCTTAGAATAAAAGAATCCGGTTTCTGGACTGGAATCAGGGGAGGGCACACGAAGGTACTGAACTCAGTTACTATCCCCACAAAAACCGACTTCTGCATTCCCGAAATTACCTTCACGAGGAACTACGGAGTCCACATCCCTTCACGTCGTGAATGGATAAATAGACCACATAGGTTTCAGGATGCGATAAACGTTTTTACTGATGGCTCTAAGCTCGAGGGTCGAGTGGGAGGAGGAGTATTTTCCCCAGAACTTGGGACTGAAATCTCCTTCCGACTTCCCGATCACTGCAGTGTATATCAAGCGGAGATTCTAGCCATACAAGAAGCTGTTCTGCAAATTAACCAGCAAGGCGATGGGAACCGGACTGTCTACATCTTCTCAGATAGTCAGGCAGCTCTGAAATCCCTGCGCTCCTGCACGAACAGCTCTAGAACTACCTCTGAATGTCGCAGATCTCTTAACGAGATGGCTCAGCAGTTCAGGACCCTCCTCGTTTGGGTGCCCGGTCACCGAAATATAGAGGGAAATTGTAAAGCTGACAAACTGGCTAGGAGAGGCACGACCGCTACTCTCCTTCCAGAAAAGGAAAGAGTTGGTATGCCTTGGGCCTCCTTTAAACTCCGATGCAAGCAACACACTATCACACAAGCGAAAAAGCATTGGAGGGATCTTAATAAATGCACTTTGGCCAAATTAACCTGGCCCTCCTATGATCTCAGGCAGGCGAACTACCTTATTACTGAGCCTTGGGAGACAAGAACTCTCAGTTATAGTGGGAGTCTTAACCGCACACTGTCTGATAGGGACGCATGCGACCCGTTTAGGTCTTGAGACCCACGATTTCTGCAGAAGCTGTAAGAACCTTGACGAGGCGGAAAGTATACTACACCTCCTCTGTCACTGCCCGGCCCTAAGCAGGATAAGGCTAACCACATTTGGTGAACCCTTTCTAAGCAACCTTGCGGAAATCTCGAAGTTTGGGATCCCGCAACTTAGAAGATTCATTACTTCCTCGAGATGGTTTAACGAAGAAACGACATTTTAACATCAAGTTTAAAGTGGGATCACACGATGGGCCTATCCTTCTGGCCTAAGTGTGTGGGCTTGAACCAAAAGCTCAGCCATATCTAACCTAACCTAACCTATCATAGACAAATAAAAGGAAAGATGTTCCATTTCAAATAAGAAAAGTGTGCGCTTTCCTGATGAAAGCCCTGTCTATATACGCGTTCCGGTAAACAAAAAATTAGCACAACACCACTGACTGCAGGCCCCATACAGTTGGCGGCCGGTGCACGTGTGGTAATATTTGGCCTCAAGGCGAAAACCTTCAGGCGACCGTCGTCGGTCTATGTGTAAATGGAAGCCTTAAGATATGACTAAATCAAACACACAAACTCCAGAAAGTAGCATAGTAGTAGATTGCTAAGCCGCCAACGGCCAGCTAAACGCGCGACTCCGCGAATACTGCAGTGTACGAACCAAGTAGCACTGAATCACGAAAAGGCCTTTAGAATATAGAAATACAGGAAGGCATACGCCAAATTTCAACGTAATGAAATCCTTGTCGAGTGAGTGATGACGTTCTGGTAGTTGTGTGTCCATTACAAGAGGAAAAGAGAGTGGAACAGAGGATAGGTAAGAAGGAGTTAGTCAGGAGTAGTAAGACCTATGAGGTGCGCCAGCGAGAGAGACCCAACCTTCGCTGGAAGGATGGTGTAAACCAGGACGCTCAGAGCTTAGGGATGTCAAACTGGTTGACATCGCCGCAGAATCGGGGCCGGTGCAGAGAACAGTTGCACGCCAGGACCGAATCCCGGTTGTAGAGCCGTTAAAGAAAGAAGAAAAAAACGAAGAAGTCTAAATTATCAGTTATCTCAAATAAAATCTTGCACACGACCAGCCCGATTTCCTGTGGTTATGTAAATACTAGAGATTTTTTAAAATTTGAAAAACCTCACTAGTGATTAGATGGGGGAGGGAGTCGAGCCAAATCTCACGACATCTCACCGGCGGGGGGGGGGATAAATTGCAAAAATCACCTAACGTTTTTTTTTTGGCGAAAAAACGCTCGCAATCTAAAATAGCTCGACACATGTTTTTCTTGTTAGTTTTTTTGAGTTTCTGAAAGTGTTGCCGCAATAAAATCAGAAGTGCGAGAACTTTTGGGTGACACTGAGTTCAGGCGAGCCGTGACATTCGAGAAGAAAAGTGTCACTCCGTTCGTTTAAAAACCCAAAACACCCGCTTTTTTATATTCCCAATCACAATCCAACGGTCGCACTGCCACTCTTGACGAGGTCAGATGCTATGAAGCAGAATTGTTGCCTGTAAACGAATTTTGAAGTAGCAATTACAATGTACGTGCGCTTGTATTTTATCCATACACGAAATGTTAATGTGTGTGGAATTGTCATTTCCCCTCCTGCGTTTCAATTTCCAATTCTTTTGGTGCGCACTACAGTTTCCGCTTATTTTGCAGTTGAGGTTATAAGAATTTTAATATACAGGGAGATATTAAATAAATTCCGATTGTTCTGCTATCGATTGGAATTTCGCCATTTCCAACGTCCAAAAGTGGTCCCATCCTCCCACCGGTTGATTTTTCCTCGAAAATCTGACAAAGCTCTGTCAAGCGCTTCGAGCGATTTTTTATGAACCGTGGTGCAGCGGTCCTAAACTAAAATTTTGCACGTTTTGAGTACTGTGGCAATACTAGAGTTTTTGCTGACGTTACATGTAGGTTGTTTTGTCTACTTCAAAGCTTGGGAGCTTGAGTGCTGAATGCGCTGTACGTCCACCATCAAGTAGCGTAGATACAATTCCCGATGAAGCCACTGCGAGTGCAATCTCATTCTGAATTCGAATCGACGCCAATATCAAATTGATATGGAAATGTTTTAGCTGCTTTAAGTTGAATTGCTGTTCACGCACCAAGTTTCTGTCTTGTACAGCATTTCTGCCTCGTGTCTATTCTGGCATACCAAGTTGAGTAAAAACTTTGTTCTTGATTGATAGGCAAAAGTCCTCAATCAGTATGTAATGGACGTCACCAATCGCTTTATCATACCCAAAATCCCACCCAAAAACCCCTAAATACAAAGTCTGAGCAGCAAGAAAGCACATCACTATGCTTTGTATCGAATTTTTAACAAAGCTCTCTAAGGCAGCGCCCCCTAGGAGTGATTTTTGAAAGTGCCAAGACCAAGTGTCAAGTTATTGCTGTAAGCAGCTACGGAGTTCGCCCAGTTCATGTATCTACGATTCCTATATACCCTCACTCTTTTCAAAGATTCACCCACCATAAAATGAATGTGCCTGTGATCTGAGCACGATGGCTCATCTGAGACCCGCCAATCACTCACGTAACTGGCAGCTCTGTGCGGTACCTGCCTGTACGTACCTGTGGGTGTCTGCCGGGAAGTATGAATAGAGTACCGAAACCGTACAGACACTTTTTCTTCCACTGAGAAGTGTTTGAACATTTTCAACAAAAATATAAATAGTGTCTATCGTTTGATATGGCACGCTAGATATGAATAAACGGCGTCTGCCGGAGTCTGGGGCGGCGGCGGATGTCTGGCACGCTCGATGTCTGTACATTTAAACGAACCTTTATCTGTGAGAGGAAAGCAGTTAGTGTTTTTATTCTAAAATACACCAGTCCGAGGGTCCTGCCTACATAACTGCATGCAATCCTGTAGCCGGCTGCCACAAGCCGTGTATAGCACCGTTGCTTACCTATGGCTGCTGTATAAGAGCCACTTCAACATCTGAGGTGGCCAGCACCATGCAAAGGACTGCCGAAACATCCCTACTATTTTCACGATTTCTTACCATACGTCAGAATCCCAAAAAGGCCATGTTTGTGCTATAATTATTTTCTAGTTTCATAATTGCCAAAATCGTACCGCCATATTGGCATCGCCACTTTGCATTTTCAAATCTTGACCACAGATTCGTCATTTGTCCTCGTAAAAACCGCCGATACCGATTTTCAATAGAATCGGAACAAAATTGCAAAATTCGTCGGCCATCTTGGATTCGCCATCTTGATTTTTTTACAAAATAGTCACGGGAACTCAATATGTGTGCAAAGTTTCATAGGAATCGGTTTAGTAGAAGTAGTTGAAAGAACTGTTGCAAGATTTGAACCCAAGAAACAAGGTTAAGTTAAATAAAACTAACTAAGGATAGATCGTTAATTTCCCAAGAAGTAATGAACCGATCTTGCTGTAATTTTTTTGTTCATTATCGGGACAACATGGTGTCGGAACCTCTTAATTTCAACAACCGCGAGATTAAGCATCTATGCGGGAGATAGTGAAATGGCAAAAAGCAGAAGAGCATATTCTACATAACGAGTACGTCGATTGAATGACTTTTTTTTAGAATACAATACAAATTTCAAGCTCCTCTCGGGACACCCAAAAAATGTCCTTAGCAAATAAAGTTATAACTGGCATCCCTGAAACCCATGGAATGCAAATGCACGACTCCTAGATGAAATGCGAAACTTTCTAGATGAAATGAAAATTTTACATACATATGTAAAATCTGGTCGTCATTTGTAATTCAATTTTCTAATTATTTTTGTGTGCCACCCTCAAAGTTACGTACAAGGTTGCATAACATTCTGACAGCTTTTGTCTTCCGGACCTTACAATTTATGCTGGTATGAGCTTTTTTTCAACATTACGACGAACACATCTATTCCGTGTAAGAATATATGTTTTTCCTTCTGATAAAACTTTAAAAATGATAAGCATTTAAACAAAATAATATAAGAAAGAAATTAAATTGCATCTAGCGTAAGAAGTAAGCTGAAATCTTATCACCCGCTTGCACTAAACATTTACAAAAAAAAATAATATAAATAAAAAATCCCCATTCCTTGAGTTCAGTGAGAAGGCTAGGAAAAAAGGACGAGGAACGAGGAGTAAAATTGCAAAAGAAAAATGTAACTTGATGCAGGAGTTGTACAAGATCTTGAAGTGCACACCCAGAAGAAAGGATAGAAAGTTTAATTGAAATAAATTCAATTATTTCTGGAATTTTTACTTTCTAGGACGTTCACGTTGAGAAGGGCACATACATACATACAAAAAAATAGACAAACGAGTGAAGAAGATAATCTAGAAACTTTTCGATAGATTAAGAAAAAGGGGAAGGGATTCTGCGATGAAATCTAGATGCAAATAAAACAAAAGGATTTTTTGAGATTTCGTAAATTTTAAAATGTGGGATCTTAAATCTATGGATTTATGTGTATAAAATCTAAATACTTCTGACTCCGTAAGCGGCAGAAGTAATCCACCCGACATTTTAGGTGGCGTGTACAGCACTTCGCTTGATCGAGGACGATGCACACTGGTATCGCACTCTGTAACAAGCGTCCGTATTTTATTTTCCTAAGAAAATTCACGAGCTATTTGCATCAAGTTGGTTCTCTGACGCAGATGAAGTTAAAGCCCGTCTCACGTCATCCATTTTATGGCCTACTATCAAAGTTCTATCCTTGAGACCTAACATGCGTGTCTACCTTCAACGTGTTTCAACGGGTATCAGCCAGTTATTAAGTGTAGACATCAGACCAAATCTGGCAAATATTACCGTTTTTCGAACGACAACTGAAATTTAAAATAACGTCAGCTCGCATACAATTTCCATATATTCAACTGAAGATACAACAGAACTCAGTTCGCCCAACTGGACTCAAACTGAAAAAAGGAAAAATTAACTGGAATAATGCAATGGCATTCCAGTGAGCTTTTGCATTTCTAACTTCTGGCGAAAAAGCAATAACCATTTCAAGCATGAGCTGGACTTTAGCCGGTGAAGCTATTTGGATTGAACTGAACTTTAATTAAACTGAAGTAGGAAAGCCGGAGCTTTAGCCGGCACTTCAAGGCTATACACGTCTCTTATAACGCATCTTATCGGCTTAATACCAGGCTCACATTATTCCAGTCCAGTAATCCAGCAAGTCAATCCTCAATCCATCCCAGTGCTAGACTGTATCATATCGTCATCGTTTACATTATTGAAAGTCATTCAAAATTTATTGGTCGTAACACGGTAAAAATTTGGTTTTCTGTAAACTTTACCATATTGTTAGGAGTAGGAGAACTAAAACCATGAGTGTTTACAAAAAACAACACTGGATTGGTCGTCTACTGGAATAAAAAAAGTACACTGTCACTGGACTGGAATAAATTCCCGGGCTGGTTCACATTATTTCAGTGTCACTCAAGCGCTGGATTCGAACGCTGGCCTGGATTGCTACTGGAATAGTGTGAAGCGGGCATAGCTGATTAATCGGGGTACCAAAGTTTCACTAAGGTTGGATTTCTACCGGTGGACGACGACGCACTCCCTTGTTCCGCCTGGTAGTCTAGCACTGCCGGCGTCACTCACAATCCTTGTCAGCAGGTTTACGGAGTCCACCATTAAAACTCCAACGTAGATATCTCCCGTAAACCCCAACTTTTGCCTCTGAACTCATACAACATGAAAGGTTCAAACTGGAGATT